>JAWNOK010000024.1:10000000-11218297 GCA_035046005.1 Drosophila acutilabella | reverse complement strand
GATGAGAACGGTTTCGTTATCTTTCATGGCCACAATGCGTTCCTGCAGTGCCTGAATACGGTGCCCACGAGCATGCCTCTTAAGGTGCACACCTGCCATACGAGTGGACTCATTCAGTTGCAGGAAAATGATTCAATTCATTTGCGTGACATACATCAAAGTCGCAATGTTGTGCTCAGGGATGCCAATAATCGCAGCTACTTTGGCATCATTAAGATCTAGAGTCCTTCTCCGTCCCTGGGACTGTTTTTGGCTCTCCAAGCTTTAGTGGTCAACGACTACTCCGTGAATACGTTAACGAATACGCATACGAATACAGCAAAAGTAGATTTCTAGTTCTAGTTTCTTTAGCCTTAGTTGTAAGCCATATACCTATATAAATACATATATATTACATATATATCTAAACTAAAACTTTAATTTAATGCAAACAACTTCATGAAGAATCAATCATATTTATTTTGTATATACTATATTCGATTAATAATTTGAGTGGCCATAAATAAAAAGCAAATACAATTTTATTATAAAGGAGTATTCAGTGGGAATGGAAATTTATGAACTACTTGGCTTATATATTAACAACTTTTACTAGCTAGTAGCTGAGCTACATTCTCTTAAAATCCCTGCAGCTACCTTAAGTCCCTGCCAACTCTTTCCACTCCCATTGTAGACTCCTCTGAAACCCTTCGCCTGTCAGCAAATCCAGTCCAGTTAAATCCTGGACCAACTGAGAAAGCACACGTCTTACCAAATGTGACGTCAAAGGGAATTTGCTAGTTGTACTCATGGGTAATACGTGGTGAATGCATTCGACAGACACACTCCATATATAGTGCACTGCAGTGTACCCAGTAGGTCCCTGGATTCAGAGCTCAGTGCTTAAAATAGATGCAATTGGAGTAAATGCAGCCATAAACAGGCAGCAGAGCAGCGGATATGGCAAATGGAGTGAGGAAGTAATTGCCGAATGAATTATCAATTCGCATGTAACAGGTGGTGCAGATGGTGATGATGGTGTTGGTGCTCGTGCTCCGTTATGAACCGCCAGAAGCAACAGTTCGGTATCAAATTGGCGGGTGGTTTTCCTTGGGTTTTGGGTTTGTTGTCGAGTGGGTTCGTCGCATCGCCCATGGCTGAAGGCACACAAATAACAACAAACACAAAACAGACTTTTCTGTTGCCAGGCCTACTCTACATATACCTACACATATTTATATCTATATATAAACATTTACTACCTGAAATTCTGCTCATGCGCATTACCAGGGAGCCTCCAAATTTGCACTGCATTTGGCGCTGCGTTTTCAAGCTTTTCCCCATTTTATCGCTGGCAATAACCGTCTGCAGTTGTGTTTGTCCTGCAGGCACTAAAGGTGCATCGTTGATTCAATATTGTGCAAGTGCAAACTAATCCTCTGACAATGGTAAGTTTCACTAGATTTCATTTAGATATTTCTGCTAGTATCCATGGCAACAGGTGTCTATTTTATTAAGTATAAGAATTAAGCTGAATAATTATAGCTTAAGGTAATTATTTTTCTATTTAAGATCAATGCTTAAGCTGTTGATTTGAAAAAATGGATAAGCCTTAAAAGTAATAGTATCCAGGCATAGTATCTAGGCGAAATAACTATCAAAACGTTCTCTTAATGTATTCTACATTTAAATTAGTATTTATTTAAACATTTTTAACATATTAAACATATTTAAAAAAAATTCGCCTTATCAATTTTTCAAATACTTCTAGCTTTCGCCAATTTTTTCAAAGCTTAATCGACTTTAAAAGAAATACCATTCTGATTATGATTTAAAACATAAAAATAAACTCTCCTATTAAATAAATTCATTTTTTATTTAAATTTTTGTTTTTTTACCATAATTTTCTACACAATTTTTTAAAAACTTTGAAGTTTTGCGATTTTATTGTTACTCAATTGATTTTTAAAAGGCATGCTGTTTTCATTATGATGGAATTTACATTTGTAATAGTTTTAAAGATGCCAAAATTGTCCTTTTGTCAAAATTTTTCTATAAAATTGTAAGCTTCTTATATTTCTTAAGAAAATCTTATTCTGCTTTATATGTACTTATACACTCGCTTACTGTCATGCTAGTTAAAATGAAAATATGCATAATTGGCATATAAAAATGTATTCAGTTTGCAGTACTCAGAGTATTAGTGCTAATTCCTTTACGATGAAGAGAAATATGCTCTTATGGTTGCTCTTCTATCGGATAACTAGAGAAGCCCTCGGTCTGTGCTAAGTAAATGGCATTCACATAGAACGATATGAATACTTAATGAATCCATTCAAATGCAATCACAATGCTGCTGTGAATAAGAGTCCTCCGAATAAAACGAATATAAAGTGAAGTGAAAGAAAGCTTTTTATGCAAGCAGCAAAGTTCACCCACACAAAGCACGCGCTCTCCGTCTCTCTCGCTCTGGCGAGCTCTCTTTTTCACTCCCTCTCCCTCTCTCTGTCTCTCTTTGTTAACTTCGTGTTCGTGTTTGCTTCGGCTTCGGCTTGAACGTGCGCTCCTTTCGTGCTTGTTGCCGTTGTATAAATGCGAGCAGCGTCGCGATTTTGATGTCACTCTTGGTTTCGTCTTGACTGTGGCTGGTGCAGAGTAGTCCTTTTGGCAAGTCCTTGGAGCAGCAGCAGAAGAAGGCGTAGGAGTGACGCCATGTTGTGAAAAGTGTCTACCAGTTTATATTTACAAACCAAACAAGCAACCAAATAAATAGATACGCAAAAGACAAAACAAAGTAAACACTGAGCATCAAATTGCAACACAGTTTGTGAGCGTGAAAACAGGAAAAACACAAGAAAAAGTGCAGAAAAATTAAAAGGACTCTGTTCAAAACTCACGGGCGTCCATTGATTTGTTTGCTGGTAAGCGTGGGCGTTGTGTCAATAAGTCAATGCGAACTTTCTGTTCCTCAATACCCCAAATCCACACCCACTCCCTCCAACCAATCCCTCAGTGTGTGTTATGCTAGTCCCATAATAGGCTTTATTAAGACCAAAAGAGCCGCTTTTGTCAGTTGACTGGCAACTGTTACAGCCGTCTACTGAATAAATAATGTTCAGCACACATAAAAAAAGAAGAAAATTCAACAAACTGTTGGATAACAAGCTGAAGCAAGAAAAAGGTTTACATTTTGCAAGCAATTTGTATAAATGAAGAACGGCTTTTAGTGTCCGCATGCGAAGGCAATTAATTACGCACGTCGGGGGTCTCTATATACTATGTACATTTCTTATAGGGTATATGTGGCTACAATCTGTGTAGCGCTCCACCAATTGAATTTATCTCAATTTCATTTGCCTTGCCTCCAAAATCAACACTCGCCAGCTTTCCTGGCAAAATGTAATTATGTTTTCCTCTACACGAGCCAATTTGCATGTCCTGCTGCTGCTGCTACTGCTGCTTCTGTTCCTGAATCCAATTCCTGCTCTTGTTCTTGCATCCTGTATGTATAATATCGCTTTCACTTAGCGGCAGCAGCTGCTTTCCTCGCTCCCCTTGCGCTTGCTTCTCTTAGCTTGGTCAGCACAAAAGTAGGCAACAGTTTATTTCACACGCTGTAGGTCCTTTTTATACCTCAGCATAAAAGAGAACTGATAAATCTAATAAACAAAAGTATGTATCGAATAAATGTGCAGACGCATAAGTTTAAGCAAGCAGATATCAAATATTACTCATGCGCCCCATAGCCCCACGACTTTAAAGTATTCTGCTGCTTTATGCTTATGCTAAAAATGTAATCAATAATTTCCTATCGTTAACTGTTGCATAAAAGCAATCGTAATTCGATTAAGAGCAGTTCTTGTGTGTTGTAATCAAATATAACTCATGAGCCTAATGGTGCTTATAAATTATGCGGAAAATCTTGTGGTCTTATGTAAACGAAGAGGGTAAAATATATGGGCTTATAGATAAGTCAGAGCCTTAACACCCACACATTCAATTATAATATTAAAGCTAGCTGAAAGCAGCTGAAGAGCCTCTGTAGTTGACTTCATATAATATGAAACTATAATGAAAATTCTGCTTAATTAAAATATTGCTGCTAACCTGTTGCGCCTTGCCACAAATTTGATAAAGCTTAACAAGATTGTCAATTACAAGTCTACCCTGATCAAAATGACACAAAAGATACCAGTCACAATTGTTGAACTTTAATCCCGAGACGAAAACGGAGCAGAAAAACCCGTTTAGGTTTAGCAAGACAAGCGGCAGTCAAGCAGCAATAATAATATTATAAATGCAATAACAAAAGCGCAAACTAAATAATAAAGCAAAAAAGAAAAGCAGAAAAGGGGAAAAGAAAGTCGCAAAACAGACAAGACAAGACAGTTTGCCTTGACATTTAATGGCGACGCTTAAAGGCGACGTCTATCATAAATTCCAGCCACAAATGTGGCTAAAAGAAAGGAGCGTTCTTGGTCTATTGTAAACTAGTGTACAAAAAGGGTGTGTATTCAATTTTGCTTTAAAACCATATGAGATAGAGACAGTACAGCGACAGTACAGCAACAGGCGCATACTTAATATATTGCGTATACGCAGCGTGGAGCTTTTCACTTATGTATTTAAGAAAGACGAAACAAGAGCATACTTATGTGTGGTAAAGTTTTGCAGCATGAAGCATGATTGTCAAACGACAAATGGAATTGTGAACGCCCAGGAATGTTGGCGAAACTTCTGCCGCAAATATGCACGCACACAAACCCACATAAACTCACACACAGAGAGATAGGGAATGGAATTTTATTGATTTATCTGCGATGCGTCAGCAGCAGTTCATTAAGCATCCAAAGATGAGAAAATAATTGAAATACCAGAACGTAGCCCACTCCAATTATTTATGCATAGTTATGTGACGAAATTCGCATAATTGGAATTATAGGCAATCGACTGATGGTGAAGGTGATGAGCCAAGGTGACAATTGACAGAAGGACAGCGACACCTGATAATCGAGAGTGGAAAACGCTTTAAAGTGTTAATGTAATTAAAAGTTTGTTCATGGCAAAAGGTTTTATTCATAAGTTGTTCTTTATTTTAACAGCATTTTGTGCACCTGAAACGTGCCAAGCATAAAATGTTGTTAATGTGTTTATCCTTGATTCCTGTGTACTTAAAACTTGATCCTTTTACCTTTACGTTTACTTTCGCTTCGTTTCGTTTCATTCTTTTAATGCCCCCGTCGCAGCAGCCGTATTAAAAATGGCCGTTCAATTTGCTGGCATTGTGGTGGTTGTTGCCTTGTGCCTGGCTCAACTTGCCCCAGTCCATGCAACACCCCAACGCGCCGCATACTCCCTCCAAGCAGCTGTCGATGAGCTGCATCGCCGTGAGGCTGCCAAGTATCCACTGAATGCACCACCGCCCTCCAGCCACTTTGGTGCGGATCCGCTCGACGATTGGGATGACGGTGAGTTTTAATCCCATTTTTTTAATGAATTTTTACTGGGAATGGTTCACTAATTGGGCTTAGTAGTTGGAAAAGCCAACTGCACTAAAGTAGCTACTATTTGCATTATTTTTACTAATTAATCAGTCCCTGAACTCGGCTAATAGCCAAGTTAATCCAACTTTAGTCTTTTACTATTCACAATTTTTAAGCTGCACCTGCTCAAAACTTGCAATTTTATTATTTTTTAAAGGGAGAACTTTATTCTGAGTATTTATTACTTTGATAGAAAGTTTTATGCCCTTGTAGTTGCTTTTATTAGCTGAAAAAGTTTATAATGTATTCCATTTGGTAGCCAAGTTAGCGTCAGGAATTTAATGCAAATTTATACACAAATTTATTACTTTTTTTGGCAAATTTAAAGTAGCGTCTCTTGAAGAAACAAAATGTTTATAGACTTGTTTAATGCAACGCTTAATACCTGATAGAAATTCCAATTTAAAAGCACTTTGTGCTGAACCTGTTTCAGGTGAGAAAAAAGCTGTTTAATTACTGATTATTTCTTTAATTTGTCAAAATTTATACAGCCAAAACTGCTACTGATTTTTCAACATTTTTTAGAAGAGTCAAAAGAACCCAATAAGGCAAAACTTTAAGCTAAAATTAATATTAATTACTATAGCCAGCATTTTTACTATCCAAACTGTATGCTAAAAAGGTTTAAACAGTTTGGAAATTTTATAAATTCGATTTATTGTTAGCTTTGTAAAGTTTAGAGCTTCAGCTGCTGTTGCTTAATCAGCAGCTTATCTCAGATGGCATGTCAGGTCGGGTCATAGCAGAATGGGAAGTGCTGTCAGCTGCAGCAAAGCTGAGACGGGAAATCTAATCCGTAACTTATACCAACAGGAAGAGGCAGCTAAACAGAGAAAGAGCTAGAGAGGGGTATAGAGAGAGAGAGAGATGGGGGAAACTGAGTGACAGCAACAGCTGAGCCCGCATGTAACTTGGCGCACGTGACCCACCGGCTTTGCCCGACCACTGCTGTTAGAGC
This sequence comes from Drosophila acutilabella, assembly GCA_035046005.1. Classification (NCBI taxonomy): domain Eukaryota; kingdom Metazoa; phylum Arthropoda; class Insecta; order Diptera; family Drosophilidae; genus Drosophila; species Drosophila acutilabella. The sequence continues at coordinate 11,211,817 of JAWNOK010000024.1, read as the reverse complement.
CACCAAACGCCCACCATACTCTTCTTCACCTTCGCACTGAGTGTAACACAATTTTTATGATTTTCATTTAATTTTTCTCTACACACACACGGCTTATCCTTTCCGAATGCTGCACAATATGACAGAAAGCGATTTATTTGGCACTGGCAACAAGTACAATAAAAATCGGAATCGCCATAGAATCAATAAGGCAATTGCCAAATATTTAGAGCGCGATAATGATAAGAACTATGAGATGGGACTGGGATCACCATTTTCGGGCTATGAGTTCGATGATGAACGCGATCAGCAAATGAATCCCAATTCCAATCTCTTTGTGGATGAGAAACGAAAGCGTTCATCGTCGCCTTTTAGGGAACGTGACGAGCAGTACGGTAAGTACCAAATATACACACACAAAGATACACACACACACACATACTCAACCATTGAGACAAAGAGTCGGATAAGATGCGTGTCCAGTTGAGTGCTCTGAATGAATTGGGATAACAATGCTTTTCACTTGTGAGAACTAAAACCACTTAGCTCAGATTAACTTCTGAGTGTGTGAAAATGTGTGTGTAGGTGTGTGCTTATAGTAAGTGTGTGTGTGTGTGTGTGCGTAGGCTCTCTACTTGGAATCCATGATAAATGCAGCGAACTGGAAGCTAGCGAAAAAAGGCTCATATCCTGTCATTTGATTTAATGGCTCTGCGGCTCCTGATTCAATGGCAGCCAACAACTTGATGCGTGCCCATAAAACAAAGGCATTAGGGTAGAGTTATTTGAGGAACACCGCTTATTTAATACCCTGTGTAGCTTATTTTATTGGTTTTGCTATGAAACCAGTAGTAGTACTAGATAATAGTTTATAAAATACTTGGAAATCAATAGTAGTAGATTAAGTAGTAAAAATAGTAGTACGTAGAGTAGTAGATTAAGCCATGTACGTAGTAAGCTACTACTAGTAGTAGATACAGTCGTAGAAAAAGAAGTACATATTTATGTTAAGGTAGGTACGCCTGTAGAGATAGTAGTAGATATGCATTGTTAAAGGTTACATGGTAGAAATAGTAGTAGAATTGGTAGTAAATTTAGTAGTAGACTTTCTATAGTGTTTGTAGTATATTTAAAAGGAATGTTCCTCTGTTTAGTTGCTCCACTTAAATAAATTTTCAACTTATAATTAAAAAAAAAAATCTTGTTAGATAGTAGCACTAACCAGAGAATACATAGATGCGTCAAACTCAAGATTTGTTGAAAGCAAACGCTTGCCTACTCATGGACCCCCAGAGAGCTTCGGCAAAAAGCCGAACGTCGTAGAGCCCCGGAGAGCCGATCGCCTCTCAGCAAATTCAATGCAGACGAAAATAAATTTAGTCTGCCACAGTCAGCGAAACGATGAGCACGGCTATGTCGCTTGTGCTCTCGTTTTATGTTTATATGTTTGTCTCTTTCTAGCATGCCAGATACACACATTTTGCGAAGTCTCGCAACAGCACATTTCAGCAACCGGCTCGCTGCAAGATTTGTGTTTTTGACAAAACAACGATCGAGCTAGGAAGTCATAAATCTATTTTAGGGATATGTAGGGTTTTAAGCTGACCGAGAACAAGTGTTGCCGTGGCGCTGCTGGTTAGGTGCTCGACCGAAGTGCAGAGCACATGTTATCAAATCCCAGTCGGGTCTGTTCATAAGTTCGAGTCCCACTTCTGCCGATTTGGAAACTGTTGAAAATTGTAATTGATAATAATTCTTTTTAATGTTTTTTTATTTAATATTTATAAAATAATTATTTTTTTGTAAAACATAGAATTTTAGAGCAATTTATTTAAATGCAAGAATTCCATTTGACCCGACTGGGATTTGATAACATGTGCTCTGCACTTCGGTCGAGCACCTAACCAGCAGCGCCACGGCAACACTTGTTCTCGGTCAGCTTAAAACCCTACATATCCCTAAAATAGATTTATGACTTCCTAGCTCGATCGTTGTTTTGTCAAAAACACAAATCTTGCAGCGAGCCGGTTGCTGAAATGTGCTGTTGCGAGACTTCGCAAAATGTGTGTATCTGGCATGCTAGAAAGAGACAAACATATAAACATAAAACGAGAGCACAAGCGACATAGCCGTGCTCATCGTTTCGCTGACTGTGGCAGACTAAATTTATTTTCGTCTGCATTGAATTTGCTGAGAGGCGATCGGCTCTCCGGGGCGCTACGACGTTCGGCTTTTTGCCGAAGCTCTCTGGGGGTCCATGAGTAGGCAAGCGTTTGCTTTCAAAAAATCTTGAGTTTGACGCATCTATGTATTCTCTGGTTAGTGATAGTAGTATACGAATTAAACGACAAAAATTGTAAATTTCATTGAGTTGAAAAAAAATTAAATTATTCTTACTCAAGCTTAATCAGTAAACTAGTTCCAATGACACCTATTAGATATACTAGTCTGATTAAATATAAATATTGTCAGCTTGTTCCAAGCGAATCCCAATAACTTTATGATAAAGTAAACACAATTTAATCAGCCGATATCAGTTAATACTAAACAATTGTGTAGTAACACTAGTTTATTAACTACTACCACAGATAATACCTGTGGTTTGAGTGTTAAATAGAGCAGCAATTGATCCGGTTGCACAAACACGTCTATTAATCAAGTTATAGTTGTACATCTCTATAGTCTCCTATATTTCTCCTTAAACAAATTACGATTTTCTTGACAAAGCTAATATACCCACTGCACTGCAGGGAGCGCACAACCCTTAAACACCCACAAACATATACAAACACACGCACACCCACATGCACATCATTAATTATAGCACTTAGATTTATAGTCAAGACACGAACCTGCGTCAATCCGAGCTGTCGACAGATTTAGCTGATTTAACTGATTTATACAAAGGTCAAAGTCAAGACACAAATTTGGATATTGTTGCAGATGCGCCAGTGGCCACACCCTCTGTGGGTTCCTCCGTGTTCCGTGAACGTGAGAACCTAGGCAACAATCCGGAGGCAGGCAGTCACAGTGAGCTAACGGAGCAGTTCCTACGCGAGATCGAGGAGGCCAGTGAGCATGAGCGTCAGGAGCGCTATAAGGCAGCATTGCGGCAGTTGTGGGAGAAGTATCAGCAGCAGGAGAACGAGCTGGGCGATGAGGAGCAGCAGGAACAACAGCAGATCTTTGAGCAGAAGAAACGCATGCGAATGCCACCATATTATCTGCTGATGCAGAAGAAGCGTTCGTATCCAGTGCTGCCCTGGTTGCCCTACAATGCCGACAAGAAGAAGCGTTTCCCGGTAGCCAAGCGCGCTGTGGCCGAGTCTCCGCTGGCCAAGACAGACGAGCGAGTGGCCCAGGAATTAAGCGAACTCTTTGGCAAGCCCGCAGGAGAGCAACATCCCGAGGAGAAGAAGAAACGTTCCACGGAGGAGCAACTAAAGGAGGCAACCACTACTCATCAGCCAGAACCAGCTGCAACAGCCACTGCCTTGGGTGACATGCGACTGGAGATCAACTTCCAGCGTGTGAATGTGACCAGTGCAGCGCCCAAGGAATCAATACCAGTAGCCACAGCCAAGCCCGTCGGTACTGCGGAGTCTGTGATGCATGGAGGACATGCTGGACACCATCGCAAGCGCAGTGAACACCACTCGGACGAGGAGTATGGAGAGCACGAGGAGCACGATGGCGAGGGTGAAGGCGAGGAGAGTTCCGACGAAGATGATCACGATGAGTTCGATGACGACGACGAGGTTGATGGTGAAGGCGATAATGGTGATCGACGTCGCAAGAAGAAACGCGCCGCTAGCTCCACTCACGCACATGGACCCAGTGTAGGTCACTTGATGTTGCGAGCCAAGAAATCCATTGATTGGTCTCAATACTTTGGACTTGATCGCAAAAAGAAATCGGAGCAGTTGTCAGAGTAAGTGCATCATTCCTTAATTCAAGGAATTATCTAGCTAAACTCCAACTTTCTCGCAGCTCCGAAGTAAAGAAGGTGAGCAACAAGCACGAGGAGTTGGACGAGGAGAAGAAGAAGCGTGATATTGATCCCGAGAAGCTGGAGAGCATGGACAAAAAGCTACAATCCATTGAGGACTTCATCATAGACGAGACCATCAAGTATACAGGTGCTCATGAGGGTATTAACAACCAGGAGGAGATACGCAAGCTCAAGGATCATGTGCTCTCCCGCTTGGCCACCGCCTACAGTCTGGAGAAGATGCGTCGTGCTCTGGACAAGCTACGTCAGTCCGTGGATGCCGAGAATCATCTGTTGCGCAATGTCATCGATAGCGACTCCGAGGAGAATTCACTGGACGAGCGTTGGGCAGCCAAGAAACGTTACAGCGTCAAGAAGGAACAGGCCGAGGAGCAGGCAGAGTAAGTGCAGCCTAGTGGAGTAAATAACATAATACACACCCCCTTATTTTCAAACTACAGGGACTCGCAGCAGGCCAAGAAGAAGCGCAGCGGATACATGCGTTATCCGGAGCCTGCAAACATCATGGACGAGGCCCTGAGCGTTGGCAATTCACCGATGGAGACACTCAACGATGCCTACCTAGGCAACAAGAACTACAACCTGGGCTCCAATCAGTGTCCAATTATTGAGTCCATGGCTGAACGTTGTCGCAGCGTTGATCTAATCTCCGGTGATCTGAACCAGGAACTTTTGCCACTTTGCGGTGTACACCAGATCTGCTATCTTTGCGTGAGTAATCCTCGAGAGAAATCAAAGTAAGGTATTTAAAATTCTTCTACTACTTTAGGGCACCTCCCAAGTGGCCTGTGACTATCAGTACTTGGCCGAGGCGGACACTGTTTGTGGCAGCAGCAACGAGTGCCAGGCAGCAGCGAGATCCGTGCTGATGATACTACGTGCCACACCTGGACGAGAGCTGGGACCACGTGAGTGCTTGAAGAATCCCTGCTTGTATAGAGCCATGCGTGAGATTGGGCTCTAAATAAAAGAATATAATAATAAAAAAAAATTAAAAACATTTAACGTCCATTCGTGTGCGTTTAAAATAAAAACACAACTAAATGAAAAGTTTAAAAATCATAAAAAAAATGAAGTGAAATAAACACAAAGAAACTTTGCTGAACTAGCAAATCAAATATTTGATTCAAAAATATATAGTATATATATAGTACATACGATTATATGATTATTACGAAATATTTGGAGACATTTTACTGTTGCACCAGAAGAGGCAACAGAGGCAACCAGAGTTTACCAGAGTTTACCAGAGCTACCTAAACTTAAACTGAAAACGAAACTGAATCTGAAACAGAATTAAAATAGCAGGCAGATTATTTATATATTGATGTATTGAACGATAGACACATACCATATCCATGAATAAGCCATAGTTATGAGTTTTCGCCAAAAAAAAAGCAGTAGGCACCGGAGTAATATATTTCCTTAATACATGTCTATGTTATATACTAATTTTTGGATCGCAATCTTAATCCGTATCCATTATAAACTTACTTGTGTGTTTACATAAACAAGGAAAACATATTTAAAAGTTCATAAATGTATTGAAAGTTATTATGTGTAAATGTTCCAAGAAATGATTAATGATAATTGTAAACAAATGAAACCCAAACAAACAGGCAGCTTTTTAATAATGGCCCCATTTTAAACATCATCATCATCAACAAAACAACAACACGAAATCAAAAAAACAATGGATATAGTTTAAAACTATTCAAACTACGCAGCATAAGAATCAAAGAAAATCTCTATACTCTAAATGTAATACGTATATTGTCCTATATAATGCAAGATTTTGGAAACAAACATTTTCGATTGAGCCCCATTAAAAAATATGAACAAAAAGGTAAACATATATAGAACAATATCAGGCAATACGTATAGTATTAATTCACTTAAATTTTAACAAAGATTTTTCAAATAGTTAATTAAGCAATTTGCTGTACACACACAAGTAACAACGAGGTTTGCGAGTTTTGTTGTTGTTTTCCTTTTCAAGTTTCGAGTGTTACTTATTGATGTCATTAAACACGATATTATATACCATATATGTATACACATACATACATATATATGTATATGTATATTCATGACATTTATATTTGTGCATGATCATGTCTACGTAAAAAAGCATATACTTGAATGTGTTTCAGTGTAAAAACAATAAATGAAAATAACTAAGACAAATATTCTCTTAAAAATTCTATAGATGTGATTATATAATATATATACATAAGGAATCAAAAAAGTTCGGTAAACAAGACAACGGATATGGAAATATGCATTCGAATGAATCAAAATAATATTATAAATGTATTTACATATATTAATGTATGCATATGCAACAGTTTAAAAATGAATTTAAAGAAAATCTTATATAAAATATATATTATATGTATTGCTATACAGTTATAAATGTAAAATATATAAGCGAGGTCTCATACACTACGTTTTAAAATCACTATAGAAATATTTAACGACACATGCTGTCAACCTCTATTTAAAAATGTAAACGGAGACCTCGAAACAAAAATTCAAATGTAGTTTTCTTTTCAACGGTTCGATAACATTTTCAAAAGTTTCGATTGCTGGCGCGAGGAATGATAACAGTGTTGAACAAGGCAGGCGCGAAACATATGTTTTTCTCTAGAGTTTCCTGTGCTTAATTAGAGTTGTCGAGTTTTCGAAATTGCCACATCAGAGTAAGTTGTTGCTTTTTGTTTTGTGTTTAAACAATAACATCAGATTAGGGTAAAAATTTTGTATAAAAAAATTAATAGTATGTGTTAAACAACAACAGCTTTGCACTCGTCTGATCCCCCCTTCACATTCAGAAGCCAATGTAATTCAAATAAAATAATAGTCGTCAACAGTTGAACACGTCAATCCAATGTGCAGCATCCGTTGCCGATAACAAAAAAGCCAACAACAACCCAAACATTTATCAATCGGAACCGGAGCAGAATATCAAGAAGCTAACCAAAAACGAAAATACATATATAGGCCAAGAAGAGTTCATATTAAGCCACAAAGTTAACGACGCGTCATCAATTTACGACGGCAAAGACATATTAAAAATGTCCGAGACAAGCATTGATGTCAGTGGGGAGATGCAAGTGCCAAAGCGTACTGCTGGCGGTGAGAACAAATGGGACATGCAAAAGTAAGTACTTACAACACCAACAACCACCATAACTAACTGGTAAATGTTTTCAGTCTGCCCACGCTACAAAATATACCCTCACCGCTGGAGTTGATCCACAAGATACGTCAGTCGTTACGGCCATGGACTGTATTCTTTAATATTAACAATTTCAAAACTGCAGTCAGCATGCAACGTCTCAATAATCGTGTCATGCGCAATTTATCATACTTCCAAAGCAACTATATCTTCGTATTCATTGTGCTAATGATCTACTGCCTGTAAGTTGTCTGTCCCCACTCCAATCCCCCAGCACTGCAACTGTTTAAATATTTGTATTTATTTATAGCATCACATCGCCATTGACATTGTTCGTTGTTGCTGGCGTTGCCTATGGATGCCACAAGATACGCTCAATGAATCGAGATTTCCAGCTAATGGGACATGCGGTATCGCCGAAGCAGCAAATCGTAGGACTCAATTTATGTGCGGCACCTGTGCTCTTTCTGGTTGGAGCTGGCGCTGTTCTATTTTGGACACTTGGCGCATCCTGCTTTGTCATCTTCATGCACGCGGTATTCTATAATATTGATGCAATTGTAACGGAAGAGAACGAGGGATTCCTATCGCAGGTTGTCTAAAATTCGATGCGTTGCACGTCGGAGTACATGAATCTGTTGCAAGATCTATGCCGCACAGGGGCCTTATTAGACGATAAGTTGCAATATACCATATAAATATACTTTATATTAATAACTATTAATATTTATACCGAAGCCGATATGTAGTTAAGTTTTATCAATAACGAGCACGTTGCTAACGACGCGACAACAAAAAATATACACGACTAGAAAACTCGAATTCTTTTTTAAATAATTGCACATAAATAAGTATGTATGTATATTGTGTACTAAAATTGGCAACATTAGATCAAGTTTGTTTCGTTTTGGTTTTTGGAATGGTCAGAAAATAGTATAACACAGTCACATGGTAAAATATAAATATAAAAGTAAAGTAAATGAAAGTATAGCCGAAAAATTCACTGAGGTATTTAGAACTAGAACTAGGAATGCTTAGTTAGCGTTTACAAAATATATAAGTCTCTTGGTCCTGTTGTACGTCCAGCCCAGTTTGTTGGCGTACCTGCCTAGGCGTACTGTGACAGCGTTGTTGTCCTCTCCGGCTCCTGCTCCTCATCGCTGGCATTCTGGTCGAGCTTCTCGAACCCATTACGATCCAGAAGTCCGCCCAGCTTAAAGCCCTCGGCCTTCTCCCAGGCATGCCGACGATTTCGTGAGCCAAATGGCAGGCAACCTGTTGGAAGTCCCAGCAAATAATGGCAAATTAATTGTTATCAAGTGAGACAAATGGAAATTACACAGATTAATGCATATTTATGTATGTACATGCAGCCATGCTTGGATTATTTACGTTCATTTACTCGCTGCTGTTTGAAACGAAAGATAAAAAAAAAATCAAACAATAAACACACTTAAATGTATATTATTAGTTTTGTATAGATTTGTATATCTGTATTTTGTATATAAAATAATTATATAAATATATATATGTATAGAAAACACAGAAAATGAGATTACATACATGAGAGAACACAATAATGTCAATAGGAAACTCACAGAAAAGAAATGCAACTTAAAAATTAAATTTGTATACAGTACACACAACCAAATAATGGAACTGGATATTAGATGGATTGAGTTGATATATATTCGAGTTGATTGGTTTGTTTAGGGGTTAGCACAGACTTTGACTGGACGAAGCCAGTTCGCGATAAACCAAATCGCTCGGTGGCATTGAGCTCATCGCATGATTACCTCGTTTGCGACGACGTGCCCACAATATTGCCAATAGAAACGTGGAGCCAGCAAAGAGCAACATCAACGATGCCACCAATATTGCCTTGCCGCTAGGACGATGATGTGTCACAGTTGTGTTTGTTAACGGATTCGTTTCGGTTAAGCTGCCGCTGCTGCTGCTGTCCTTCATTACGGAGAGAGACATCGGTTTGGCCAGTGATTTATGCACAAATTTATGTATACGCATTGGATTCAATTCGGCCACGTAGATTGCATTCCCATCGGCTGTGACTGCCACATCGTGTGGATTCTCAAACTGCATATTGTTTGGACCAAATTTGGAGATCAGTTGACGGGTGCGCATGCTCATCACAAAGCCGTGCACTTCGTTATAGTGCGCCGGTGAGGTGCCCAACTCTCCAACGGGACCATTAACAATAACCAACTGCCCGCCTGCAGAACTCTTTTACTTAATAAAAGTTTTTAACGATTTAAACTATTCAACTCACCAGCTGCTGGTGTATAGGCCATGCTGAACAGACGATCTCCAATCAGGGGATTGTGATATTGCGAATGGAAGGTTCCATTGTTCGTGAAAAAGCATTGTACACGTCCATTCTCTCGATCCGCCGCACAGAGGAGGTCTAGTTCGGGCACCAGCGTCAGAGCATGTGGAATGGCAAAGAAACTAACTGGTGCCACGTCATAGGAGTAGCCAGAGAAGGAGCTTTGACCCCAGACAAGTATCTGTTCACCAGTTTTCGAATACTTGACAATCCGAGCATTGCAGTAACCGTCGGCCACAAAGAAATCACCATTGGCTAGCACTGCCACGGCGGTGGGTTTGCAAAACTTAGTCCTGCCATTGCCGGGATGAAAGGCGCTGCCCAGAGTCAACAGAGCTTTGCCACCTTCACCGCGCGGTGGAAATTTAAATACTTGATGCAAGGCCACGTCGGTTACCCAAACATTGTCTTCAGGGTCAATGCTTAAACCGTGCGGCAAGTAAAATCTGTCGGTCGAATAAATTACATATTAGACAAGGTTTAAAACGTTAGCAAGCAGAAACTTACAAGTCTTTACCCCAAGCATAGACAACTTTGCCCGTTTCGGGCTCTAGACCCAGCACAGTATTATCCCTAATTGCTCCCTTGTTGCGTTCCCGATACACATTGAGGTTGTTGAACGTGTTGAAATCCCAGATGCGATCCACACGATGGAATATAACCACATTACCCGCCCGATCAAAGCTAACGGCCGTAACAGCGCCCAATTTCACATCGTTTGCTGGCCAGGCATTCTGGTAGACAAAGGCTGGAATGAAGTACATATATTAGTTTTTGTTAAGCAGCAGTAACAACAGATAATTTAATAAATTACTTGAATTTAGTTTGGCAAGTTCAGTCTTAACATCGGTTACTTCCGTTTTGGCGGGTTGACGCCAAACTACGTCTCCGGCTCCGACGCCTTTAATCATTTGTTTCAGCTGTTCATCGCCCAAAGCGACATTTGGCAGATAACGTTGCGTACTTTGATTCTAAGATACGATTACAATAATCAGCATATTAATTCAAATTTTGCCACGGGAGCAAACACACACACACACACACACAAACACGTACATTCACTCTCATAGAAATAGATGCATACGTGCGCATCGTGGGTGTATGAGTGTGACGTCACAACACAAAATCAATATGCAAAACATCTGTGAACCAATTTAAGACAGAAAACATATGTTTCCGCAATGTCTGCATTGCAATTTTGATCAGTAACTGTCTAATTATTTACCTCGGTGACCGAAACACTTGAAACGACATTAATATAACAGCTCCAAAGGATGCAAATCGCCAGACAAAGAAGGTTCCAACTACGTTTGCAATTTTTGTTATGGTTGAAGTAGCGCGTCATGTTAGTACTTTAAATTATGAGTTAAAATCGCGCGTTATTGGAATGTAATAGTTTGGAGCTGCCCGCAGCAGTTTTAATTCAACTGCTATTTACACTACACTCGCAGACATATAACAAATAAACAATTACGATGCTGCATCAGCCATTTTAACTGGTTGAATGCTGGCACAGCTGTTAGAGTGTCCAGACCTGAACAGACTTAAACTAAAACTTTATGTAAACAGTGCTGGTCACCTTTAAAAATTAATCGATAATATTCCGATGAAAGCAGTTACATGTAGCAATTTAAATTCAGAAACAATCCGGTTTGCAATTTTTGTATAAATAAGAAACGATCAAAGGTGCTTGTATTAGTCTGTACTTTTAAATCAAACAAGTTATACATTTCCAAACAGAATAGTTAAATCTCAGTGCAAAACGATCAATAATCTTTTTTATTACTGACTAATCTACGTTATAATTATCTTTTACGACCATTACAACTCATTTACATTTAACCTGAACCATGAAAAGTATAAATTATGTGGTTATTTTGATAATAATAGCTATTATTGATTACTCAGCTGCTGATGACAATAGTGAACGAACTCTGTATGAATTTCCCCTATTTGGCGTCTACGATGATGGCAGCGATCCTGGAGAGCCACTCTTCCTTACTCCAATGATAAACGACCTCGCCCATTCCCGAGAAGATCTGCGCAGCATGGCCCGAGTCAAAGACCCACAGTTCTTCGATGTGGAGAGTTATTCGGGATTTCTGACCGTTGACAAGAAATTCAATTCCAATTTGTTCTTTTGGTACTTTCCTGCCGAAGAGAATCCTAAAAACGCTCCTATCGTGATATGGCTGCAAGGAGGTCCTGGATCTTCATCTCTGATCGGTTTATTTCTGGAAAACGGTCCGCTGGAGCTAATTTCGTCAGAGAAATTGACCAGAAGGCATTATAGCTGGAGCAAAACACATAATTTAATCTACATAGACAGTCCTGTGGGCACTGGTTTTAGTTTTACGGATAAGGACGAAGGATACGCTCGAAATGACAGCGATGTGGCACGAAATCTGTATGAGGCAGTGCTGCAACTCTATAAGCTATTCGAATGGTCAAAAACCTCGGACTTCTGGATTACTGGCGAATCCTATGGTGGCAAATACGTGCCTGCCCTGGCCTACCACATCCACAAAGCTCAGCTTTCTCCCGAGTTCTCTGGAAAACGTATACCTCTCAAAGGATTGGCCGTTGGTAACGGATTGGTTGATCCAGTAAATCAGCTGAAATATGGCGACTATCTTTATCAATTGGGTCTCATCGATGAGAGTGGAAGGGAGGCCTTCCATGAAGCAGAGGCAGCTGGAGAGGAGTGCATAAGGAGTAAGAATATGGAATGCGCCTTTGAGGTTTTCGACTCTTTGGTTCTGGGAGATTTACCCACGGGCTCGATTTTCAAGAACTTGACGGGCTATAGTTCGATCTACAACTTTTTGCAGGCCCCAGACGATGATCGCTTCAGCAGATTGGTGAATTTTTTGGAATCGGGAACTACGCGTCGTGCTATCCATGTGGGAAATGAAACCTTCCACTTCAGTAATCGGGAGAATAGGGTGAAGACATTTTTAAAGAATACTTATATGGACAGTGTAGCTCCTTTGGTAGAGGAGCTCTTGAAATTCTACACTGTCTGCATGTTTAGTGGTCAACTGGATATCGTTATAGCCTATCCCCTGAGTGTAAACTATCTAAAACAACTTAAGTTCCCGGGATCTGAGCTTTATGAAACTGCACCCCGTAAAATCTGGCGGGTTGATGGAGAACTGGCCGGATACATGAAGCAAGCTGGTAATCTGATTGATATCCTGGTGCGAAATGCCGGTCATATGGTTCCCTATGATCAGCCCAAGTGGGCTTACGAGATGATTAATTACCTTACTCACAGCAAGCATTCTATATGATAATTGCGTCAAGTGATTAAGCTCAAAGTGTGTTATTTAGTATAATTAACTACATTTTCCATTGAATTTAAAATTAGTCTCCTGCTTTTGTTTTTAATATAGCACCAAATAAAATGAATTTATGAATAAATGTTTAAAAATATGTTACTTAACTCATAAGGGCACTGTTAAAATAACATGGCTCTGTTAGCTAACATGGGCACTGTTAATTTCAGCGCTTTGCAACACTTAAATGCGCAACACACCCCGCTTCCCGCTTTACCTAAATGCCATTATTATTTTCCGAGTTTCATCCGCAGCCACAGTGCAAATTACGGCCGCACGTTAATAAATTATAATACATAACAATAACAATGCTAATCTAAAGTTAAAACCTAGCTCTACACGTTCATCAACTTAATTTAAGTGTTAAAATAGTTCTAAAGTGTCTTAAGTCCCAAAAAATAACGGAGGAAGATCTTCACAGCCGTAGCAACCAGCAAAGCAGTTCTCAACCAAAAGAAAAAGAAAAAAGTGTCTTCGTCGTCGTTGTCACCAGTGAATTGTGGTTCTACATATATAATTTGGAATTGCCTGTGTTTGTTCGATTAATGTGCGTTCTCGTTGCTGCATTTGCCCTTCTGCATACGAACTAAAATTACGAAAATACATTTGCCAGCGCGAAGTGAAAGAGGTGAGAAGAAGAAGGTGAGTGCGCGGCATCAATACAAATGCAAATTGAGACTGTTATGCCATATGTGCAGTGGCGTAGTCAAACAGGGATCATTACAGATAGTTCAATGCACCAAACAACGTTATGTTCAAAAGACTTCTGTTAAGAACCTGATTATATGAAATCAAAATGCAGCTGCATTTTATCCAATTTCAACGCACACACCAAGAAAACTGTATAAAAAGAAACTAGAAAAGTGCAACAAAATGTAGCTAGGTAAGGACTCAAGCAGCAGGGGTAGAGAGAAAGAGATGCGTTAGGGAGAGAGTAAGAGGAAGAGAGTAAGATCAATGGAATGCACAATTCCCTAGTTATATGCATGGTGGTTGCTTTACGTCCCTTGTTTTTCCGCCGTCTTGTCCGTATCCCAAGACTTTTTAGCCTGTCACAATTTGATTTAGGCACGTCTGTCCACTCTTGGTTGCATTTTTAATGCAGTTTACCTATTTTATACCATGTTTGCTGAAAGTGTTGAATTGTTGCAATTGCAAGACAATGAGACACCGTTTGTATGCTTTGTATATCCAATAATAATATTTGCATTGTTCACTTAACTCCATCCAATTGCAGCTGCAAGCGAACGAGCGAGCGATCGAGCGTGCTAAGCGCACAGAAAGATGCAGCATCATGTGCATGCCACAAGAGCAGCGCCACATTTGCGTGCTGCCCATCATCATGGACACATGGCGATGCCACAGCATCCACATCCCGGCATGGAGCAACACATGGGCACACTAACAGCAGCAGCGCCAGTTGCAACACAGCAGCAGCAACAGGCGCCTCAGCAACGTGATGCCCATCATGGACGGTAAGGAGCTATAAACTTGGATCGTTTTGAATCGTTGGCTTCTACTACCTCTACTTCTTGGTGGTGTTGTTGTTGTTGTTGGCTTGTTTAGCTTTGGGTGTTACCCCTTTTGGTGATGCCGTCATGTCTAGGCTTTTATACGTTGCGGCAATTATGTTAATTCCTGTCACTGACAATCGCCTGTGAGACTCATCATCCCATTTTCTCAACTCATAAATTATAATTTCAGTGGGTCTTTGTTCTTTAGCGCTCAGCATGACTTCCGCTCGATAACGGGTTTACTTCAACCAACAGCAGCAACAACAACAACAACATCAAATGATAGGAGAAAACAGCTAAAGCGGCTGCAATTATCCTTGACGTTCAGAAGGATCTCGCCGCACGCACTTCTACGTCCAGTTCTCTTACGACTCAGTTTTGTCGTCTTTTGTCTACGATCAGATGTTCTGTTAACATTTCCCTCTCTCTTTTCCCGCTCCCATGTTTCCTCCTCTCCCGCTCTATCTATCGCAGCCTCTCTGCGTGTATGCGCGCCGGCCTCTTAGCGGCTATCGCTGTTCAGTAGCTTCTCAGTCGCCGTCAACTTCGCACACGCAGCGCAGCCTCACACAGAAATTTAATTTAATTTCATTAAAAATTACGCCAATAATTGCAGTTTATTTCGCGACGAGCATGTAAACTTTTTGTGGACAGCTGATGATGAGAATTAAATGCCTATTTAATACATAACTAAAAGTGAGACAAACTAAAAGTAAAGTAAAGTAAACTTTTGTATAAAATCAAACCAATAAGTTTTCGTTAAAGATTTTATATCAATTCACGGTATAAAAGTGCTTGAAAACCACGACTTATTTATTTAAATAGATTTAACGATTAAAAATCAACTTTGTGGAGTGTAACTCATACGTTTATTGGCCAACACACGCGGTCAAATCCAACGGATTCGTCCAAGTGTTGTTGTGTCTTTACCTTTTATACCTCTTTGCTCTTCGCTGGAAACTCTCCCCCTTTTTTTTCCCACTCCAATGTTAGGTGCGTCTCAATTGAAACTGACAGTTGGCGAAAAATGACACGATGCGTAAAAAAACAACAAAAAAAAAAAGGAATGCGGCTTTTGTGCTTTGTTAAGGATTTCATTCCTTTGTTCAGACTTTACCGCTGTTGTCTCTGTAGCTGCAACAACAACAAGCACACACTTTTTTTTTGCATATGTGTATAGGAAGTTATAGCTTAAAGGGTTATTCGGCTTTGTTTGATTGTTTTTGTTTTTTCGATGGCCACTCAATAGGCCAGTTTGTGGAATAAGCAGAAGTGGCTTAAATTCTAAACTTATTAGACTTAACTTGGTTTTATTATAAAGTTTGTTGTGTTCATTTTACAGCTTGAATCTTCATCATCATCAGCACCTTCAGCAGCAGCAACAGCCGCCGCCGACGAATCAACCGAATGTCGCGTATCACAACAATAACAACAACAACACGAACAACAATCAAATGCAAAAGATACGACAACAACATCAGCATCTCAACACTAGCAATGGACATTTAACAAAATGTAATCAAGCGCCTCAAGCTCCACCGCCGCAGACCTATAATCATCTGGCTGCTCAGTCGGCTGCAATCACCTACAGTCAATTGCCACATCATATGGCACATTTGGGCAGCTATGCGGCACAAGCGCCGCCTCCTCCGCCAACAGTGTTGAGTGGCAAACAGCCGCATTATTATCTCAGCACAGCAAAGCCTTCCAAATACAACAACAACAACAGCAACAATTATACACATGCACCAAAAACTATATTACAAAATACATATCGTAATGCCAAGAACAACGGACAAACAACAGAGGCAACAGTTGCAGCTACAGCAGCAGCATCGGGAGCAACAGTTGCTGCTGCAACGGAATTGACACACCCCACCACACTGCGTATCGTAAGCAGTTGTCGGAGTAGTAATGGTGAGAACATAGTCATAGCCAGCGAGGAAATCTGTGAGCTGAATGTTTCAGAGACGCCAGACAATTGCGAGGCATTGGCGTCGCATGGCGAGGATTGCAGCAGCAGCACAGAGCACATTGATGCAACGGGCACGTTGTCTAATGAGGACAGCAGTGCAGCACGGAATGCCAAGGACAAGACGCCCATGTGCTTGGTCAACGAGCTGGCCAGGTACAACAAGGTGAGTAGCAGTTAATTTCATTGAAACTTGATTCCTTCAACTTATTTTTTTACTTCTTACAGATCACACATCAGTATCGTTTAACCAGTGAGCGTGGTCCTTCGCATTGCAAGACATTTACAGTGACACTGAAGTTGGGCGAAGAGGAGTACTCAGCGGATGGCTTTAAGATCAAAAAGGCACAACACTTGGCTGCCTCTAAAGCTATTGAGGAGACCAAATACAAGCATCCCCCACCAAAGATACGTCGCAACGACGAGGGCAGCTCAACACGAACGCACATCACGCCAACCGTCGAGCTTAATGCACTAGCTATGAAGCTTGGGCAACGCACTTACTATCTGCTTGATCCTACGCAAATGCCACCAGCGGATCCGATGTTGCCACCTGAATACGCCACACCGTTGTTGCCAACACCAGCGGCTGGACTGCCAGCACCACCACCACCGCCGGCGTATGCTTTGCGTCGCAATGCAAATGCTGCTGGTGGCTATGTGATCACTGCTCCGCCCATGCATCCACATCATCCGCATGTAGCATTGCCGGCGCAGCGTGGCATCTATGGCCATCAGCGTCCATTCGCACCCAAATATCAGTCACGTTATGCACTGGCGCCAACGCTGGGACCGCATATGCTACCGGGTCCGCATGGACCTTTTGCGCCAGCACTGCCTGTGACTCCCAGCAAGATAACCCTGTTCGTGGGCAAGCAAAAGTTTGTCGGAATCGGACGCACGCTGCAGCAGGCCAAGCACGATGCGGCGGCGCGAGCGTTACAGGTGCTGAAGACTCAGACGAACAGCACATCGGAGGAAGCGTTGGATGATTCCATGGATGAAAGCGATAAGAAGTCACCGATCTCGCAGGTGCACGAGATTGGCATCAAGCGCAGCATGACAGTTCACTTTAAAGTGCTGCGTGAGGAAGGACCCGCACACATGAAGAACTTCATTACGGCCTGCATAGTTGGTTCCATTATAACCGAGGGCGAGGGTAACGGCAAGAAGTTGTCCAAGAAACGTGCGGCCGAAAAGATGTTGAGTGAACTACAGAAACTACCACCACTGACGCCTACCAAACAGACGCCCATGAAGCGCATCAAGGTGAAGACACCTGGCAAGGGAGGAGCGGCCAATGCAGTTGCCGCTGCTGTGGCTGGAATGGCAGCTGCTGCAGCGGTAACACCGCTTGGTAAACCAGAGCGTCGCAAGCGTTTAAGTGTGGCACTGAAGGAGAAACCAATTGTGGAACTGGATGACGCAGAGAATCCCATCACAAAGCTCATACAATTGCAGCAAACACGCAAGGAAAAGGAGCCCATATTCGAAATGATTGGAAAGAACGGCAACGAAACGTCCAGACGCAGGGAATTCGTCATGGAGGTCTCCGCTAATGGCAGCACAGCTCGCGGCACTGGCAATAGCAAAAAGCTGGCCAAACGGAATGCAGCACAAGGTAGTTTCCAGTCTATCAGCTCACTTTCTTGCTTTACTAATGAATTTTTAATTAACAGCTTTGCTGGAGTTGCTGGAATCAACAGATCCACATAGCGGAGATGTGGAACACAGCTTGGAGAATAATGTCGCGACAGGTGCAGTCGAATCAGCGACAGCTGCGGTGCTCGAAGTGCCAATGGTGTCGACAGCAGCAGGTCCTGTGCCCGGCATACTTATACTACGTCAAAACAAGAAACGTAAGTTTATTTGAGGGCTTTGTAAACGACAAACTCTTATGTAATTTATACATTTATTGCAGCAGCGAAGAAAAAGGATGCTGTAGTCGTAGTGAAAGCCACAGAGAAGGAAGCCAGAACAGAAGCAACAACAACACAAGAGGAAACCACCAACAGCAGCAGCAACAACAATAATAGTAGTAGTAATAGTAGCAGCAGCAACGATTCGCATTCAAATGAATCTGGCAATGGCGGTGAGAGCTCATTAAACACTTCCACGGGCAGCAACACCAGCGGAGTCAGCAGTAACAGCAGCAATGCAACCACAAGCAACAGCAGCAATGCGAGCGGTGGTGCAGAAGGTGGTGGAGGCGGCGGTGGCATTTGTGGTGGTGTGCATATGAAGGAGGAGCTAATCTATCTCAGTAAACTGTTGGATTTCGAGGTAAGTTTGCAAAGTATTTTTACATTCAATTGGTTACATAATTTGTGGACTGCTTTTAGGTAAACTTCTCGGACTATCCAAAGGGCAACCACAATGAGTTTTTAACTATTGTAACGCTCTCCACAAATCCGCCACAAATCTGTCATGGTGTTGGCAAAAGCTGCGAGGAATCGCAGAATGCGGCGGCGCGCAATGCTCTTAAGATTCTCAGTGAACTAAACAATGCCAAGAAATAAGCCAAAACCAAATTACATAAACTGCAATGAAAAAACGCAAAACAAAAACAAAGCAAAAACAAAAAAAATATTAAATCACCCGTCCACAAATCAAATAATAAAAAACAAAATATGAGAAAGTAAAAGTTAAAATAATTTATAACGAATGAAGAAAGCTGTGTGCAAATTGGAAAATGATAGCAAACAATGCAAAGAACAGTAATTTTTGAAATAGCAAATTATTAGTTAATATACCTATTTATTTATTTATGTGCAAGTGGACGCAATTGTGCGTCGTTGGTTTTGTTTTAAAACAATGCGCGGATTGCGTTAACTGCTGTTATTAATTTTATTTATTTGTTGTTGAAAATTTTGAGAAACGATTTAAGCACATTCTGAGCCAAATCAAGCGAGCAACGAAAAACTCAAAACCATGTTAAAAAAAAAACTATTAATACTTAGCAAAAGAGAAGAAGAGAGTTTAAAAACAATAACTGTATAGCCTTATGGACAAAAAGTCACAGTCGGCTAAAAGGAGTGAGACAGAGCCAGGATATATTGTTGCAGCATGTTGCACACACTACTACCACTATTAATATTTAAATTTAAGAATGAAAGATCGTTAGGCACTTGAATTGAATTGATGAACATATTGATGAAGCACTTAACTTATATAATAATGATAAAAATAATATTTATTAGCTGCATGCGGCTGCTAAAATGCTTATGCAACCCAAATGCTTTCAAAAAATAAATACAAAAATTTTGTTGCCACATAAAAAACTAAAAAATTTGATATCGAAATCGAAGAAATTAAAAAAAAGCGAGCTGTGCATACGCTTGTGAAATTTTTAATTTATTTTTTCAAAGCCAAAAGCCAATACTAATTGAAGAAGCAAAAGAACTGCTAAAACTGCTTGTGGTCAACTTTGATGATGGAACTCGTCGAATAATGAATCTATATATACATATGTACAATTACAATTTATGTATGTATATATATTTAAAATACTATAATTATTATACTTAAGCATTAACAATTATAACTCGCATCTAAACAGATTTCGATTGTTGTTGGCAAATCGAAATTTGTTGGACCCAAAACGATGTCGTTATACAAAATTGCAACAATTTATTGCAACAGTTTGATTGCTTTAGATTGTGGCAGTTATTTGTCATTGTCGTTGTCGTTGGGAATGTTATTTGCTTGTGGTATATCAAGATTGAAATACAATTTACATAATCGTTAATAATTATAATTAAATGTTTATAAACCATTTTGTAAATGCTCAGTTTTTGGCAAAAATCAACTAAAAACTGAGCATCTTTATGAATAGCGTGTTGTTTAAATGTCCCCAACTCAGATTTTGTTTAATTGTTTTATCTAACACACTGTATACACAAACATACACATACACTACACTAAACAGTTTGTTTATTTTGTTTAAATTGAATGTACAATAGTTTTTAAATGATCCAGTAAACAGCACAGATTAAGCGTTAAGTTGCATTATGTCAAATTGTATTTTGTCGAAACGTTTCTCGTTGCAACAATGTGCATGATTATATTTGATGGATTTGGATACGAAATCTAAGCCCCATTAAGACCCATTATGAACACTTAAAAGGAACACTTCCAGTATTAAAAGCAACAAGTAAATCACTCACATACATATACCTTAATTATATATTAATAAATATATATACATATATTTAATTTACATTATTTTAAATCGTGCACATTGTTTGCATGCGCTGAAAGGCCCCCAATTTCCCTCTATTCTCATTTTGTTAGAAGATTTTGCATAATAGAAAATAAAAGAATTCTGAAATTAACTATCGAAACATTGCAAAATCTTCACAAAATTAATATCAAGTAATATATATTAATACTATGTCATAATTATGTTTATAAAGAAGAAAGCTAACTAATCTCTTCATTAAGACCAAATCTAAACAAAAGGCATCTAAAGTTGTGAACACAGCGAATCTAAGTACGCACATTTATTAAATTTTAAGCCTGCCCATAAACATTAATAATACTACAACAAACAACAAATGGAACAACAACAAATGTTAGTCTTTAAAGCAAAATGTCTTGTCTTTCGTGAAAAACAAAACAAATGAAATTAAAAAAAAGATTACAACTATATATGATATGTAAAATGTAACAATTGTAATAAACATTCAAAATAAAGTTGAATATAAAGTCTTTGATTGAAATGAGTGAAGAAATATTATATCATAACATATCTTTAATATCATATTTATATATATCTTTACAGATCTCCCATTACTATGCTCCGTTTAAAGATTGCGCACGATCTTGATTTATGACATGAATTCGGGTACATCATAAACTAATGCCATTCATTTATGAGCAACGGAATTCCAATCCAATAAAACGCATTATGTAAAATGTCATAAAAATTAGTGAAAATTATTTTCCAAATTTGAAGAGAAGTACAAAAAAAACCAGGTGATTGGTGACAGGTGAGTTAGAGAGAGATGCGAATTAACGCTTGTTAATTTGACACAAACATTTCGCAAATCCAAAAAAACAAAAACCGTAAAAGCATTAAATACCCAATAAGTTCATTGTTTATAGTTTATTGATTATGGCCAATAAAAGATGCGATGAATCAGCTAAGTTTAGGAGCACAATAGATATGCATCAGTATAAAAATCGTAACACCTTTTAAAGAATCCCAACTTGTATTTGTTTAACGGTTTGCGCTTGTTAAAGCGTAGGAGCTCAAATTTAAGAAAAGTAAGAAAATAATTTTAAACAAACTTGATTAACAGTTGTTCGGGAATATTTGGCATTTCTAGAGGATTATGTGGAAAAACCGCGCTTTTAATTTGAATTTAAATGAGCTTTTTATATTAATATTTTAATTAAATTTTTGGCATTTTATTTTTAACTGCCACCACAAAAATTGAGCCATCCTGCAGCAAGATCAAAAACATGTTTTATGTTTGTGGTATTTGTGTTGTTGCCACAGTTTGGTTGAGGGATTGCAACTATACAGGTAGTAAGTAGTACTACACGACCTACCTAAATATATATATAAAATATATATGTATGTATATATAGGTGATACCTTAAGGTAGGCGCGTCGCTTTCTCCGCTGGCATTTGGCTAGCGATTAAAATACAAACTTTTAGTGGCAAATGCATAATAAATACATAAAATTAAATAAATGCCTTTTGCCTTGCACATGGCCAAATTGCTATCTCTTTCTTACATTATAGCTGTCTCTCTCTAGCGCTTGCTTCCTCTATCGCTCCCGTTTCAGTCTCGGCTTTAGCTCGGACCCGGCAAAATCAAAGCGATGCTCGCATTTGCATATGCATTTCTTTAGGTAGCGCCCCGTTCCCACCACCCGCCCTTAACCCCAAGTTGCCCCAAAAACTACCGATGCGCAGCCGGCACAATTTGCTGCGGTGTGTGTGAGTGCGTGTGTGTGTGTTAATTAATTTATGGCGCTGATAATAATCCGGCACCGGCATCGTCAACCTGTGATTATGAAATTTGTATTTTGTGGTTTTGGCGTTGCCAAAAGAAATCAATAATACGGCGGAGGAGTGAAAGAAGACACAATATGCGGCGGGCGAAAGACAGCAAGAGTGAAAGGGAGGGGTAGAGAGCGAGGAGTGAAGAGTGCAGCTGTTGCTGTGCGAGTAGAGCAGATGAAATTAACATGTGTTTGTCAGCGCCGGCTAAGACATTAGTAATCACATATCCAGTTACATGTGTAGCCACATCTTTCTCCTCTGTATGTGTGTGTTGGTGTCTTTTATATGATGTAATAAAGCGTTTGATTTTTTATTATCTAGGGAATTGGGTTTTTGGATTTTTCGAATATTTTTGGAATTCACTGCGGAAATGGAAGTTCAACTCGGAAAACGAGTAATTAAATAAAATAGTTAAGTATTAATTTAAGCATTTTTTAATTGTTATGGCTTTATATAAGGCCCTATATTAATTTAGCACACACAACAAAAAAAGAAAAAAATATTTCATTTAAATGATAAACCGACCAAAAATATATAAATATCGTTTGGGAATCTTTGCTCAGGCAATCGAGGCGAATGAAAGTGAAACTCTGAAACTTTTGTTAACTTCTTTCTTACTCACCTCTGTTGTTTTTGTTGTTGTTGCTGTAGTTCGATTCAAGTTTCGGCTGATTTTGATTTATCTACTTGTCAGTCCTAAATGTTTTTTTTCAAGTTTTCTGGTAATTTGGTATTTGACAAGCATTTAGAAGCAAACGCCCATCAGTCTCTGCGTCTGCGCTGTGGGAATTTATCCACTTTACGTTTTAAACAATATAAATGAAATGCTGAGCATATTAAATTTTGTATCTTTTTTCAGTTTCATTTTCATTTTTGATTTTGTTTTTGATTTCATTTGGCGTGGCACATTGCGTGCTGCAGTTCGACTGAGTTTTGGGCTGTGGCTTCCATCCTATTCGTCCCATCAAAATCAAAATCACAATCGTTGTGTAAACCTGCATGCGGTTAAATTTCTTTTAATCATCTTTAATTAACTAACATTTTTTTCTCGCCCAAATTTCCTACTGCGTGTGCGGAACCAGAATATGCATAAATAATGCCCTGTAGTAGTTACTGCTTTCCATTTTGCTTTTAATATCCGATTAATTTGCATTTATTTTGTTTACGCTTTTTGAAACGGTCATTGCTTTAGGTAACATCTAGAGTTGTGATTTCAATTTGTGCTTGATTTATTATGGGCTAAGAAATAGCTAAAAAACAAGACTTAAATATAGTAACAAATCTTTAAAAATACATAAATAATAACTTCATCAAAAACTGTAAAATAGCTTTCTATATATACACAATTTTAAATTAAATTCTCTACTCAAACAAATTTAATAATTACTGTCTAGTGAAAACCAATAATTAGTGCGTTTAAACACACAATAGACACATAATTATGTGGCACGTGCAGGAAGTGAATTATTTATAAGAAAATCTACAACAACAAAAAACAAATGAAGCGCCCACATTTATTTCAACTAATCAACAATTAGCCGCAGGTGAGAATTATGCAAAATAAATAAAAAGCCATAAAATAGAGAAGCTTCTAACAAATTATGCCTAAAGAACTTGTAGTTAGCCAAGTTGTGAAGTGCTAACAATTGGATTACTTCAATTTGAAGTGCAAAAATCACTTGAGAGCAGAACTAAGTACAAAAGGAAGCAATAAGACGAAATCAATTCTCAATTTAAAAAATCAGCAATATCATTAATTTATATTTATCTGAGAGTGTGTGTGTGTGTGTGGAGCAGCGGGTGGATGGGGAAATTGTGGCACAAGTGCTTGCATAATGATTATTTTTATAAATAAATTCAAATAAAATACGATATATAAAAAAAATTAAGGTATTTTGCATAAAATCGAATGTCTAGCAAACGATTATGTGGCAAACTGATGGATGCCAAGCAATAAAATAATGAAAACAACACTTGTCTGTCGCTACCCTGTAATTAAAGCGGAATGGTATGCAACAAACTATGTAGCTTGTGGTACAAAGTGTAGATAAAGGTAAAACTCTTAGTTTAAAGTCTTTCTAGAGTATCTGCGCCGTCGCCTTCATAACAGTTTGAAAAGCTTTTATAATATTTATTGACTATTTCAGCGGATTTGTCAAGTTTTGGCGAGGAAGAATCAAGATAAATTTGCCAATGAAAGAAAACATATGAAGTGTCATGTTCGTAGATAAGGCGGACAAAAGGCTTAACAGCAAATAAAAGAAATAAAATAAACAATAAACTAAATGCCAATAATAATGCTGGCAATGAGAACTGAAGCGTGCATAATTAAATTGTTCCCACTGTTTAATTAATGACCAACAACAAAAGAATGCCAAATAATAATTGTATTTTATTTCATTTAAACAAACCCAAAAAAAACATAAAC
This sequence comes from Drosophila acutilabella, assembly GCA_035046005.1. Lineage (NCBI taxonomy): Eukaryota > Metazoa > Arthropoda > Insecta > Diptera > Drosophilidae > Drosophila > Drosophila acutilabella. The sequence continues at coordinate 11,187,032 of JAWNOK010000024.1, read as the reverse complement.
CAAATAAATTAATGTAACTTAAAGAATTTAATTGTCGCTGCTGTCATTAATCTTCGTATTCCCGTAGATTTAGCAGTTTCTGTTCTATGCCTCTGGGAGACCAGGTGCCGAATAGCGCATCTCCTAGTCGTATATAGGCCAGGAACAGCGCATTAAAGTCCACTACAGGTTGGTCCTCTTCCACTTCCTTGGTCTCGGCAGCAACTAGTGGCAGCAACAGCAACAAACTTGCCACTGCCACGAACAGCAAACGAGCGTTGTCAACTAGAAACATTCTAATTAAGATGCGTTTTAATGCATTAATTAAATTGATCGAGCTGTTGGCAGTTTTATAGGCAAATTGCTGACACAAATTGCATGTTGTTACAGTTGTTACTGGTCTAGTTGTTGATGCTGCTGGGCAAACGGTTTTTTGTTTAACTTGTTGGACACATGTGCTAAAAGCGGATCATGGGCAAATGCTCAGATACTTAAATTAAACGCTTGTTATTTTTTTTTATTAAATGCTGTTTATGCTTTTTTTTCTGAAGAAGAACCACAAATCTGATAAAGTAATTTGCATTTGCTGTGCGTGGTTGCTGCTGCTGCTGGTGTTGTTGGTGGTGTTGTTGGTGGCGCTGCTCACATGACAACGCCAACGCCACCTACTCCATTAATCATTTTGGCTACAAACTAAAGCCAACAAGAAATAATTCAAGTGCAGCTCACAAACAGCCGTTAAATTACCTCTTAAGGTAATTTAATTGATCGCACGAGCTTTTGTTTGGATTTAATTAAAAAACCAAAAAATATAATAGTTATAAAAATTTTTAGATTTGGGTCACACGATACTCAAAAAACTTTGGCTTAGCATCATATTTGAGATGCGGAAATTGTCAAATTCTCTCTTACCCCTCTGGCCTTGAAACTAATGCGGTGCTTGATAAATTATTTATGTACAAGAAACTACATTAAGTTAAAGACAAGAAATGTTTAATAAAAAATTGATCTCAAGTGTCACAAGACATTCTGCTGGCAAAACGTGAGAAATGAAAATGAAAGTCCACTGTGGCCAAAAAAAAGGGTCAAAATGCAGTTCGGACATGTTGCAGCAGCAACACCAACACTAACAGCAGCAGCAGGTTGTCACCGGTTCCCAAGCGGAGCAGCAGCAACAACAACAACAACATCATCAGCTTCAGTTCAGTTCAGTTCATACGCAATCGATTGTGTTTCTGTTTCTGTTTTATCTGTTTCTTGTTTTCGGTGTCTTCTGCTTTTCTGTGTGTGTGCGTGTGTGTGTAGTTTTTTTTGGACGCATATTATAAGACCGTATCGAGCTGCTGCTGCTGCTGCGGTTGGCTCGTCACATTTTGGCCAAATATTTGGATATCTTTCGGTTTTCAGTTCAGTTCAGTTCAAGTTCGCGTCTCGAGCGGTTGACGCGTCGTTTTAAGCCTGCATTAAAAACGCATTAACAAGGACACACATTTAAATATATATATAGCTATATTTATCCGACAGGATAATGCTTTTGTGTTGCTTCGGTTACTGTGAAGTTGTATACTAAAAGTGTCTGAATTAAACGAAAACCTAAAACTACTAAACTACGAAAAATAAATATATTTATTTAAAACAATTTAAAATTAACAAAAGGTAATTTTTTAAACTGTGTTTAAAATTAAACTATATAAAGACAAATATTACAAGTCCTTTATTGTGCAATAAAATGTGACTAAAATTGAGCTAAAGACATTATAAAAATTCTACATAATTTGTAAAATTCCACTCAAGTGTTGAAGCTGTTAAATGATATTTTTGTTAATTTAATATGTGAACGAAATATAATTTTTTAAGGAATATAAAGTCTTCTGTTTATAATTATTATTTACTTTAAGTATTCGATTTCCTGCGATTTTTTTTCAATAGATACAAATCTTCAAAGTCCTGTTACCTATAAGAAATTATAGATTTTCCACCGCTACCTAACTCAGCACAGTTTTGCTAAAAATTTAAAAATCATTTACTATTTTTATAATTTATATTTATTACAGCTGTTAATAACTTACATACTCTATTTTCTAAAATATGTTAAATTGTATTATTCTCGTCAAGAGACAACATCTTTCTTAGCCCACATCTTTTCTTTATATAACCCCCCACTGTCTAACCCTAAGCTCTTTAACTTACTTAACACCATTTTATGCTACAAAACACTTGGATACAGTTAATTTTCTTAAACACTTAAACTGCTTAAAATGTTAGCACAACAGAGATAAAAAAACACTTGGTTTGAACACCCACAAAGTGTCTCAAGTGTTTGAAGAATCGCAATGCGGATACAGAAACCCAAAAATTGTCTAGTTTGGATTGAGGCAAAGAGACACGGACACAATGCGATCAGCATTATTTTGTTGAAGTGGGCCACATTCTCAGCTTGTGTTACGCACTCAATTAACGTCAGATAGTCAGATGGTCGAATGATGACAGCCACTTGGGGTATGTGCCGAAAGTTTAGTACCAAAAATGCCGGTACTGAATGTGTGAGAAAATCCCCCAAAAAAGAATTAAAATTTGTTTATTTTAGTTAATTTTTTGATTGATGCCAAACACGATAACTCTGAAGTACATGTATTTTTAGACTGGGATCCTTTTGCCCATCCTGCTGGGGCCATTAGCCAAATAGTTGTGAGATGAGTTTCAAGTGGGTTTCTGTATGAGTTCGGCAAATACCGAAACCAGTTCGCAGTGGTAATTGAGTGCGGGCAAATGATATCATTGAAGATTTATGGTTTCGAATACCATAAAACGTGCTGCTAATTTATAGACAGCAATTTATTTTGAAATGATTAAATGTCTAACGCACAAATCAGAGACAAAAAGAATACAGTTTTGAATAATAATAATAATTACAGATTACACCATGCGGAATCAATGCGATTACAAAATCAAGAAATCGAGAAACATTTCAATTTTCTGATGTCTGAAGTTCAAAAAATCATTCAAAAAGCATTTAATGAGTTTATCCATTCACTTTTTTAAACCAAAAAGCTGTTATCTAGCATGATGTATCTTTAAGTTAGTTTGGTTTCTGTATCTGTAGCTTCTTCAAACGGGCAAACTGTCGAACATTTTTGATGGATCATTGTCGACAATGCGAAGTAAAAGAGTCAAAACAAAGTGAAATATGATCGACATGATGCTGCTAAAATTTGAGTAGGGAATGCTTCCTCATTGTCCAGCCGAAGTACAAACTGTTGTTTTGACCATTGTTTAAGACAAATCTGCTCTTGATATTGACCCTGAGTTTGAAGATGTTTAAATTTTTGAATGTCGAATGTAAATCGTTTTTTGTTACATATTTTGCTTCAAGTTCACTTGGTATTGTAAATGCATTTGCATAGAGTGTAATTGTAAATTGTAATTGGTAAATTGTTAAATTGGTCTACAGTGCTTCACATAAGTACTGGGCCTGTGGCAGCAGTTTGACTCAGTCATTAAAATACAATTAGATGCTGCTGCTTAGATAGTCATTATAGAACTGGTATGTTTATAGTTTATTGACATACACTTGGGTTATTGACATGATAGACCAGCCATCAAATTACTCATACGACCAGTATTATTATTATTTTTATAAGCATTTTCATTTCCATTTTGATTGTAATTTGGACGCGCCCTGAAAGCGCTTTAATTGTCAACAAATTAGTTTTGCATAGCATTATAAATAAATGTATATATATAGTATATTATTAAAAAACATTTTTACATCATCGCATCGCAGCGCAACGCATCGGAGCTGGCAAACTTATATAATCGATTAAGTTATCAAATGTCTGTCGAAGACAGTTAAAATTGGAAAATAATTAAATGCTGAATAGTTTTTTTTTTTATATATTTATTTTTTGCTTTATTGTTGAGCAAACAAAGAGCACAAATTGTTGGCAACTTCTGTTTGTATATTTTTATTTTATTATTATTTTATTATGCTTGCTGGCTATTAATATTATTATTTATTTATTTAAACAATATTTATTGCATTGTCCCGCATGCTTTGTTGTCTGTTCAATTTCATTTTGCGCACTTCAGTTGACATGATATTCATAATGGGCCACTGTTCGTTGCTTGGCGGTGCTTTAGGCTACCTTATACAATACTCAATTTGTTTTTCATTCAATTGCAGGCCAATTCTCATGGCAAAGACGCACTTGAAAGTTACACAAAACATGTCAAGTGTTTTTCTAATTTTTACCCTTTTTTATCCACTCTTTTTGTTTGCCTGCCAAGTTCGTTTCCTAAGTCATTTCATTTTGGCAGACACGCAGGCAAGTTCGTTTCCTAAGTCTTTCGTTTATATCAGTCTAGACGGCATGCGTTGATAATGAGCTGTCACTTGACTGACCTTAAACACAGTGGGCACCGTCTAGCACCGTTCAAGCGTACAGCACCACTTTCAAAGTGGTTCCATTCACATCAAATATTTTGACCAGAAGCAACGTAATCATCAATTAGTCACATTCTTATTTGTCTTTGATTCAACGATTCATCAATTTCGACTGCTGATTAATGAAAGACTCCAAGTGACACAAGCTGAAAATGGACATTAAGCTGTTGATTAATTTTAATACAAATGTTTTCTATTGTGTTGTGGCTAAACTGCTGCACGGCATACCATTAACTAAATATGAATGGCTAAATTCTATAGTAGTACTTTAATACTTTGAAGCGCATTAAAGCTTTTATGAAAGCTCTGTTTGCTACAATTTTTTATGGGTACTAAAATAATTTAATGCTTTTTAGCTATGGAATTTGTGCCTATTAAAATTATTTGCGGATGCTTAGGAAATATGTAGATCAAACGGAAATGGAGGCAGTTGTTTGACGGCCATTTTGTCACACACATTTCTGAACCGTTGCTTCCTTTTATTGTGCTGCCAATAAAATATCTGTTACCTGATATATCTGGCCAAAAAAAACTTAACATGGCTAACTGACAAATCGAATGTGACGGCAAAGATGATGATTTTGGTGACCCACGCATTTGTCGTTGACAGTGCCAGTGAATAGTCTGTGCACCACTCTCAGTTTTTATCATTTTTGGCATTTGTTTTGATACAATAAATTAGCATGGAATAGACTTAATATTTTGGTTACGTGTTTGCTGAGAAATGAACACGACACGCCTCAACGTGGTTTCATTTTTTGGGTTGCTTGTTGTTGTTGTTATCGGTTGTTGTCGTCGTGCTTGTGTTTATGCTAATAAAGCGGGTCGATCTGCTCTTACGTCGACTGAGAGGCGTTTTATATTCAAATGTTTTCAACAGCATGTTCGTTTTAATCAATGAATGTTTATTGATTCATAATTTATCAATCAGGCAAATGCATAATGTAATCATTATTTTGTAAGCTACAGCAATTAACATACTATTCGATGCATATTATATATATCTTTTTCTTTGCTTTTAGCATGCGTCGATTACGTTTACGATTGCCACTGTGTCTGGTGGTTTTGCTGGTGCTGACAGGGGCCGTAGCTCAGGGCAACTTTGAGGATGCGGACAAAGCGAATGATTATACGGATCAGCAGTTCGATTTGAGGCATACGATACCTGGAGAGCCCGGTGTGGACTATCCCATACTGAGCGAAGTACCCAAGACGAGATTTGTGTGCAAGGGAAGACATGAAGGTAGGAGTTGATAAGTTTATTATTTTGATTTTATAATACATTACTTACTTCTTTCAGGCTACTATGCGGATGTGGAGAGTCGTTGCCAGGCATTTCGCATTTGCGCCCACACCGCACGCTCCGCTCAGGGCTTTGGCTTCCTTTGTCCCAATGGCACCGTCTTTAGCCAGGAGAAGTTTGTTTGCGATTGGTATCGCAATGTCAACTGCGATGTCTCGGAGCGGTACTACGACATGAATCGGGAGCACAGCGTGGGCAGCACACAGCAGATGATGGAGCGAGTACGTCAAATGATGGAATACCCCACCATGACCATTACAAAGGCGCTGCAGCAACAGCAACCACAAGCACCTAAGCCTCAACGTACTCATCACACACTAAGCAAGGATCTGAGCAGCCACAGCGGTGTCTTGACACAACCAGCTGCCGTAGCCAGCAATGCTAAAGTGCTGCGAGGTGAGGCCATCAAAAGTGAACCACTCGTGGCACCAGCGGCAGTCAAAGGAACTGATGTGGGTGCTGAGAATGGCGATGACATCTATGTCAATTCATTGGGTGAACTCTCCTCTGATCCGGGCATTCAGTTTGATCACACGAATGCTCACATCATTGCCGAATATCCACGTGAGTATCATTTCCAAAAGCAAAAGACATTCGCCCAGCGTGTCAATGCGGGCTTGGAGGAAACAGAAGTGGATTCAGATGCCTCACAGGAGCAAATGGCACCCGAGTACATCAAGCAGATACGCAACACGAAGGACGAAGCCACACAATTGGATTTGGTATCGAATATCAACAATTTGCTGGAGGAAGTCTCTACCGATTTAGATCCCAGTGTTTCTGGTTATCAGTCGATGGCACCGCCAAAGTCGAAGCAACCTTTCAGATTCCTTAGTCGTGGCTTTTCTATGCAGTCCGATAAGGAGGTTGGCAAGTCGTCCTCGGCTTATGTGTACAATAGACCCAAGCAGACGCCGGGCACTGTCAGATTTACGGTAAGCATTAACACTGAGTTGACTAATAAGCTACACTGAGAGAAATAGTTTGCTCAAATTAGGTACTAAAGTAGGCAAATTTCTTCCAAATTATTAATTTTTTAAAGAATTTTCCTTTCTAATCTTTAGAGACACCTATTTATTCATTTGAGAAGCAGGTCACTTAATTTTTATTAGTGTAGCTACCTTTACTCTTTCTCTTTCTTTTTAAATCTTCCCATCTTTCTCTTTCCATCTCTTTAAACCATAAACTCTCTCTTTTCTTCTCACTCTTAATCACATTTCTCGCTACTCTGTCGCTCGTCTACTCACCTCCATTTAAAACCACACAAAACACCACAATTCACCACCAAAGCCCAATGAGATACCCATTGAAGCTCACAAAGACACTGAACACAAGCTCAAATTCAATAATGACAAAACCACCAGTACCACCACAACAACAACCACTGAGGCTGCTGTAGAACCACTGTACATTGCACCCACTCTGCCACCAACAGAGGAAGAGGAAGACACAACCACTTCCACTAGCACAACTACGACAACTACCACCACAACCACCACAGCTGCACCACGCACCACAGCTCAGCCCCTTGCTGATGTCATAAACTACAGCAGTGAAGAGCCTGTGATAGAATCTATTGGTCAAGCGGCCGCTTTGAGTGCTAGCAGCACTTTCTTTGAGCAACTGCAACAAGAGGCTGCACCACTTGACCCACAGCAGGCCGAGAAGTCTGATGTGCATGTGCAGGCAGAGAAATTGTTATTGGCTGGCGTCAAATTGACCTCACACGATGAGGAGACAGCGGTGCACACAAATCGTTTAACTGCAGGCAGACCAACAACCACCAGAGCCACAACCACACGGCGCACCACACCGCCCATGAGCACCTCCACGGAGACGGTTACTGAGATAAGCAGCACACAGGAGCGCATTCGTGGGTATAGAAGGTTCGCCCAGAAGCGTATCATAGGCAGCAATGCATTGAGACGGCACACCACGCCCACCAGCAGCAGCAGCAACAGTAGAAGCACCACCACTACCACCAGCAGCACACAACGCTCGACCACGCCCACACGCAGCTACTTGGAACGCTTGGCTGCAAGTCGCTTACGTCTGTCGCGTTTATCACAGGCCACACGACCTAGCACTGCCAAGACCACAACAGCCACTAGCACAGAAGCAACAACAACAGCAGCAACCACACAACGCACCACCGCATCCGCATTGTCGCCAGTTCGTGCAACTGGCACAGATTTGGGACCAAATAAGAAAGTTTCAGTGCGTCATTTGGACAAGGATCTGGGACAAGCCAAGGCCAGCTGGGATACAGTGCAGAGCAACTTGCAGCGTTTCCAAGTGCAGCGTGGCAATCGCGTCTACACGCCAGCAACACGCGCGAGTATCAGCAGCAGCACCACCGCCAGCAGCAGCAGCAGGTCAACTGTAGCAGCAGCAACAGCACAGCGTGGTCGCAATCGTCATGTTACTTACAGAACACAGGCACCACAGCAGCAACGCACACGCGGCACAACAGCAGCAACAACGCGTTACACTACAACAGCAACAACAACCACACAAAGACCAACAGCAACTGCTGCCTTGTCCACACTAACACAACAGATTTCAGCCATTGCATCTGGCTATACTTACACACCTCCCAACACACATAGTTTCAACACACCCACAGCAACAACAACAACACATACACAAACACATCAACAGCAATCACAAGCACCACAACAACCACTAGCACCACAACAAACAGTGCAAACCACTTCAAGTCTATCCCCTTCCTCTGCTTTCCTGCCCTTTGATAAGCTAACTCGCGCAATTGTTGATGAATCCATTTTACAGAACTTTAAGAGCAGCACCAGCAGCAACAATCAGCAACAACAACAGCAGCAGCAGCAACAGAAACAGCAACAGCTGCATCAGCAGCAACTGCAACAGCAGCGTCAACAGCAGCAGCAGCAACGTCAGCAGCAACAACAGCAGCGACAACAGCAACGTATCGCAAAGCCAGCAACAACGAACGTTAACAGCAACAACAACTACAACTATCCCAAACCAGCAGCAGCAGCAGCACCAGGCAAGCCACAGCAAACAACATAAAATAATTTAGTCTAAGCTTATAAAATAAACATTTTTGATCTTTAATATTGTAGCGCTTGCTAGTCTGACTATACCACCACGACCAGTTGCACAACAACAACAGCAGCAGCAGCAACAACCACAGCCACAGTTGGTGTTGCCAACGCTGCCAGGCATTGTAATTGCTCGCGCCGAGGGTCAACGCATTGAGCCGAGTTCTGCCAGCAACATTATTTCATCGCTGGTCAATCAGCCTCAATCACAGAGCAGTCAATCAGGCTCTTATGTGGCACTAAGCGATTTTTTGAACAACAAATTTGGCAGCAGCAACAGCAATGAGCAACAGCAGCAGCAAACACAACAGCAGCAACAACAGCGACAGCCACAACAACAGAGACAGCAACAGCAACAAAGACAGCAGCCACAGCTGAACTATATAACACAACAATATCAACAGCAGCAACGGCAACAGCAACAACAGCCACAGCAACCACAGCTGCGTCAGCAACAACCCTTTCAAGCACAACAACAACAACATTTCGTAACACAACAGCAGCAGCAACTACAACCGCAGCCAGCTATCAGTTTTCAATCGCAATACCAACAGCCTGCCTTCCAGCAGCAACAACAACAACAGCAGCAGCAACAATTCCAACAGCAATCACTGCGTCCTTCCATTCAGACCATACAACAACCTTATCTAACGCCCAATATATTTGTGCCCTACCAACAACAGCAGCAACTGTTGCCCCTGTTCCCGCCACTAGCAGTGGGCAAATCTTCGCACATTTCCTCAGGACGTGGACATGTGGATCACTTGAATGTGCAACTACCAACACTACCAAATGGCTTGATACCAGCACCAACATTGCAGGTGGCCCAGAAGCGTAGTGATCTGAAGGTCAATCAATTGCAGTTGACCAACAGCAAGACAGCGGCACTGGAACAGGCACAGGAGCTTGCCTTCTATTCGGGACGCACCTCTTACCAGGTGCCACAGAGCAGCGTGGGACGTTTGCCCAACGATGTGACGCAACTGCGGCGTCTACGTCACCGTCGTCATTAGGGATTAGAGGTAGCAGAAGCAGAAACTTTAGATGATGGAGGATCAGCAGGCTGAACTGGATCAGACCCGAGTGAGATTACTACTAGAAGATTAAGTTATTATTTATATTCCTTAAGTTAATTTAAAACAATTGTAAAATATATTTCCTAGTGTTCATTTCACAAAAGAGTCTTGTTTTATTTAAATAAAACGATGGATATTTTGAAAACGTTTCTTTGGTTGTTTTGTTTTTCAATTGTGAGATTAATTTTTATTGTTTAATGTTTGTGTGTTTTGAATTCGACCTTATAATGATATTGAATACAAATACAATACAATGTTTAATCTTTTACATGTAGCTAGGCGTAATTATCATTATATTTAATTATAAATATATTTATTATATATACTTCATGATATTTATATATATTGTTTTACAATAATCCATTTTAAATAGTTTTCGAATGTTCTTTCTTAGTAATTTGTTGTTGTTCTTTTGTTTTTGCTTCTATAATTGTTTTCAAACATTTTCTATTTACGGTTACTTGCTTAAATTAATTAAATCTGTGCACAATGCATATATCATTATCATTATTATTATTATTAGCTTTATCGTTATTGTAATTAAATGTTATGGCATGGAGTATTTGTTTATACATACAAAATTTAACTAAATCATCAATTGGCATATGCATTTAAAAGAGTCAATACATAAAATATCAGAATTAATGTATTAAACAATAAATTGTGTGATGCAAGTGCTGCAATCGAATGCGACATTAAACCAGGTAAATATACAATAATAATTATAACTAAAAAGGTACTACAGTACGGTAGTTACTAACCATTAAATACATATCTAAATACATGTATGTATAACTGAAATAATAATATAAATAAAAATTATTTAGTAAAAACAATTGAACTGTAAAAAACTGATGCCAACTTGCATCGCAGCCTACACAAAATGTACAGTATTTTTTACATAAGATTTAAAAATGTGAACCTGATTTAAGATCATTAAAATCGGGAATTGGGATCTGGTCTAATCCTCTTGCAGTCAGTGTTATTAAGTCACGTATTTAGTGCACCCTCCATCGTTTTCATCAATATTTACAGCGAAACTGTGAGCACCTGGTTAAGGATCCTGAATATGGGAATGAAGGATTTCATGTGCGCTCAGCGCTTCACGACCAGACGACATTTCTGCAGCCGCACGCGTACTCAGGGAAGCGAATTGATATTAAATATCGGCGGTGGCACAACAGCAACGGGTTCCACCACTGGCAACACATTTGGTCGCTGATCCGCTTCCGTTTCAGTATTGGTAGGCGTATGCAGCTCACAGAATACTTTGCGATCTTCCTCGCTGAGACTCCAGTTGGCCGTACGAGCGCACGGCACATGAGCAGCTGCTTTGCAGGTACGCTGAAAGCAACAAATATTCGCACCGGGTTGTGCACAATGCACGCACTGATAGCGTGTGCTGTCCCAGACTGCAGCGTCAAGGCCATTAACGTGGGCACCAATCAATTGAATATCGTTGGCCCAAACGGCGCAATCCTCATGCAGCCAAATCTCGTAGCCATGCTCGGATGTCTTCGACATGCCACGAAACGTTTCAATGAACTTTGCCTCGTGACTGCAATCAAGTGGATCCTGTGACGAGCACTGAGATTCGTTCTGGTCATCGCTAAAGGAATAGGAGCTCTCATGGGTTTGCTTGCGCTTACGCTTGTGCTGCAGGAGAATAAAGACAAGATTAACCATAAGTAACAAAGAGTTGACAAATTTACGCCGACTTACCATGGTTATTTTGGGTGCCTGCATGATGTTGGCTAACGTGGCTGGGATCACAGGTAGATTGCGTTCCTGCAGCTTGATCATATCGCAACGCTTTCGCTTGCTCACGAACAAGCCGTCGATATCCTGGGCAGTTGGCACCTGCAACGCCGCCCAGTACTCCTCACAGTCTATAGATACCAGATAGGGTCCAAAGAGATCGCCTAGTCCGAGCTTGTGAGGACCACGCTTGCAGAACACACATATCCAACTGGAATCGGTGGTATCCGCATCATAGCGATTGCTCAATGTGGAACTGTGCATACCCCGCAGATTCTTGCGTTCGTGCGATGCTTTTGTTTGCTTCTTTTTCGTTTGCTTTTCGTTCACATCCTCTGCGTTGTGGGTATTCTTAATGCTAATACTTCCATCGGGTTTGATCAGTATAAAAGGTGATTTGAACCTGAGATCTGTAGCTGTAGCATTACCATTGCTGCTCTCACGATGCGGCGCCGGTGTGCTATCCTCATCAGTGCTAAAGGGTTTGCGATTCGCTCCCTTCTTGCCATTCTGTTTGCTGGCGTTTTTCCCCGTCTGTTTCTTGCCCTTCGCAGCCGTTGTCTTCTTCTTTTTCTTGCTATTGTTGCTGTTTGGCTTGGGGGCGACCGTTTTAGTAGCCGCCGCTTGTTCACTCAATTTACGTGCTGCTAGCGCCGCTGCAGCAGCTGCTGACGTGCTGGGCTTATCATCATCGCTATCAAGTAGCACCGTCTCGATTTCTGGTTCGATTTCAGGCAGTTGCTTCTTTTTCGCTGGCGTTTTTTTGGGCTTCACTGGCTCCTCGATGGTGAAACGCAGCAGCGAAGGATCCATGGCCATGCTCAGTCGTCGCTGTGGCATGGAACGCGTTGGCGGCGGACGAGGCATCAATTTTACACTGAGCGCTGCAGGCGAGGATGAATGCGTGTCTTCCTTTACTACTTTGGAGTCTGCTAAAGCAGCAGGGCTGTGGATGGGACTTGGCAGCGTTGACTTCATGGCCGCCTTGGTAGCCATAGGTCGCAGCTCGGGCGTAGGCGTTGGTGTGGGTGTGGGAGTGACTTTCGCAGGTTTATCGTCCTCCATTACGTTTTTGGTCTGTGCTAATTGTGCGCTCAAGTCGTGTTGCTTCAGTTCAGTTGGTCCGCTTTCTTCGTGCTCATTTGCAGGCTCATCCTCGATGCCGGCAAACATTTCCTCTAGCTTATCCTCCACCTCGTTAAAATGACAAGGTTCAGTTGTAGTCGGCGCTGTCGTCGTGGCATTCACTGCTGCTGTCACCGCTGTTCCTTGTTGCGGCGATTGTTTCTCCGCTGGTGATTGCACTTCATCCTCATCATCGTGCACACTCACCGCTGGCCGAGCATCGATGTTGCCCTGCTCCACCAGAGCTGGCGATGCGGGCGTATCTGTTAGCGCCTTGTTATTATTGTCTAACTGTGGTTCCTGCTCCTGTTGCTTACTTTGTGGCGCCTCGCTGGCGTGACTACTGTGGCTGCTGTGTGTGCCGGCACTGGAACTGCTTGAGCTGCTGCTGCTGCTATTACTCTGCGGACTTGGTGGAGGCATTTTGCTTTCAACGGTTGTCTCCTTTGTTGAGGAGCAGGCCGCGGACGAATCAGTAGCAACAGTGACAGCAGCAGCAGGCAGTGCTTCTTGTGATGGTTCATCGTCGTGCTGGCGACGCTGCAGCTGCTGTTGCTCTGTGAGATTTCGTTGGAGCAGCGCCTGTCGTTGCTTCTTCGTCTTGGGATTATCCGTGTCATTGTACAGCGTAGAGCTATTGCTATTCTCAGTTCCAGCAGCAGTTGGTGGCGTTGCAGCACGTCCATTTTCCAGTGGAAGGTCGTGTGTCTTCTTGTCCTTCAATCCAAATGGCTGGAAATCAACAGCATCGGCTCCATTCTTTGGGGATTGCTTGGGACTGCAACTGTTGCTGTGCGGACTAGGAGTGCGTTGCCTTTTCAAATTCAAATTCAGACTCTCGTTGGGCGTAAGACGCATCACTTGACTTGATTTACGTTTGCGTCGCTTGCGACTATTGCTGCTGTTGCTGTTTGACTCGAGCGACTCCTCGTTCGATGTGGTCATGTAGGGGGATTCAGGTGCCTCAACCAGTTGTGGTTTATCATCAGGAATTGTTGTTGGTGGCGCTGCTGTTGGCGGTGCACTGTTGCCACGATATGATGTCGTTGTGGATAGATCTGTTATGATAGTTTGGCCTTCATCCTGTGGCTCATCTTCTGGTTTGTGCTTGGACATATCGAGATTCATCAATTGCGTGTTGCGGGAATGCATTTGCGATGTGTGTGTCAACTGCTGTTGCAGCGGTGGTTGTTGTTGCTGCTGCTGTTGATGTTGAAACTGTGGACTGCTCATGTGAGTCGGTGGTGGCGCTGCTGGTGGTGCTAAATGCTGATTATGATAGTGTAAATGTTGCTGCTGCTCGGCTTGCATGTGCGGTTGTTGTTGCTGCTGCTGCGATTGCTGTGGTGCATAACCGCCAATATTTGCATGTAGTTGATGATGCAGATGCAACTGATTGTAGTCCAGTGGCGACTGTGGCGTTGGCGGCGTTTGTGGCCCATTGTATTTCAAGTTCGCAGGCGGTGGCGTCATGTTATAGGATGGCTGATGTTGATGTTGCTGATAGTTGCGCAGTGGCGAGGCTATAAAACAATAACAAATCTCTTAGTTTTAGTTCGCTTCTAGCATGAATTTTAATCTACTTACGCTTCTTGGCTGCATGTTGTTGCTGTTGCAGGCTGTGTGTTGTCAACTTGCCCGTGGCGCCACTCACATAGCTGCAATCCTTGCCACTCAAATCGCTGCCCTTCTGCATGCTCTTCAGCTGCGTCAGCTTAAAGTTTTCATCCCGATTCTGCATATAATGCGATGGTGGCACATTGTTATTGCTATTGCTGCCACCGCCAACGCCACTGCTGCTGTTATTGTTGTTGCTGCTGCTGTTAGCACTGTTGCTGTTGCTGCCGCTGCTGCTGTTGTTATTGTGGCTATTGCTGTTGTTATTGTTTGGCGGGGTACTGGGCGGCGGTGGCAACAACGACTCGCAATCAGCTGCACCAGCGCCATTGGCATGCAAATATTTGCTAGCCCCACTTGCTGGCGACACTCCGCCCAGATGTCCTTGCTGCTGTGAACTGTGCTGTGATCCTGCGGGCGTATTTGTGGTCAGATTGTGACTGCGTGTGCGTGAATTCGTGTGTGAAACAGAAGAAAGATAGTTAGTAGTGTATGCATTTATGCATTTTTAATTCAAATTAAGTTAATCTATGAAACTTAGGCACTGCTCTAGTAAATAAACTTAAAAGTAGTGTTGCTTACATCGTTGGGTAGCTGGGAGGTGCGTGAAGATGAGATTGTTGTTGTTGCTGCTGTTGTGATTGCTGCTGCGGCTGTTGTTGCTGCTGCTGCTGATGTTGTTGGCCAGATTTAAGCGTCGGCGCTGCGCTGCGACTCGACTGCAATGACAAATCCATGGAGTCAAAAGGCAATGTTCCAGTATATGGCGGTGCCAGCAAAGGATTCATTTGATGATGATGATCCAGCTGCAAAGTAAAAAAACAATTAGTCACAAGAACAACCAAAAAGGGGGAGTTTAAGTAGATACAAAGCAAAAGGGGAAGAGGGAAGTGGTGAAGCAACAACATATGCAAATAGAACTATAGGCATATAGGTAAGGCTATACTACTGCGGGACTTTTGCTTTGGAACAGTTTGGAGAGAAATTTATGTGATACATGCGATTGATTGGAGCTACTGAAACGAAACGTAACGAATCAAAACTAAACCAAACGAAAGGAATGAAAACTACGCTTAATTACGTTTTTATGATTGGCCGACATAAAATTGTAAATGGCATCTGGGGGCGGCGGAGGTTGAGCGGATGCATGCCAGGCCAACGGGGACCGGGCCATGGGCCGTTCGTTGGACATGTGCGCCAATTGGGGCTGCCGCGGTATATACGAAGGTATCTGTAGAGATTATGTGTCTCATCAACAATCTGTCTCCAGTCGGCAAAGTGAGTGTGAGAGAGATTTATCCAAAATACTTACTTGCAGGGGATTCCATGAGGGATTCTGTGCCGCTTGGCTCAAATGACCGTGCGGATGATTGTTGTTAGACATGATTAACTAGACTAATTGAGATCCTACATAAAAAACATCTAGTAACTAGCAAATTTAATCAGTGTGTCACACACAGAAACACATGCACGCACGCACACACAGACCAGGGCGGACACGCAGGGAGCAGCGGTAGCGGTAACGGCTGAAGAAGGCGGCGAAAAGTATCAAAACGTGAGTGTTTACCGGCCCGAAGGTCTTAGCAATTGTGTCAACAAGGATCAATCTTCAGCAATTGCCAGAGTATTTAACACATAACACAACCACTCTCTCTCTCTCTGTTTTGAAATCGAACGAGGGGAAAATCTAGCAGTGTCTATAGAGCCCATACGGAGTTGAGTACTATGTCCTGTCGTCCATTTGTTTACTGTGCTGTCGGCGTGAGTAGAGATTTTAGCAAGGCGCATTTAGTTTAAAAAGTTATCTAATTTGTGCCAGCTGACATTTTAGTTTCAAGTATAAACAAATTTCGCACGCACTTTTTTCACACCATCTATACAACCACATATCCACCCACTTGCAAAAGTTTTTCAGCGAGCGGTCCTTGCGCGATAACGCAGACAACAGTCGATAATTTATCGACAGTCTTCAGCGTTGTTTTGCATGCCTGTCCCTGGTATTTGATGCTGCTGCTTCGGCTGGCAGGGCGCTACGCGACAAGCACGCGGTCTTTGTATCAATGAATGATTGTTTGGTTTATGATTTTTGCACTTGTATTTTTCCGTTTCGTTTGATATTTAAATGCGGTTAAAAAAGGGCATGGGTGAGTGTATTAGTCGGGGAGTTTTTGGTTTTGTTTTGATAATTAGCACGTATTTGCACAATACCTCAATCTTTCCTTCTCTCTCTTACTCAATTGCAGCGCATTGCAGCTTCGTTGCGACTGTTTTTGCGAATTACTTGTTTTGGGCCGAAAAGGCAGGCCAAAACCAAGCCTTGCCAAACTGCACAAACTCACGCACTTTTTAACTAGCACATCGTAATGCTTCTAAGACACAATTTTCACATTTCTTTATAAACACTGGTGTAAATTCACTTGTTTTCTTTCGTCGCTTTTATTTGTTTTTA
Source organism: Drosophila acutilabella (assembly GCA_035046005.1). NCBI lineage: Eukaryota > Metazoa > Arthropoda > Insecta > Diptera > Drosophilidae > Drosophila > Drosophila acutilabella. The sequence goes on along the minus strand of JAWNOK010000024.1, from coordinate 11,170,198 downwards.
ACAAATTGTAATTTACGTGTGCTTCAGCTTCTGTGTTATGAGTATGTCTGTATGAGTGTGTGTGCAAGTGTGTGTGAGTTTGCTAGTTCATTACTGGAGTTGATGAACCGCAGTTCTGGTTCCGTTTCAAGTGCAACATTGCGAACGCGCAAAAAACCGGTAGCAAACAATTTTTGCTAAACTAAATAAAATTAAATAAATTATACACAAATTATCTTAAATATAGCTCAATAAAATTAATCATAACTCCAATTTAAAAGTAAAATCGACACAATTCAGCTGTAATTCGTTGACGAGCATAGCATTCAGCTTTATGTCAGACATCGCCACACCGATAAATTTGTAAATGCAGCCATGCAAATAAGTCTTTATTGTTGTCGGTAAATTTCGCGCGGTAAAGAAATGCATATGCATTTAACAATAAGACACAGTTAACAATATAATCATGAACGCAACTAAACGTGGTGCATTTATTGTATTTGAAGGCGTCGATCGCACTGGCAAAACAACACAAACAAAACTACTGTGTAAGTAACAGAGAGTCGATACATTTTAACAAACTAATTTCGTTCTTTTGCTCAGTTGATTTTCTAACTGCTAAGGGAATTAAGGCAAAACTTATACGTTTTCCGGATAGGTCATCGGCTATTGGTCAGGTAATAAATTCATACTTGACAAACGCTCAAGACTTATCCGATGAAGTCATCCACTTGATGTTCTCAGCAAATCGATGGGAGCAAATGAAGAGCATCCGCCAGGAACTTCTCGCCGGCACAACGTTAATATGCGACCGCTATGCTTACTCTGGAGCGGCATACACGGTGGCCAAGGGCCTTGACTTTCACTGGTGCTGTGCACCTGATCTTGGTCTCATCAAGCCTGACGCTGTGTTCTATTTAAAGGGCAAACCAGATGAACTTATCTCTCGTGGAAGCTACGGCGAGGAACGGTTTGTACTACAAAATCTATTCAGCAAACTTGCAATTTTATCTTATCATTTCTTATCTTGCTTGCAGTTATGAAAAAGTGGAGTTCCAGCTTAAAGTAGCAGAAGTATTCGATAAATTTTGCAAAGAAAATTCTAGCTATTGGCATGTATTCGATGCATGTCATGACGTTGAGAATCTCCAAGCGCAAATTGCTGATAAGGCTGAAAAAGTGTTGCACCAAAGCTCGGAACATGAGCTAAAAAAACTCGAATAACAGTTAACACTAGCATGCAGTGAATTGGGCTGATTATTCAGGCAATTATACTTTAATTTACGATCTATAATAGAATTCAAGTTTTCGCATTGATAAATGCATTCATTGACCTCTGACGGGGTTTAAAAGAAAATTCATTGCTGCGAATACGATAAAATGTAAATTTAAATGTAAATACTAAATCGCAACACAATATATGTATGTGTGTGCTTTGCTCTTTTTGGCATCTGTATAATCCCATTGATTAATGACCAGTTAGTGGTTGGTTGCTTCATTGTATTTTACATAAATCTTAATCATACAATATTAAAAACCACAGCAATTAAATAATTTAAGCCTTCAACTTAGTTGCTAATTTGTTGTGCTATCATAAACCAAATGTGCTTAGCACTTTTGGTCCCAAAAAATCCATTTCAAATTCCAATTTAATAGTTATCATAATCCAATTCCTCACGTCGACTGCGTGAGCCAGCAGCCGGCACGCCAGCCTTGGGAGCACGTTGAGGCAATGTCAACTGGCGAAAGCCAACACCTGATGTATAATCAATGACGTTACCGCCACGTGGACGTTGATGGAGCAGTTTGTTACGCTTCTGGGCCGGATGATATGAAGCAATGTCGCCGTAACTGTGCTTGGGCCACATACACTCACAGCCGGAGGGAACTGTACGCGTCTCGGACTCCCAACAGCCGCTGCCCTCATTGAGGCGTATCAAGTGTATGGTGCGATTCAGCTGGATGCAGGAAAACCCAGTGGCCGAGCAGATCTGCAAGGAATTACTATAGTGTTAAAGGAATTCTACGTTTTCTGGTGAAGCTATACACACCTCTCTCTTCTCGCCGTTGAGCAGCGCACGGAGCAGCGGCAATTCGTTGCTGCGATAATTGTAGTTGTCAAAGTTTTGCAGTCTTGGCGGCAATGGAGCATAGTTGTTGACACAGGTGACCTCTACATAATATTTGGGACGATATTCGCCATTTTCCAGCTTAACGGTTACCCTTTTGGTGGGACACAGCGATTGGTAAGTGAGCTACGGGATTAAATACTTTAATCTTTGTACTAATGGGTTTTGGTATTTTAACTTACACCCTCGGCGCTACTGGCGGTGCTGGGGTACTGCGGTTGCGGTGGCATCACGCTGCGCACGCGTCGTTTGCGCACATTCTGTATGCCATATGGCAGCTTGTCACTTAGCTCATCTGAATCCATTTTGCCCACTGCAAAGTCCTCGTCCCCCTCAAAGTCCACTTCCTCCCGTTGACCTCCATCAGAAGCTTCCAACTGCTCCTGCTCTTCGTCTCTGGTTTCAGCTGGCAGCCTGCAATTGCATAGACATAGAAATTAAAGCTGTTGGCCATGAATTAGCGACGCTGCCGGAAACCGGCTGCAACCGCCTGTAAAATGCGCTTTTAGACTAACTATACAGAGAGAAAAAAATAGATAGGAAAAAGCAAATATGAAATAGGAAAACGTAGGAAAATACGCTTTTGACGTTTGTTATTTGCCTGGCACTAGATAGTTTCATCTTCCTCTAGGTTTTCCTCTTTTTCCCACTATTCTCTTCTTTTTTTTTCCAGCTGGCCAACAAAAGCGCATCATTTTGCATTCAACTGCAGCAAATGCCAATGAATTTTTTAGCTTTCATTTTGCGGCATGGTGGGCTTTGTCTGGACTGTTTGACTGGCATGGGTGTTCAGTGGGGACTGGTGGGAGTGGCAGGGAGATGGCTAAAGGCTGACACAAAGCTTGCTTCGTTACGCGACTGTCGTTGGCTGCCAGCGGATTTCCTTTTTTCGTTGTCGATGTTGGACAAAAAAAAAGCAAAAGAGGAAAAAAGAGGAGTCTTACCCACCCACAACTGCAGCAGTAGCAGCATCAGTAGCAGCAGTAGCATGCAACCACTTACCACCACCGCAGGGGGTAATTTTTTGAAGCACACTTCGGGCTAAAAACACAACGGCTTTGCCAGTTTTGTCGCAAAGTTTGCGAAAATGTTTTGAAATAAATGCTTGTGTTTAGGAATTGTTTCATTGCACGTTTGCTGCAAATTATAAGCTGCAGGGCAGTGGGGAGAAGAGAGGAGAAAGGGGTGAAAGAGGAAAATAGGGGAGCGGATCACACTTCTGCTATAAAGCGCATCATTAAAACTACTTGAAGCTTAGTGCGTTTTGAAGGCTTTTGACTTTTCAAAATAAAGTTTGGCAGAGATTTGGGAGTAGAAGCGTATAATAACCGTAGCTAAAGTTGGCTTAAGGTGAGTTTTCTGAGGCTTCTATACAGGTCGCCCTGTCTTTAGGCATTAATTTAGTTTAAAGACAAGATAATTTACTGTTTTATAATAGGGCATCTATCTATTGTTTAATTTGGTGATTTCAAAAGAAAGAAAATTCTCTTAAATGAATCTTTTTATTAACACAAACCCAATATACTCTTGCAGAGTATAAAAACAATATCCTTCTAGCTTCATTTTACTGTAGCGCATTTCGCTGTCGTTTCAGCTGAATTTTCCACAAATCCGCACGAAATTTCAGCTAGTTTGGAGTCTTTTGTCTTCGCTCGTTGCTATTTGTTTTTGTTGTTGCTATCTGACTTTTGCTTCAGTTCCACAATTCGTAATCTTTGGCATAGAAATCATCTGATCCTTCTAAGCTTGATCTGCCAAACAAAGTGGGAAAGAGACCGGCAGAGAGAGAGAGAGAGAGAGAAAGAGACAGTGAGGTCAAGGAAGCGAATCAGCTTAAATGCTTACGTCAGTGTTGAAGGTTTGGGATTAAGTTGATATGCAGAACAGAGAAGGAACGTGGAAAGGACAAGGGAAAACACTCGGGAAAGGACAAGGAAAAGGGCATTGTGGGGATTTTAGCAACTGAAGCTGGCAGCTGCTGAGCTGCTTGAGCTCATTGTTGGCTGCTATCATATTTTGAGCACATTGAGGAATGTGCCAAAGTCAACGAGCCGAATGAATGCAACTTGCATTCACACACTTATACACTGGCAGACTCGCACACCCGCACACCAACACACAGTCACACACACGCTAGTCACTTGGACACTCGAAATTTGTGTCGTTTGTGATGAGAGCTGTAAACTTGATGCCTACCTCTGAAAGTTGTTGCTGTTGCTTCTCCGTTGTACTCGTTGTGATTCGGATGTTGCATGCCACACATTGTTGTCATAGTCATTGTTGCTGCTGCCTCTGCTGTCTCCGTCTGTGTCCTGTGCTGCAAACCAGCCCACACCTTGCCTAGCCGCATTTAGGTCTGGCAATTGCAGAAGGAAGTCATTCCCTGTTGCCTCGGGATCATCAACAAATTGTTGTAGCTGTTGTTGTTGCTGTTGTTGTATGCTCTGGGGATTTCCGTATAGTTTTTGCTGCGGCAACTGCCATTTGGCCGACGCTTTGTTGTAGTTATAGTTCTCATTGTTGCCGTTGTCAACATTGTTGTCCTTGCTATCAGCAATATCATCGCCGTTGTTGTCCTTCTCGCTGTTGTACTCATAGTTGTTGCTATTGCTGTTGCCGTAGTAGCTACTGTATCCATTGTTTTGTTGTGATGTTGCCGCCGACGCCAGCGATTCATCGCAGGCCAATGCGAGTGTTGTTGTTCGCCTCGTTGAGCCACCAAATCGGGCAGCAACAATGGCAACCAGCAGCAGCTGTAGATAAAAACAATAACGCCAAATGATAAGAGCTATAAGTAATAGTATAATAAACATACACATACATCCAAGCCACACACAGAGGCAAATATTTGGTCGTCTGTAAACTTTTCTTTAGCACAAATTAGTTGTCTGGTTGATTGCTGAGCAGCTGGGCAACCGTTGCGGCTCAACCGTTGAGCACTTACACATGCAGCTCAAGCATCCAGCAAGTTTACCGCTAATTCAACTAAAAATCTCATAGGCATTTGATGGATAACTAAATAAAACAAAACTTCAGAGCCAAAAAAAGAAATCCAAATCGAAAAGTTCAATTCCCTTTTGTGTAGAGCGACAATCAATGCCAGGGCACAATAATGTCCAAAACCGAGACAAGAAGAACCAAAATCCAAATCCAAAAACCAAAGCCAAAACCGAACCCAAACAAGTTTTAGTCCGAAACTTTTGAGAGTGTGTCGTTGGGTGTGTTTGTGTGTATTAGTATGTGTGTGATGCATGTGCCTATTTACTGTTAGCTCGGACATGAAAGTTTGCCGCTTCCTGTCGCCTAGCTCCTCCTTGCCTTCTAGCCAACCTGTCTTTGGCAGTTGACAATCCTCTCAGCTGGGCTTCATTATGTGGTCTCGTCTCTGTGCCAATGCCTGTGCCTGTCTCGTTCCCTGTCCGTGTCTCTAGCTCTGTTTGCTGTCTCTGTCCCTGTCTCAATGTTAATCTGTCCAATGGAGCCTTTGTGACGCGTCATCGCATTCTGGAGTTCCCAGTCTCAGCTCCCAGTTCCCAGTTCCCAGTTCTCAGCGTTTAGTTTGACAGTTCCCAATTCCATGTTGAATGCTCGCATCCAGATCATAATATGCCCCACGCGCAGCACATACTACTAATATACTCTATAGACATGTCTGTATTTATGTGTGTGTCTGTTTGTTTGTATGTGTTTTATATACTTTATAGAGGTATGTATGTGGCCATAATAGGCATACAATACGTGACCAAAGACTTGGCGCCCAAAAATATTAAAAATGCTCTAAACTAAGCAGCACTAAGATTAAATACTTAAACTATCTCAAAGGTCTTTTCAGCTAGAGTTTATCAGATCAGATGTTGTTACAGCTTGAGGTCTACAAATTTAAAAGTTTTTAGAACTTGATTTGGTTGATTTAAAGCTTTAAAAACTTTAAGAACAAAACTTGATAAAATACAGATATATTTATAATAATATTTTTAATAGCTAGCAAAGAAAACTTCATAAAAATAATGAGGAAATTAAATAAATAATTTTATCTTCAACTTAAATCGACTTCAAATTAAGAATACCCAATTAATCAGCATTTTTAAGCTGCAGTACTGAAATGTGCAACAAATTTCCGCTTATCCACTGTATCTCTAAACGAAAAAAGTGTCTTTAAGTTACTTGCATTACAGTATGTATCTAATATAATGTTTACTTAAGTTTCCACTTTGTCCACGACTTGTTCTCTATGTGTAGCATCTTAAGAGAAGCTCATTGACTTTTAGTAAGTCTAAATTGTAGGTATAAACCGCAAACTTACGAAGCATTTCGAGTATAAATCTGCCACTTTAGTAGACTACACACACATACACACACACACATACACACACACACACACACACGTACACACACTTAAAGCATTTCTTGTTCTTGCGGATTTATAAGATTTCTTTTATGTCTGTTGCTTTGGCATTTGCTGCTTATCGTCGCACAGTGCCTACCGCAAAACTTCTTTCATTTGCGCCTTTTGCCGCAGTAAGAACCAACTCCCCACCACGCCCTACAGCTGTGGCACAGAGCAGCCTTGTTTGGGGGCAAGTTTGTCAAACTATTTGTATGGAATTCACAATTTCTGTTGATGAAGTTTCACAGAAGCTTCTCGCTGGCTTACGATGGTCGCGTGATCTGCGTGAACAAGTGTTTATGGAATTGAATACTTGGGAATTCTTGGAGGGTGGTGGCGTTGCCGGTGATGATGGTGGTGAGTTTTGGGGCCATGGCCCCATGACCTGGTCTTACAGGTGGCTTTGTCTTAGTTGCGGGCATCTCTTTGCTTGATTTAAACTTGTCAGCGTAAGCCGATTCTTATTTTTAGGTCAAGAGAAAAAAGGTATACAAATAAATCCCCCCAAAAAAATATCTTAGTTATGTAAAAGGTCATTTAAGCCCATCGAAATCCGTGCCACACGCTTTTACTTTATTTGATCTCTTTTCTATCTGATTTAAAGCCCTTTGCCAAAGTATTATTCAATTCAAAATTAATTTAATTTTGCAGTTGCATAAAAAATATGCCCAATTAATTCATTTTTTTTTGCTAGGTAAAAGCAAACACGACATCAGCGTTTTTATGCATTTTTAATGAACATTTATTTAATAAATGATTTGGTAAGTGCCTTGTATTTTTATGCCACGTGTCAAGGACAATTGAAATTATAATTTTATAATTTATTAGAGTATGTTGTGCTGTTTTTGTGCGGCTTTCCTTCTGGCTTTTTTTGGCTTTTATTTTTATATTAATTAAAATACCCTGTAAAGGGGTAGCAAACAAGTATTTCAAAAGTATTTTCTATGGTCAATAAAACTAGCTGGGTATCCCTAGTCGTTCAGCTGCATCTATGACATTTTTATGCATATTTTTTATTGCAGTTGCCATTCAATTACATTTTCAATCAAACAACAATCCACAAGGCAATGTTCAACTGTCGACACACTCACACACACACACACACACACATAGCTGCCACAAACATATGTAGAGTATTGAATTGTCTATGCGTGTGTGTGTGTGTTTGTGTATTGCATAAATTTGTGACCTTTGAGTTTTCAATTGAATTTTGTTCACGGCAGCAATTGTTCGAACAAAACTTTGTCCTTACACCAAAAGCGCAAAAACAAGCAACAATATTCACACACACACTCCCTTGCACACCCGCACCCGCACAAGCTCAGTAGCAATTTGCATGCATTGTTTAAGGCTGTTAAAGGGGGCGAGGCGAGGCGGGGCGTGGCACACGGTAGAACACCCACAAAAATGAAACAAACAGCAAAAAAAAAAAATCTAAAACATGAAAATTTTACATTGCTCTTTTCGATTTGTTTTAATTGTTGCGTTTGTTGTTGTTACATGTTCTAAATTGTTGTTATTTTTTTGTTGTTGTTGTTGGCTGACTGGCTTTGCTGGCAATACTTTGGCTATGTTGTTTTGGGCCAATACATGCGGCTGGTCTGCCGATTATTGCCAATTGTCAAATATTAGTTTTTGTTATGGTTTCATCAGAGCATTCATGGCGATTTTAATTAATTTCAAAGTTTACCAATTCCAAAAGTTGCTACAAGTTGTTGCCTGCTTTTTTGTTGTTTTTATTGCTGTTCAAAAAGTGTTGGAAGGTCAATTTGCCAATCATCCATTTTATATTTAACGTGTTTAAAATTTACAATGAATTTAAGACGAAATTTAAATGGACTGACATGAAAATTAAATTATATCACATTTGTTTATCTGGGAACATATATAAAATTAATATAACGATCCAATATACGCACAAATTCTGATATAGTAAACATAAGGCACCTTTAGCTCTGAGAATTTACTAAAAACCCTTCATTATTTCAGCTGCCACAGCTTCGCCCTGTTCATCACCCACCCGTCGCTACACTTTACCCACCACGCTCTCCATAAATCCGTTATACCCTTTTTGTTAGAGCCATAAGTTCGTTCGCCTTGCAGTTTGACCCTCGCAAACCAAAAACTATGCGCTCTCGGTTTATGGTTTAAATATGCTTTCAAAACTTTGTTTCATTATGAAGAGTTGGGAAAGCTAACACAAATAATAAACACTCGTGAAGCTGGCAAAGGTCGTAAAGTGTTGCAGAATTAAGTCACAGTGTGTGTGTGTGTGTGAAACTACCACTAAGTGGGGGGTCTTTTGCATATTACGCATACGTCACGTGCTCCATAGTTGACACTCAAAGCGTTTATTTGTCTTGTTCACTTTCTCGAGCTTTGCTTTGCTTTGCATTTGTTAAGCTTGTTAATCACCCAACCACACACATATCTAAGCGTCTGTGTATTAGTTTTTAGTGTGTTATCGCATACCCAGCCACACACACACATGCTTACAGCAGACATTGTATGGCTTTGCAGGTAGATTTAATGCAACAATTAGTGGCTGACTTTGGCTTTGGCTTGTTGGCCAAGTTAATGCTCTTTTTACGATTCAGATTAGATCTATATATGCCAGTTTATGTGCTGGACTAGAGTGCTTAATTGACAAGATCACGAAATGCTTTATTAATTGTTATTGTCTATAAGATTATAAGCTGTAATCTTGCTCTGTTTCAGCTTACAATCCTCATTAAATTTATATATGTTTTTTTCAATAATATAATTAAATTTATAGAGTATTTAGGGGTCTGCTTTGGGCAGTTTTTATTCTAATTAGTTTTTGGATTTTAAACTGCACACAAACCTCAACGTGGTTCTGGCTTTGTTAGCTGCGCTTTGATTTCTTTATTGATTTATATAATGTGTATAAATTGCACTGTCTGGGAGTGTGTGTGGGTGTGGGTGTAAGTAAGAGTGAGTGCGGCATGCAACAAGTGCCATTACGAGCATTTATATGTAAATGCAGACACCGAACACGAGTGACATTTTGCTGCATCGCATTTGCTATACTTACAAAACGACGATTTCACATTCCTTTTCCTACTTCCCTTCCCTTGCACCCTCAATTTAGCTTGTGTGGACTTGCAACTGTATGCGTGGGTGTCTGTGAGAGCGTGTATGTGTGTGCGTGTGTGTCTGTTTGACTGGAACATATTGAAATTGTTGCCATAGCAAACGTAATCCTTGCTTCAGCATCAACATCAGAGTTTAAGTCTTGAAAAGGCCAAAGCAAGAGCAAGAAAAGAAATGTAATAAACGCCAAGGCAAAAATATTTGTCAAATCAATTTCTATGTAGTATAGTGTTTCTTGTCAAGGGCACCTAAAAATTGAATAAGTTAACCAGCAAACGAAGCTCTGCTACGAGCTCAAAAGGCCACAATCTTTTGCCGATTTTCTATTTTATATGCATTATTTTGCCTTTGGCATTCACAAACACACACACACACACACCCACAGAGAGTAAAATACACCCACGTATAACACTTTCGTTGAGCGACACTTGGGCAAAAGTTTTTTAAGGTTGCGTCGACAAATAAATGACACTTGAAGCCATTCATGGCCCGATACTCTCCCAGCGGGACTATCAATGATTTGTGAAGAGTTGAGCTTGTTAGAGTAAGTGCCAAGTCTAATCAAAAGGGACTTGAGAGCTCAGCTTCTGTCTGCCTATCTGTCTTTTTTTGCAAACATAATATTTGATTTAACTAAAAGACAGTGAGCCACTTAATTACTCTAAAGAATTTTGTGTAAAATGGAATTTGAATTGGGGAAAATAGTTAAATTGTCACTTAGTTATCTTTTGGTCAACCAATTTTATTTTGATATTTTGCCTACTTAAGAGCATGCAGCATTCGGCTTACTAGCAAATCCCTTACTTATATTTGCGTCGCAGAATTTATTTTTTATTTCATTTGTGAAATGCGTGTATTTCTTTCTTATTTGCAATTTCTGCCCCCTTTTTGTCGAGAAGACAGCGCGCCTAACGGGAATATAACAAGACAGTGTGACAGCACGTATGTGTGTGTGGGTGTGCGGGGGCGCGTGTGTAAGCTTATGTGAAAAATTATTGAAGACACTGTTGATAGACGGCGCATTGGGGCCCTTTGCCAGCATTGTGTGCGACATGTTTTGATTGAGGTATACCACAATAACAATAACAAGAACGACAACAACAATAGCAACAACGTTAGCAACAAATCTTGTGAAATCTTTACTTATTTATTAAATTTACTGCCCCTTTTTATTTTTGGTAGCGTTTTGGTCGCTGGGGGAAACGACGCCTTGAAGTAGGCAACGATAAATTACGTTAAAGGTGTCTAAGCAAAAGGGCTGACATACAAATTAAAGTTGACCAACTGTCAACGGCCTCTGGCAACAGCTCAAGTGCTGACATAGCTGTGAAGGAAGTGGGCAGGGGGTGTGGCGCGTACTGTCTTGTATAAATTCACATTAAAATATGTCAAAATGACAAAAGTCCCTCAACGTTGTTTCCTTTTGCTGGCTTTTCTCATTGGAGGGCGAAAAGATTTTCATAATTTGTGCACACAATACAATTCGGCTGCCGTCATCATCATCATCAGCATTGTTGTTGTTGCTGGTGTTCCCACTGTGATTGCTTTCGGGGCAAACTGAAGGTTTTCTGGTGACAAATTGATGCTTTGACACTCGCACAATGCGTAAGTTTAATCTCTCATTGATTAAGTTAAGTTCCCTTTTGAGTTTTGTTGAGCAACGCCTTAGGCATTGTATACAAGTATACTAAATATACTTAGTATACAAATAGCTGTACTTGAGTTCCTTTTATTCAATGTCTAGCGGGCATTATGCAACTTTTGTTTTGGGATTTACGAGCACAGGCAGACAAAATTGTGTGTTTCTGTTTAGTTTTTGTTTGATAGTCTCTGTCAGCCTCAGTCTCTGTTCTCATATGAACATTTCAATCAGTAGACCACACAATTTTGGTCGAAAGAGTTTCCGGAAACTTTCTTGTTTCTCGTTTTTCGTTTCTCTGAGCAGCTGATGTCGCAAATGTGACAAACAATTTTTGCAATTACACTTTTGGCAATTTGTGTGAACATTTTTGAGAGACAGACAGAACTGAGAATCAGAAACAATTGTTGACATTATTTGTACTATTGTCGGCAATCCTTAGACTGAATTTTATTTATTTCTCTGATTGTATCTTCATTTTGATGGCCAAAAAGTTTGCTTGCAGGCGTTGGTAGTAATAAATATCATGTGGATTTTCAACATTTCCGCTATCTCACTGTGTTTTATGGCTCATCCTTAGTTTGTTCACAAATTGCAACTAAAATTCTTTGTCTCATTTTACTTCACAGGCTGAAACTGCTGCTGTGTGGCATATGTGATGAGCAAAGAAGTTTTGTTGTTGCGCTTCAAGTGTTGCACAAATTACACTACAAAATGCCAATTGCAGCAACATTTTGTCTGAAAACTCATCGAGCTGTGCTAATTTCCTGTACGGTCTAACCAGTCTTTTGTGCTACTGTAATTCTTGTTCCCCAACTAATGTTTGTAGCCTCAATTTCTTTTCCTTTGAGTTTGCAGCACTTTTGTGCTGAGAATTTTTAATGCAAAACTTTCTGAAATATTCAGAGATAACAACAATTTATCTGTATCATGTGCATGAATGAAAAGAGAGAGAGTGAGAGATTGTAATACGACAATACTTTATTGATCTACGATTGTTAATTTGAAACCCACATTTATCCAGCTGCAATCCCTTCTATTGAGTTGCGTATACTTAATATTTGATATCAAAGCATTCTTTTGTTATCTGTTTCCCGTATTTACGTTGCGAGAGGCTGAAATTAAAGCCTCTTCCCTTTGTCAGTTTCCACTTCAGTTCTTGGAATATTTACAATAATATTTTTGATATGTTATTGTGTCAATTGTGGCGATATAAGCTCTTGTTAAAATGTGAGCGTTTATTTTATTTGAATTGTTTTTTATTCTTGTCTTTTTTTTGGGGTTTGTTTTGTTGCTTTATCTGGTCGACATATAATCAGCTGCACTTAAATATCATCGAGTTGAGAATTCTTTTTACAATTCAAATTTGGTTTTTATATTTGTTCGTTTTCTTCTTGGCTAAGAAGACCTTCAAGTATGAGGAGTATATATTGTGCTCAGTGTTATTTACATGCCATGTCAGTTCCAAGTACAGACTACGGATATGCCCATATTACACTCTCATGTATCCATAGTTTGTGTTGTGTGTGTGTGTGTGTGTATCTAACAGTAACTGGAACGTTCGAGTGGCAATTTGTGCGTTCAACGAAGCGAACAGTTGCCAGCAAACACTCAAGAGCGACAGAGATAGCAGCAGTGAGTGTGTGCAAGCGAGACAGCAAGCTGGGCAAGTGGAGTGTTTTTTTTTATGATATGTTTCTGTCTATGCAAGTCAAGCGTATGCAATTTGCCAGGTGTGTTTTAACTTAAAGTGCATGTTAAGTTTTAAATGAAGATTGAACAACAGTTAAACCAACCAAAGCTAAACTAATTTTAGTTCAAGGGTCGATAACTGGAAGTTATAAATTAGTTAACAGATACCAGAAATCTTCTAAAAGGACCCAAGCTTTAAGCTCGTGTTAAGTTCAACATGTAGATGACAAAATGCATTTTTTGCCAGACATCTCGGCTGTATAAACTCAGCTTAAAGTTCAGTTTAAACTAGTCAGATATCCAGCAAAGCGTTTCATATATTTTTTGTATACAAGAAAACTAACTGAGCAGCCCTCGCAAGTCCTTAAGTCAAAACATACAAATTCGTAGATGCGAATAAAAAGTGCATAGTTGAGCAGATAACTGCGGATAGTCAAGTATTTTGCCAGCTTTCGAAAGAAAAATATTTTTACAGTCTTACCCTTGATGCCCACTGCCACGCCCCCTGCATTGTTCAACTGACGACAGCTGCTAGCTAGAGTTGGGTGACGACAGAGGGGGATTATTATTATTTTGGCCGCGAAAGTTTCGAAGCCAACGAGTTACGAAATGTTTGTGGCCATAGAATGAAAATATGTCAATGTCAAAGATTGTTGGATAATCTAAAGCTGGTTAAGCAAACAATAAGAATGAAAGAAAGGAATACAATTTCCTTTACTAGCTGTTTAGCAGAGGATGCAGCTGCTCAATAGAATAATCATGAGAGAGAAGGAAAAACAAATTCGCATTTAACATTCATGCGACCACAACGATGAGTGGCCAAAAATCAAGAGGGCAAACCAATGCAGCAATGCAAATCCTGGCAAGGATTAAATGCCAATGCCACTGGACACCCATTGGGTATATCCCCTGTTTACCTACTCTCCCTTCCCTACTCGGCCACACCCCTTTTGTGTGCTTGCTTGCCGGCACGTTATGTAAAGGCGGCCACAAAGTCATTTTACTGAAGCGGATGTTTGCGGGCAACTGTAAGGACGGGGTACTGCAGAGCAAAGGAGAGACTGAGAGAGGGGGTAATATTGTCTGGTCGCTTAGCACGAAAAGGTCGTAAATTTCAGCTGCAGCCTTTGGACAGTTTAATTTCGATTTCCCTTTTACCCAATGACTGCGAAAATGGCGCGTGCTCTTGGCCGAATGAAAAATGGTCGAAAAACGGATTCGGGATTCGGATACGGATTGTGAATGGCGGAAACGAAAGCGACAACAGCAACGCAGTCCAAGCAATACGGACAGTCCAAAGGAGACAAGCATAAGTAAATGCACTGAGCAGGATATTAAGGACATTCGCATGCATTCATTGCATGACGTTGCACGATAAATACTTGCAATGTCAACTGTCAACTATGCAATGCCAACAAATGTATATATGTATATACGATATACGATACATAAATCTGTATCTGTAATTTCATTAACACACTCACACACAGACATAGATGTACACGTAAGTGTCCTGTCTGTGTCCTGTGGACGTTAACAATGCCTGTCGACGCTTGAAAGCTTCATGACATTCAAATTAGTTTCATGATTTGGCAATTTATTTTGATTTCCATACGCACTGTTGAAATTATTTACATTTTACTCACTGCTCTAATTGCTGCCTGTAGCCAAAAAATATTGTCATAGAAGGCAACATGTTAATTAAATGGGGAAAGCTAAGATACCCTATAAAGTGGTCTTACTTTTCTTAATATAAATTTGAATGTTTTGGGAGATAAGTTAGAAATAACTAGCTATTAAGTTTAAATTCCTTTCCAAGTATGTCATCTTATAGTCAAACTACTTATTCTGCCCTAGCTAACAGGGTATTTCCATCTACAACACACTTGCTCTCTTAGTTTCTGTAAGCGTCTCTCTCGTTCGTCTAAGCAGAGTGTCTAAACAATGTGTATATGATATGCATTGTCATGGTGTTTTAATTAATTACGACTTTAAGCCTTAATCAGTCCGAATTGCTGAGTGTTGGCCAACTATGAAGTTGTTTACTGGCTGCAAAGCGTTCAACTAATCGCATAAAGGCATTATTACGCATACGACGTGTGGCTAGAGCCCAAAAGCCAAATACTACAACTGCTGCTTAATAATAATAATAATAAAAGGCAAAAATTTCCGGCCAAATGTCCGTATATACTACACATATATATACATATATAGTATAATATAATATCAATCAGAAGCAAAATATGGGGCATAGCACGTGCGGCTAAGCAAACGGAAATTTGACTGAAATGAAAATGAATGAATTTATCTGCAAATGAAAAGAAGAGCTCACTGCTTGCTCTCTCTTCTCTCACTCTACTCTCTTCGGTTGTTTGGGAATATGTGTTTGTTATGTCAGATTATATAGCTCAGCTCACAAAGCGTCACATATGAAATTGCGGTGCGTGATTTTGATTTATAAATAATATAATAGTACTCGTACATTTTTATGTGCTGCTCGTTTTCCAAGGGTTTTCAAACGGAATTCGTAAAAATATTTGTGAGTGTTGGCAGTGCTGCAAATTGTTGATATGCAAAGAATAGTGTAGGCAAAGTCCATGGACTTGAGAGATTTTTAAAACTGTGGGGAAATCAGAGACAGTTTTAGGAGTTTAGAATATAAATTAGTGGTGAAAAAATAGAAAACAAAACTATATTCAAATGCTCTTGCTGATTTGCAGTGCATTCGCAGTTCGACTTAGTTATCTCTTTATTATTTTTAGCATTTTATGTCAAACTGTCCCACAGTTAGTCCGCACAGTTGGAGCTCGTGTTGGTGTACATAAAAACCTTTACTGTCTGCCTGCGTCACAAACAATAAGCCAAAATTTTTGGGGTTTTCAGCCTGTCCTAACTCATTTTAGTGGCAGCTAAAAATTTTGTTTGTCAATAAAATAAATATATACACACATATACGAGCATAAGCAGAAAAGGGTCAATTGAGCTGGCAGTGCATATAAATATGGCAGCAGAGCATAAATGTTGGACTAACCCTCGAATTGTTAAGAAACTCGCAGCAGGCTTCAAGTTACTTAGCCAAAACAAAGATCGAATTGTTGAGTAATCCCTGACAGCTATCAATAACTCCAGTGGGAATTAAATATTCTCAATCAGCATATATAACAAATATGCTTTAATATTGTTATTAAAGCTAATTGATTGCATGTGAGAGGTAAGCGTTAATTTAAATAAATGCAACTGCTACTCAATTTTTTATTGATAGTATTTATGTTTGCTCTTTTATTGGTTTTAATCACAGTGCATTTAATTATAATAAATTAATTTAATTAGGCATACAGAAAGTGAAAGCATATGCAATAAAGAATATAAAGCGAGCTCTTTAATATATTATTTAAATACAGCAATGGAAATTAGCTTATTTTATGCAGCCATTAAGTCAATTTGTAAATAAATTTAGGTGATGATTAGATGAAATGTCCGAAATTTGAAAAGTCAATTAAAATAAAATTCAATTCAATTAAATTACATTGCCAAATGTGCAACGATAAATCTCTTTCCACGCACAATTTGTTGGCTAAACATTTATCTATTACATTACTATTAATATTACGTATACGCAGACGCACAATTGAATTTGTTTGATATTTTTTTTTTTGTATTTCTTATTGGTAATCATTGGTTTTGTGCGAGTTCATTAAACAGCGTAATCTATTTGAGGGCATAACCAAATTTCCATTGATATAATTATGTGATTGATGTGCGCTAATTAAGTTGATATAATTTTTGGTTTTTGTTTGCAAAATTTGCTGGTAAATCCGTTTGGTTATGACGACGTGCAGTGTTTTTGCTATAAACATTAAGATAAACTCTTAGACCACACAGTAATTAGTTAAAAATAAAGAACAGAGCCTAGAATTAGCGCCGAGTGTCTGGTGTGGTTTTGGCTACCCCTACCCTTCTGTGGCTGTACTGCGATTTAAATGGCAATTTGGGCCTTTTCAAATTATTTGGCAAAAGTTTTTCGATTAACCTGCTCAGCCGTAGCAAAAGCAAACAAGGCCAAAACAACTACTATTATGGCAAACAGGCGACAGCCATGAAGATGACTTGGCTATCAGGCAACAGGACACAAACACACACACACACTCATACACACACAGTAAAGTGGAGCTTTTGCTGCCTGCTTTACTTGACTTCACTTGCCAAGCAGCGAAATTTGTGGCCGCTCTTGTGGTTGGCAATTTTATGAGTGAACTTTTAATGATTTACGACCATATTGCCACACACACACATTGCCCGCTACCCCAGAAAGTTGCAACAACTTGTTAAGGGGTTTTCAAGCTAGAAATACATTCCATTGTTAGCTATCAACCCAGCGCAACAATGACACAAGCTGAAGAGTAGAATAATAAACAGCAAGTGGATTTAAAAGCACATGAAAGCTTTACATTGTATAAAGCTTTGGATAGAGAAGTTTCAGTAAGGCTAATAATAACTTTAATCATTTTTTACAAGCTTTCATAATTTATTTTAGACATTTAGCAGTCTTTATTCAGGCTGACAGCAGTTTGATTGAAATGCTGACATTTAATTTCTTGTGCTTTTTGGGCTAGTGTCATTTTTAAAGCGCCTTTTGGGAATTTTGGGCTGCCAATGAAGCAGCGACATAGCCAAGATAAGGGGATTGAAATTGTAAATGGTTTCGAAGGGGTGATGTTGTTGGTTGTTGAATCTCTATGACTTTTATTGTCAGCATTGAGGCTCACAAATAGGATTTGCAGCAATAAAACATGAGTTAAGTCGCCGCCGTCAGTTAAACGCGGCAAGTGGAGGGGCAGTAATACCAAAAACTCTGTCATATTGTCATCCACAAAAGGAGATAGAGCTGGAGGAGGGGTAGCAGCAGCTGTAGGAGGTAGGCAATTTACAGTTATTCGACTGTTTGTCGTTTGAAATTCTCTTTTTTTATATATATATTATTTTTTTTGTATAGGTTTGTAGAGTTCAGTCCGGTGTTGATTGAAATTTACGATTGGGGTTCTGGCATCTTTAGCAATAGCAAGTGTCATTATTATTGTTGTCATTGTTGTTGCTGTTGTTGTTCCTGTAGCTGTAGCTGTCGTTGTCATTGCCGTTGCCGATCGTCTTGTCGTCTGTCGACGCCCATAAGCGGAAACAGCGCCCGCCATTTCTGGGCGCCATTTCGCTTTGTCGCGCGCATCAGTTTTATGGCAAACGGAAGTTCTCGTGTTATTTATGAGTGTGCGAGGGTGCCAGTATAGAATCTTGCTCTCTTGTGTAAGTGTGTGTGTGTGTGTGTGTGTAAGTGTGTGCGTTAGCTCAATTATGTTTAAATGCGTTGGATTTCGCTATTGGCATTGGCTTTTCGTTTATTTAATAGCTTATTACGGTGCAAATGCCTGTGAAAACCCAATTAAATGTGACATCTGCCTTTTGACCCACAAAAGCCCTAGAGAGAGAGAGAGAGAGAGACAGAGAGAGATAGGTAAAGCGAGAGCCAGAGAGTTGGCGTGATTTTGATATATAGATTCTGCTATAAGTGAAAATAATCAATTGTTGTCAATGCACTAATTTATTATTATGCTCAGTTTACTGATTCATCTCTGGCCCTTTTCCTGCTCCTCTCCCTCCTCCTTCCATCCCTTTTTGTACTCTTTGTGAATATCTTGAGCATTTCAATGCTATGATAATTGACCTGAACAAACGATTTGGTCCAAACCCACAATTAGTTGGCCATAATGATGCATCATTATGGCTGTAATTCATCAAGCGAGCAGCAGTTGAATTTGGTTCGCTTTACTGTTTGTTTCGGGTTTATTTGCACTGCTTTAATGGGCATAAATCATCAAGGCAACTGGCCTTGACTGTTGGCCTACTCGGCGTATGCGTAATATGATAAATATTTAAGACAACTAAGTTAGTAGTATGTACTTAGAGGGCGTCTCATTTTTTGCATGACAAATGCAAATTTAAATGCGACATGCAAATGACAAGTGCGAGAGTGAGAGCGAGAGGGAGACGGTTGACTTTTTGGACAGAAAGGAAGGAAATGTGAAATATTCGTTTATTTATTTGAAAGCATTTCTCCAAAAACATAATTATACCCTGTAACTGGTTAGCATAGGGGGTTGTTAAGTGGTAAACAACTAAACAAATAAAATAACTACCTAAAGTGGTTTATAAAGTTCAGAAAAGTCAACTACTTTTTATTTAAAAATTGTATAAACTAATAATTTATTTAAGCAGCAATATTTCCATTCTATTACTACTTTGCTGCCACTTTTGCTGAGTAACTTAACGCTGTGACTTTGTAAGCATTTCAAGTTCTTTAATCTCATTTGGTTTCTTTTTTTTTCAGAACGCATTTTATCAACGTGGAAGTTGCAAAGGGGAAAAATGTAAGTAGCAACAACAAACTAAGTACAACAAAAAGAAAAATATAGAAGACACGCTAATAAGTCTGCAACGTGACACTTGGCCCAAAGAACTTTGGGACGGACAGCCGCGGGCCGCAAATGAGATGACTCTATCGGGGCGCGGCATCGGGACTAGAGAAATGGCTGACATTTTGCAGGCTTCACAAACTCCCCCGTCCACTCTCTCTCCCTCACACTCTCCCCTTCTCGACTCTGACCAATTTCGGTTGTTTCAGTTGATGTGGTTGTTGTTGTTGTGATGGCAAAATGTAAATAGCAGACGTGACGCCGTGAACTGAGAGCTAAATGTGACAATAAATGCCGGCGGTTATGTATAAATTGCTAAAGTGTGCGGAAAGATTTACGGTCGTCCAATGTGGTAGCTGATAGAGATAGACAGAGAGAGGCAGAGAGAGAAGGTGTGGGAGAGAGTGAGAAATTGTGGGCAGGGACTGCCAAGTTCTGGCTATAATAACAAACAACAAATAGGCCAGGTACTTGACAGTCACACTGAAAACAACTATGCTAAAGCGTCAGGTGGCACTTTTAGTATGATTGCCAGGCCAACAAAATGACAGCAGCAACCTAAACACCACCCTGAGCACCAGCCAAACCAGCACTCACAACGAGCCTTTTGGCCAACACCAAAAAACACTCGTAGGCAAGTCCAAGAGGACAGCATTTGAAGTCAGAGACTCTGAGGACTCGTAACTGTTGCTGTGGTTGAGCATGCTGACAACTGCAGTAGCTGTGATACCCTACAAATAATGAGTAGGGTATGTACCACAGTAATAACTATTTTACTTTGATAGAAATGCTTCTAAAGTATAATTTTAATCAAGAAAACATCTAACAGATTTTAAGTGAGATGTGCAGACTACCAAAAAGTTCGACTATGCACCCCAAAAGTCGTGTTCACTCTGCTAGTTCAGTGCTCTGGCCTTACAAGTATCTGCTGTCGGTTTTTTCTTAGCTCTTTTACTTGTCACACAGTTTTTGCACGTGGCAGTTGGCTCAATCATTTGCATAGGGCTCAGTCGATTAGGCAGCTAATTTGAATTCAATTAGGCACGTTATTAAAAAAATCATCGTCACTGTGGCTGTCAGAAGTCAGACGGGGTCAGTCAGTCAACAGCAGCAGCAGCTGCTAATATACACACACACACCACCATACACACCACCACAAACACAACACGTACGTACAGAAATTTCCTCATCGTGTCAATGGTTTGTCGTCCCCACCTACTTTCTCGTTCACAGTCTCCTGCTCTGCTCAATTTTTTTTCTGCCGCCATAATGAGCTTTTCCGCTGCCTTCGATGAACACTTATGCCATTTGTCGCCATATTTATTTTAATGGTTGCTCAATTTAATCACTTTGCCGCCTGAAGCGGCATCAGCAGCAGGAACAGGGAAGCGCACAGCAGCAGCCGCTACGAGTTTGCCAGCAAGTTGTGCACTTTATACCCTAGATAAGGGTATGCCAAAATAGCTGGAACTCAGACTAGATTAATGAAGTTAGTAAAATTAGTTAAAGTTCTTAAATTAGCTAGAAATATTCAAATGTAAGTTAAAGTTTGTCGAGATCAAAGCTCCACATTCGCTTGGTTATTAATGAAATTGCAGGGTATCTAGCCTGCCAGCTCTTAGAATTAATTTTGCTATTGTATGTGATTGAAGAATGTCGAAGATTTCATTTACGCGACATTTAATTAAGAGCTCAACTTTTCAAGTTTTAATGGAGCGCGCACTCAGCGGCACACACACACACACAGGCACACACAAGCATCTACGTATACGTAATGATATTTTTTTGCGGCACTTTGACACGCCAGTTTATTAAATTGGCAGACTGTAAAGTCGTTTGTGCCGCAAGTAAAAATATTTCAAAATTTATTAAATCAAGCAAGCATCTTTATCAGAAACAATATTGGAGGTGTGTGGGTATAAGAGCTAGGAGATGGCGTTGGTGTTGTCTCTGATCCTGCTGGTCTACATTATGCGCTTGCCCGAGTGAAATGAGCTGCATCCGGGCAGCCGGCAACTGCAACTGCAAGCGTTGCATTCTTAACGCCCGAGCACTTTTTGGGCCACATAGGGAGCAGAAAAAGACCAAAAAGAGTCTGTGAGAGAGATAGGAAAAGGAGCAGAGGGAGGAACAGAGAGAGGCTACGCTACAACCGCTGCATCCGGGCTTGCATGTAATATACTTGTGTGCCACGTTTCGTATACTTTATTCCTGTTCCTGCTGTTCCTGTACGCTGGCGCATTTCCTGTACGGCCACAAACACACGCACATGCACATAGATTTTTATACACTCATATATGGAATTTTGATGCATTTCCCGGGCGAACGGTACAGTGAGCACGCGAAAAATTTATGTGCAATCTTAGAAAAATAATGATTATCTTTTATTTTATGGTTGAGCGTACACGTTCCATTCTTATGGCTAGTTCGAGCAAAGCAAGAGAATTGTATGTGTGTGTGTGTGTGAGTGTCTGTGTCATATTATTGTTAGCGTCAAGTGAGCCGTAAAAGCTGCTTTAGCTTCATAATATTTAAAGCTATTTTATCGCTCTTTCTCCCAGTCACGTGAATCACGCAATTATGCATCAAATCGACAGCTAAACACAATTGTGACTGCTTCTCCGCTGCTTCCCCTACTAATTTGCTCCACTTTCAATTGATTGACAGCCACACACACATACACACACTCATCGCACATAATCCAACATGTAAATGAGTATAACTGAGTGCCACTCGAGTATCATTCATTGATTCAGGCACTTGAGTAATATATTAAGCTTACCAGTTGCAGCTGTCATTCAGATCAAATCATGATTATCCATAGAGAGGGAGGGAGAGAGGGTTAATGGGTCTAAATAGTGGCTTTATTATGAATATTGATATATATAAAATACAATTTATATAAGCGTATTTGATTTTAGTTCTATTAAATATGTTTGGTAATCAGTTGAAGTGAGTTAAAGGACGTTAAACTGTTCAAGAACATACAATTCTGATTGTTATTTTGATTTATTTCTTTTTGAGAGCATTCAAGTTCTGATATATTTAAGCAGAGTCAAGTAAAAT
Organism: Drosophila acutilabella; assembly: GCA_035046005.1. Taxonomy (NCBI): domain Eukaryota; kingdom Metazoa; phylum Arthropoda; class Insecta; order Diptera; family Drosophilidae; genus Drosophila; species Drosophila acutilabella. The sequence goes on along the minus strand of JAWNOK010000024.1, from coordinate 11,147,728 downwards.
ATTTAAAATGTGTAGGAAGTCTAAAGCGTTGAAAACAGTCAGCAGGAAGGACTTTCTAGTATTTCTATGAGTTATTTTTGGTCGAGCTTTAACTGTGCAGGAAATAGCAATATATTTTTTGAAGGAAGCTTCTCAGCTACTTTCCTTTTCTGGCACAAATTTTTAATTTAAGGCTTTAGTTAAACATTTTTAAAAACTTTTATAGAGTTCGCAGCTATATTATGGCAATAATTGGCTAAGATTTAAAATCTAAACGTTTTTTTTCCATATACTAAATTTAATGTCTACCCCTTTTAAATTTTAAATATGTGAAATTAAATAAAAGCTGATGGCAACTGACACACGTACCGCACATGGGTGGCCTGAGGAGTCTTGAGTCTTGTGGCATGTGGCCAGAGGGCTATAATGAGTATGAAATATGTGCTACAGATGGCAGAAGCCTTGGCATGCCCGTTAGCCGTCATTAACCTTAGCCTTAGCTTCAACTCAAACACACAAACACATACTCATAGAGGTCACCATCACTCACACACACACACTTGAATGGAAGCTCTGCGTGTTTTGTACGGCGCGTGTAAAACTTTCAACGGATAACGTCACTCAACGGAGCATTGAAGCATCATAAATGACGTAATGCGGGGTCTTCAATGAAGGCAGGAAGGCAGTTGGAATACCTCTTGGTTGGCTGCTGTGGGGAGGCGTTGAAGCGTAAATGGTTTAGGCTCATTAAATATACACAACTAATTGAAAATTTGGTTAAATTCCGTTGCAATTGCAATGGCTGCAACAGCAGCAACAACAGCAGCAGCACATTGTCAACCATAAATTCCAATTAAACCCTGCGTAAGTGAGCGGCAGTGGGAGTTGCTGAAATTCCCCATATTCTACCGATTGTTGGAGCACTGTGTGTATTTTGGTTTTGATTAAGTATACGCCCCATACGCCCCAGGCGGCAGCAACAGCAGCAGCAACAGCAGCGGCATGCAAATGTGGTTAGCAGCGCAACAGCAACAGCAACAGCAACAGCCACAGTTCCATTTTCATTTTTACTACCACTTCCATTTCCATTTCACATTTCACATTCCAATTCATTTGGCAGGCGATGCTATTCGAGTTTTTCCTGCTTTTTGTTGTATTTGTACTTTTTTGTAGTTTTCTTTTTGGCAATGTTTGAGTTTGCGTTTAATTGTTTTATTATCCACAAAGTGCTGGCGATTGCACACAGGCCACGCCCCACATTCCCGATTTTGGCACTGTCGTTGACCTCGTTGCAGCCCCAAAGTATAAATTTCTCCACACACTGATAGAAAAAATGTTTTGAAAATTGAAATTAAGGTAACTAAACTAAACTGAAGCTTGTTTAGTATCAATACACGCAAGCTGTTAGTAGTTGGTAGTTTATTCACATGATTTTCCTACTTAATTTTATGCTCGTCTTCCAAAAGTCTGCTCTTTTCTTTGTCAGTGTATATTTTTTGAATTTATATATAGCTCCTTTTTTTTCGCACACTTGTCGAAGTCAGCGTCGCCTGCTGTCTGATATATGAGCGTGTGGCAAGTTTCTGGCTGCTGCACAAATTATGCCAAGTGCATACTTGAGGCGTGCCCTGTAAGATACAGCTTCGGCTTCAGCTGCAACCGCAGTCAGAGCCACGGCCACGTCTCTCTCTCTCTCTCTCACTTGGCTCGTAATAATGACTCACTTGAAGCGCAACAAGAGCCTACGAGCTGCTGTCTGCCACAAATTTTTAATTAACTTGATAAAAATCTCATTACTCATTTGCTTTGCACTCTCGTTAATTTATTTTATTTGGTTTTCTTCCAACTCAAATTAATGCAAATGCATTTGCCTTGTTATTTCACATTGATGAACTCTGTATGCCTCGTCGGTCTGCCTGTTAATGATGATGAGCACATGTCCAACTTTTGTGGGAGTTAGCCTTCATTAGTCAGAGGGAAAGTGGGGGAAGGGAGTTGAAGACTAGACTGCTGTCTCGATCTGTTGCACGTGTGGCAAGCCAAGTCAAGCCAAAAAGGAGGAGTAATCGTAAGCATGTATTTAAGGCATCAACAAGACATTTAGCCGACACATGCAGTCTATATAAAAGTTCTCTGACCACAAAACCTAAAACCAACAATTGTTGTTGTTTTTCTTGTGGCATATGTGTTGTGGTTGTCTCACAAAGGCAACTAGTTGCAGCAATTTATACTGCACGACTACAAGATGACCTTTAAAGGGAGTAGAATAGGAAAACTCTTTAAATAAATTGCTGTAAGGCATATATTTAAAAGGGGTTTACTGTAAAGCAGTTAAATAATTCCCTTTAAGTTTTAAAAGCGCTTATAGTAGTTCTACCAGCAGTTGCTACACTTAAAACTACTTTCTCAGTACTAAATACCCAATTGTACTTAATATTTGCCCAGGTATAAGCGATAAACGCTTTGGCACAACAAACTGCAGCTACAGAGTGGAACAGGATATGCTCAGGTGCAAATGAAACTCTGTGACTTGCATTACATTTTAGTCTAGGGGGAAAATACAAAAGAAAAAACCATTGCACAACAGAGCTGGTAAAGGAAAACTAAGCAAAACAATGGTTGAGTTTAGTTTAATGGGGTCCAGCATGTTGCGCATACTTAAGGCACCACAACCAACCAGGTAAGAAGTAACTCTTCAGGTGAGCAAGTTAAGGGTGGGGCACTGTTGTGCGTGTTGTGTTTATTAGTTAAGGCCCAAATGCATGGCATACATAAATTTAGGCAATCTGGTCACATAACTTGGTTGCCAGAATCCCAGAACACGTTCACTTCAATACAGTTGACTTGTCAGCGTGTTAATTTGCTAAATAATTTTCGAATTTTTTTTTTTTTGGGTAAAGGCCAATGACATAGAAGGGTACAGAGAGTTTTCGGTAAAATAAATGGCACTAACTCACCAAGAACAACACGCAGCATACAACGCACATTGAGAGCATGGGTTGCTCGGACACGCCCACTTAGGCAGGCCAAAACGAGGCGCAAACGTGCCAAATATGCAAGCAGCAACAAAACAAACTGCGCTAAATGGAAAGGGATAAAGGCCAGAAAAAGCAACACCAACAGCAGTAGGTTGAGGTATAGATGGAGTGGTCTAAGCTATAGCTGAGCATTTGGTTGTGCGAGTGTGTGAATGTGTGGGTAGGTGTGTGTGTGAGTATGTGTTTGCTTAATTCAGAAAGGATACAACCTGCATTTGAGTGGGAATCACAAGAAGAAAAAAGAAAAAACACAAAAACTGTTTATGATTTCCTAACACGATTTCAGTAGCTTTCACAATTTTTGTGTATACACCTTCCCATAGTTCGCTCGTTTATTTGTTTGCCTTTGCTGATTACGTGAGAAATTTTTGCTTCTCTCCTTTTTTTTTGGTTGTTGTGGATTGGGGGGCGGACAAACGCTTAAAAGTGCCTTGCCAGGACATGTATGCACACACGTTCATCAATTAGTGTTGAAGATTTAATTGTGGCACGTGTGAACTTAATTAAATGGCATTAGTTTTGTAATTGTACAGACGAGTACGTAACGAACACTCACACTCACCTACACACCAATACATGTGTCAACGACGTCATATTAAATTGGTGCGCCTCGCGCCCCAAAAAGTATGCCATGAAATTGTTTGCAACATTTTGAATTTTGTATTCTAATTAATTTCAGCTTGCAGTTTGCAATTTTCAATATTTTTTTATATGTATCGTAGCAATATTTAAATGAATTTTGTAATTTGGGAATGAGTGGAAAGTTTTTACTTTAATTAACTATTTATATGCTTGGTGTGAGTTCGTTTGAAAGTTGCCGCAGCTAATTAGCATTGCGATTGTCAGGGCAACCGCAACAAAACTTGCAATGCGAATTCCCAGTGCTGCAAAAGTAGTGGCAAACTGTGTGTTAAACTCTATGCGAAATGCTAGCCTATAAGAATTTTAAATTAAACAAATACTACACTTCCAAATGGAGTTGCTGTGTGTGCTGTGTATATTTATGCTAAAATCTAATACATTATATACTAAGCCAGCTTTTGTTGGCTGATTGCAGGCTAAATTTTGCAGCAGTGTCATTTAAATTATGATGTTAACATTTGCCTCGGGTCACCAATTATTCATTTGACCTTTTTGTGGAACGTGTTTTTGTGTCCCAACATGTGTCGAATATTAAGTATCCAATTTGATATTGTATATAATTTAAAATTGTATATATACCAGTGTATGTGTGTGTGGTTGTGTTTGGTAGCTAAGTTTTCTTAAGATTTAAGCCTTTCTTAGTAGGAAAACTAAAGAAAGTGAAGAGCAGTTTAACAATTAGAATATAGTTGAGTCTAATCTAAAATACCTTGTACTCTTTGCATTAGTTTTAAACAAAATTTATACAAATATACACCCTAGTTTGTTGAGCTCTTCCAGGGTAGAGCTAGCCGAGGAAATAATAGTAAATAACCAGCACGCTTGAAATAATAAACACTGAGAACATTGGTCAACATTCTGGTCAGTTAGTGGTGGTATGCAGGTTACGGCACTTCAGGGAGGCAGTTGGTGGCATCGAGCAGGTGGGCAGTGCTATTAAATTACCTGAACAACAAATTGCAGAATGTTTAATTCGTTGTTTAGCTGTTTCTATATTTTTGGGCCTTAAATAATGTAAATATAATTTTGTTGTTTGCCAACGATTTAGTTCAGAAAATATTTAGTAGTAATTTTATGGTCGCTTATGTTTTTGTTCATTAGTTTTTGTTTAGACGCGTACAGGTAACAATGCAAATAATTACTTGTCACAATGCGGGCCAATTCAATAGACAACACAACATGGAGAGGACAACGCTAACAAATGTGTAGAGTAGGAAGTACGTGTGTGTTTGAGTGTGTGTATGTGTGTGTAGTACCATTGTCGACACGTTAAATAAATCAGAAAGTAATTAAAACAACATGAAATGCGAGATACTGTTGCCACGGATGCCATGTCCCTGCATTTCCTTCCCATCCTTTCATACCATTCTCATCCTGTCTCTATTCCATTTCTATCCCCAGTTTGCTATTTAGCAAACACAAGAACAGGAAAACGCGACCAGCGACTAACAGCCAACAAGCAAGTAAAGTAAAGTAAATAAAAATAAAAAAAATGAAGTAGAAGAAAGAGTCAACAGCGCCAGAAGAGCCTGCTGGAAACCACAGCAGCAAAAACAACAACAGGCAATCGAGGGGAAAATGTAAAACAAGCCAAAAGAAAATGTGCGCTGAGAAATGCAAAATAAACTTAATTTACTTTTATTTATGTTGACAAATGTTTTCGAAGAAGTGCAACTTTTAATTGCAAAATTTATTTGATTTTCCCCTTGCGGCATTAGTTGCACACTCTATGTGTGTGAGTGTGGCAAATATTCTGAATAGCTATACCTGAATAATTTAATCAAGGTTATGGTTTGCTTTGTAAGTTATAATAAGCCTTGACAGAGGGCTTTATATCATATAAACCATTTGTTAGCCTAGAAAATAGTTGAATGAAAGTTTTTTATAAAAATTCTTGACTAAACTAGTTTTTGAGTCTATTGTTTAAAGAGCTGATTATTGATTGTTTGATTGGCAGATAGCACATTTTGCAGTCTTTGTTATATGGCATTTTAATTGATGCGGTTGGCATAAAATTTATACGAATTTTCATTTGTTTTCTTTTTTTTTTTTTGGCAACTCGCATACAATTCATGTTTCGAGTGAAGCACAAATGGCAAACTGTGAGTCTTTGCTCGGCATTTAGTGCAGCAATTTGGCAGCGCACGCAAATTGCGGTGGGTCAGGTGTGTGACTGTGTGTGTGTGTGTGAGACTATGAAATATGCACATAAACACATACATATTGTAAGAGGTCGATTTAGTGCGCATTGTTTGAATTATTTGTGCAGTTTTTTATTTGGCAGCTGCTGCGGTTTTTAGCGGACATTTTTTATAGCATTTTTTGCTTTTTTACTGTTCATTGCACTTGAAATGCTGCGAATTTAACGCCTTGTGCCTGTAGGCGGTATTTTCATTAAAGCATTTTTGATGTCTAATTTGCATGCTTTTTTTTTTGTTCCAGCCGAAAGAAACGGCTGCGTCCTTTTTTCCAGAGAACTGACACGTTAAGCATTCAAGGGATTGTTTTCACACTTTTCCATTGCCTTCACTGTCACTGTCTCGTTGGCGTTTTCTCTTGTCTCTACACTCACACACTGCACTTGCTGTTGTCAGCTGTTGTTGTGTGAGGCTCAGCTCTGATTTGGATCAAGCTTGTTAGGTTTTTGTATGCGTGGTTTGTTCTCTTTTTGACTCTTTTCTTGTTGCCCAAACTGTCGAGTGGCAACACTAATTCGCATGCAGCAAGCAGCATGCAACATGTAAGTACAACAACAACAACAGCAAAAGCCAAACAAGAAGCATGTAACACACGCCTGTCTTTTTGTTAGACTTTCAGCTAAATTTTGTGCCAGCGCTTTTTACTCCCACTTTTTGTTAATTTGCTATTTTCTAAAATCTCTTTTCCACTTTGCACACAGCTGTGTGTATGTGTGTGTTCATTTCTGACAGATTTCACTGGTCAGTGTCTAGCATGCAGGCTTGACATTAATTCAATTTCAGTTTGCATATTCCCAGCTCAAGTTACTAGTGATCCAACTGCCCCGAAATGTATGCTATGCTTTTTGGCAAGTGTCCTTTTTCCCCATTATTGCACATTTCCTGTCACATAAATGCTGCAAACAATTCCAAGTGCTACTAATTCTTTAAAAATAACACCTTTTTAAGAGCAGCAACATTTTTAAATTTTCTATCTATTTTCGTGCTTAAAATCCCCTTACGAGTTTCAAATATTTGCCTCTGGGTAATGCGTTTATTTGTTTGACTTGAAAATAGAAGACTTTTGACTGCAACTGCACTTACCAATGCCTTGGACACCATGACGTATACGTGTTATGGCTGTTGCGTGGTTAAATGTGAAAACTTCTTATATCGCTGTACGCGTTTATGTATTTCACGCGTCCTTTGAGCAATATATAGTTTTCTAATATAGGTTTCAAACTACGTTTAGCATTGGGAACACTTTGGTTATGATCAGTTTTCCTTATTATATTTATTTTTATGCTTGATTCGCGCTCGAGTCTTGTGCGATAGGGTTAATTTGTCGAGAATGAACGTTAGAATGGTTAACGACTCGCAATTTATATTAGTGCCTCGGAGTTTGCAGCTATATTCATATTTATATAAAACAAATAAATGCTTCTCGTCTATTGTTAGATATGCCACCTGTTGGCTTGTCTGTGTGTGTGTGTGTGTGTGTCTGCATACCACAACACGGTTGTCACATTGGAAAACAGTGGGAAAAGCCCTTTGACGAAGTGCAAAAGTAACAAACACGCAATTTTTCTACTGCAATACGAAGTTTTCTATTGTCGCTTATCTTTTTCTATATAAAGAGCGAAGTTTTCTGTGTGTGAGTGTGAACGTTTATTGTAGGTGTCTGTGTGTATAAGCAAGCATAATTGCTGTGGCAAATTATAATTTGCAAGCTGATCTAGTGAGCAGGCGCAGAAGCAGAAAAAATGGGAAAAAAATTGTGTTGTATATAAAGAGAAGCCTGTTGCAGTTACTGCTAACTGGACAGCAGTCTTTTTCTTATCTATCATACAGCAACTATATAGTATCTTGTACATATAAATATACATAAACAAACAGGGGCAACAGTTGCCCTTATTACGTAGTTGGGGAATATTCCGAATACTGATAGCATTTGAATTTTGGCTTGATTTATGAGCCATAGCATGAAACAATGTACTAGGCTTATCAGAACAGCAACAAAAACAACAAAAACAACCGTGTAACGTCGACGCAAATTTAATCACACTCATGCCACAGCTACTCCACCCACTTGCTGTTCCACTGCTTCATAAAATACTAATACTTATTTATTTATTTAAGTGTAGAGCAATAAGCCTTGCATTTTGCATAGTTGTGCACTTAATGCCTGCATAAATTATGCAATTCCAATGCAAATTAAGTTTTTGGCGATATGTGTGTGCTGTGCCTTGTGTACCGAGCTGGCTTTAATATAACATAAATTTAATAATCATGCACTTATGCATTTAAATTATTAATACTTGGAGTTCTAGAATGTATTAATCAAAATGCATTTATTAATCATTTAAACTATTTCCATATTCGAATGAATATTTGATTGTTGTAGAATTATGGAATCATAGAGCACAGGAGTGCGGCTAATGATGACACAATTTGTGCCACTTTTAACGAAACGCACCCGAAAGTATGCTACACAAATGCAGGCGCGGGCAAATAAAATGGTTTGTTGCTCGCAAACTGTAGCATACTTTTCAGCAAACCTTTTGGTGGTTACTTTAAACGTGGTCTGTGTTGCTAGAGTTACATAGCCAAAGGAGCTTACACTTTTCAGCTGGACCTGAAGCTAATAAAATTGTGTACAGTCCAAAACTGGTACAGCATTAAACTGGCTAAAATGGCAACATTGGTTGAATTTTGAATTGCAGTTGCAAAATTCCACAACCCGCAGGCATTCAGCTCAATTATCTGACGCACAAATAGCTTTGAGCTACACTCATGGTATTTGGCACCTTTATGTGGTCTGTAAACTTGGCCAATGCCATTGTGTGATGCATAGCACAGTTTATGCGTACATTTCTGTATGGTAGTAGCAAGCTTAAGTGCATTCATGTGGCTTATAGCGTTGCGCTTGTTAGATTATGCGCTTTTATTGAATTTTTTAGATAGTAAAGCAGAAATGCGCTTCATATTGATCAGCAAAAGTTTGTTTGCAAATATTTATTATGAACCTTAAACGCTTCTTAAGCTTCAACCACTAGTCGTTATATATATTAAGTTTATATAAATGGCTACTTATGTATAAGTATGCTCTAGAGATTCCAACCAACAGATTTTGAGCTGGAGTTTCCTTTTTTATTCCGTGCTTCCTTTTTCATTCTCTGCTCTTTTCAGGGCAACAACAATTTTGTTGACTTCATTTTCTGTTTCTGCGGCTTTTGTTGCATGTTGCCGCTGTTGGTCAGGCCAACAACTTTTGACTTTTTCGCATCACTCAGTTTTAGTTTTACACATTTCACTTAAAATATTATTTTGTGCTTTTTTTTTGTGGTTGCCATCTTGGAGCTTATCAAATAGTTTTCTAGACCAGCAAAGCGTCCAGCGACAACTTTTGGCTTTATTCTCTGCGGTTCTCAATTCTCCAAGCTTTCCTGTAAAATTCTCTACTCTTTTTTTTGTCGCTGTGCTTTACTGAGGTAGTTATTTGCAGTCTAGTAAATGTAAAGAACTTAACTGGAAAGCAACTGGGTCACAATTAAATTTAATTATTTTGGACCTTGCTAAATTGTTTGAAAAAAAAAGGCATAAAAGATTTTGAAATCTAAGAGCTTTCTGCTAAATTGAATTGATTTAAATATAACACAAAATATTCTCTATAAATTTATTAAAACGATTGATAAAACCCAAAAGCATAACAAACTGGCTTATATTGAAATTGAATATCAATTTCTTGACTCGAATTAAAATTTAAATTAAATTTGAATCTTTGCAGTCGATGTTTAAGTTGATATGAGAATTTTAAAACAATAATGAAAAACGGGCAGCAATTACATGTAACAGAAAAGCCACAACAGAGGCCATACTTCAGTTGCAGGATGCAAGAACCCGCTCTAATATTTCTGAGCAAAAGTGAGTGTGCCAGTGCGGGTGCGAGTACTTGTACAAATTTAATTAGTTAGCATTCCATTCGTTGCACTCAAATGACTGACTGGCTGGGGAGTCAAATAGTTGGTAGACTTTGCCAGCTGCTCGTGTTGTTTTCTCCTTTTTCCCACACACATTCACTCCCTTCCTCTCTGTCTCACTCTTTCTCTGTCTGTGTGTGCAACAAGGCGAAAGTTTTCATTATTATGCAACAGTCTGCACTCGTTCGGTTCAGTTTTTGGTTGCCAACTGCATTTTATGGCAGCTGGCCGTAAGACAGGGTTTATTCCATCTCCATCTCCACTTGGCTAATAAAATTTTTACTACATTTACAATTAGCTTCAGTACTGTGACACTTTTGATTGTCGTCGGCAGCGACAATTTCATTACATTTTTCATGGCATTACTTTAATTAAATTTTACCCAAAAAACAAACATAGAAAAAATGTTTTGCCGCCTCAGTGGCTCGCCCAACATGAGGTATGTCAGCTATTTGGCTTGATATGATAGCTGATTATAATCAGCGTAGTAAATATAATCTTTATAGACAAAGCGGCATGAAGTCTAATCGGAGAAAATTGACGCAAATGCTTTGAGCGTAATCGAAACGCCCACAGAGCTCTAGAGCATATGAAAACTATTTTCCATTGTAATCGACAAAAGTGAAGCATAAACAAAAGTTTAATGTACTAAAAGATACCTCAAGAAATGTATTTAATATACAAACTTAAGCGAGTAGTAAACGCTTAAATTAAAAGCCAGTTGATTGTTAAATTGCAGCTGTTTCCGTTTAGAAAATTAATCAATATGCATTGCAAATGAAGTGCAATATATGTAAACACCCTACTTAAGTTTAGTATTAGCTAATGTGATTGATAGCACTATCTGCAGTCTAGCAGTTACTAACCATAAAGTAGCCTATCTGGTCTAGAACTTAAGCCAACAAGTATTAAATTCTAGTAGATTCGTTGGTGTTAATTAATATGCCTCCGTTTCCATCTACAGGGTATGAAAACTGTATGAAAAACTGTGTGAATTGGCCATCAGGAGCTGTATGATTGTCACTGCCATTGCCACTGGCTGCTGCTGTATCTTTATCAGTGGCTCCTGCTGTTGTTGTTGGTTGGATGCCCTTCAATTTTATTCAATAAGCTGGTTTATGGCACAGACAGCAGACACGCATTGCAACTAATATTGAACATGCGTTTTAATTGAATTTCACGCGTTCTCATAAACTGGAAGCGTGCCTGTCAATGCTAGTTTAGTGTTCAGTGTTCAGTGTTCGCTTTTGGCTATGTTTTATTGCAATTTCTATTTGTAGCTCTATTCCTGTTGCCAAACAAGTTTCACCTCCCACTATCATACATTTCCACTTCAGACACACTCACAAATACACCCACACACATGGCGAGAGAGCGTGTTTAATTGTGCGCACTCTTCTTGTTATTGCAATCGTAAAATCTTTTGTTATTACAGCACAGCAATTTGTTGTGTTTCCTCCTCTGTCCCAGAGTTGCATTTAAGTGTCTACATGCATATAAAAATAAGAGTGACATCAGTGCGTATACGTAATGCTTGTTGTAAAAATAATTAACGCAAATTGTTTTCTGCCCCGAACTGTATTAGTTATTATTACCGTTGAACACGTGTCCTAGTCATCCCCCCCCCTCTGGCATATTTGCTTTTTAATTACATACTGATAACGATCATCGTCCTACAATCACACTGTCAATATCAAAAATATCAATAACAATTGTTCAGTCATCAAATTATAATATTGTCGCCTCATTGTCTGCTGATAAAATTGCCAAATTTCTCAAAATACCAAAGACTTTAAAGTAGTGCTGAAAAGCAAGCCATAAATTCTAAGAACTGCATAAGTAGTTTGAATTTAAGTGCTGCCCGAATTAAAGCATAATTTGAATGCTTTAATTGCAGCTCTTTAAATCTGTAGATGTTTTACTGCACTAGAATGAGAACATTGCTTAAGTACTACTTTAAGTAATGGCACCAATAAATTTCAATTGAATTGTTTAATGATTCAATCAATAAATATTTTCAAGTCACCATTAAACCAATTCAACAAGTGATAAAAATTATAGCATTGAAAACTGGTTTATAGGAATACTTGTGGGTGTATTTTTAGCGTATAATCCATAGATTAACCAGGTACTCTACCCTTTTTTCTTATTAAATGATGTGATATCTGTAATAAGTTAAGTTGATAGAATTACATAAAAAATAGCGCTTTGTTTTAAATAAGAAAATCAACTGATAGTCACTTAGAAAAGTACAAATAGAGGACATAAATGTACTAGCTAAAGTTGTCAAGCTTGTGAGTTTGGGAACCCCGAATCACAGTTGTCAAATTAGAATTAAGGTGCGAAGTCAATAAAGCTGGAAAAAACTAGAACACAATCTAAATGGGTTGTAATAAATTGTATAAAAAAAATATTGTTAGTTATCAATTGCTTGTTTATTTGTTATCAACAATAGATTGTAAAGCGTTCTTTCTTTTCTATGTATAGTCATGGGTATTCCTAGTCACAAAATCGGAAATAAGTTATCACAATCAGTTAAATGCTATCGCGCAAAAAAAAAAAAAATGAAATGTCTGTTAGTCATACCAGGTGGGATTAATTTTGAAATTTTAATTTTGATTTCGCACAGCGTAGTCACAAATTAATTGAACGCTTAGGATATCTGAATTTTGACCGGTAATGCAATGCAGGTGAATCATGTTGCCAGCCGGGGGGTAAAAATGTGAAAATATGTTAAACAAACAATTAGAATAGCAGATATTTTGCTATATTTACCAGCTGCTTAGTTCACTTGATGCCTGGCAATCCATCAGGAGTTAACTCGACGTAACTCAATGTCGACCCGACATTTGCCACACGACTTCATTTGTGCTGACAGCTTCTGGTGGCGCCCCAAGGCGTACACGGCGCAGTGCAACCAACTCGTTAGCTGCAGTTGGAGCAACTGAATGCTTAGTATGCAGCGAACGTTTGCCGGAAGGCGCTGAATTTGCTTTTAAGTAAATAAAATTAATCATACGCCCAGTGAAACGGTCGAGAAAAGAAGCATTGCTGAAGCTACAGCTCTCGACATGCATCAAACAGCGCGAGCGCTAAAATTGGAAAATTGAAAATGCATTGTTAGAGATGCTTTAGCTGACAGCGTCATAGTGGGATAAGGGGTTAAAAGTGGTTGTGGCAGCGACTGAAAAATTGCTGGTATTTTGCAAGAGAATGAAAATGAATTTCGCTCGTTTTGCAGCTTGAAAACCTGATGCGACGCATTATAGCATGAAGTGCTCTTACGACTATCTTCGATTACTCCTTTCTACCCCGAATAACTGGCAGTCAATCAACGTGCTCTCAAGTTGTTTCCCAGAATTATTGCGCAATTTTATTTTGATTTTAATTTATCTGATTTGTTATTTCAATTTTTGAATGATTTGTTGATCGTATCGTACACATTTCAAGTGCTTACTCACAGTTATAAGCTATAAGTGCAAAGTTGAGCGGCGTGTTTGATTTTATTGTTTCGTAATTGTTAATGTTTGATAAATATATCTAAGGACTTAGTTCGATAACAAATACAGCTCATATGACGACAAAATGGCATTTAAAATAAATTAATGGAAATCAAATCAAAGTCTAACGATTTCACGATTTTACTCACGTTGTTCTGCGCTGCAGTAACTTTTATAGGGTATTCAAGTTGGCAGAAAAATTTAGTTTAAATAATTAAATAGTTTTTAGTTTAAATGTAACTTTTTAGAGACAGAAATCGCTTTGCCAACTCTTTTTTTCAGCAAAATAAATAAGTTAGTAAATAGTTATTAATATTTATATGCCATTTGATAGAGTATTTCACAACTTGAACATGTTTAAACTTGCATGTGCGTTAACTACTAATTGCTCATATTTTTAGCATATTTCGCTTATCGAACCGAACATATTTCTGCTACCAAATAGATAACAAAAGTGTTACAATTTAAACAAAAACAAATTAACATTTTTTAACCATTACGGTAGGGCATTTTGATGGTTATATCATATCAGGCTGTCATGGCTTGAAGCCAAAAGCCTTTGGCTTTGCACATTCAATACATTGCTCGGCTATAAAAACTGTGGCCACTGCCAGTTGCCAACGAATTCGACAACGAACAGTAGTGAAAACCTCATTAACCTAAAACTAACGAAAAATAAGTACGTGAAAATGAATACCAATTGTGGAGTCCTGTTGCTTATTTGCTGCCTGGTTGGCTGTGCTTTGGGAGCACCACAGCCCACTTGGGGTGAATCGAAGCTAATGGAGGCAATGCGTAGCACCAGTGAACTACAGCAGAGTAATCCTTCGAGATCCCTGCAATGCTTTCAGTACTACAACAATGTATTTGATCAGTTGCTGAAACAGTATCAACTGGAGTATGGAAATTGCCAGAACACATCCAAGCAACAGACTGCTGAGATGGATAGTAAATTTCAAGGGGTTGTGGATTTGCTTAGCAACTCTGCTGCCTCCTCCTGTCAGCAATTAATTGATTGCAATAGCCAAGCTAACAGCCTGCTGGGATTGTCCTGCATTACCACTGTGGTTAGTACAAGTTTTCAACACTTAAATTTGTTGATCATTCAAATGAAAACAATTTTATTTACAGGCTGGTGGAAATGTGCGATCCATGTATAATATCTCAAGCACTGCTAGCGAGTATTATGGTGAACTGGAGCAAAATATTCAAATGATTCAGTTCACAGAGAATCAGTGCACTAACAGCTCTCAACGCACCTATGAACTTAATACGGATCAGGCCTACATTAGTCTACAAAACTGTTTAATGGGCCTTGAGCGCGTGCCCACAACAACTGCTGTGCCAACTGTTACTACTGTGAGCCCTAAGACAACTCAAACTTCAACTGAAACTTCCATGGCTACAACAACTGATTCAACTACGATCTCAACCCGTGGACCTCCACCACCACCAAGAACATCAACCACGCCCAGTATTTTGTTTACCACTAACTCAGCCACAACCCAGAGCAGTCTGTCCAAGTGGCTTCATTCCCTCAGACACTAGACAGCCTGGTTAAAGTGGCTCTGAAATAAGACAACTTTTGTGATGTACTTAAGGCAAAGGAAATGGACGTAGCACAATAATGTATAGATGAAAACTGTTTTACATGACAGTCAAATCATCATGTTGGACAAATATTGACAGAGTTCGCGACGAGCTGAGAACTTTGATACAAAAACTTAACTAAACTAATTGCAACTTGCATAATTAAGGCGCCGAGCTAGAAGTAACGAGAATTTCTATGCGTTTCGACTGAACGACTGGCAGATACCCCTTAATTAATGCTTTCATTTCGATACTCCCACAATGTTATGAATATTTATGTAATTAATAATAAAAGTATATGCAGCTTATGAAGTTGAAAGCGTTAATTAATTCATGGGTTAAATGGGATTTAAGCTACTTTCTAGTACTGCATTGTTTAACTTTAAGGCCAAGGCTTTTAACGATTAAATAACAGTTTGTTGCTGTTTTGCTAACGGGTTTTTTTTTATTTAAGTTTAATTTGGTTTGTGTTTTGATTGTTTGGTGCTGCTGTTGCCAGCGGCATTGTTGTCACTACAATTAAAATAAATTAGAAACGTACCTACATCCCCCTCAAAACACAAACACACACGCAAATGCTTTCGAAAGGCAGCCAATAACTGTTGGGGAGTGTCCTTGCCACAGGATGCAGCCTTCAGCTGATTTAAAGCCTCACCTAGTTGCACTTTTGTGTATGCAAAGTTAATGCAGCTACAGTTGGAGTTTCCATTCTCCTACCCCCCTCCCCACTTCCTGTTTTCCTCGTCCTGTCTCGATGAAAAGTTCTCGCACAAAGAACGCAATTAAGATATGCAAATTAGCAGTTTGCCGCGCTCTGCTCTTGCCCCTTTGTGGCACAAACACACAGGTATACTCGTCACTGATGAGACTCTTCGCTTTGCGTACTAGCAATATAATTTTTGATATATAAATATAAAATAATTAAAATAGTGCAAATACTTTAGAGCTTAAACAAAGATTTCTTTACATCTATATGGACTAAATCATATTGAACTAGTTTATAAAGTTTAATCCATGTGTTTGCAGAGTGCATTTTTACATATCTACACCAAATCAAACCTAAGTCAATCTATAATTATCTATAAAACAAATTTCTGCACTAATTAAATTCTAAACTAAAACTCATTTTGATTTGCAACTTTTGTTCACTTTGCACCTGCAGATATTGGTAATGATTCACGTCATGTTGGCCAACAATTTGATATTGAGCGCGATTATTTGAAAATAATGTTGAGTTCATTGTAAACAAGTGCGACATTAAATTTATGGCATGTAATAGGCTGAGAGGAGAGCAGAATTCTGGGAAATTAATGCTACTGCTAATCGATAACAGAATTTAAAGAATTTATTTAGCTATTCCTATTATTTCGTACAAATATTGTGTTGAGTTTAATGCTCGTGTGCTGGGTATCTAGCAGTGTACGAACAGTGTGATAAGGTAGCTGACCAATGGCAACAGACAATGACGTTCAGACTGTGATAAGAAAACTAAACAAAAACCACCAATATAAAGTAGTAAACTGATTAGCAATTTTAATTGATATGACTTTCCTTGAAACAATAATATAGAAATGTTATTTAAAATACGCACTTGAGTATGATAAGATCAAAGCTAAATATAGGCTGGGCAAATGTCTGTCATGGTCGAATCTCTACAAGTGGCAGGAAATATGTGATATTCCAGGAAATGCTCAATATCTTTTCGAAATTTTCAAGTTTGTGCAAATATTTAGTGGCAAGATATATACATGACATTATAAAGATTTACCAAATACATAGGATATGTTGTTAGAAAGTTAAAATTGTTTCTATGGAAATACCGTTTAGCGTCGTAGTTAAGCGATAAGAAAGATAGTGCTATTGATAAGGTGATAGCTAAAGTGATGGAGCCAAATCTAACGTAATAACAATAGCAATAACATGTCGTGTACAACTATATCACACCATGGTATTTTTTTTTATGGACCGAACCACTTGAGAACTCTAGCTATAAATATGAAAGTCGCTGGCGTTTAAATCCAATAACGAATCCGACGTTCAAACCAAACGAATCAAAACCTTAACCGGCAAATAGTTCTAAATAAACCCCAAAATAATCATTTCAAATATGTTTTCGAAAGTGTGTGTGTTGCTGTTGGCCATTGGCCTGAGCCAAGCTGTGCCCCAGATGTATATGCCCGATGCTGGATTTATGCAGTTCATGCTGAAGTCTCGTGCTCTCAGCCAGGGTAATCCTGGACGTTCCCTCGATTGCTTCGATGTATATCTGCCACAGTTGTCAGACGTAGCCGCACAATATAAGACAGACTATGCCCAATGTCTGACTCTCGCCGATGAAGCTCGTGATCAGATCGATGATACCACTAAGGATGATCGTGCTAAAATCGATGGTTCCGCTACCAATGCCTGCAAATTGTTGACCGAGTGCAGCGAGAAAGATGACTCTATTAGCTACTTCAAATGCTACGAGGCTGCCGTAAGTTAACAAACTAAAAAATACTTGCGTGTGGTTTGTTAAAACTAATTACGTCATATTTAATTGGCAGGGCTCTCAAAACACCAAGACCATGTACTCCATTTCAGCTGATTCGTCGGAATTGTTGGCTGTGGTGACCGAGGAATATCGTTTGATTGAAAACAATCAATACTTGTGCACCAACAAATCGGATCGTGCCTATGTCGAGAATACCGCTAAGGTCTACAGCGATTTGGAAGCCTGTTTGACTGGTACAGATATTGCTACTGAGTCGACTGCTGCTCCTGACACTACCGCCAGCACCGTCGAATCTACAACTGAAGAGATCTCCTCATCCACTGAGACATCTACCACTGAGCAATCAACCACTGAGGAATCTACCACTGAGCAATCTACCACAGAGCAATCTACCAGTGAGGAATCTACCACAGAGCAATCTACCACAGAGCAATCTACCAGTGAGGAATCTACCACAGAGCAATCTACCAGTGAAGAATCATCCACTGAGACATCAACTTCGGAAGTCACTGATGCCGATAAGGAAAATCTTCCTGAAGAGGATCTCTCTCGCTTTGCCCAAGAGCAGAAGAAAATGAAGAACGTTTTGGAGGATTTGAAGAAATGGTTGAAGCGCCATTAAAGCAGTATTATAAAAAGGTCGAGCTTCAACAAGTAAGAAACAAACATCTAAAAGATCAGCTTGATTTAAATTTAAATTTAAATAACTAAATAAAGAACACTTGAATTTAAATCAATCAAACAACTTAATTTTAATGTTCATCTGGTACAAAGTTCTCATTCGCAACTAAATCCAAATCAAGTAGTTTTTTTTTTATCAATGATAGCTGCCATTTTGATAATGAGTCAACTTTTAGTTAAACAACAAGTACAGTGTTACCTGTGCCTGTGACCAACGGTCGGTTTTGGCATTCAAAGATAATAAATTAACTGGAACTAGCAGTATATCTTATCGGTTAACCGCTATTGCTATAGACCACATTTCTTATATAATATTATTAATATTAATGAAAATTGTTAAATGAAATGCGTTAAAAGGTAATTAAAACCTTCAGACAATCTAAATATTGTCTTGCAGCATTTAATTAGTTTTTAATCATAAATCTCTAAAGAGGGCTATAAAAGATGCGTGTTGGCCACTTTGAAAGTCAGTTAAAACGCAAATTTCGGTACGGCAAGTAAATTTCTCTCCCTCGCTCTCTTTTGTTCAAACGGATATCATATTTTGTGGAATATTATCATGAAGTTTACAATTGCCTTGTGCTTGATCTGGGCTGTGTCCTGTAGTGCCCATTTGTCCTTGCAGGACTTGGCTCTGCAGCCTTTTGCGGGTCTGCAAGAGAAAGCCATGCGTTCCTTGATTTCTGCTCATGCTGGCAGTGATGATCCCAATTTGATTAACGAGTGTTTCAATCAATACATTGGTGCCCAACAGAGCACTTTGGCTAACTACAACAAGGAGTACAGCACCTGTGTTACCACCGCTCAGGTATCCAAGGACAAGGTCACCGCTCAGAGCGATGCCCAACGCAAGGATCTATTGAACCGCAGTGAAAACATGTGTCACACCCTCTCGTACTGTGAAAATATCGAGGATGGTCTGAAGTTCTTCGATTGCTACAGAGATTCGGTGTGTATTTATAGTTTTGAAGTTCAAATATCTTTGATCTAATTCAGTTAATTGGATATCTTGTGACTCTTTTCAGTCCGCCGACAGTTACAAAGTCATGTTCACTCTGAACAGCGATGCCAATACCCTGTACAACACCATTGGTGCTGAGTACAGCAACATCGACAGGTCTCTGACTAACTGCGTGGATGTGGCTCGACTTGAGTATGCTCGTACGTTGGAGAAATGCGATAACGATTTCAATGTCTGTGTGGGAAATGACGTCGTGACCGATGCCCCAGCAACCGATGCTCCAGCTACTGACGCACCCGCTACTGATGCCCCAGCAACCGATGCCCCAGCAACCGATGCTCCAGCTACTGACGCACCCGCTACTGACGCACCCGCTACTGATGCCCCAGCAACCGATGTCCCAGCAACCGATGCTCCAGCTACTGACGCACCCGCTACTGACGCACCCGCTACTGATGCCCCAGCAACCGATGCCCCAGCAACCGATGCTCCAGCTACTGACGCACCCGCTACTGATGCCCCAGCAACCGATGCACCAGCCACTGATGCTCCAGCCACGGACGCTCCTGCTACCGATGCCCCAGCTACTGACGCACCCGCTACCGATGCTCCAGCCACGGACGCTCCAGCAACCGATGCCCCAGCCACCGACGCTCCAGCTACTGACGCACCCGCTACTGATGCTCCAGCCACCGATGCCCCAGCAACTGATGCCCCAGCTACCGATGCTCCAGCTACTGACGCACCCGCTACTGATGCTCCAGCTACCGACGCGCCAGCTACCGATGCCCCAGCCACCGATGCTCCAGCTACTGACGCTCCAGCTACCGATGCTCCAGCTACTGACGCACCCGCTACTGATGCTCCAGCCACGGACGCTCCAGCTACCGATGCCCCAGCCACCGATGCTCCAGCTACTGACGCACCCGCTACCGATGCTCCAGCCACGGACGCTCCAGCTACCGATGCCCCAGCCACCGATGCTCCAGCCACCGACGCTCCAGCTACCGATGCTCCAGCTACTGACGCACCCGCTACTGACGCTCCAGCGACCGATGCTCCAGCTACCGACGCTCCCGTTACCGAGGCGACAACCGAGAAAGCACCCGAGGAAGATCTGAAGTTCTTGCCTTTGACCTTCAAAAGCAAACTGCAGAAGCTCATGCGTCTTCTCTGAAAAGCTTTCACAAAAGCTTTCAACCTAACAGTAAATTGTACTTCATTCACAGACTACTAAAGTAGAAAATATACAGAAATAGTTGCATACTTTAGGGGTTCATTGAAAAAAGACTTAAACGGTGTCGGGAACACTTGAGACTTATCGGCTAAATATCAAACGTGCAAGCACATTCCACGATAAGCTTCTGCAATGTAATTAGTAATAATAAAATATGGCACTTGAAATTTAGTTTTGTTGTTTGTATAATACGTTTTATTTCAGTGTAATAATTAATGAATAAGAATTGGGAATCAATAAAGTAGAGGGGAAGGGAAGATAGCGTCCACATATCAATTGATACGCCAATCTAAGTCTATAATGCGACTGCTCGCATTTATAGCAAACTGTCAACAAAAACTTGATTGTGAGAAATTAGTAGGAAATGTTCAATTAGATACTATATGGTCAATAACACACACGTCGATTGTTAGACTAAGACCAGTTCGTAGTTCTCGTAGCGCCATTCAAAATCTTTAGCTAAATGTGTGCGGTACGAAAGCGAATTCAGTTGAATTGTGAGACTAAACGACGCCAGTGGCAGTTGTTTTTAGTGCTGTTATTGCTGCCATTGACACTGCTTCGCTTGGATGTGGCAAGCGGCATAGATGTGGCACTGAACATACCAACACCATGGCCGGATGCAACAATCGACGACTGTCACGATGACTATATTCTGGCAAGTGCCAATGCCTCAAGTATTTTTGCCGAGAGCTATGAGCTCTGTGAACTGACGGCCAATGAGACAAAGATTGATCTGTCCATCAATGAGGACCTGGAGCGTGCACAAATTGAAGTTGGACGCAATGCCGTGTGTGCTAGCTTGGAAGAATGTGATAAATTGGAAAATACCCTGGATTACCTGCAGTGTGTTAAGGACGGCGTAAGTATAGTTGCTTTATATCAGCTATAGTAAAAGCTGCTTATCATTTGAACGTTGTTGCTGCCCAGCAAAAGTATTCCAATTACCTTAGCCTTGAACTTGTAGTTCATAGTGAGCTTAGCGAGCTTAATTTTATCTATTGGAATATTTTATGAGCTCTATTGATTGGTAGTTGAAGTACTCCTAGCTTAGTTTGATGGTAATAGAGCTCCAAACTTAAAAAAAATCTCAACCAGCTCAAGTGTCTTCAATCAAATTTAATCCAATGCTGAAGAGTAACTTAAAATGAGAAATCTTGATTTGTGTAAACCTTTTCAACAACTTTCTTACTCTGCTATTATTTTTACAGGGTAGTCGCAATCTGGAATTAATTATGGAAGTAAATCACAATGCAACAAGTGCCCACACGCGCTTACGTGAGGACTACAATGAGATGCAACAGAGGCTGGTGCTGTGCTACCTGGAGGCTCAAGTTGTTTATGTAAACAGCATGCGAGAGGCGCACGAAGAGTTGCAACAGTGTCGCATTGAACTTGCCGAATCTTTAAATTGAGCATTTATCAAATATAAGCATAAACTGAATAATTAGATTAAAGTAATGTATAGTTAAAACTTTTAATCTTTACTATTGGCCACGTTGGCTGCCTGTTGCAGGCATTGGTCGAGTGCAGTGAAAATATGCGCGGTGCCAAGCACATAATTATCTTCTGTGCGGTTTGTGCAGAGGTAACTATCCATATCGATGCCCGTTAGCTGCTCACTAAGACTCAAGGCATTCTCCGAGGCATTGAAGGATATCTCGTACATGTTGGTCAACTGCTGCTTCGACTGTTAAGAGTGTAATGGTAGAAAGATGGTTACCAATTATTAGCATACTCCTTGTACTGTGTACTTACCAGTTTGCCAAAGCAGTGAAAGAAATCCAATACATTCTTGATATCCAGACAACCATCGATGTAGCTATCTAATCTCAATGCGCCCTTACGTATCATTTGTTGCATGCCACCCAACTTGGAAAACACATTTTCTCGCACAGTCGTTGCATTTTGCAGACAATTGTTGTATTCCTTTGTCCAGGTTTCCCCCGCTTGCTCCAATTGTGGTAAGTATCTGACAAAGCATTGCTTTGTATTACCCACGCCAGCCAGTTTGTGGCTCTCTAAATAATCCAACAAGCTGTCCATGCTACGACTTTTCTCGGTTGTAGCCACCTAGAAATGCCATCCTCCCGTCACCCAACCAAAGTATACAATTTCGAAATTTACAACTTACCAGCAATTGCGAACAGAGCAGAGCAATGTATATGATTTTCATGTCTGTCTTGTGTTGTGTCTGCTGCTAAACTGCACAAATCGTTGAGGTTCAATAATAGGATTTATGCGAAATTGATGTATCGTTTGTTTGCCAACGTCTTTGTCGATATCAAACGCTCTTATCGCGTCGATTAAACTGCAAAAAGTGCTGTGCATGTCAAACTATTAGAGATTGAACTGAATTCGTTGCATACTTTTGTGCATAATAATTTTTTAGATTGGAAGTCGATGCAGCCAACTTAACAAGGCTAAACAAAGAATGGTTAGTATTGTAAGAAAAGATATCAAAACAGAGAGTTAATCTTTAGAGCCAATTAAAATTTGCCATTCGTTAAATTTCATTATTTTGATACTAATCTATATTACTTCTAACGATTTGTTTTTCTAGAAGAAAGTCAAGTTACTTCCGGCTATAAACCGATAGATAAAGCTCCATTTTTAATTATTATCAATGCATTTGATCGATTAATTGATAAAATTCTGGGAACTAAAGTATCTGGAAACTCACTTTAATTCATTTGATTAATTATGACATTATAAATTTCTTAATATGACTAATTTGATTAATATCTAAATTGCAAAAGTAAATGAAAAAGATCCCCGTCTCGGGGGTTTCTCCTTTAAGAACATCTATAATAATTTACTTTCCATCGTACACAAATACAATATTATTTAATTGCTTTTACTTTATCTTTTTAGATAATTTGTAAGTCGGACTTTACATCAATTGCCATAACAATGGCTGTGTTAACCGTTTGGAATAAGCTGATAAGCCTAGAAATTGTGTATCAAACATAAATTGGCGCATATATTGGCTTTACACCTAATTAGCCAGGCTAACAGCTGTAGTCGTGTTTGTAAATACAAATATATTGGAGCATGCTTATCGTACAATCAGTCTGGACTGAAACTATTTTTAGAGCTGACCCTGGAAGTGTTACGTTTGGCATCCAATCGAAATGCACATGCAAAGCAATTTGAAGTTATTTTGTGCTTTGGTTTGAATTAATCCCACCTAATTGATCGCTAAGCGTAATGTACCTTTTACCTGATGAGGTAGTCTAATTGTTGGGGAACGTCTTGACAACAAAAATTCACATACAACTTTCAGGGGGAATGCATCAATCATTTCAGTTTGCGTACATATCTCCAGGGTATATAAAGCATTAGCGCCAGCTTGAGGCTACAATCAGTACTTGACGAACACTCCAACGACTCGACTCGACTCGATTCGATTCGAAGCCAAAACATGAAACTATTCTGCAGTGTGCTAATCCTGGCCAGCTTGGCTCTCAGCTCCATTGAAGTAAATACAAATAAATTGTGAAGTGATAAACAATAATACGTGTGTGTGTATGTTTTTGTTTAGGCCAAGCCAAGTTCGGTGCAAACCCAGCTGCAGGGAGCTCTTGATAAATATTTGGTTAATGCCAATGTTGTTAACTTGGATATGTCCGATTCAGCTGACGTCACTTCCCAGTGCTTTGCATTGTACTTGCCCATTTTGAATGAGGTAGCTGCCACTTTCTCCAGCTCGTATCAGGCTTGCATTACCACGGCCAACAACCAGTTGGCTAACTTGACAGCGGAGGCCCAGCAAGAGCAGGCGGTCTATCAACAGGAAGTCAGTGGAATTTGCAGCGCCTTCTCTAGCTGTGATAACAGCACCGGAAATGATACCACCAAGTTCTTCAGTTGTTATGCCAGTGCTGTAAGTTAAACTTTATTACCTTTAAGCCAGTTTAGTTTATAGCCAACTGTTTTTAGGCCCAAGGTGATGTCTCTCTGATCTACGACATTGCCACCAATGCAGCCAGCACGGCCAACACTCTTGCCGAGGCCATTAAGGCTACCATGGATACGGAATATCAGTGCACAAATACCACGGAAAGCAACTATGTCCGGGATACGGCTGCCACCTATGATCTGTTGGATTCCTGCCTCAAGAACGGTATTCCCACCACAGCTGCAGCTCCAACTACGGTGACAACAGCCGCAGTTACAGTCACTACACAAAGTATTGCTACAACTGCTGCTGATGATGATTCCAGTTCCACGGCTGCCGTCTCCGTGAGCTCAAGTGCTCCAGTCTCTGTGTCCACAGCCAAAACAACCTAGGCCAATGTGGAGCTCTAGTTCAAGTAAATAAATCAATAAATAAATGAACATTTATTAAAAAGTTTAGACCTTTGTAATTTGTATACAATGTGGAAGTTTATAGTGCACCGTAGCGAAGTATGACTGTATTTTAATGAGCTACGTGTGTGATATCAATTTGCAAATAAGAATTACTTCATTAATGATAAGAAAGTAAGCCAGAACTAAGCCAGAAAGCTAACTATCATTAAGTGGCATTATGTTTGTAGTTTGTTATCGTTATCGAAGTGAATAGTTCGATAACAATTCGATTTCTTAATAGCAGTTCTCTGACCTAACTTACGCATGTGAAATCAAATAATCCCAGTACTTAAATTCTGCTACCACTCGAAAGCAAAACACAAGTTGCCTTATCAGACAGTACCGTCCAGTAGCGATTGACCACACGCAATTCAAATCAGAAATTAACAGACGAAAGCCAAAAAAAGAAAATAAAACTGAACATATCAGTCAGTTGAAGTTTGTTGGCCAAGTGTTTAACATGAGATCCAATCGGACTGTATATATGCTGGCCATGGCCCTGACAATATGTCTCTTTGCCAGCAACGTGAAGGTAATGAAAACTGACCAACAAATGCTGCATGAGCTACATGGAATACAGTTTTATCTTTTACATAGACAGCACCAATTGAGATTCAGTGCAATGACGGCAACTCAAATGGTGGTGGCACTCAGACCTCGGCGGATGGAACTCAGACACAGACACAAACTGGACCAGGCTGCCAAACACAAACATCCGTTGATGGAAATCAGAGTCAGAGTCAGAGTCAGAGTCAAACTGGCAATGGCACCCAAAGCCAAACACAGTGCAGTGGCTCAGATTGCAGCCCATTACCGCCTCTATCCACCATGAAACCACTCGATTGGAATACCATGAAGCCTCTGGAATGGAATACCATGAAGCCCTTTGAATGGAACACATTGCCACCCATGAAACCCATGGAATGGAATACGTTCCCACCAATGGAAATGCAGCCATGGCATTAAAGATCAGCTCAGCAGTTTTCATGTTTTTAAAGTGTGTACTATCTTCATTTATAACTAAAAGGCTGAAACTTACGCTAAATAGAATTCAAATCCATATGGATTAACTGACGGCTCATTAAATAAATTTATTGATGGAACTTTTGGTTCTTTTTAGACCCCGTACTCTTTAAAAAAGAGTAAAGGGGGTCTATTAAGTTTGTCAGAAGCGAGATGTGCGTAACAGGCAGAAGGAGGCGTGGCCGACCCCATAAAGTATATATATTCTTGATCAGCATCAACAGCCGAGTCGATATAGCCATGTCCGTCTGTCCGTCTGTCCGTCTGTCTGTCTGTCCGTCTGTCCGTCTGTCCGTATGAACACCTGGATCTTTTAAACTACAAAAGCTAGAACCATGAAATTCACAATGAAAGTCCGTTATTATGTCAAGCAGATCAAGTTTATTTCAAATTGTTGCCACGCCCCCTACCGCCCCCGCAATGAGCAAAAAACCAGACAAACCTCGAGAAAATTTTTGTTTTAGGCGAATATCTCAGTAACTATAGCACTCAGGAGCACCAATTTTGGTATACAGGTTCCTAGAGACAGCCTTAATATAACGCCATTCAAAATTTTGAGCTGCCACGCCCCCTTTGCTCATCAGAAATAAAAGACTCTCCAGCTTCAATGCCTTGTTTCAGGCATTAAATCAAATAGTACAGTGTTGTAATTTAACATACGCTTAGAGAATTACTATTTCTAACTTTCCTGAAAGTGGCATCAAAATCCTATGTCAAACAACAGAGAAATTACGGTTCAAAGTCGAAGTTATTTTAAAGCAAAATCACTGCATGCGCGCAACACATACAAACAAACACAGAAACATACAAACATATGTTCGAACGTTTTCTCTACCTGCTGGCGGCAGCGCTGCCCGGAGCCGCTGGCCGCGCCGACCAATGCTATATATACACACATATGTATGTGTGCACATACATATATGCAAATAATCGGAAGAATGATAGAAGAGGGTCGTGGTGCAACTGATAGAGTTGCGGCGCAATGTGGAAAACCTTCGCATGGATCGCGGGTTCGAGTGCTGACGATGACAGTTGTTAATTTATTTATTTTTTAATTTTAATTCAAAATGTAAATATTTAATTTTAATTTAAATAAAATGCAAATGTGCACTACTATGGGAGTACGGGGTCTTTTACAGTCGGCTCGATCGACTGTAGCCTTTCTTACTTGTTGTTATCTGAAATTTATCTAAGAAAGTGGAATATTCGTAGCAAGTTAAGCTTGCAGCTAATGCAGTTTTTTTTTTCTTTAAGCTGCAGCGCATTTAAAAGTTTTAATGCTCTAAACTTTTGGCTGTGCTGCGCCTTCTGTTTTGAAAGAGAGATTGGCGAAATGGGGCGTGTAGCATGTGGCATGGCAAGCATATGCAACTAATGCTACATAAGCGCTACAATAATCAAAGGCAGTGACGCAGAGTGGGAGCTACGGAGTTGGGAAGTGGCAGCTGGCAGGTGGCAAGTTGACAGTTGGCAGTGTCGAAGTCAGGTCTGCGCTGTCAGCTGGCATTTAACTCATTTTCTGATTAAAATCTTGGCCATTAAGCGTGCGCGCTTAAATCGGACTAAACTTTTTTAATGGCACTGACAATAGTTGTACCCAGTCTTGAGACTAGCTAGAGGTAGGCGAAGGGGAGTGAAGGGGGCAAGCGGTTCCATGAGGTAGACGGGCCGCAAAAGGACGCGCAAAAATTGGCGCCTGCAATGAACGACATGACGCTGAATTCTGGCTAAAATTAAATTAAAACTGTCGAGCAAAAATACAAGGAAAAAAAAATGAGCTTTTCGCAAAAGAGGAAGTTGAAACTGTGAAAATATTTGTGTGCCTTTCGTTGCTTCCCTTACCCCTTCCCCATCGCCACTGTACGCCCCTTTTTTGGAGGCGCAACAACACGCTGCGCCAGCTGTCAGCGCTGCCAGAGCAACGATGTCAATTAGTTTTTCAAACGCGACTTCTTTCAGTTAGCTCTGGCCCTGCTGCTGCTCCTGCTTCTGCTCCTACTCCTGTTCCTGTTCCTTTCAGTAGCTGTCCTTTGGCCCAAGTCAAGTTGGCTTTAAGTTAATTGCACAAGATTTCACTTTGCACTTGCAGGCGCATCCTTCAGCTTTCCACAACCTTCAGTCTTGTCGCTTGTTGTCGTCGTTTTTAATCAAGTTAAAAGTTATTTTTAAATGAAGTGCGAATAATATGAAAGTGCAGTACAAATATTGCATTTCTACCGCAGTCACACCCTCTCTCTCCTTTCTCCTTTCCTATATATATTTGCATATTAATACTTGGCTTAATCAGTCTTATGGTGTGCCGGAGATGCGACTGTTTTCCAGTTTTCCAACAAAAGCCGGTTTAATTAAAATAACGTTTTTCTTCTTTTTAATAGTGACCACAGCTTTGTGTTCGCTATTTTCCATTGAAATACATTTACTTGTGCACAACTGAAGACTAAGAAAAAGAATACAAAAAAAAACGTTATTATGGGGCACATCACAATTGTGATTTACGCCACATTCAACCCGTGTCGGGCACATCACGAGATACCATTTACGCACGGTTTTAAAGAAGTCTTAAAAAAGCACCGATATGATAAGACAGCACAAATTAATTGAATGATAAGACAGATTGGGATATTTTTGGGGCTTCGAAGTGTGCACACTGTTGAGCTGATTACGGCGCTGTTATAAGTTACTATTTTCATTATAAACAAATTAAATAAGGTTTAAAAAATATAAGCAAAGCGAATGTGTTTAGATAAATTTTTAATTTTGTACAGAAATTTGTTACTGCTTTAAAAATGTATTAATATATTTTTTAAAGATAAATGCTTTCAGCTGCTTTAAAAATGTCTGTAGATTTTTTTTACTTTACACAAATTATTCTAAACATAAATAAATTATATTTAATATACAGTGTATATCAAATTCGGTCTTATGCAAATAAAATGACATAAATTTATGTGTATTTAACTTGTGAGCTCGCCTCGCCTGTTGATTTTCATTTGTCATTATGTAGATCTATTTTATTTTTAGCAAATTATGCATGAGGAAATAAGAGACTGCACAGACTAGCTCTCCCCCTCTCTTACTCTCTCTCACTGTCTCTCTCTTACAGACATCAAGAAAAAGCACACACACACCCACACTTAAGGTAGGTAGGTGCTTTACACCTGCTAAACCTTTGATTGATGATGTGAGCAATTGATAATGGTAGACCAACCACTTGACTAGCAAGCGGTTGGGTGGTTAAGGTGTTAGCTCGGAACTTTGGGTGGCTTCCCCGTTGGGTGGTGTCAGTTGACGCGCTAATTGGCAACACTGTCGTCGCGTCGCTGAGCTGCTTAAAAATGTTAAGCATGCTTTAGTGCCATTTTTTGTGCTCTGTCTCCCACTACAAATTTTCGCTCATGTTTTTTTTTTGGCCTGGCTAATTGTGCACTTAAAGAAAAACTGAGTCACTTTTTTCGAGCGCTATTTTTATACTCTCTGCAAGAGTATATTGGGTTAGTGCAAAGTATGTAACTGGCAGAAGTAGACGTGGCAGATCCCAGACCCCGCAGACGCTGGCCTTGCCGTCTGTGTGTGCATACAGAGAAATATATGTGTGTTTGATTATGCTTAGATTTCATTTTTGTTTCAATATGTCCTAATACAAGTACTACACATTGTAATCCGATTTTAATTATATAATTAAATAATCAGGAATAAAATGCAGAGGTTATTATTGTAGACAATTTATTTCTAGCCTTTTAATTTGCTGCGTAATTATTACATTTATTGTTGCAGGCGAACATAAGCAACGTTTATTTATAGCTTTAAGCTTTTCGATCCCCAGCTGACTAAAAGCTCAGCTCCACCAAGCTCAGATCGATACTAAAAGCTCTAAGCGTTAGTAATGTCAGCATCGATACTCGCTAAACGTTTAGTTCCTTTTGCGCATCGTTTAATTCTGCACGCATCATTGCAAGCTCCGCGTTACGCTCTTGTAAAAATAATTAATTTTGCTCAGATCGGCTAGAATTATGTGTCAAACGAAAGAGCAGTGTCGTCTGCACAAGATGAATAAAAAAAATATTTGAGTTATAAAGGATTACCTACTTTAATTAACCTTTGAAAATTTTTCAGTCAGCGGAGCCCCTGGTTGCGGCCTACAGATCCACGTTTTGCGCACACTCCTCCCACTTTTCGTCGTCGCCGTCGGTGAACGCTGTTTTTGTTGTAAATTCTTGTGGTCTCGCTCTTACGTATGCATCAGAATGCATGCGCAGCCTCGTCGTGTTCGTTTCTCTATTAGTTGCTTTCGCTCGCTCGCTCTTCAGCGCTTAGAATATATAAAGTGAGTCTCTGCTAAAGCTCGCTCTTCAAAGCTTAGAATATGTAAAGTGCGTGTCTCTGCTAAGCTTTGAGTATTTTTTTTTGTGTGATGCAGAAAGTGAATTGAAAAAGTGTAAAGTCAATATGCATATTTTGTCTGATTAAATTCGCATCCTAAAAGTATGCAGTGCAATTGTAAAAGTATCTGCACAATAATCAAAATATGCCGTCGGCCAATTAAAAGAAATGTATAGTGAAGTGTGAAAAGTGAAGTGCAGTGAAAAAAGTGAAGATCAGTATAAATATGTATAAAGTGGAGTAAATATGTGTGTTTGTAGTGAAGTAAATAGGCGGCCAACATATTTTCACTACAAAATGTAATATTCCCACTGATCTATTTTTTTTTAAGGCCTCTCCAATAATGATCAGTAGCGTTCGAAGCCAAAGCAATAATTAAGTGCAGCCCAAAGTGAAGAGAAAAATGAGCCTTGGAAAAATGCAGTGAAAAGTGTGCAATGGATTAAAGTACAGATTAAAGTAAGGTGTCATGCAAAAAGTAATATGCTTTGCTGATCTAATATTTTTTGTTTTATTTTTTTAAATGCTCGCCAATAATTTTCAGCAGAGTTAAAGTCAAAAGCAATAATATATGTTGCAGAGTATAAAGTGCAGTGAAAATGTGCATCCCAAAGTGAAGTGGAAAAATTAAGACGGCAAATATGTTTTCAATACAAAATGTGCTAAAAAGTCATATGTTCGCTGATATAATTTTAATTGTTTTAATGCTCTCCAATAATGATAAGCAGAAATCAAAGCAAATGTAATAATGTGTAATACAGCTAATAAAGTGTTTTGTAAATGTGCAGCCCAAAGTAAAGTGAAAATGATATAGTGAAAAGTATGCAATGGAAAAGGGCAGATTATAGTGAAGTGCAGTGCAAAAAAGTATTTGGTTTAGCAGATCATATTTTTTTATTTTTTTTTAAATGCTCTCCAGGTATGAAAGTGTATAAAAATCATTAAGAAAATAGCGGCTCAAGAAGTGCAGTGATAAAAGTGAAGTGTAGTGTCCAGTGCTGTATCCCATAATGTGCAACAGAGTAGATAATTGTAGTGGAATATCATTTAATGTATTGCTGTCCTGCTGTTCTTGTCAGGCTTGCGACAAGGAGAAGAATGTAAAGTTTATACAAATTTCTTATTGGAAATTGTTAAGATGTGAGTAATTTATTAACAATATAAAATGTCAAAACATTAAACAAATTTAATTTATGTTATTTATCTTTAATACTTCGAAAAATATGTGTTTGACTATATTTGCTTAACTTTTATTTATTTTTGTATATTTTCCAGGTTTTGATTGCTATTTTTGATGCCAGCGAAGCTTCACTTTGGTCTCTTTGAAATTATTAATCGGTAAGTAAATTGAAACATTAATTAATGGTATACATACATACATGTATACGTATATATATGCATACATTTGACAATGATTCTTCGATTACACTTGATTTTTATTTGTTTCAGCGTGTTCTAACAGAAGTATTAGCCATTGTGATACCTGAATACCGATTTAATTAATTTAATCGGGAATTATAGCAGAGAGTATTATGCGGTTGGGCGTACTCGAATGTTCTTGTTTGTGTAAGTGTGTGTGGCCCGTTAGCGTTGGCTAATTAGAGTTAGCCCAGTTAATTGCAATTTGCGACTGCTGGCTTACGATTCCTTGAGCTGTCACGTCTTGGGCAAGTCTACAATATGACTTCATTGAGCAAATCTTGACGTTACCAAAAAAATAACAAAAAGAGGAAAGAGTTATCAAGCTACGTGTTGGATTGCACTGATGTTACCACAACTGTGATTGTAACTGTGACTCTCAGCCGTTGGGGTGTCTGTTAGAAAATTTTCTAATTTTCTACTGCAGTGATTTGGCATGCAGAGTGGAGACTTTCGACTCTTTTGACTTTCGTCTAGCAACTCGTTTCCTATTTTTTTCGTTCTGCTATTTTTGGACTCGTTTTACTGATTTATGCGCATCAATAAGTTGCCGGAGTGCGATACTTAGGCGAAATGTTCCGCAATGAGACGTGGACAAGCAGCAGCGCAACCTCTGTAAGTCCACGGAGTGGCAATAGAGACGATGGAAGGTACAGGGGGGTATGCCACCAGGCAGTCGACTGGCAACAAGCACGTTCGCCTGCAGCAGATGTTGCAGCAGCAGTAGCAGTAGAAGCAGCAGCTGCAGTTGGAGCCCAAAATAATGATTTGCATTTCGCAATCGCATTTCGCATTTGGATTGTGCGATGTGCGGTTCTACGATTTCGATTTGGATCTGTTGCCCACACTTAGTTCACTCAAGTTCAGCAAAAGATAACAGTGAGTAAGAGGGACAGACAAAGAGACAGAGAGAGGGGGAGAGCAATAGAACTTTTGAAGATATATGGCCGCAAGTGGTTCGGCAAATAAAAAATGGGCAAACTTTGGCGCCGACTGTGGCCAGCGCAAAGTTTTAAAGCTGCGCTAATGAGACGCCGGCCTGGGCTGCTTATCAAGCGTCTATAACCGAAAAGCATAGACTAAAAGACACCCAGTAAATAGTCTGAAGTGAACTAATATACTATAAAATGACCCTTATTCTTAATTTTGACTACTGCGTGACTTAAATGTACATGATTGCAAGTCATTAAGTTGACCCTTCCTTAAAATAATTACTTATTATAACAGTCACCCATTAAATCAGAAACTATTGTCGTGGCTGCACACTTCCGTACGCCCGCATAGGGTATTTAAAGCCCTGGTGGTCGAATAATTCATTTCTCTGCTTTTGTTTGTCAGCCACGTTTTGCGGCCAAAAAGAGAATTCCGAATGGTTTTTTATTCTTTACTCATTTTTCTATTCAGATTTTTCTGTTTTTTGCTGGAACGCTTATCTTAATGGTTCAAAGGTTACGCACAGTCCTTTTAGTACGGAGACAAGCCAGAGCGTTTCCGCAGCGATGCCAAACGCCCGCTGAGAGACAACGGTCAGTTACAGTGCGAGTAACAGTTACAGTTACAGCATCTGCATTCAAAATGGCCGCACGCCCATTAAAAGGACCCAACTGTGCACAATGGTGGGTCTGCCACGGAGCTGGCAGTCAGCAGTCGCAGTCCTGGCCGTGATTAAGCCAACTTATAAATAGGCTTATGAAACGCAGTCGATAAGGCCAAAATCTTTTGGCACAATTAAGCAAAGAGTCGCAGAACTTGACACACTCAAGTGGCCGCCAAAAAGAGTGAGGGCAAACAGTGAAAGGGAGAGAGAGAGAGTGATTGAGAGGGATAGAGAGGGAGAGAAAGAGGGAGAAAGCACGAGGGAGCTTGAATGAAAGAGAGGTCGCAAACATTTATGAAATGTAATGCGAAGTTGCATGCAACATGCAATTAAAATCGTGCAAGCAGCGCGCATTTAATTAATTTGAAAATTACGTTTCATATTAAGTGCGCCGTGTGAGAAAACGGTGGAAATAGGGGAGAGAGAGGGGCGTGAAGGAGGGAGAGTAGAGCGAGGCTCAAGCTCAGCACTCAACTTATTTGCTAAATCAGGCATGCACCACTTAAATTTTCATTAGACGGCATTTCTTTGACTATGCAACCACCCACTTTCGGCTCTTGACTTGGCTAAAAACCGCAAGCAGCGCACTTTGTCTTAATGATGTTAACTTGAATTTAAACTTACGTGATTTTTACGTGCAACTTGCACAGTAATTGCAATAGAAAAAGTGCCACAGACGGAGCGAAACACAGAGAGCAGGGGATAGTGTGTGAATTAGTAGTGTAAAAAAGATAGACAGGGTCGAGTGTTGTTTGGCATATGATCTGCAGGTTCAATCATGCAGTTGCCCCACAGTTATGCTCAGTTTTTGCAGCTGCATCTGGTTACGCTTGAAGGCAACAACCTGGTTACGACCAACAGATTTCAGTGTACGGTAGCTGTCTGCCATGTGGCACATGTGCGCACGTATTGGCCATAAATATTTGAGACAGTTCGCAAGTTGGGGCAGCAGTGAAGGCATATTGAAGCTGCCAAAACGAAATCAAACCATAAATTTAACACGTTTCAACATGTGCTGCAATAATGGAGACACAGCTGAGTTGCACTCGACAAGCGGCTAAATCGATGGCAATCCTACTTTACCATGCACTTACATACGTAACCCAGCACTACCTTATCGCCCTTAGGTTGCAATGTAGTACATTACGTATACGCAGCGTGAGCTGTCATTGGCATTTAACACTCAGCTATCAGCTTGTCATATGCAAAGTCCACGTGCCAGCTGATGATGCCTCGCCTGCAGCCAAATGAATCACCATTTAATATTGCACCAAGCCCTGCCAATGGTGATGGAATCTCAATGTGGGGGCAGCACCAGCACCAGCAGCAGAAAATGTATTAATTCGATGCTAGATTTTTGATGCGTGTCTGTTTCATTTCGCGCTTAGTCGACGGCAGCAGGCATTAAACTTGACCATAACGAAAAAGGAACAATGTTGGCATGCAGTTGTGGTAAGTGAGTGTTAGCAGGAGAGGGACGCGAGTGTGTGGCAAAGTCAGGGACGGGGCGTAACCGCAAAACGCCAACGGCGCCAATTTTAGCGCTGTCAGCGGCAAAATTTCTATAGTCAG
Source organism: Drosophila acutilabella (assembly GCA_035046005.1). Classification (NCBI taxonomy): domain Eukaryota; kingdom Metazoa; phylum Arthropoda; class Insecta; order Diptera; family Drosophilidae; genus Drosophila; species Drosophila acutilabella. The sequence continues at coordinate 11,113,105 of JAWNOK010000024.1, read as the reverse complement.
TGAATGCTGTCAAGGAAACGCAGCCTAGCAGGGCTTTTCCAGCTTTTCCTGTTGCTCCCGACAGGACTTAGCCAGTGTATGTGTGAGGCAATGTGTGTGTGAGTTTGTGTGTGCGCTGTAACGCGCTTGAATTAAATAAACAGCAAAATCAGTATGAGCTCAGTCAGAAAAGGGGATTTCTGGCTTTATCGCATGCTTAAAAGCGGATTTCCCACGCCCATAGGGCGCACACTCTGCCCACGAAAAACGCCACGCCCACATACATACGCCCCAAAACAACCTTATCGAATTGTACACATTATCGTTAGATTTTAGTGGGCCAAGGAAATTAATTTCTTGAGTAAACCGTGCGTCAAGTGCTTAGAGCAGCTGCCCTGACATGTAATTTCATGTATTTTCAGCACCGAAATTGTAGGAGCAGGAGATTGGGGGTGGGGTAGGGGGAGGGTGTGTGAGAAAACGAGGGAAAAGCTGCCGAAACATAAGGTGAAGCGTAACTGACGAAACATGTGGGAAACATAATCATCACAATGGGGTGTAGTGTGTTTGTGTGTGTGTGAGTCTGTGTGGGAGTTTTGTTATCAGACTTTGGGCTTTAGGTCTTAAAAGCTGCTAAATACATGCGAATAATTTGAAATTAAATTTACTTTTAGACCCCCACGAGTTCCTTTCTCACTCTGCCTTTCCCTCTCTTGCTCTCGACTCTCTCACACTATCTGGGCCGGTGTCTGAAAACAGTCTTGTTAATATTGCTGCATTACTCGCGATGCACATAATTAAATTTTGGTTATGTGGCACGTTCCTAATGGCAACCAAACTGATGTGGCAACTCAGACTTGACTTAAGTTAAACCATATCGTAAATCTTTGAAACTCAAGCCAAAGCAATTAGTTTTCATTGACAGCTTGAAATCTGTGAATCTGCTAAGGATTTTCCCCCGATCCATTGAACACTCCCACGCCCTTTCTGTGATATATCTATCTCGTTCCATGCTCCCACTTTGGTCATCATAATATACGACTTTGTGAGGAACATTAGGCACATAATTTCACATTGAGCATCAGTGCGATGTCAATAAAATGCCAAATCACATGACAACAAGCGGATTCAATGTTGGCCAAGTTCAAAGACAACAACAACGAGAACAATAACGACGACGACAACGAGTCGAACAAGATATACACATGTTTACCAAGAGGCAAATGTTGTCTTTGTCGTTGTCAGCTGCTTAGTTACTTTAACCAAATATTGCCATTATTATTATTATGGCCAATGGCCTGTGTATGTGTGTGTGTGCGTGTGTGTGCCTTGTGGCTTACAACTTTTGCTTTTTGGCCGGAAAATCAAAATAAATGACGACGATCAACAACAATTGTCATTTGTTATCCTATTATCCCAGCCAAGAAATTGCCGCATTTTCACATACATTAATGCAAGCGCTTCTAATGGAAATCGACACATGCTCCCAACCCCACTCCCATTTACTCTACCCACACCTCACTCCATTTTACTTCCCCCGCCCACTGGATTTACCCATCCTTGTTGGCCAGAGTTTTCCAAGTAATAAAGCAATAAATGCTTGGCGGCAACTCGACCACAAAATCCACTATTAAAGCACATAAATAATGAACAAATTTATACTTATAACAAGTAAACAACATTTTGTCGGGAGTTCTAGAGCCTAAGTTGCCCTTTAATACTTTTAATTGCAATAGAAACATGGGGTTAAAATTAAAATTTAATTGTGTAGTAAAGAGTAAAAGTTTTGAATTAAATTTCAAACACATAACTCAATTAATACCTTTAATCTGTTCCAAGAGTAATATTTATGTTCCAGTCCCTGGCAGGCTACAGGGTGTTGGTTATGTCAGGTTAAGCTCTGTATGCAGCTATTTTACTATAAGCCTGGTCAAGATACTGGCCCTAGATGGCAGCAACATGTGCCAGCATTATGCTATTTTTCAATTACAGTTTTAATGGACTGCCACCTGGCCAAGAGCACTCATTGTGGGCAAACAATAGAAGCACTCCATGTATTGGAGAGCTGTAGATACTCATATGTATCTGAACCAATTGGCCGTTAGCATAAAAGCAAACGAAGCTCATTAAGCAAACAAATATATGTATATATCTCGTATTAAAACGGATTTGCAAATATTGCAAACGGAAGTACAGTGGTAAACCGATAACAGGACAAAATAATGTCTATACAAAATAAAAATTGCAATTGTTAGCTTCACATCCACATCCAGTTCACAGCCATAGAGATAAGTACTACGTTGAGGGCTATAAAACGAGGTAATTGTGGTTCGTGATGCCACTCCAAGGTTTAACCACATTTTGTGCATTTACTTGGCTTCATTTAGCCAACATGAATAGCAAATATTTTGGCCAACTTAACGGTGAGTGAAAGAAAAGAGATATTTGAAGGCTACTTGAATTCGATTTTGATGTTGATTGATAATGTGCAAACATTACCATAGGGATTCGGATTGAGATTGGGATTGGGACTAGAGTTCGGACTGGGATTTGGATTAGAATTGGGCTACAGTTTTGCCAGACTTTTGGACTTGCTTTGGGTCAAGTTGAGTTCCATTGAGTTGAGCTGCTTAGCGTTTAATGAACCCATCTGCATCTTGATTTATTTGGTCTAGACTGCTTTCGACCACGTTAACACTTAACAATTTATTTATAATTCTTTTGTCTCTTGTCCACAGTTGGGAACACATTGTTTTAATGAATAAATGCATGTCTTCTTGGCTCGGGAGGCTTTAAAAATTCTTGGATTCGCTGCAAAGTCATAAATTCTGATGAACCAGGCCATAAAAAAAGGAATTTAATAAATTTCTATGTTCAATAAAAAAGTAAGTACTGTCAGTTTTATAATTTTAAATAAGTGCCCAGTCTTATAACCGATTAAAAGCAGTTGAACTTAATTACTACACACTTCCTATTACTCTAAGAACACACCTCGCAAGCAACAGTCAGTCTATGTCAGTATTTATACATTTCTGCTACTCTGGGTTTATTTGCTTGGACATTGCTTGACATCTTGACCCAGAGAGCTGTTCAAGTGTGTTCTGTCCTCAAGAGCAAAGAGAGAGAGAGAGAGAGAGAGAAGTTTACTTTTGTTTCAAGTTGATTCAAAATATATGCTAAGATTAGTGACAAATTTGTCAATGTCCTCCAAGGAATGGCTGGCAGCATGCTCCACTGAACAGTCACCATATGCCACTAAGCGCCACAATATGGCCAAACAGTCAACATGCTGCTGCTGCTAAAATGAGGTCAACTATGGTTGACTCCCTCCTAAGCACACCACTCCCCCCTCTTGCCATGCTACCATCCTGAGAACACGCGCCCGTCTGAGCTGCTAGGCTCAACTTTGCGACCAAAAGTATTTTAATTGGATTTGGTAACAGAGGAAAAAAAAAATAAATATGCTAAAAAAAAGAACGAAAAGTTTTTACAATAAGGGCACAAAATTTAACACAAACATTTATAATAAACTAGCTGCTAATTTACTTTGACTGTGTGCACAACACAAAATTGAAAGGACAAAGAGTCCAGGCGCACCAATACACACACAAAGGGAGAGACTCTGTGTGTGTGTTTGTGTGGTGTGGCAAGCACCTGCAGTTATTTAGGGCTTCGATGGCACTTTACTTTGCCGCCGGCTTAGCTTTGCTGTCCAAATCAAAGCATCTCTCCCCTTTTTGGCCACAATGGGGCGTAACAACGAGCCGTGGCCTGGCTCTTTTAGGGGGCAAAGCAACAACAACAACAACAATAGTTACTGGTTGTCTTTCAGGCGAGTGTGGTGCTAACCTTTGTCAATTTATGTGTTTCATTATTAAACTTTGCCACCTGACACACATTTAGCTTTACACACAAAGAAACAAAAGCAGACATACACACACACTCCCTCCTGTTTCCCTATTTTGGTACAGTGTATTGGCTAAATAATTGGCCAAGTGTTAGGCCGTTGCGTACTTTACAAATAACAGCTAAAAATCAATTGAATTGTAGATGGCGGGTTAAACATAAGCGCAAACACGCGCCCAGCGTCAAGTAAATAAAAACATCGTAAACTCTGAGCGGCAGGACTACGGCCAAAAGAAAGAAAGGACTCCTGCAACCTGCTGTTGCCTACTCTCTCACTCTTTCGCTGCTGCTCAATGTGAGTTGCCTTTTACACACACGATTGAATGCGGAATTTATGCGGCGTAATTTATGAAAACAAAAACCGGAAGCAATAATTTTGTTTGCTCATTGTGCTGTGTGTACATGGGTGTGTGTATGTGCTTATGTGTGTTTGTTTGTCTATTGAGTGGCCCAAAAGGCAGTGCGCTCTGCCAGACCATTATCCTCACACACACACTCACTCACCAACACTCGCACACTCGCAGTTACAGTTATTTATGCGCTCGGGCAATGCAACGTCATCGTCGCCTCTGTGGCTGGTTGGGTACTTCGACCTGATAAACAATAGAAAAGTATTATGGCAACAAAGTGGCACACAGGTTTACAGTTCCTGCCACTTGTAATGGTTGCCTTTTTCGCTTAATAATAATGGTTCTTTTATCGCATACTGTTACGATCAATTATCGCATGCGATAAAAGATGCGCTTACGATATTGGCATAGCAATCACCTTGCTATGCATGTCGACCAACTCTGTTATCGAGCTTTAACATTTGTCTCTCTCGCAACATTAGTTTCGTTAACACCTTCGGAACTACCAAGCCGAGCTTTCCCTGGAATTAGGCCCTATAAATAGGCTCTTGCTCCTAGCTTCGTTCTCTTTGCTGGAAAAAAATTCTATCTGTACGCATTGTCCACGTCACACAGTCCATCGACTGCTACACGTGGTGAGAAAAAAAAATATATATCTATATATTTTCCTCAGTCTGAAAAGTTTTTTTTTAAACAGTGAAAATTCTCATTATCGAAAGTAAATACACTAAAAGTGTTCAATTGTTCAATAGTGCGCGTCTGCAATACCCTTGCGTGTAAGTATTTTAATACAACGCATTCTGGCCGTCCGCTGATTTTTTTGTGATTTTTCTAGATGCTCTGTAACACGAAACATTGCTACAGACAGTTTTGGGAGAAGTATCTCCATCATCTACAACCTAACCCCCACACGCCAGTTCCAGAAAAAAATTAATTCTGCTGCGCTGTGCGGAGGTTAGGGTAATTTTTCGGTCGATGTTGCCGGTGCACAGCAATAACTGTGTGCAACCGCGCGCCCTCCCCTACGAACGCTAATCAGCATACGAACAGAAACTGTACGACTCAGCAGAAGAGAACAGTGCAAAGCAAGACACGCCCCCGCTTGGACGAAGATCGCCGCAGAAATAGCTACCAGCAGCTGAAACGTGTGTTTGTGTGTGTGATATAAAAAAAAAGGTTAAAAGTGCAGTATAGAGAGCAAAAGAAAAAAACGTTTAATCTACTTAAATAGTTAAAATTCTCTCCAAAGCAAAAGAAATTTGGGAGAAAGTGGTAGTGCAGCTGATTTAAAAGCCCAGCATCGAAGCCTGGTTGTTGTTGTTGCGAAAGCAAAAACTATAACCTATACAAAGAGTGTATAATTTTCAATAAATAAAGCTGACATGTGGGTTTTGGCAGTTGCAAATGGTTAAACAAAACCGAAAAAAAAAAAAATAATAAAAACATTTTTTTAATAATATTACATTGCTTGTTGGACATACAAAACACATTGCACATATAAATATAAATATGTAACAATTTTAACCAACCTTCTCATCACATACATACAAACATACATACAACATCTATACCCTACAACGATGGAAAGCTTTCCAGCGCCGGAGTACTCACGTAAGTGATTTTGTGACATACATACATATTTACATACATATATAGTGCCACAATGTGTTTATTTTGCTCCTAAAATTTTTTTTATTGATTGAAACCACAACTACCTTAACGTAACATTTAAATGTACATAAATATATAAATACTATATACATAACCTTATATATATATGTTTATATATATATTTATTTTTAAAAAATGTAAACATTATTAATTCTCGTTATTACCTCCTTGTATGTATCTTTAATCTACATACACATTTTGAATAGATCTTTTTTTTTTTTGGTTTTGTGTTTTTATTTTTCAACACGCATAAACCCATTGCAGTTTGTTATCAAAAGTTAATTGCAAAGTAAAACCAAATGCAAAAGCAAAGCCACCAACAATAACAACTAACTCGTGGCCTTGGCTTGATCAGCTGCTAGAAGCACGCACAAAGCAGAAGAGTGAATTGAGAAAAAATAATAAAACGCTAGGCTTATCTCTATCGTGCGTACACTTATGAACATAAATATAGACGCACTTTAAACCAAACAAAATGAAATGATAACAAAAACATTGAAGTTATAAATAATATACTAGTTTTTTTTCATATTTGCACATACACACAAAAACACACATTTATATAATTAACAGTCGAATAAAATAAGAACAACATATATACCTCTATACAAATTGAAATCAACTTAAGAGTAGATCTAAATTTATGCTAAGTAATTAGTTACAGTGATGGTCAAATTATTAGACAGACCTGAAGCTTGAACATTCTGTTTATTTCTTTTTTTTAATTAAATTAAGACATGAAGTATAATGCTGAAAAATATAAATAATTATAACGTTTAACATGAGTTACTAAATTTTTATTTTGGTTTCTAGAGGACATGGTGTTTGAAGTTAAGTAGGAGTAACTGTCTTTTGTTAGGGAATCTTTATAAACATTAAACCTTAAAGATTATGGTTGGGAAGGGTGAAGAACGCGGGTGTCAACTACCAGCTTAGACCTCGCTTCTTTTCGTGATGCTTTGGTGCGACTTATTACACCTTTGTTTTGTTTTTTTTTCTATTATTCCGTTCGTTAATATAATGTGAATTAGTTTCAGATAGGAATCCTAAAATTTTAAAGTTTATAGCAGAGCTGTTGGGTAATGGCAAAAACCCCCCCATCCCGAACTGAGCTAAGGGTACCAGAGGATTCCTCCCGCCGGTCTCTCAATAGCCCGAAAGCCAAACAGTATTGACAGATTGCTTTCGTATGCGTACATTACAAACTTTTTGGCGCCCAACGTGGGGCTAGTGAAGGTAGCTGTAACCAATTTTTTTTTAAATAAAAGATCGGTAGCGAACAACGTTAGCCCTCAACTATTGTACCCATAGGAGTAGCCTACTAATGGTAATATACCACCAACATCTTATGTAGATATCAGAAGTTGCACTCTATATGTTTTTGTGATTATACATCTCACTTATTAAATAAGCTATAGAATAACTCTTGCGAAGTTGTTTAGATTTGCTTTTTCTAACTTCCGCAAGAGAAGATACTATTGTAAAATAATTGGATCCGAAAACTTTGAAACTGGTGATTCACTGTTGAATACCAGTCGAGTATTTTCATCCTTTTTCAAAGAAACGTCTTAAGTTAGTGAGTTAGCTGAACATCTAGGCTAACCAGGATTATTGCACAAAAACAATTTCTCAAATATTTTGTATGCCCTAGGAATTTGTAACAGAACTTAGAAAAGATTTGGACAACAGTTATAAACAATTTCAGAATAATGCGTATTCGACTTTGTATAGATACCATTACTGATTGTCAAGGTAGCTGGTATTTCCTTATCTTACTAATCTCAGTATAGATCACCTTGAAGCATACTGATAATGAAGAGAGAACGTATTCTTGTTTTTGAGATTCATTTTCTAATTGTTGTCTGGAACATGTAAATATGCTGTCTGCGTATTCATGCCGAATAATTTGAGGGTGGGACGAAAAGGCAAAAGTAATAACATCTCTTCATTAATAGTTTCAATAGACCAGAAAATACCTCCTTTTTGTCACACCAAATGTATCACTAAAAGTATGGACTCTTACTTTAGCTTTAAACACCATAAAATGTCAACTCTAGAAACCATTAAGATATTTTCTTGATAATGCCTGTAGATCATAGCCCCCAAGAAAGACAATCGGTTGGCAAGCCAACCGAAAATAATTGTGCCATTTGTGGCCAAGTATTAAACAACACAAGTCCTTGTTATTTAACTCCATGTGAACATGTGTTTCATAAAAGTTGCTTATTAACTTGGCTTGATCAACATAGTGATTGTTATATATGTGAGCAATCGATAAATTTACAAAATTTGAAATTAGTGGTAGGTAACTGTTCCCCACATGCAAAACAAGCTGATCCTTCTGCTCAAGCCAGCTCTGTTTCAAGAGTTATTACTCGTAACCTGGCCAAAGCATTACAGCCCCCTCAGCCGTCTACATCTGCTGCTGCTGCTGCTCAGCTCACCCAGTTGCCTCTTACGCTAAATACTAGTATAACTCATTCATCGGCTCAGGATGTGAGCCATAGCACTTATCATACAGAAGCTCGTCCTGTACGACCCGTCACTGGTAGGAAAAAAGGTCGGCCTGCTAGAAATCTTAATTCTCGACCCAATACTCAGATCGATTATGGAACTGTCCAAACCATGATCGAACAAACGGTAAATAGATTAATGTCAGCCATGCACGTAGAAACTCAGACAAATCATTGTCCTGTACCTAGCCCTACGGTGCCTTTGCGTGGATTGTCTTCGCCAGCTGAGTCAATTTTTCACTCACGCAAAGCTGGTGATACTATTCAAAAGTGGAATATCCATTTTGATGGATCTCCTGAAGGTTTGGGTGTAGAGGAATTTATCTATAGGGTAAAGTCTCTCACCGATGAAACTTTGGAAAGTGACTTTATTGCTTTGTGTAGGCACATACACATTTTGTTTGCTGGAAAAGCACGCGATTGGTATTGGCGATATCACAAACAAGTGAATCGCATCGTTTGGGTCGATATTTGTGCAGCTTTACGTCAACAGTACAAAGAATATCGCTCAGATTTTATGAGTATGGAACTTGTTCGATCTCGGAAGCAAAAAGTTAATGAACCCTTTTCTGTTTTCTATGAGGCAGTTGCATCCCTTATAGACAAGAGTGCCATTAAAATTAGTGAGGAGGAGTTGATGGAAATACTTAAAAACAACTTGCTCCCTAGTACAAGAGAAAAACTTTTGTATCAACCTGTACATTCAATAGGCCATCTTCGTCGTTTGGTTCAGATGAGTGAAAATCTGACTGTGGAGCTCAGCTGTCGCGCTGAAAACGTATCTAGACCGAAACCTATAGTATCTCGTCGTCAAATATATGCAGTTGACGAAGTATGTTCAGATGTCGATATCGATGACTCAGCTGAAGTAGAAATTGCCGCCATTCGATGTTCAAAAGTCAAATGTTGGAATTGCGAAGAGTTAGGGCATGTTTGGGAGAACTGTTTAGCTGAACGTCGTATCTTTTGTTATGGTTGTGGAGCTGTAAACACGTACAAGCCGCAGTGTAAATTCTGTCTTAACAGACAGTCGGAAAACCGTCGATCGGGTGCACCCAACACCAACAGGTTGCTCCCGAAGAAATCAGACCAATAATCGCAGAAAATTGCTCGGCAACCCAGTCCGCTAATTCCGCAAAGCAGATTGATGTCGAACCAGCTTCGGACTCTGAAGAATCCAGTCCAATTCATTTAAGACCGTATGAGGAACGATTGGAAAATTATCTTCAAGTCAGAAATCGAATATTTAAAGAACATAAGCCCAGAATTAGTAAGCGTATTTTAAGGTTGCGTCATTATTTTGATATTGTTAAGAAAGCTCAACGGTCTATAGTGTCAACAATTTTTAGTGATCAAAGAGATATGCGTAGTTATGCAGAAGTTTCGTTCCTGGAATACACAGTACTTGGACTGCTTGACACAGGAGCAAACATTAGTTGCATCGGCTCATCTTTGGTCACAGAAAATTTAAAGGAACTTGCAGAGTATAAAGCCATCAACTCTCATGCTAAAACTGCAGATGGAGAAAAGCAAAACATTATAGGAGTTTTAGATATCATGATGACATATAAAACGTTAACCAAACGCATAAGTCTCTATGTAATTCCGTCAATCAAACAAAAGCTTATTCTTGGGCATGATTTTTGGAGAATTTTTGGTCTCGCTCCAAACATAATTTGTTCTATTGATCAAGACCCTTTACCAAATAGAATGGAAGCTTCCAAAGAATATGTTTTAGATCCCCTGCAAGTAAAACAATTAGAGGTAGTGAAGCAAATGTTTCCAAATGCCTCTGAACGATTAGGACGTACAACGTTAATTCAGCATCACATAGATATCGGAGACGCAAAACCAGTGAAACAGCGTTTCTATCCTGTGAGTCCAGCAGTTGAAAAGTTGCTGTATGCTGAGATTGATCGCATGTTACAATTGGATGTAATAGAACCCTCAGTAAGCCCATGGAGTTCTCCAATGCGTTTAGTCGTAAAGCCCAATAAAGTTCGGCTATGTCTGGATGCAAGGAAGCTTAATGAGGCCACGAAGAAAGATGCTTACCCTCTTCCCAGTATAGATGGCATTTTTTCTCGAATGCCTAAAGCCAATATTATAACAAAACTGGACTTAAAAGATGCGTACTGGCAAATTGAGTTAACTTCTGAGGCTAGACCATTAACTGCTTTCACCGTGCCAGGTCGTCCTTTGTACCAATTTAAAGTTATGCCCTTTGGCCTTTGTAACGCGCCTTCCACTATGTGTAGACTGATGGATGATATCATACCACCCGACTTGCGCCACTGCGTATTTGGCTATCTCGATGATTTGTGTGTTGTATCAGAAGATTTTACTTCGCATCTAGCAGTGTTAGTTCGGATTGCAGAACAATTCCGTAAAGCTGGCTTAACATTAAACATAGCTAAAAGTCAGTTTTGTGTAACAAGCATCGTTTATTTAGGCTATGTTATAGGAAGTGGAGGAATTTGCACCGATCCTGAAAAAATATCCTGTATAGTAAATTGGCCTGCACCTAAAAATCTGAAACAACTACGAGGTTTTCTCGGAGTCTGTGGATGGTATCGTAGGTTTATTCACAATTTTGCTGATCTTTCGTGTCCCCTTACAGAAATGCTATCTGCAAAAAAGAAATTTATTTGGACCACAGAAGCCCAGTCGGCTATGGATAAGTTAAAACAGATCCTTACATCCGCGCCAGTTTTAACAAACCCTGATTTTCAGAAAAAGTTTTTCTTGCATTGTGACGCAAGTGACTTCGGTATCGGAGCTGTCCTTGTACAGTTATCGGAAGAAACAGACGAGAAACCCATTGCTTTTATGTCAAAAAAGTTAAGTCGTGCTCAACGTAACTATAGCGTAACCGAAAGGGAATGCTTAGCCGTCATATTAGCCATTGAAAAGTTTAGATGCTATCTGGAGCTCCAAGAGTTCGAGGTAGTAACGGATCATTCGAGTTTGCTTTGGCTTATGCGCCAACAAAATGTTTCAGGTAGATTAGCTCGCTGGATTTTTAGATTACAGCAATTTAAGTTCTCAATTTCGCATCGTAAAGGAAAAGAACACATTGTTCCGGATGCTTTGTCCAGATTAGTTGAAAATGAAGTGTCAGTATTAGATATTGCTCCATTGATAGATTTAGAATCAGATGCATTTTTGGAAGAGAGTTATCAATCGCTAAAAGATAGATATCACGAAAATCACTCCAAATTCACGGATTGTAAAGTGGTGGATAAGTTTTTATATATTCGTCTCAATTCGGGAACTGCCAACGAAACACACGAAACGCCAACTTGGAAATTATGGGTCCCCGAAACACTTCGAGCTGATGTTCTGAAACAAGCTCATGACACCCTTATGTCATCGCATTCCGGAATGCAGAAAACGATCGAGAAGATACGTCGACACCTATATTGGCCCGGCTTGGTAAAAGATGTACGAGATTATATTCGTCAATGTGACACTTGTAAAGAAACGAAAGCTCCTAATTATAGCCTTCGTCCCTTAATGGGTTCTCAAGTTCCCACCTCGAGACCATTTCAAAAGCTATATATAGACTTGTTAGGACCATATCCGCGAAGCAAAAATGGTAATGTTGGATTACTTATAGTTTTGGACCATTTCAGCAAGTATCATTGGTTATTTCCTTTGAGAAAGTTCACCTCCAAAGCCATACAGGAGTTCTTGCTAAAGAATATATTTCATTGTTTTGGGGTACCGGAGACAATTGTCAGCGATAATGGCTCGCAATTCAAATCAAATGATTTCAACGCTTTTCTTACAGAACTTGGAATTAATCATATGTATACTGCCTTATATTCGCCACAAAGTAACGCTGCTGAACGTGTAAATCGTTCTCTATTAGCTGCAGTTCGTTCGTATCTGAAGAACGATCAAACTGAATGGGACGTTTATCTCACTAGTATCTCATGCGCATTAAGATCTGCTTTACATCAAGCAATCGGATGTTCGCCTTATAGAGCTTTGTTTGGGTTTGATATGATTACTCATGGCACTGATTATAAGCTTTTACGATCACTGTCGCTTTTAGAAGAACAAGTAATACCCCTGTCAAGATCAGATCAGTTGGATTTGTTGCGGAAAGATATTCAAAAAAATATTCGTACCGCTTAGGAAAAGAATGCGGAGCAATACAATTTACGTGCAAAGCCTATTGTTTTTAAAGAAGGTCAAGAAGTCTTCCGTCGCAATTTTTCTCTTAGCAAGTTTTCCAATAATTTTAATGCCAAACTTGGTCGACAATTTGTTCAGTGTCGCATTGCGAAAAAGCTAGGTAATTGCTATTACCAATTGGAAGATTTGCAAGGTAAAGCTATTGGTACTTATCATGCAAAAGACATCAGATGCTAATTCCCGCTAATATTCGGTCTAACGTTGTATATTATCGGGTGGTGTAATGGTTGCCTTTTTCGCTTAATAATAATGGTTCTTTTATCGCATACTGTTACGATCAATTATCGCATGCGATAAAAGATGCGCTTACGATATTGGCATAGCAATCACCTTGCTATGCATGTCGACCAACTCTGTTATCGAGCTTTAACATTTGTCTCTCTCGCAACATTAGTTTCGTTAACACCTTCGGAACTACCAAGCCGAGCTTTCCCTGGAATTAGGCCCTATAAATAGGCTCTTGCTCCTAGCTTCGTTCTCTTTGCTGGAAAAAAATTCTATCTGTACGCATTGTCCACGTCACACAGTCCATCGACTGCTACACGTGGTGAGAAAAAAAAATATATATCTATATATTTTCCTCAGTCTGAAAAGTTTTTTTTTAAACAGTGAAAATTCTCATTATCGAAAGTAAATACACTAAAAGTGTTCAATTGTTCAATAGTGCGCGTCTGCAATACCCTTGCGTGTAAGTATTTTAATACAACGCATTCTGGCCGTCCGCTGATTTTTTTGTGATTTTTCTAGATGCTCTGTAACACGAAACATTGCTACAGACAGTTTTGGGAGAAGTATCTCCATCATCTACAACCTAACCCCCACACGCCAGTTCCAGAAAAAATTAATTCTGCTGCGCTGTGCGGAGGTTAGGGTAATTTTTCGGTCGATGTTGCCGGTGCACAGCAATAACTGTGTGCAACCGCGCGCCCTCCCCTACGAACGCTAATCAGCATACGAACAGAAACTGTACGACTCAGCAGAAGAGAACAGTGCAAAGCAAGACACGCCCCCGCTTGGACGAAGATCGCCGCAGAAATAGCTACCAGCAGCTGAAACGTGTGTTTGTGTGTGTGATATAAAAAAAAAGGTTAAAAGTGCAGTATAGAGAGCAAAAGAAAAAAACGTTTAATCTACTTAAATAGTTAAAATTCTCTCCAAAGCAAAAGAAATTTGGGAGAAAGTGGTAGTGCAGCTGATTTAAAAGCCCAGCATCGAAGCCTGGTTGTTGTTGTTGCGAAAGCAAAAACTATAACCTATACAAAGAGTGTATAATTTTCAATAAATAAAGCTGACATGTGGGTTTTGGCAGTTGCAAATGGTTAAACAAAACCGAAAAAAAAAAAATAATAAAAACATTTTTTTAATAATATTACATTGCTTGTTGGACATACAAAACACATTGCACATATAAATATAAATATGTAACAATTTTAACCAACCTTCTCATCACATACATACAAACATACATACAACATCTATACCCTACAACGATGGAAAGCTTTCCAGCGCCGGAGTACTCACGTAAGTGATTTTGTGACATACATACATATTTACATACATATATAGTGCCACAATGTGTTTATTTTGCTCCTAAAATTTTTTTTATTGATTGAAACCACAACTACCTTAACGTAACATTTAAATGTACATAAATATATAAATACTATATACATAACCTTATATATATATGTTTATATATATATTTATTTTTAAAAAATGTAAACATTATTAATTCTCGTTATTACCTCCTTGTATGTATCTTTAATCTACATACACATTTTGAATAGATCTTTTTTTTTTTTGGTTTTGTGTTTTTATTTTTCAACACGCATAAACCCATTGCAGTTTGTTATCAAAAGTTAATTGCAAAGTAAAACCAAATGCAAAAGCAAAGCCACCAACAATAACAACTAACTCGTGGCCTTGGCTTGATCAGCTGCTAGAAGCACGCACAAAGCAGAAGAGTGAATTGAGAAAAAATAATAAAACGCTAGGCTTATCTCTATCGTGCGTACACTTATGAACATAAATATAGACGCACTTTAAACCAAACAAAATGAAATGATAACAAAAACATTGAAGTTATAAATAATATACTAGTTTTTTTTCATATTTGCACATACACACAAAAACACACATTTATATAATTAACAGTCGAATAAAATAAGAACAACATATATACCTCTATACAAATTGAAATCAACTTAAGAGTAGATCTAAATTTATGCTAAGTAATTAGTTACAGTGATGGTCAAATTATTAGACAGACCTGAAGCTTGAACATTCTGTTTATTTCTTTTTTTTAATTAAATTAAGACATGAAGTATAATGCTGAAAAATATAAATAATTATAACGTTTAACATGAGTTACTAAATTTTTATTTTGGTTTCTAGAGGACATGGTGTTTGAAGTTAAGTAGGAGTAACTGTCTTTTGTTAGGGAATCTTTATAAACATTAAACCTTAAAGATTATGGTTGGGAAGGGTGAAGAACGCGGGTGTCAACTACCAGCTTAGACCTCGCTTCTTTTCGTGATGCTTTGGTGCGACTTATTACACCTTTGTTTTGTTTTTTTTTCTATTATTCCGTTCGTTAATATAATGTGAATTAGTTTCAGATAGGAATCCTAAAATTTTAAAGTTTATAGCAGAGCTGTTGGGTAATGGCAAAAACCCCCCCATCCCGAACTGAGCTAAGGGTACCAGAGGATTCCTCCCGCCGGTCTCTCAATAGCCCGAAAGCCAAACAGTATTGACAGATTGCTTTCGTATGCGTACATTACACACTGCTCCCCTTGCCATGCTCCTGCAACACTCTGCGTATGAACATTTATATATACCCTGCATTTTAACAGCGAGTGAAAGTAGAGAGCGGTAACAACTTGTCGGCTGTGATGTATAGTATATTTAGGTATAGAAAATCATATAAGATTCTCTTTTCAGTCCTAAGTACAAACTAATAGCTTCAAACAGGGACCCAAGGCTACACTTTAAGGCCATGCAGCTCTGTATACAGGGTATTTTCGTGTCAGTCAGTTCCACACGACCACAACATGTTCTTTTTCGTTTTGTTTGCATTTCAAACACTTTGCGCCAGCAACTAAATTGTTTTTTATGGCATTACAAACTGACTTTAATTTCAGAATCAATTGCAGTTTAACAGAAGAGCGATGGAGAGACAGAGAGCACAAAAGAGGAAGAGTGTGAGAGTTAGAATGGATAGCAGAAAATGGAGAAGTAGGTGAAATAAAAGGGGGTTAGCCCGCAGGGTCACACATTTGCATTGCTGATTACAGTGCCTGCAAATGGCAGGCTGGTAAATTGAAGTTTTTAAAATGAAAATGAAATCATCTAAAACTATGTCAAGCCTTTGGCTTTGGCTACAAAAAAAAAAAACTACAAACTATGAGAACCATTTCCTCAAATGGTGGCTAAAAGTGACGCCTCGGGCCGATGTACAATGGGTCCAGCTGTCTCCACGCCCCACCCCTTCGGTCCTTTCTTCTGCCCCCCACTTTTATGCTCACTCCAATCCGGTTCTCGCCTCCATTACCAGCAGCAGCAGCGTTTGGCTTTGGCTTTGGCTAAGTCGCTTTCCGTTTTCCGTTACGTCTTTGACTCGTTTATTATTTCTATTTTTTCTTTTATTCCTTCTGCTTGTGCCTGGCTCTATCATTTTTATATGTTTTCTGTAGTCCCTTTTCGATGCTTTGTTTGGCTGCCTGCTCGCCTGGGCGTAGGCATAAAAATCACGCACTCCCAAACAAATAAAATGCTGACAGCATTTATTTCCGTTTCCGCTACAGTTTTGAGTTAAACAAATGCACAGTCTATGTGTGTGTGTTTGTGTGGGTGTGTGTGCGTTAGAACGGATGTATTACAATTTCGAAATGTCCAAAAACGCACATTTATGGCAAAGGGATAAGTCAGAGTTCTCCTTTACCCTACTAACTTACCCTACTAACATCCTGCTGGCATGCTATTTGTTTAACACACACTCACACACACACACTATACACCATAATACACCCACAAACCCACATCCTATATCCTGCATTTGATTTTAATGCTAATTCTGTGTATCCTTTGTGCATACAATACAGACAGGCAGTTAGACTCTACTCAAAACTAAATTTCAGCCACTTAAGATACTCTATTGTGCCACTAAATTAGTGACGACACATAAATGGATAGATAAGAAGTCGTAAAAATGAAACTACATCGTGCTTATGGACGGATACAACTTAAAGAAAGCGCAGATACCCTGTAGGACATAAAAACAGACAGCTTACTGCTCTCTATTAAAAAGCCAGTGGGAATTGAAGCCATGATCAACCTCAACCGTTTCAAGCACAAAAAATATTCAAGGCTATTACATAAAATTAAATTGTTTATATTTAGTTAAATTAGGTTTGAAAAGCAGTTAAATTTTGGTTGACATCATTGCTTACTGCTTACAGGGTATTTCTGAGTGCATGCTCGGCTACAAATCATGTTCTGCGTGTGGCAGCATAAAAATCCACTTCCACTTCATACTTTTTGTTGCTTTTGTGTGTTGTGTTTTTGTTGTGCGATTCGATTTGATTGACGCAAAGTTTTAGAATCAACATTTTGCATATGCGTGTGGGGAATTTAATAGCCCCACTCGCTTTGCATTTTGTAAATATAGTTAATTAAATTTAAATATTTGTATTGTGTGGCCGACACTTGAATGCGCCGCAGTTTATCGCATTTTGCCCGTTTCGTACTTCAAACGCCGCTGATTTTCACGTGGAAAATGCTCGTTGTGAGTTTTTCACTTTTTCTTTACGTTGTTGATTTGTTTCTTTTTTGGTTTCTGGCTTTTTTGCGACAACAAAGTCAATGCTGTGTTAAATTTTGTTATTGTTCATCGTCTGCTGCCGCACAGTTGTGGTTGTTGTTGGTGGTGATGCTGCAGGTGTCAACTGACCAGGTCAGAGCCAAGCGATGGCCACAGCGTGTTGTCCTTTGCCATAAACGAAAAAAGTCCTTTTGAAAATTTATTATGAAATAATTCATAAAAACGCATGCGGCCGGCGCTTCACACCATTGTCAGAAGTTTGTTGGTCGCTCCAGGTGAGCAACGGTTTGCGCATACCCTGTAAGCCTTAACTTGAAAGAGGCATACCGCACTACAGAGCATGCTTGGCTTTATTAAGTGCTGCTAGAGTAACTGTTTTGTCTTTATTACATTAAATCTGTTATATCATTGCAATAATTAGTTATTGTCAACTGAGTACAGGGTAACTTTCTGTTGTTGACACACATGACCTGAACAACTTTTTTGGCTGACCGACTGCCAAAAGCCTCTGCTGCGACAAGCGGGGCGTGGCAGCTGCCACCGGCGTTTACATTGCGTATGCGTATTGTGCCCCCAACCAAAAAAAATAAGAAATGAATGTAAAAAACAAGGAGAATTGTTAAATTTATATTTATTTTTATGGCTTGGCTTTGTTTCAATGCAGCGCACGCCGCGTGTCTTCTCGCTTTATTTGCAGCATTCAACATTTTTAGTGAGTTGGCAACGTTTCAGCCTCAGCCACAGTCTTATGCCACACTCTCTGCCACTTCCCCTGGCCTGCCCTTTGCACTCCCCCCACTGCTTACCTCATGCCACTTAAATGTTTACACTTTTTGTTCCCCGCTTTAAAAAATATATGTATGTATTTATATATATACTTCGACTGCATGTGTTCGACTTTATTTATATTTTTTCATTCATTTTTTCCAATTTTCCAATTTTTTACTGTATTTGCTGGTGCCCGGTTAAACTGTTCTGCACTTATCTTTCTTTTTTTTCGCCCCTTATATATTCTGTATTTTTAGGCAATTTTTACTTTATTGGCCAAGCGTTTTTCACATTGGCTATAAATATTTTTTAGGTCAACAAATGTTTGCGGTTTTACTTGTCAATTTGAAGTGCATTAAACGTGCAATAGGGCACATATTTATATATACATTTTTTTCTCCTATTTTGTTATTTTTGATTGCGTTTTTTGGCTTAGTCACATAGGTGTGTAGTGTGCCGTTCTGGCAATGCCAGCGATTATAAAAACTTTACTAAAATTTATACTTTTAGGCAGGGATTTAAAAACCAAAAGTGGCTTAACTATTTGATATAAAATGCTCAAAGTGATTTTTTGGGGGACATTAGAAGTTGGAGATTTAAATAAGTTAAGTAATATTCAAAAACTTTCGATTCAAAAAGCATTTTAAAGCTTAAGCTCAGTTGCATCAAAAGGAGAGTGAATATTTGTAAACTTTGGAATGTTTTTAAAGCAAATGACTGAGACTTGTACCCAATTGAGACCTAAAATCAAGGGAGTCAGTTGTATCAGAGGATCAACAAATTTGCAAATCAATTGGTTTGCTCTTAAAACTGTAAAATCTTAGCTCTCAAGCATGTTCTCATGTTAACTGGAATACCTGGAGATAACCAAGAATATTTGAAAAGTCTACCTGCAAAAGCAAAAGCATCAAATGAACAAATGTCAACAGATGCGCAGTGTAAACGTGGCTAAAACTCGGAGCAGAGTGTGTGATACACAATTGTACAAAAACACATACATGTACTGTTAGTGGAACATGTCTTGTCATGTTTGCTTGCTATCATAGGGAGTATGTGCGCGTGTAAAGTGAAGTTGAGTTGAGTTGAGTGGCTTATGAATATTCACGAATGTGAAGCTATATCTCGAGGTTTTTTTTTGGTTAGCAGAAAATATCTCATGTTCCGATTTTGTAATCTAAATTCGCAATTACGCAAGTCCAAGATGGTTGTAACAAAGTTCTTCAAGGAAGCGAAACGATGGAATGTATGAATGAATAGTATGAATGTACTCGTACATATTCATAGAGTGCGGAGTCTGTTGAGTGTACAGAAAAGCAAACAGCAATAAAGCAAACCGTCAAGAGAGTTAGAGAAACAAACAGAGCAGCACGAGAGGAGTACATAGATACAACACTAGCTGATTGAGGTATACTTTCAGGCGTCTAGCTTTGGTTCTCCCTCTTGGCTTGCCTTCTGGCTTTTCCCACCAACTCACACCGCCTGCTTGCCACAACATCATTCACAATTTGTTTCAATTTTAAATGCCTTCTCGCGGGCTGCAGCTGCTTGAATGTTGACTGTCGAGTGCTGCTGTGTGTGTGTGTGTAGTTTTAGCAGCTACTGTAGTGTTCTGTGGGCGTGCCTTTGTGCCTTTGCCTGGCATTTTGCTGCCGCTGTTGCGCACTCCAAAAAAAAATTACCACTGAAAATGTTTCGACGCTGCGTTCGAGTGCGAAAAGGTTGGCCCCGCACTTAAGCAATGTCAACGGCAACGGATCCTAGCTCTGCTCCTCTAGCGGTAGCTGGTGGTATTGCTGTGACTGTAGCTGTAACTGAAGCTGTCTAGCAACAGAAGAAATACCAACCGGAAATGCCGGAACAGCGTGCGGTTGCTTGTCGCTATCCTGTTCCCCTGCTCCCCTACTCTCCTTCTACACTTCCTCTCTCGTTCCACCCCTCTGACATTTACACACTTCTTCTTCTTCTTCTGGTTCTCCGCGGCGAGGCATAAACGTATTTGCTGAAAGTGTAACGCTTGTTAAAACAGATAAGAGCGACACAGGATATATGCACTCTCAACGCAGTGCGGTAGGTAGGTGACTCTGTGGCAATGTTTGAGTATGTGGCAGTAGGGGGCGTGGGCAAACGGAAGGCGGTGCGCAGCGGTGGGTGGCAACTATAAGTGGCAGTGCCGGCATGATAAATGACATGTTTCATTTGACATTTTAACAAAGTGTTGAATTTTTGCTGCTTCAAATGCTTTTTGTGACGTGACAAACTTTTTTGTCACAACTGTTAAATAAGAGCCCAAGGACCCAAAGACCCAAGGACCCAGCAGACCAAGGACTAAGGACCAAACAGAATGTCTGCATAATATTTCAAGCAAATAGAAGAAAATGTATGTGGCAAGTAGCATACATATACTCTGGCAAAAGCGCGGCATTTGACAGTCGATTGTTTTGCAGTCAGCAATCTGCATTCGCTAATGATATATTTATAACCTCCCCGGCAGGAAGTGTGCTATCATTTCTAGATCAAACATTACTACTGCTTCTGGTAAGTTAGGCTTCCAGTTAAGTTGAGTTAAAGTCAGCTTGAAGCATTAAACTGCAGTACTGCTTATACTCTAAGTCTTTATATTATTGATTCCCATTGTCTCGTTAGTGTAAATATTTAGCTTTAAGCCAAGGCAATGTCAACTGGCATTACGAGATTATGAGAGCTTATATGAGCTTAAATCTGATTCAAAGTAAATGGAAAAACTTTTAGTTTGTAATCAGCACGTGGCAATGGCAATGGCAGCTGACAGAAGTTACTCATACGCCGCGTTGAGCATTTAAAATGTGCACTGCAAACAGACAGGCTTGAAGGCGAATCGTACGCCGAGAGGGGGGACTTGGCGGGGACAGATTGAACAGACTAGCAGTGGGACATAAAATTATGGCACGCATTTATCAACATTTAAAACGCGTTGATGACAATCTGCTTGGCTGCAATTTAAATATGCAAATGACAGACGTTGCGGAAGTTGCAGATGCCGCGCACATACCCACACACACACACGTACACCGACACACATACACACACACGCAGAGTCATGCACTGCGCACTCAGACACCCTGCATAGTTGCGTTTTCTTGCGTGTCGTACGGACGGACGGAGGACAACTGCAAACAGCAAGGACTCAACTCAACGCGAGGCCACATATTTTAGAGTGCACTTAACTCGTTTTCCAGCTAAGCAGGAGGATATTGTGCCATGGCGCTTCTGAATGTATGCTATGAATATGCCAAGCGAAGAGTATGCAACAATGCAACTAGGTGCGGGTTGCGTCATAAGAGGCAACTGGTCCATCGATGTTAGAAGCAGCAGAAACACCAGCAACAACAGCTTGCTCCTCGCTTTGACCTCGTGAACTTTAATTACAATCTACGCTTTGCATTTGCTCTATCTTTGTCTGAGTGTATGTCGGTTTGTCTCGAGCAGCCGTTGGGCAAAAAGCTTGGCATAGAAAATATATGTAAATCATAATAAGCGGCATAGTATTCTACAGTCTCTTGAACAGAGTGAAGTTCTGCTCTTCACTGCTGCCTTTACTTTTGGGCTCTGCTCGGAGTTCTGGGCACGCATAAAGACCGAGTTCTTCCCCCCTTTTTGCAGTAGCAGCAGCAGCAAACCGCAAATTAAAAATTTCTGCACGTCTCCACATAAAAAAGTTCTTTTCCACTCTTTCTCTCTCTCTCTCTTGGTTGCTCTCTGTATTTATTTTTTTTTTTATATACATTTTTCTTCTTGTTTCTCGTTTTTTTATGCTTTCGTTTAGTTTCTGCTCATATTCAGGCTCGCTGCCTGGCAGCGCTGTCGCCGGTTTATTTCCTTTTATATTGCTTTGCTTTATGCGCACACACACACACACGCACACTATTCATACACTTACATACTTATATGCACAATATGTGCCTGTTCGGGCACTTCAAAGTTTAGCTTTACAGTTAGTGTGTGTGTGTGAGTGTGGTTGTGTGTATTTCGTACTCAGCTTCATTCGAATTGTCATGCTGTCTTTCTTTCACTCTCCAACACTGGCTTCCTCTCTCTGTCCCACTCTTTGTGCTTGCCGGCGACTTTCTTTCATTTCGAGTCCTTTTTTCCTAACCCCTTTTGGCCCTCCCCGATTTTGTCGAGCAGTGCGTGTGCAGCTAACACAACTGTCCTGACGCGTTGATTGTGTTTGCATATTATACACGCCCTTTTATGTCCTATGGCAATATGAAATTTATTGTGTGTCACACCGTCCCACTGTATAACTGTCCCCACTGTGTCAGCCTTCAGTATGGCCCTGACAAACTGGCCAAGCAGGGCAGCATGGGAGCCAGGGCGTGGCAAAACTGTCAGGACATTGATTTTAATCTCAGCGCCAACTGCACAGCCTGCCAGTCTCCTTAGCTTGTCCTTTACACGCAACAGCAACAGCAGCAGCACCAAAAGAGCAAATTTTTAATTAAAATTAAAGAAAATAAATGAAAAGAAAGCTGAGATAAAAAGCAAAAACAACATTTTAAGTGTGCATTTCATACACTCCAACAGTGCAACGTCCAGACAAATCAGTCAGTTAAGTCTCAATTAATTAAGCTAAACCTGTTTTATTTAGAAATTAAGCTTGAATTTACTATTACTATTAAAAATTCTCTTGGCTTTATAAATATTATGTATAAATAGTTGCCTACCTTTATTTAAAATGACATTTAAAGGCAGAAAATAATCATAGAACAAATAAACATGTATTCGCATATTTACGTGGATTTCTGAAAACTCTTTAACCAAATGTGAACGATAATGAATGATTTAAAAGAGAGGTGGGCATGTGTTTGTGTGAGGTACATTTATTTGTTGCATTACGATTATTGCGGGCACATTAAATGGACATTATGGCTTCCGCTGAGTCGGCTCAAAGCTGGACCATAAATGGCCACAATCCACAAAATATAAACAAATGCAGTCAACCGCATGCACATAGAAAACAGGCAGTCAGTTTTATGCCACACGAGCCACAAAATGTCTGCAACACTAGCGTATATTTTACAACAAAAGAAGCGAAAGCAAAAACAAGTACCAAACACTCACACACACACACATAGAAAAATAACCACATTACCGAAAAGCGATTACCGTGTTGCAGTTATAACCCATCTAATTTATGTGAAATTCTACATTCAGTTTTGTACAGCAGCAAAAAAAAGAATTAAAACGGAATCAGTTGAACATTTGTTAACAATCAGTTTTGTTAACCATAATAATAATAATACTTATGATGAAATGATTATGGTAGTTTATTCGTTGTCTTTTTTTTTAGCTTTCGGTTGATTGAATCTTTTGTCTTTTAATTATGTGAACATCAAAATTAGTTCGGCTTTTGTGCTAATCATTATGCGTTTTGATTAATATTTAACTAATAAATTGACGAGAAAATATTTCACAGCATATTTCAAAATTAAATTGAAAATAATGCTTGATCAACGTTTCAGTAGGTGTGTACGTGTGTGTGTGTGCGTGTGTTTGTGTGGCTGGTAGTACGCGGCGTATACGTAATTGAATTTAAACTGCTGCAGTCGGGAAAAGAACTTTTTCAATGCCAGGAGCATTAAGTTTCGATTTATTTCAATCAGCGAAGACCATTTGCGCCTCGCATCGGACCCCATAAAATTGCAGTAAATTAAACAGTTGTAAAGTTAAATTACGCGATTCGATATGCATGCGGTCGATCTACGTAAAATATATATGTATATTTGCTGTAATACCCTGCACTGAGTTTCAAATGAGGAAATAGGGAAAACAAAACTTATTTAACTATTTATATTTAATTATCTATCTCTTAAATTGGACTTTTTCATTAGTTAACAGTAAGCTATAGAGCATAGCTAACTTTTCTAAAACACCCAGAAATTTGTACAGCTTCCGTAGTATCTCTAAAGTCTAACACTCCTTTAAGCTCTTTGTATTTTCATTCGTTTTCCATTTGAAACTGACTACGACTGAGTTTGTTGCGCATTTAAAACCAATGGCATTAAATTTTCCCTACTACGTTTTTTTCCTGCTACCTTCTGTTTTCCCTTGTTCCGGCACTCCATTTTCCGTTACCATTTTCCCGCTTCTGTATTGCACAATTTAATGGAGTTGAAGCCTCGCGCATTTGTGGCTAAGATGGCGTCCGCAAGTGTTGACTACCGCTAACCGCTTACTTAGGCCATTATATGAGCCCGGCTGAGGCGACATTGTATTAAGCGCGAGAAATTTATGGCAATGCGGCGGTAATGTTAACGGTGGCAACTTTGGCACCGGCATCTACTACTACCACTACTACTACGTTGCTTTAAGAGACTCGAAGCTAAGCTGTGCTGCTTTAGCCAAGTACTTGTGAATTTATGGACAATGCCTGCGGTGTGCTCTGACTGAAAAGCACAATCAGCTGATAAACCAGATGGCTCTTTAAATAGTTAATTAATCAATGAGCACTTCTCTTCGTTTATAAACATTGCCTCGAGTTATGTTCATGTTTCACACAGTCTAGTCGTTCCAATGGCCGTCTATACAAATGGTTTTCTTCATCCGCCATTCAAGTATTTAAAAAGCTAAAGATAGCCCGCGGCCATGCTCATAAATTCAAAAGAGCACCCATTAAGTGTCACAGCCTAACGGAATCACTTGAAGCATGGAGGCCTTCAAAGTTTTCTGAATAGTTAAAGAAAGTTTATTTAAGCACAGCGAGAGTTGCTTCAGTAGACTTAATTGTTAAGGCGTTAAATTAAATTTAAAGGAGCTAAAATTTAAGACAACTTTACAGAAGTGACATTAAATTAGAAACTTCAAATTAAACTCAAAAAAATCAAACAACTCTTTTATATGATTGTAAAGTAACTATAGTATAATATTCGACACTTTTTGAACAGCCCTCGTTTAAGGCAAGTAGTTCTACCAGTGTGAGCATAAACTCTTATATTGTTGTGATTGTATTGGAGCTGCGTGTGGAATACATTTACCAGCTTCGCACTTATTTTATGGGTTCGCTTGGCTTCACACCTTGCTATAGTCTTTCAAACACACACACACTCTCCTAACACACACTATACAAATTACAATTTTTATAGCATGTGATTTTTAAAAATGTATGTGGCACATAAAAGCGTCCACGGCACGTGGCAAAAACCGTAGAGTTGAAAAAATAAAAAAAACGTTTGTCTTTCAGGAGCTAAAACTTTTCTTCCGCTTTACTTTTCCTTTATTGTGAATTAATGGTTTATTTATGAAGTGCTAAAATTAAATACAAGCTTAGTATAGTAACAAGCTTTTCCGATGTTCATTTTGTTTTTGATTTCCTTAACTAAGTTGATTTTCTTTGTTGCGTTTCGTGCTCACAAATTATTGCCAAATAATGAGCATTTAGTTTTATGCGGCATTATTTAATATTGTAGTTCTTTGCAACAGTTACATATTCTGCAATATGCGCAAATTACAACCAAACACGCAGCGTATTATTAATAATTGATACCCTACAAAATGTACAAAGGGTGTAATAGTGTTACCTAAAAGTAAATCGAACCCATTTGTTTCATGTTAGTTTTTATGACTGTACAGGGTATTTTCCGCTTTTATCAGCACTTGTTTCCTACGATTTTTTTGGTGTGATTGCGTGTCGTTTGTCATTTCTGTATGTTAATTTGCTGTTGCAATATTTCTGTATTTTTTTATGCTGACTTTTTTGTTGTTTATTAAATATGCATAGCATGCAAATGACGGTCGCAAGCCAATTAACTTTGATCGATTCAACAAAACAGGAGGAAACATTTTATGAGCAATTAATGTGGTTACCGTCACTACTCGTCGAGTGGTTGCCAATGTAACCGGAAAAACTGTAAGCCGAAAGTCAAAAGCCGGCAAATTGATTGCGTGAAGGGGTGAAAAACAAAATAATTCGTACATTAGGCAAACAAAATCAAATTTAATTAGAATGTCAGTTGCTTTGATTTATATATGAAACTTTTTTTATTTGTAGTCTAATTATATTCAAATTGAAGTTGTTTTTTCTCAGCGCATATCTTAAATAATTAAAATAATATGCAAATCTTTTCGGTTATGACATTAGCAAGAGTTCGTTGTGTCTCTCTCTTTCTCTCTCTCCCCCTTTCTCTCTCTCTCCCTCTTTCTCTCTACATAAATATAGTTTTTGTGCAAAAATGACTGAAAACTATTTAAAATATGCACAGAAATATTTGCAACAAACGCAAAACGTTGCACATTTGCTGATGCAATTTCTCTCCCTCATTTGGAATGCTTAACGCTTCGCTGAGTGCGCCTGAAAAATGCATAAATACTTGGCACATTCCCCGAAAATGCAAACAAAACAATTACGGTAGAATTTGGGAACTGAAATGGTAATTTATTTGCATGCGCATTGAGCACATTTAACTGTTAATGGCAATGACATGACATTTTGCTTCCTATTTTTTCCCTAGCTTGACGCCATTTGGAAGGTATGTGTGGAAAAAAGTGTTGCATACTTTCGAGCGGTACCCGAAATGTAATGTGTTTATTTAATGAGTGTTGGCAACTTTTAGGCACCACGTTGCCTGATGTATTCATGCAAAATTCTCACGTTTGTCTTTTCGCTGCCGCTGTTCTTACCACTTCAACATTTGCTCCCATTTCTCATTATTAGAATACTTTACTGTGCCGTTTACGTTGCTGGTTGCTACTGATGCTGTTGCTGTTGCCGTTGCTCTCTACTGCTGCTGCTGCTGCTGTTGACTTAGTCAAGAGCAATTAACATGCAAATAAGGCCTATTAGTTACCTAAACGTCAGTCTGTCAGCTGCTTCCGCACTTACATTCAACGGCAGCAGCACTTGCCACCTGGCAAAGACTTGTCTTCTCGCATCTCTGCTCTACATATCTCATCTTAACTTATTCATATTGTTGCTGGCCTTTTTAACGGGCGGGCGTTTCACTTTAATGACTTACTAATTTTCAGTTTGCTGCCTTTGACTTGTGCTGTCGTCGCGCTGTTTATGTCTAAGTGAATGTTTCATGTTTTTTTTCCTTTTTCTCTTCTTAATGAAAAAGGAATCTTAATTGGCTATTTAAGGGATACGGACGCTTAGCCGCTAGCCTTTCATGTCATTAAAGTTAACGATTATGTTATATTCTCAAAAACTTTTTGATTTTCTACAGAAGAAATGCAATAGCTAAAACCATTTGGTATACCCTGCAGTCCAGAAAAAACATCCAATTCGTTTGTAGACACACGATAACTAACACAGTATCTTTAAGCCTACTCCCTTTCCATTATGTACTTAATATATGCATGGAGCAAACCCCTTTCGTAAATTTTTCTTTGCCTCGTTTATAGAATAATCTTTTTTCATGATTGGAGCTTAAAGTTTTTAATTTTTATGAACTTTGTTTGCTATTAATGTTAATTGATCACTTTAATTTGAACATTTTCATTAAAACTTTGCTAAGGTTAAAGGTTGTCACTCCGGACAAACACAGAAAATATTTAGAGAAGTGGAGGTCTAGGGGTAGAGAGGTGCTGGCATAATTTATTGCCAGTTGGCCAGGTCACAGATTCACAATGTTGGACTCACAGTGGTCAGTGGTGTTGGCAGCAACTTTAGCACCAAACCAGGCCGCAAATCGCAAATCGAGTGTATCTGCAGCACCTGCAGCAAGTGCAAGCACACACACGTACACACACGCACACACACGCACACACACTCGCTATACACCTACTAAAATTTACACCCGAAGAGACAATGGCTCGGTGGTGTGGACAATGAATGCCGAGGGTGATGATCCAGCTTGATTTATCTACTGGAGCTGAGGTTAAAAGTTTTCCACATACTCTCATTATTTAGGTCAGATTGCCTTTGTATGCACAATGGATGTAACCACACACACACACATACTCGGAGAACGGGACACATACGTGCTAGGGTTATGCAAATATTCTGTATGGTGAGCTGTCAGAGATCGTTGAATAATATTGGTAGTCCTTGAGTTGAGCTTGAATGCTGTCCGCAATTATTAAACTTTTTGCCATGCTCTTAACTTCATCTCGTAACTTTTGCTTTAACTATGATTATTTTATCGGTCTTTCTGTATTTCCTTTTTTGGTTTCTTGTTTTATGATGAGAGGGGTAAAACTGCTTAGCCGTTTAACAGGATATCTGATGTCCTGCCTGCGCCGCAAGATGCTGACAGCCAGCTCATCATTTAGCCTTGCCGAGTGTAACTAATTATTGCTGCTCGCTTTCGCTTTTCTCCCTCACTTATTGACTGTCTTGCCTTGTCGTTCCCCCTTCCCATTCCCATTCCCTTTTCGTTCTTTCTGTGTTTTTCCTCCCGGATATTCGGCTTCCCCCTCACATTGTACAATATTTTGCTGACGTTTCACTTAGATCCATCATTTTGTATAGCCGTCTGCGACACGTGGTCCTCAGTTGGCTAATAAATCTTAATCAGGCGCTGACCAAGTCAAGCCTTAGCTATGTGGGCGTTGCCAATTTGTGGCTTTTACTGCCATAAACACTTTTTTTCATTCCATCTTCAAGGAAATCATTTTGCTTTTGTTTCTGTTTCTGTTTCTTGCAATTGAAGCTGATAACTTATCATATTATTGGACATTCATTGGCCCGCTTGGGCATAATTAAGATTATTTAGTATATATATATTTCAATGCTCACTTTATTACTAAGATTACGAAAAGTTTAATTTAAAAATGCTATCGCCATTGGTCTAGAGGATCTTCTTAAAGCCCGATGTCATGCAGGAGCTTATCCCACCAGCTCTTAGTGGTAGTAGTTGCTGGAACTTCGGTAGTTTCATTCCAGACTGGGGTAGTCACATTCGAGCCCGTGGTTGTTGCATTCCAGGAAGGGGTTGATGCATTCCATCCAGGAGTGGTGAAGTTCCAGCTAGGTGTGGTCCAGGAAGGGGTTGATGCATTCCATCCAGGGGTAGTGAAGTTCCATCCAGGGGTGGTGAAGTTCAGGACTGGAGTGCTCCACGTAGGGGTTGATGCATTCCATCCAGGGGTAGTAAAGTTCCATCCAGGGGTGGTGAAGTTCCAGCTTGGGGTGGACTCGTTCCAGCTAGGAGTTGAATAGTTCCATCCAGGGGTGGTAAAGTTCCAGATTGGAGTGCTCCACGTAGGGGTTGATGCATTCCATCCAGGGGTAGTGAAGTTCCATCCAGGGGTGGTGAAGTTCCAGCTAGGGGTAGACTCGTTCCAGCTAGGAGTTGAATAGTTCCATCCAGGGGTGGTGAAGTTCCACACTGGAGTGCTCCACGTAGGGGTAGTAAAGTTCCATCCAGGGGTGGTGAAGTTCCAGCTAGGTGTAGACTCGTTCCAGCTAGGAGTTGTATAGTTCCATCCAGGGGTGGTGAAGTTCCAGACTGGAGTGCTCCACGTAGGGGTAGTAAAGTTCCATCCAGGGGTGGTGAAGTTCCAGCTAGGTGTAGACTCGTTCCAGCTAGGAGTTGAATAGTTCCATCCAGGGGTGGTGAAGTTCCACACTGGAGTGCTCCACGTAGGGGTAGTAAAGTTCCATCCAGGGGTGGTGAAGTTCCAGCTAGGGGTAGACTCGTTCCAGCTAGGAGTTGAATAGTTCCATCCAGGGGTGGTGAAGTTCCAGACTGGAGTGCTCCACGTAGGGGTAGTAAAGTTCCATCCAGGGGTGGTGAAGTTCCAGCTAGGGGTAGACTCGTTCCAGCTAGGAGTTGAATAGTTCCATCCAGGGGTGGTGAAGTTCCAGCTTGGGGTGGAATAGTTCCAGCTAGGTGTGCTCCATGTTGGAGTCCAATTTGGCGTGGAATAGTTCCAGTTTGGCGTGGAATAGTTCCAGCTTGGGGTGGAATAGTTCCAGCTTGGTGTGCTCCATGTTGGAGTCCAGTTTGGTGTGGAATAGTTCCAGTTTGGCGTGGAATAGTTCCAGCTTGGGGTGGAATAGTTCCAGCTTGGTGTGCTCCATGTTGGAGTCCAGTTTGGTGTGGAATAGTTCCAATTTGGCGAGGTATAGTTCCAGTTTGGCGTGGAATAGTTCCAGCTTGGTGTGGTCCATGTTGGAGTCCACTGAGGGGTAGTTTTATTCCAGCTAGGAGTAGTGGCGTTCCATCCAGGGGTGCTATTTCCATCCAATGGGGCTTGGATAATGCAGTTCTCAAAGCGACCAAAAGACCTCTTCAGATCATGCAATGTTCTGTCGATTTCATGGATAACACAGCGTTCAATTTTCCGGATATTCTTCTCAATGGGGCGCAAATCCCCAAACAGGTTCATGACCTGCAAGAAAACACATTTCAATAAAGTCCGATCAAGTGAATAACTTGTAATTCTTTCTTACCAGATCTGCATAGCAGTTTCGAGTGGTACAGGCGAGCGACTTTTGCTTGAAGGAGTCCTTGACTCCTGCTGAGCTCCTTTGCTGCACAAAGTTCTGCAGTTCGAGAATGTTTACATTGCCACATTCGCGGATTTTGATACCAGCATTAATCAATATCTCAGAGTTTTCTCTGGAATACTTGTTGGCACACTTATCCACATTTTCAATGATATGGGGAAATTTCAGGTCTCCGATTATGGCATCGAATAACAAGTTACCCAAACTGAACTCGTTGGCTATAGCATTCGGCTCAGCGGCCGTTATCGTCTGCAAATAGCAAAAAAATTAATTAATTTAAATTAATTGAAATTTTAAATAAATTAAACTATCTACAAAGCTATGTAATCGGTGAGTACTTACGAATAACAGTGCAAAAAGCACTGCAAATTTGTTGAGAACCTCCATAGTGGCGGTTCGGTTCGTTTCTGAGTTCCTCGATGCCTTCACTGACCATTTTAAATCAAATTTTCAGCAATAAAATCTATGACGTAGCAATATTTTGCTTCAGTTTTATACCAATAACAATTTAAAGTGTTCTTTTCTATTTTTTGTCAATTCTTCCGCTCGACGATAAGGTGCCTTAACCACCTGATGGATGATTAGAATTATCTACATATGAGTAAGTTCATATATGCTTATATATATTTAACCATTTGATATGATATCTACGCAAAAGAGTCGTAACTATGCGTAGACCAAGTAGAAATTCTGGGAAAGGTGATTTTTAAATCACTTATATATTGATTACTTGACGGCAATCAAATGTCAAGAGATTTATAAATATACTTGGTAATGAAAGAGCCAAGACTATCAAGATTGCTGATACGGTGAGCGATGTATTGAGAAGGTCAAGTAAATTGATTTTGAAAGCTCTTTATTTACTGCGCTCATAAATATTTCATATTGATTAAGATTCATAATTTGAAACTCTGCTCAATTAGTTAATTGGTTGGGCGGGCTGCATCTCAGCTGGTGCAGGCTGCATCTCAGATTGTGCCAGAGGTTGGTTTTCAGTTTGCCTAACGGGGCTCTGCTCAGGTTGCTGCACGGCGTTCTGCTCAGGTTGCTGCACGGCGTTCTGTACGGGCTTCTGTTCGGATTGCTGCACTGTTTGCTGTTCTAGCTGCTGTGGCTGCTCCTTGGCTACAATCTGCTCACGTTGGTAGGGAATCCTGTTCAGGCACATGTTGTAATCATTGGCAGCCTCAATGGTCTTGACCTTGGACTCGGAAATGGCAGCACTGTGACAATTGGAGCGATCCAAGCTAAGATTGTTAGAATCGGCACTAATCTGGGATTGAACCTTGTAGGCTTGAGAGTTGGCGTTGTCTAAAAGTTTCAGATCCGTATCGAACTGCATAAAATACAAAGATAAATCAAGTATACGCTCTAAGGTTTTTCCAAACAACTTACGTAGGAGATTGTACAGTTGACCAGAAGTTGATTGTCGGTCTCATTGATGCAACGCTGCAAGTTCTGCTGCAGAGTAACCAATTGATTGCGAACTTGTGTAGCAGTCGAATTAATGTTCTGATTATTTTTAATCGTCGTTGAATTGGCGGCATCTTCACACTTGCTGGTGGCGTTACTCAATTGATCAATAACTTTGTTGCTGGCATTCTGGTAGGTAACCCAGCAAGCGTTTTCAGCTGGCGACAGAGCACGATCCTCGATTCCAGCACGAGCGAACACCATGCGGAGGAAGCTCTGCTCATCGGCAATGCGGGGCCACGCGTTTGCCTGCAATAAATATCATTAGATTAAGTGGGCACTTAAGTGACAAGATGCGATAAGACGATTACTTACAGCGAGCACTGTCAGTGACAGTAAAAGAACACGTGTGAATACGAGCATTTTTTAAACAAATAAATCACAATTTGATGCAAGAGGTTTTTACGTTGCTTTTGATTTCTAACTAATTGCTCATCTCGAGTTGTGGATGTTTTTATAGCAAAATTGAACGCTTAAAGTACTGCAGAAAATTCTGCACACACTTAGATAAGATATTAAAGACGATGTCGCAGTTAATTGGCTTTCTGCAGTTTTAAGATGATTACAACATGTTGGTGGCAATAACATGTCTGAGTTCATATTTAGTTGAAGACCTTACAACCCATTTGCGATGATATATTGCTACCGGGGCGACTAATCAGTGCACATGTCCCATTGGGCTGCCTTATCAAAACAGACCATAAGGCACTGACAATGGTGTCTACATGTCTGCATTCTTATCAGTGACAAACATATGATATAAGAATTTATTTTTAAGACGTTCTTTTTCCAGTATTTTCGCGCTAAGTCGATGATTCACCTGAGCTCATGTTTACCCACGTTTTCAATGAATTCGCTTAGTTCAAGTGTCAATTAATATGTTTCAAGCATTTACAAGATTGGGCCATAAATTGTACCATTTGGTGTTACTTTTAACGTCAATCAAATAGTTTCCCAGAACTGAGAGATAAGAGGTCTTAGAGCCCACAATCAGTTCATGATAATAATATAGAAATTTCCATGAATTTTCGTTATCGTTTAAAATATTTGGTGCTTTTTGATTTCCCATCGGCATATCTATAATGTAGAAAATTATCAAATTATGGGGAAAAAACGTTTGCTTTCTTTTGCAGACCGGAAATCTTTTGATAATAGTCCATTAGTAATATTTCATTTATAAATTACTTGAGTTGAACAACAAATTTGTTAATTGGTCAGTTTCTTGGCATTATCAATGAGAACTTTTCGTGGAAGCACAAAAATCTAGATAAAAGTATTTTGTAAACAAATATTAAATCTATTTCATTCACAAATTGAATTCAAAATAAATCAGTTAAAGAGTTAACAGTTTTACAGGTGTGCTAAGCTCATCAGAAAGTTTCAGCATGTTTTCAATTTGATGTAATTAAGTAACCCGAGTGTTAGATCATTAGTTGAATGAGGTATTGCCTTTTTAACTTTCAGTTCAATTGGCAAACAAAGCGTGGAAGGAAATTCAATTCATTTTTCATAGCTAGCGGTTGGTTGAGGGCGGTGAGAAAAAATCAGAGGCAGAGATTGTTCTGATGTGAAAGCTGGCAAAACAATTTTGAAAAGTGGCTGAATTCACAGTTGCCAACAAATTTATCACAACATCGTACAGACAAACAAACACACACAGCGACGTGTACAGCGTATGTAAATGTGTATATGTGTGTGTGTGTGTGTGTGTGTGGCAGCCTCATATATCATGCGACACACCAAACAAGATTTATAAGGTAAAACATTGTTGAAGCACCTCTTGAGAAATAAAGTCGACGCCGTAACCAAAAAAGGGAAAATGTATTTTCTGTTGGAAGCGTCGCATAACTCAAACGATTAATCAAAAGTATAAAGTGCAAGCGGGGTGCAGCTTACTTTTCCAAAGGGGTGTATTGAAAATGGGTGGCATTGGGGGTGTAGCAAGCCTAGGTGGCTGCCACAAGCAGCTGCTTAACTTGAGAGACAGCAAACAGCAAACAGCAAAGAACGCGGCAAATTAAGACTTGAAGTTAGACAAAAAGTGCCTCACGTACGCTGTGCTTAATTTACAGCCAAGTTATATAACATGTATATATAATATATGCGAGATATCTGAAGTATGGCAGAGAGCCGCTTTGGCGCTGAGCTGTTAGGCCCTTGAAGTGTGACAGCTGCTGCTGCTTTTGGTTAGCGGATTCGTGATTTTCAATGCCTGACACTTTTAATGACAACCATTGTCACCTAGCTGCCTTTTGCCACTTTGCCAACCTTCTTCAGTGTGACCCCTGCCTCTGCTGCTCTTACCTGCTACTCATTTGTTTGTACTCAACTCGAGTCGAGCATCATGTAATGCGGCTTGAAGTGTCATTTACACGCGCATTGTATTGCGGCTGCCACATGCCCCATGACTCCTTAGCTGCCCCTTTCACTCGCCTCCTTTCTCTTTCTCTGACTGCCCTTTCTCTTTCTGTTGGGTCGCTGTTTGCTTTTTAAGTAGCTGTTAAGCATTTTCATTACACACGCCGAAATGCACAATGATTTATGCGGCGAACTGCTACAGATTAAATGCTCACACTCTTAACGTGCCACACCCCATGCCAAGCGCCTCCCCACTCCCTTTCCCTTACTCCTGCTGCTTTTACTCTGCGCCAGTTTATCATTAAAAAAATGGCATTTCATGCCGCATGCCTCATGCCTCACATGCCACACGCAGCTATGAGTGTTGCGCATTTTCAAGACCATCAGCACTGACATTGCACATTGCTGTTACAGTCGCTGCTGTTGCTGTTGCTGTTGCTGCTGCTGTTGTTGCTGCCACTCGTTGTCAGTGGGATATCGCCTTTGTTTACTGCAGCTTTGTATGCAAATAAATGGGTGGTCTAGACAGACACGCACAATGGCAGTTTTAATTTGAAAAGTGCCTGCTGCAACGACAGATGCAACTGCAACAACAGCAACAGTATCGCGAATGGAGTGCGACGCGTTTTTGTAACAACCGCAAAACGCGACATGTGAGAACACATCTCGTGGTCAGTTTAACAAACAAAAGCAATTTTTTAAATACACTTAAATTTGTTTGAAAATATTTGCTAAACTTACAGCAGAAAAATTGCATTTGTTTCTTTTTTTACATTTGTTTAAGTGAGTCCCCTTCTTTTCCCATGACTTAAATTAATTTAAGTGTTGAAAGAACGTAAATAAATTTAAATTTACTTTGTAACCTTTTTCATTTTTATATTCAAAACAATTACAAATATTTATAAAAAAGTTAACAGTTTTATTTTAATTTCTTGACTACATTTTTTATGTCGTGCGCTAATGCAAACGACATTGAGTTTTTACAATTTCAATGTGGATTTTCGCAGCTTTTTAGTCAGGTATTTTTTTATGTTATTGTTGCTGCATCCTTGCAAGTTCCTGCCGGTCACTAAATTGAAATTCATAATGAGTTTTTTATGCAAATTTAGTCGCGGCGTTGGCGTGTAAAACTTTTGACTGCCACATTTTATTTCATTGTAAATTATTTCTGTACTATGCAAGGTTTTATTTAAATTCGCTAAAAATAAAATAATAACACATTAAGTAGCAAATTTGTGTGTGCAGACAGCGGGATTCTCTGTAGACTGTAGACTGATCGATTGTGAATCACAAACTTGATTGATTGACTTTAGTTAGCAATCAGTTTGATAAAGCTAATTGAGGTCTGGTTTGCGCTGGGCCTTAAAATTGCGCAGTTAACTTAATAATGTTATAAAATACAAATAAATATAAAGGAGTATTAAAAATGTTACTTTCGGAAGTTAATAAAGTTGAAAATTATTTTTGGTAAATTATTTGCGATAAGAAAAAATCTTTTAGTTGTATAAACGCTGCTTATTTTTACTTGAGCCCAAAACAAATGACTAATAAACATTTTTTATTGATAAGATAATAAAAAATATTAAAATAAAGCAAAAGCTTAAAATTTTAAATGCTATTTAATTAATTCCAAAGTCTTTAAGGTCGTTTGCTTTCAAAGAAAATATATTTTGCCAATAAATTTATGCTTTTTTGCAGGGTATAACACAAGCAAAAGCTTAACATTTGAAATGTGTAACTTGTGCTGTAGTTTTGTAGTCGTAGTTGTTGTTGTTGCCCTTGTCCGCACACATATATTTGTGTTGAGGCCGCAAGCAGAACTGTAACAGGATTGTTATATGTTAATTCAATATAACATTTGCTATGTCGTGTTACATGTTCGTCTAAATAGTTACAACAAAATGTGCCACATGTGGGCCACAAAGCATAAAAAATTTATATATATGAAAATACGTTAAATAGAAATAGAAAATTTGGTTAACCGCAAAAAAAACGAAAACAATTTTTATTAAAGGTTGAAAAGCTTGAATTTGATTCGCTTGAATACAACACAACGCAGTACAGCATTTTGTGGCCTAATGGCAAAACGGCATTTGAATTTAGATTTAATCCGATTGTAAAATGTGATTTAAATTTTCCAATAGCGAAACCTTACACACTGCGGATGAAGAAGAAGAAGAACCAGAGGGTCAGGAAAAGCGGTTGGCAAATGAGATTTGCATTTGAAAGCGCGGCGTTTTTATGCGAGCTGCGTTCGTGAAAATTTATTAAAGCTTTCATTGCACGTTGGGGAACTGAAACTCGAACTAGGATTAGAACTATATGGGTAGGGAGGAGGAGTGGGTGTGGGTGTGGTTGAGGGCGGGGCCTTTGTGTGTCGTAGATTTACAGTTCTAGTTTACAGAGTTTACAGTTGATTTTGCAGGCAGGATAAGAGGACTATTAAATGTTAGTGCGTTGCTTTTGTGTTACATTCTAAGCGCATTTAAAGCTCAACGCAGCAGAGTTAGTTAGTCTGTTAGTTAGTTTCTTTTCAAAGAGCTTTAATCAAGTTAAATGGCTGTTATCCCCCTTGCTACACCTCTGCCTAACTTTCTCTACTGGCAATTAAAGTCCATTAACCACACGATGCGTTTTGCACTTAAACCAATGAATTCACCTACGCACACGCACACGCACACATTTGATACAGTCACATTGTGGCACCTGTGTCCGCAATCAGTTGCAACTATGCAGCACGCAGAATACGCATCCGCAGCCGCAGCCGCATCCGCATCCTCATCCGTTTCCGGTTGATGCCAAGTCTATGTAGAGAAAACACTCAGTTGATGCCACATTACCTGACTGCACAGCTGCCCCTCTCTCTAGCCTGCTTTCAGTCTGTGCACTAATGTTTGTGTCACCAGGTGACCATTGTGTCAGGTTAGCGGACACGTGTGCATCCCCAATGAAAACTAATTAGACTCCTCATCAGTCCGACTCGGAACTGACAGAGGTTTTGCGCCCCTTTTACCACTATTTCAACTGGCCACATCGTCAGCTGCACTTGGCTGCATTCGGGTAGATGATTTTGTCATTTTTCTATACCTAAAACAGGACTGTAAGCAGTTTGGAGGATTCTCGATATATAGAATGATAAACTACGTAGACTTTAAATATAACTTAACATATCTACTGTTTTCCAAAACATAGTCAGACAGTTCATCGCCCTTTTCAAACTCATAAACCCTTTTTAGAGGGTATATGTTAGTTAATGTACCTTTCAGTTCGCCCACTAGTTTTGGTGCCATTTCCCGAGGCTCCACTGTGGTCACAAAATGCACAAACGGCGTAACTGCTGCTGCCATTTGATGTGGCAGTTGCAACTGTTGCTGTCATCAGTGCCCACACATTACATATAAATTCCACTCTTCTATATATCTGTACACACACAGAAAATTATATATTTCTATAGGTGTGTGTCTTTGTGTGTGTTTTACAGTGTGTGTTTGAAACGAACCCATTTGATTTCTTAGCTCATGTAGAACTTTGACCTTTAGCCCTGATTTTGACAAGTGTCACAGCAATTTTCGGGCTGTGTGTTTTTCTTTCTTAGAGCTTCGAAGAAGTTCAAATGTTAAATGTTCTTTTAACTGACACACAGAATTTAATTTATTTTTGGAAAGACAATCACAACGACAGATGTCAAATTAGCTGCCTAATAAACACACACACGTGGCTCGCCAGCATTTTATTTTATTTTATTTCATTTTATTTTCAAATGCCTACAAGGCAGCAAAAGATTAAATTTGATTCAATTAAAAATTTGTAAGCCACTTGAGCTAAAAATACTTAAAATGTCTAGGGAAATATGTAACTCTTTATTGAAGAAATATACAAACAATTGATTTAAATTAATTTGTAGTTCGTTTAGAGATAAAAGCTGTGCATGGAAAATGCCGGTGTTAACAAGAAGTTTTTACTTGTTTAAAATGTTGCGAAACAAGATGAAAATCCATCGATATTGGCCAACTAATTGCATTGTTTCACATTTTAGCACAATAACTAAGCCAAGTAAGCAACTAACCCAACGATAAAATATGAAACTTCTGCCACAACGGTGTATGTGTATGAATGTGTGTGTGTGTGGGTGTGTGTATGTGTGTACTTCGCTTGAGTTAGTCGTAATGAAGCGGCTTAAGCGGATAAAAGCTGAGCCATAAGCCAGCTTTAGACTTTTAATTTAAAAGTTTTGCACTCTGCCAAAAGGCACTCGTGAACAACAACAAAAACAATGAGAGGAACTCAACCAAAAACAACGACAACACTGCGAATGACAACGGCAACGTCACAGGCAACGATAACGTAATGCAATCAGCAAACAAAAGGACAAATGCAGGACGCAAAAGCTGCAGGCGGTGCGGAAGGACATGAGAACAGAGGAGCAGAATCATCATTCGATTCCTCTGCTGAAATCATCATCAGCTTCATCTTTTTGTGGTCCAAGGGTAGGCGAGACCATTGTCTGAGGAACTGGTTAAGCGAAGGATTATGTCGTAAATTGCAGCATTTGGACATATGCAAGGTGCATTGTCAACTTTTTGGCGAAGTGAAGCATGGGGAGCACAAGCAGGGGGAGTAGGAGAAACCATAACCATAAAGACAGCCAAAGTTACCCGTTGAGCCATACTCTTGGGTATAATTAACAGGATATTATATATATAAAGCAAAGGCGTGTAATTTTCGCGTTTTTATCCATTTATGTGAGTAGTTGGCAGCTCTTGATTGAGATACTCCCGATAAGAAAGAGATACGCGTAGAGAAGGAGAATGAGAGGGGTTAATGACGACGTTGGCAGCTTTTTAAATTAAATCACTGAATTATGGGCCATAATTGGCCATCCGACGAGCTTCAATGTCGAGATATTGTGTGTAAAAATAATTAACGACTTTGCACTGAAATGGATTTCGTGCAACAAATGAAAGGAGAATCAATGTACGACGAGTGAGAGGAGGAGGAGGAGTTGGGGGAGGACTGCAGTCAGCTCAAGCCATTGTGTGCCTTTTGTTGTTACGCATACGCAGCGTTGTCCAAAGACCTAGCTGCCATTTACACTTATAATTACAAGCGTGTAACGAGAAAATGATTTTAATTTCAGATTTAAAAATAAATATCGCATACTCCACGCAAGTTTGCTGCCATAATGTGTACAATTTTATGGCAATCTCGAGTGCAAGGGTATTTTAAGTAGAAATTTTCTACTTTCCTACTTTATAGGAGTTTAATCTTTTGGCGTTCTGATTTGGCAACTTATTACTTAACTTTTTGGCCAAATATTTCAATAAACTTTGCGGCCACAAGGCAACTTGGCTATCTGCTTAAGTTAACCAAGAGAGCAGCCGGCTTGGGGTAAGGCAAACAACAAAAAAAGAAGGAAATCGAGTTGAAAAAGAATGGAAAATACTAAAAAGGAAAATCGATGCCAAATGCCGCTCGCAAAAGAATCTAATTTCAATGTTTTAAGTCAGGCCACGACTGCCTTTCAATATAAATAATCGACAAAAATTACAATAAAAATCAATTTCCATATTCAATTTGGCTAAGTGGCGCCCACACCCAAACAGGCACACACACACAGCTCACACACCCATAGCGACTGCTAGATAAACTTTGACAACGGCTGAAAAATGAAAATGAGCTGTGCGTGGGTGTGTGTTACAAGTGTGTGTAAGAGGAAAAAAGTATGGAAAAGTGCTGTGCAGCTATTTTCAGCTGGTCATTTGAACAAAAAGACGGATGCAGGGGGCGTGGCATGCCAGGAAAAGGGAGCACTCTATAAATAATACGCAGATTTTTGGTATGTTTTGTCCGAAATGAAGTTTAACTATTGCCAGTTCGTCAACGTCAGCAATTTAGAAGCCATAGTCATGCAATTTCACTTGACTGTAGCTCATTTATGCGTTTAACACATTACCCGAGCGGCGAAAATTGAGCGGCGAAGAGAGCGAAAGAGAGAGTACGATATTGTGTGACACATTTCCATTTTGGTTGGCAAGAAAGAAAATTTCTTCATTCTTTGCTGTTTGCTGTTACTGTTGCTGTTACTGTTTTGTGCTTTTTATGTACTGCGGCAATGACGACGAAAGTGAAATGTGAAAAGCAGCAGAAATGTGTACCAGAAAATAGTGCAAGTTTTCCATTTTCTTCAGTTGTTTTGTTTTCTTTTGTTTCGTTTTGTTTGGTTCTGTTTTTGTTTTGTTGTAGTGAAAAATACCAGCACGTTAAATTGAATTTAACGTGAAATGCAATGAAACGTAATGAAATTTTCGCTGTCAGTCATCAAGCTTTCTCCTTTATCTCTCTTTCACTCTATTTTTGTCATTCTTTCTGGCTATCTCTGCCATTGAGTGAACAAGTTAAGGCCAAGTCAAGTCTTAAGCTTTCTACAAAGTTATGCTCAGAGTCGACGAAAAAGAAGTCAAATTATAGTACATAATACAGAGAGTCTAACATTAAACTACAAATATCCGAAATGTATTTGCCAGTTGTACTTCAGCTGGAAGCATTCGATTTGTATTGAATTGAAACGCATTGAATATTTATTGCCTTTATTAGCGAGTCGATTGAAAAATTTACAGAGCTCGAAATTCTATCTAGAATGCTTCAATTCACTTGCTACTGCTCTACTCAAGCTCAGCCAAGGCAGTAGCAGCATCAGAGGCATCGACATCGCGTGGCATGAGCCCAACAATTCATCTTCTTAAACAGCAAGAAGCGTTGGAGAGAAAGAGTGAAAGTGGGGGAAAGAGACAGCTGCAGAGAGAGAGCAAGCATTTCTTCTTGGCAATTTTTGGCATGCAGCTAAAAAGGTGGCACAAGCATGAAATTCACCAAATTGCCAGTTGGCTGCAGCTTCCACATTCATTCGACCTTCAGATCCACTTCGCATTGCCACGCAATTTACCGAAACGCCGTGTTATTCTTGTTAACTATATTTTTACCCAGTAACGCGGGTTAATACATTTATTAAATGTATGTTACGCAGACAAAAACAAGGAACTCTGATCATGAACAAGTTAATCCTGCTTGCTGGCACGGCTCAGACAGAATCCGCCACAGGGTATTTAAAGGTCGTTTGCTCTCGTCCAAAACTTTCTTTTCTTGTTGTTATTGTTTGCTTTACATTGGCCTTTGTGCTATATTTGTTTTCAATTTCAACAACAGCGGCAGCAACAGCGGCAGCATCAGCAGAAACACGAACACCAACAGCTACTGTTGAAAACTGCCAATGTTTTTATCAGTTTGAGTTCAGCAATTGCCACGTGGCGTATGAGTAATCAAACAATTTTCAGTTTTCGATTTGAAGCAGCAGCATAACTTAGATATTCTCACGAACAAGCGAGAAACGGGAACTGAAACTGCAGTTGTCTATTGATAACTCGCTGATTACTCACACGCCATGTGTTCACAGCGATTGAAGCAGCTTTAATATTAAATGTTTATGAACAATTTAACAATTTAAAGCTAATATAAATAAGTTAAAGTTACAGGATATCTCTTAGTTAAGCACACATTTTTTTTCTATCTTTTTCTGTTAAACAATTAAACCGCAGGAATTTATGTTATTTTCAGCAATTTGCGATCATAACTCTCTAATAATTGCCAAGTTCAATGGTTTTTCGTTACCAGTTTGTACATATTTTCAACTAATTTTAATTCTATTGATTTTAGGTACGACCCAGTTGCTGTTGCTGCTGTTGTTGTTGTCATTAAAGTGGATGCTGTGTTCTGTGTCAAGAGCAATAAACTGAAAGTAAAAGCAGAAACCTGAACCATAGTAATTTCAGCGGAATGAGCGTTTAAACAGTACACGCACTGTATTGCAATAATAAACAAAAGCAGAGACAACAATTGAAAGTTTTGGCACTGAACGATAAGAAAATACACTTGCAGAAATTATTCAAAAAGTTTCTCTTATAAATTGAGTTAGCTAAACTAAAATAGTATATGTTTCATAAATAATATTTTTATAGGAACACATAAAAAAATTAATTTCTTAGGTTTTTCTGTAAGCAGTGTAATAAAATGTCGGCTAGACTGTGTTGTTATACATTAACCAGGCAGCTTCTAGACAAATAAACACACTTGAGTTGCCAGACAAGTGCACACTACAGCGCTAAATGGAGGCACGCCTACTTCTTGCGCCCA
This sequence comes from Drosophila acutilabella, assembly GCA_035046005.1. Lineage (NCBI taxonomy): Eukaryota > Metazoa > Arthropoda > Insecta > Diptera > Drosophilidae > Drosophila > Drosophila acutilabella. Next base: position 11,070,445 of record JAWNOK010000024.1, on the reverse strand, counting down.
CTTGGCTCGCCATCCCTCTCTATATGAACGGCAACAATTGTAGTTGTTGCTCATAAACAATAGTAATACTGTGTTATGTGAGACATTAGCATAAGACTTGTATGAAATGCTCTGCTTTGGGCTGCATAACGCACGTTCTCTCTCTGTGCTTCCGGTGTCTGTCTCTGTGTGTGTTTACCTAATTACATTCCGGAAATAAAACGTTGACTGATTGTGCCAATAAATGAAAATAATGACGTAGCATTGACTGACTGCAAACTGTGCGAAAAGCAACGACGGAAGCAACGACAACAACAACAGTAACAACAGCAAAAAACACTGACAAACGCATGGCGGCAACTGAACTCAGCTCGACAAACTTTCTGCCCGCACAATGGTCTGTCCGTCCTCCAGTCTGTCTGTCCTTCCCGTCCACCCACTTCAGCTGTGTAACTTTTCTGCTGCTGCTCTTTTAGCCCGGCTGCTTGTGCGCCCCGTTAAAACACAAAACTCTTGACGAGTTTATTTCCTACGCAGCGCTAACTGATTGTCTGTGATTTTCTTGTTTTTAGATAATGAAAGCACACACACACACATACTGAGATAGCAAGTGTATGTTTGTGTGTATATAAATACAAGAGTTGGCTAAAATGTTACTTTTTATGTGCTTTAGCTGGAAATTGTGGGCCATTCATTTGGCAATGGGCAAAAAATTAACGTTCTCCTAAATTGTGCTGCTGGTTTTAGGCCGCATAAAAGCAATCAGAAAATTGATGTTAGATCAGCATGCAGGAGATTTACAAAAATCTTGACTATCTCAACTAACGCATTGCCTGCCAGCCACTGCTAAATCGTGTCAATTTGTTGTGGCCAATGCAGCTGCAACTACCAAGCACAAAAAACAGAAGCAGAAACAAAAACACAGTGAAGAAGACTGTAGAAAATGCCAAAATGTATGCTAAACATGTGGCCATTTACCCAAAGCTTCAGTGGCAGTATGCGTGTTAAACCAAAACGGTTACGCAGGCTATTGAAGTTTAAGAGCAAAGTGAGCTGCTGCGGGAATAGCCAAAAGGAAAAACTTGGCCCTTTTACTAATTTCAGCACAATAACCCAAATTAAAGCGGTTTTTGGGGTTTGTTTGCAGATGTCAAAACACGAGACGCCAACGAACAGCTGCAAAAACGCGAAACGAACCGGAAACGAGAGACCCAAAACTGAGATAACTTTTTATGGCAACTAACACTGCGCATGAGCCAAAGAGAGCGTCTTCAAGAAGCGAAAGAGAGTGTGAGAGACATTTAAGTTGGGGAGGGAGTTCTTAAATGTTTGCTATAAAATAAGAAACAGCTGTTATTCACTGTAGAAAGATATCACAGCATCAATGCTGTGCAGAAAACTATCTGAGTAGCAGCTTGTTAAGACTATTAAATAGCGGTTTGTTTTGTTAGAGTTTGTTTTACAAATATTTAAATTCAAACAATTAAAATTAAACATAGGAATGCACATTCATTCTATTATTTATTTTGACGGTAAAATAAACGAATATTACTTTAATAAATATTTTAAAAATGTGATATGAAAATACAGCCACTAAATTTTAGCATTACTTTTCTATATATGTATATATATATTTTTGAATGAATTTTTTAAAATTTTTTCAAGTGGCTTCTAGCCAACTGATTAAGGTTAATATATTTTATAAAATTACGTTTCCAATTAATTCAATTGAAAGATATATAAACTGCTTGATTATATATAAGTTACAGCTTAAGTTAAAAATAAATATTGATAATTAAAAATTATTTAATCTGTTTATTAATTTCAGTTTTGCTACTGATAAAGCGCAGAGGACCAGCAGCCGTCCAATAAGTAAACGGAACGTGGCTTATCACGATGCTTGTCAAACTTATCCTCCGTGGACCAATTTCACGCACTTCGAAGCTGCCATAAATTGAGAGACGAAAACAAAGCCCAAAGAGAGGGAGAGCCAACTAATGAAAGAGCGCATTGCCGAGAGAACGCTGCTGCTTTTGACGTCGCAACGCGACGCTTCGACGCTGGCTGTGCAGACACAGACCAAAGCTGGGCATTGTGATGCCGATGATGTCGCTGTCGCCGTCGCTTCCTCTGCCGCCAGCGCTGCTGCTGCTGCTGCCTGCTGCGTTGTGTCCTCGCCAACGCCAATGTTAGTCGACAACGGCAGTCGCATGCGAAAGCGTAAAGTAAACAGACAAGCGTGGTCCGAGCATGCAGCAGCAGAAACGCGCCGAAGTTTGCAAACGTCGCCAACGACAACCACAAAAACAACAACAACAGCAACAACAACAACATCAGCTGCTGACAGCGACGCAAGCAGCGACGCTTTGAATCGGTTTGCCCGACGTTGCCTGCTTGCCACATCCTTTGACGCCGCATGCAGTCAGTTAATTTCTGACCACAGCGGCAAACGCGTTGCTTGCGCTCGCTTACGCACTCTCACCTCCGTGTTGTGAAAACGCACTTCCTGCTCTTGTTCTTCCACTTCCTGTGTCCCAAAACAGCGAACTGTTATCTTTGGCGGCATTTATCGAGTTATTCAAAAAAAATAAAAGAAACAAGATGTGACATGTTTTATTCAGAGACGTGAAATATGATTATAGTGTTTGCCAACGCGGGTCAAATGGTGCAAGTGGCATATGGCAGCTGCCTAGTGAAATTCATGCGAAAAGCCAAAGCCAAATAAACTGGCAATGTGACAAACCAAAAAAGAGCATAAAGCATAACAAAAAGTGGGTGGAAAACTTAAACCAAAAATAAAATCAAATCAACTTAAAATCAATGGAAAAGTGCTGTTTAATTTAGCAACCAAATCAGCATTTAGTTTAACTTAAACAACTAAACCATTCAACAAGAATGCAATATAAAAACAAGTCATTTTTTTAGACAACGTTTTAATTAAATCTAAAACAAAAGAAATAAGGAAACGAGAACGAAGTGAAATCAAGCAAACGCCGCGTTAAAAATGTCAAGTGAAATTGTTCAGCGAGATACGAAGAATTAAATTAAACATTGATTTACATATGCCAAACAATTGAAAGCAATTCACCAGCAACAACAGTAACAACAACAACACCAACTATAAACAACAATAAGAACAACATCAACATCAGTAGCAGCATCAGCGGAGAGACAACAAAATGCCGGCATCAAGTGGATTATATCGCATCAAGCACGGGTGTGTCCTTGGCACTCTGCAAAAAACCTCGGCATTCATTTTTATTATAGCATACATCGCGGCATGCAGCACTTGCGGTAAATATAACACACCCACAAACCACACGCACCCACACCCACACCCACACTCACTTCCATACACACATTCCTCATACACACACACACCCACTACTTTGTGTGTTTGATTTCTCAATAAAAGAAACAAAATAAAAAGTTCTCTGTTCGATTCATATTCATGACAATTACGACATATCAAATTTTCATTGCGGTTTCGCGTTGTTTCACGTTCTGCAAATGCATCCGGGTAATTAAATTGCTACAAATGTGAGCAAAAAAAATGTCAAAAGGCACATAAATTTATGCATTTGAAAATGAGTCAGCAATTTTTTCTGCAGCTTGTTTAATCAGCCTCAATTGTGGGAAAGCTTTTGATATACTGAGGTATCTTTAATTCACTTTGAGAAGATATTTTTTACAAAAACTTTGGGATAATTAAAAGTATAAAATTCAGTCAAAAATCGGACTTTTATCTTTTATTCCCCACAACTGATAAAAATAAATTTCAATCACGTTTTTTTCACCAACTGTCAAACTTAAAAATAACTGTCAAATAGTATTCCCTTCAGCTAGTTTGAACTGCATTTAAAATCACACATCAAACTGTCATGTTATCGGTTTTTTGAATTGCATAACGTGTCATTCAAGCTTTACAAGCCCAACTAATCGAATATTTTAAATGCAATGTTTATTTGCACCTGTGTCGATTATTACTAACACGTCGTCACTGATCGGATGGGATAACATAAACCCCTTTATTTTTTGTGAAGGCAGTTAGAATGAAAGCAGGAGATATAAGGCGATATAAGCACATCGTAAATGTGCTACATTTTATTGGCAATGTCGCTTACTGACAGGTCAACGATGGCGCGGAAATCGTGCATCACTTTGTCAGTGACTGACGGAGTAACAACAGCAGCAACAGCAACAACAACAGCAGTAACAATGGTTACAAAAACAACTAGAAAGTAACATGAATGCGAACACTTGTCTGTAGGGCCCTGCTTCAGAGCCGTTGCTACTGTTGGCAATTTGTCAAGCAATCAACAAAGCTAGAAATTGCCCTCAGCTTATGGGAGATGGAGATGGAGTGGATGGAGAGTGGCAGGGCCAAGAGAAGGGGTGGGGGAAGAGGTGTGGTATAGCCCCAAGGTGCCACCGCTTTGCGCTTGAGCCATGCGAATGTTTGTTGCCAAATCATTGAAACAAATAAAAGAAAGAATGAAAAAGAGTGTAAGGAAGAGGGGAAGAGTGAGAAGAACGGGAAACCGATCAAAGAACTGACATGTGTGTGTGTTGGGGTGTGTGTAGTTTGTGGTTTTCTGGCCCTCAGAATAACTGGAGCACTTGATGGTGATGGCGCATCTAAAACTTGCCTTCCCTCTCTCCGTCTGTGTCTCCATTTCTCACTTTCTCTTTGCGTGGCACATTTGTGCGTGCCCCTGAGAGGAGAGGTAGTGAGTGAGGGGTAACGCCCTTTGGGCCACAAAAAACGGTCTGTAAAATCGTCAAATAAACCGACCCAGTTGCTGGCCCTGGAGCTGTGCACTTCTGGCACATCTAGCACAACCATTGTTGCATGTTATGCCAACTTATGTAGCCTGCTTTTTGGATTGCAAACACACACACACAGTCTCGCACACTTCAACTGTCACTGTCAATGTTGTAATGAAAAATGGACCGAGTTGAATGATAGAATGAAAATACATAGAGTAACAAACAAGAAACAACAAAGCAAACAAGGGCTTAGTTCTTAAATAAAAGCAATTTTGTGCACTGTTTGCTGTTTTTACATTTTCTCCTCTTCTTTTAGGCAGCGAAATCAATATTTATGCATGTCAGAGGCTTTGGGAATTGAAGGAAAACAAGAAACTGCGCTAATACCCATATTTTTGCATTTAAATGCATTTTTCATGCCGTTCCAAATCTGCAGCTCAATGCAAACACAGTCACATGATTTGGCAACCAAAAAAAAAAGCAGGGAAACAGAAACAGACTACACTGAATGCATCGCAGTAGTAAAATAGAGTTCAGGTGCTAAAATAACATACTTCTGAATGTTTGAATTTTTAATAAATTCCGTGTATGGAAAAAATGTTTTGTATTTTCTTAAGTTTGGCATCGATTTTGAATTTTCCTTGAAATCCTTTTAAATTCAATTAGATAAACATTTCAGTAGATTGTATTTGTTTAAGATATGTAGTAAAATATTTATTTTATTGTTTGAGTTAAACAAAAGTTGCAGGTTGTACATTGAAATGAGAAAAGATTTAGTTGCTGTGTCTAGTTTAGTTTTAAACTACTGAAAAGCAGATGATTCCCAATTCTCTTTTCGGCACTTTCTATTCTGTCGCATCGCAAAAAGTATCTAAACACTTACTCCAACGACAAACGCAGCTGCTGTCGCTGCTACGTGCAGATTGGTTGATATATTGACAGCAGTTTGCCATCAATATGCAAACAGAATAACACACAGATAAAAACAAAGCTGGTGCCTCCTGTTTGTCAGTGCGAAAAACTGTCACAAAAAGCAATCCGAATAGAAAGCAGATAACAGGTGAAATGTACATCACACGTTTGCGGTTACCAATCGATTAGTTGGACCACTTTTTTCTACTTTTGTGGAGTAATCCAGCTAATTGGTCACGCGGCAAGGCTGACACGAAAATTAAGCACAAATTGCGCAAATTGGCAAGATCAAGTGTGCCCATGGGACGTATACTTAATGTACACGAAGGCGAATTTAATTGAAACTGTCAAATAAATGTTGGCAGAAAAGCAATTGCATAAGAGCATTAACTGAGAGTATGTATGAGTGTGTGTGTGTGTAAGTGTTGCTGGTTGCCCGTTGCACATTGCACGTTGCACGTTCCACGTACTTCAATATTTCTTCATCTCAAGCGTAATAATTTTAAATAAACTCAAGTCCGCCTGTCAGCGCGCAGGGAGAAGCAAAAAGGGGTTGAGGTTAAACCCTTGTACGGGTCAAGGCCTACAACGCACACAGCAAAAGAGAGCGAAAGAGAGAACCCACACACATATGTGCACTTACAACCGATATGCGTTGGCAAGCATAATTTAATAGCACACACACACACACTCAGACTACCGCACACCCACGTCCACACACTCACTCACACACGCTCAGTTGGCAACTGCAACAGAGCCATAAAGTTCACCTGTTACAAATGCAACGACACGTGGGCGTTGCTGCGACCATGGCAGCCATAATAATCAGCACAAAAACTAATGGTCGCTCACACACACACGCACACACACACACACACCGCTGCACACAGCCACCCACATGTGTGTGCGTGTGTGTCTTCAGGCTGAGGCTGCACTTTGGCGTGCATTTTGCTGGCGCTGAAAGCACGTAAATTCTACATAATTCAGCATTGCCTTCACTACTCTTCTTCCTTTTTTTGGTTTTTCGGTGAAAATCTGAATGTCGACGCGAATGTGAATCCGAATGGTGGAAAGCGGATTGAGATTGAGATTGCGGATACGTAGATGTGCCATAAAAGCGAATTGTAATGCTGTAATTCATGCGATGGCCAATTCTTTAAAGTTTTCCTCGTTTGCCATTCAAAGGCAATACCTGTATTTCCGCTATGCTCACTTCCGGTTGTATTCACTGATCTCTGTCGGGAGGAGGGCTAATTTAATATTCAGCTACTTAGTAGTAATAGAAATAGAATAAGTTTATTTACATATTAAACTTGAGTGATTTGATTGATTTAATATTTTGAGAAGCGTTTGAACTATGAATGAATGCTTATTTTAATATGCCTGATGGGAACTGTTTTATGAGCACAGAACTTACCTTTTCATCCTGAAAATTGAAATGAGCTTTGATTGGATTGGAAAACTTTACAAGATTTACGAGTCCATAATATGATTACACAAACATTTAGTCATAGTATCGCTTAGTGGAAGCTGCATCTTTAATGGCAGCTCCTCCACTCTTCCCCTTAAAGTTTTTTTTTTCTTTTAGCTACTTGCAGTTGGCACAAAACTTTAGCGGTTTTTCTGCTGTGTTTCTTCTATACTTTTTTCTAAGTTGTCTCTTTCTGCAAATCATGCAAATCCATTAAAGACAAGTAAAGAGTCAACTTACCTGGCTGACAGCCACTTCAACTTCGTGTGCTTATCGTATATGCAAATGATTTTCTGATTTACCTAACATCCTGCCTGCTGCTCCAACTTCTACTTTCTCGACTTTGTCTTCGTTTTTGTTTTCTCCTTCATTTTTTTAGAAATCTTTGAGTTTTTTGGGTCAAACTTTGAGGCGAAACACCAAAGTTGCGCATCATCGAGGTTCATAATGATGATTGTTATGTTCATAATGATGTTCATGAAGTTGATGATGTGCATAGTAGTTAGATGGACCCTTTTGGGGACTCTAACGAGCTGTTTTTGTTGTTGCGAGGACAGATTTGACAAGTGGCTATTGCAAAACGTATCCGAACCACAAAACCCTTCTCTTTTGATCCGCCGTAATTATTAGTTGAAAAGGGGTCGACTTGGAAGTTTCAAGTACACTCAAATCACTCGCTTTCCCTCCCTTTTAGCTTGCGTGTCTATCTCTGGGGGATGACACTTTATTTGCGCAATTAATTTCATTGAAAAGCGCGCCTGATTTCATTTCCTACTCGCTGTGTGTGTGTGTGTGTGTGTGTGTGTGCCATGTCACTTTTGACGTTGTTGTTATGTTGTTGCTGCCTTTAAGTTAAATGCAGACAGCGTGGGAAAGTCGTACAGACTGTGAAGTGAAACAAAATCCTGCTGACACAATTTCATTACAAAACTTGTCAGCTTCAAAAAAAGAAAGAAACGAAAACGAAAACAGGAAAAGAAAATAGAAAAACGAAGACGAAAGACGTAAACGAAAACGCGAATGATGATGAAGTGAATTTGCCTATCATTTGTCTCGACGCGGCAACTTGAAACTGGAAAGTCGAGCTCTGTGGCAGCTCACATCTTGCAACACGCAGCACGCAACTGGAAACTTAACTCAACTCGCAACGCGCAGCTCGTAGCTCGCTGCTCACAAAAATTGAAACTTTTCAAAAGCAATTGCTTGAATTTCAAGTAAAAACTTTGCTGGTTTTGGCTCTTCTTGATATATTTTTTTTTTTTTGCTGCTGTTTCTTCTAGCCAACTTTATTTTTGTTAGAAATATACACACACACACACACATGGGTACATATTTTGGGGTTTACTGTGTGTGTGTGTGCGTGTGTACTAAGTAATTGCGCGTTGTAGCAACTAGAGCAAACTGTCTGCGTTTTAAATGCCAACGAGCACATTGACGCCAAAATGCAAAGCTAAAAGCCAAATGGCGTCGCGTATCCTTTGAGGAGCAGAGCACACCAACAGCCAGTTCCAACTCGAAGTCATCAGGATAACGTATTGCATGTCCCAACAACTACAACAAGATGAACAATTTTGTAAAATTGAAATTATGTTGCATGATGCCTTGCAAGGCACTGCCAAAGACATATGCACTGCACTTTGTCTTCCAGCCTGTCGGCATCGCATAAGAATGAATTTGTTTCAACTCCAGCGGCTGCTTCACTTCATCCAGCAACTTTTCGTTCTGTTTGGCTTATACGATGCACTGAGTTTCCAACGAAACTTGTTTGCCAGTCAAACTTTTCAGCATACTTATGGTCTGACTATTAAATTTTTAAAACACATACTCTTAACACACTGTTTCAGCATAATAATTCTTAATAATCTTGATAAAGTCTGTTAGCTTTATGGCCGAATTGAATATGGTAATGGTACCAGCCAGAGAATTATCTATTTTTAAATATTTTGTGCTTTCTGCGGTGCATTAAATTTTTCATTTTAATGTTCTTATTAAGCACAAGTTTAATGGACTTTATTTTCTGTCTTTCTTTAGTCTGTGTAGTCTTTTTGAGGTCTCCCCCTGCCTGTCTTATCTTCAACTGTTCTTCGTCCCCTTTTGTCATCAATTTAGTGCTGCTTAAATTTCTTTTTTCTCTGACTTTCTTGCACAAATCCTTTTTGACTTCGTCACTTTGTTTATCCGCGTCTTATTCGTTTCCTTTCTTGATCTTTCCCTCTAGCTGTTTCATTCCTTTACTATCATTGCTTTTCCTTCCTTTTGCTAACTAAACTATTCTTTTTTTTAACATTCTCATTAGTGCACTCCCATTTAAGCTCTTTGATTGCGTTCTTCGTATTTCTCTCAAAATAACTTGTAATTATCAGCATAGGTATGTGTTGCCATCAGTTTTCTGTACTCTTTAAATCTGCCTACAGCATATTTAACCGCTGTGCTGTTGCTTAATTCTAAAACTGTGTTTTTGGTTAAGCTCACCTTGGGATTGTGCTAAGTAACTGTAACTCACGGCTGTCTTGCCACTGTCCTCTCTGCCTCTCCCTGTCCCTATGTTTCTCACTTACCTTCTGCCTGTCTCTCAACGCATTCTCCAGCTAAATCTCCACGCTTAGCAGTCCTTTAATGCGCCTTTTCGGCAACGCCCTATATCAAACGGAGCGCGCTTTACACATAAAGCCGGATTATGGTTTTAAGTGTAATTACAATTTACATGGCTTCCAGTCGCTACCTCATGGCTTCTTCCCCCTGCTCCATCCCCCTCTAATTTTCTCTCTGCCATCTTCCTTAGACACCTCGTGCCCACCTCAGCTATATGTACACTGTACTAAGCAACTGAAGTCTGTATTAAAACTTAAACGGCAAATGATAAGCGACTGCCAGTACACGTTACCTCTGTCCCAATTCCTCTTTCTTCACTTTCCACACTCTCCCTGGTATAAGTGAATAAAAAACCGCCAGCCGGTTTCACGGTCGTAATTATAAACTTTTTAGTTGGCCGCGCACAAAAGTTAGACATGACTTTTGAGGCATTAGCGAACGCGTCGGCCATTTTCGCGCCATGATGTGGTAATTAATTTTCCAGCAACGCTTCGCATTTTTTTCCAACAATTTTTTTTGGGGGTAGATCACATTGTGGCAGTGGCAGCTGTTGTGGCACAATACTGCGTTGGACATGCCACTGTAGTTTTCAAGGCTAACAATGTCAGTTTAGAAGCATGTTGATGGGCAAAACAATGAGTTGATGGTTGCATAACAACGCTCATATATCGATGTAGTAGGAGAGTGGGAAAAAAGAGAAATGTTTTTAAAATTAAAACACTTGCATATGCATGATGCTATGCAACATATGTTAAACTCGTGCATTGCATTTAATAATTATACAATTTAAAGTTTTTTAGTAGTAAATTTATGCAAGAGCATAGTAGACTACACTTGGTTTGTCTACGATTGTTTTAACTAGTTGTCTAGAGTCTGTAAATACATAATTTCCCTAGATATCATATAATGTGCCAGAGTTATGAATAGACAGTGTTTAAAACTATTTAAATTCAGCTTTCAGCTGACACTTTAAGCCAAAACCCACGCAATTTTTATGTGCATCAGTTTTTGGCCGCATTTTATGGCCATTTCTCTTATTTTATGCACTGTTTTTAATTTCGAAATGAAACCCGCTCAATTTTTGCATGATTTGAATGTTGTTTTCGTGCGGTTTATGTGCTTTTCTTTGGTATTAAATTTGAAATTTATAGACGATGCGACACGCAGGCTTTGCAGTTAATGGCTTAAATAAGCACACACACACACGCACTCACACAGTGACACAGATACACTAATACAAACACAGAATGCGACAGTTAGGCACATGTATGTATGTTGGGCTTTACTTAATTACCGTTGATAATTTACACTTGAGCTGAGGAATGGAAAGGAGAAAGCGGTTTACTTTAACTTTGGCCCATTTGGCTACACACATTTAGCTCTCAGTTTGTGTCTGTGCGTTTCTGCTCTACATAAATTAAAGTTTAAAGCGCAGTAAATTTAGGCTACCCCACAGCCTCCTCTCTGTTTTCATTCTAAACATGGCAGTTGCCATACGATGAAGACGACGCCCACGCAGGAATTGTAACTAAAAAGCAAATCCAGTTGCTGCCTTGAGGGCGTTTGAAATATATATTTGAATGTGTGTGTGCTAGTGTGTGTGTGTGTGTTTGTGTGGCAGACCTTGCGTAACAATTTGGATTACAGTTGAAGTAGTTGACAGTTTGAGCAACATGGTGGAGGGGCTAGCAGAGTGCGCGGAGCGTGTGACAAGCTAATTTATGGAAATTGCTCTCGAAATTATTGGCACAGGCCTGGCAAGAGGAAAGTAATGCGCTCTCTTTCTGACTCTTTCTGCGGTTGGTTTGTTGACTGACCGACTAACCGACTAAACAACACTGACAGACTGACAGAGAGACGTAGTGACGCAATTGAAGCGACGGCTACTGTGTTAATGAGCCAAAAACGTATTGAAACTCGTTGGCGCCCAGAAGTATGCAAATATTTGTGCCACAGCCTCCGCCTGCTCACCCCCGGCCCCTTCCATGAAGCCACACAGTCAAGTGAAAGTGGAAAGTGCCCAACAAGTGTAATTTATAGCCCACTGCTTAAATTTCAGAGCAGTAACGGGGAAAAAATGAAGCGAGCACAAATTGTAAAGGGAAAACCGCAAATTATAAACATACTTACTATATATACTTTCAAAGTACAATGTATAATGCACATAAAGCATGCCAGATAAATTCAGTCTGGCAGCCGAGTAAGCAGAAAAAAACGAAAAAAATACAAATAAAAAGAGAGAAAAGATAAAGATTGAGAGTGTAGAAAGTGAAAGAAAAGTGGCGTATTTCTTTGGTTGCCTTCTTATTTGTTGCCTTTAATCTTTAGACTTGTGGCTAAGGGTTGGAGGGCGGGGGGTGACAAAAAGAGGCCAGAAATTTACGCGAATTCAGTTTCAGCTCTCACAAAAGACTTGAGCGCAACTCAAGGACAACAAATGATAACGGTTAACACAGTGCCAGCAGCAAGAAGAAGCAGCAGTAACAGCAGCAACAGCAACAACGAGCATTGCCTAATGATACTGTCAACAAAAGCCAAAAGGGTGTGCGGCAAGCAGTAGACGGTAGGCCGAGGGGGTTTCTTGGAAAAAAATCACAGTGTAACTATAAGTCAGCTTCCTGCTACAAATATACCCGTTATTCAATTTGCGGTTTAAAATTGTTAGCAAAAACATGGCATACTTTTAGGCACCACTTTATTTCTAAATACATTGTTCCTTTTAAACAAATTGGGTGATTTTCAACACTCTAGTAATACACCCTTTATGCAACAACTAACGGGTATGCAAAAAAGAATAAGTTGCAAAAGCGAAAAGACAACGACAGCGCCAAGAAGAATATGATGATGACAGCAAAGACTGTGACTCTGCCACACACAAACACACTAACACAGTGACTGCCACAGTGCCACATAGCAATTGCTTCACTTCCCAATGTCGCTACACCACATTGTCTCTCTTTGCGACTGCGACAACAAATTTTGCCATTAGATACTGTAAGCGCGCATGTATTGTAAAAGTATCTGCTTGCCTGCGGTGGCTAGGGGTAACTGGCGGGGGCAACAGCTGTAACAACAACAAGAAGAAGAAGAGCAGACACCACATAGGACAAACACGCAATGAGACACAGCCCCAGAGCAACGTCACAGCATCTTACCCCTTAAAAATCTTAGCCCTCACCCAACCATTTGCTTAGCCCCAAAACTGTTTTGCATTTATTCACTTGACTTTGCTTTAACAATGAGGTAACTCGCTCTGTCTCTATCTATGTGAGTGTGTGTGTGTGTGAGTCTTATGTATATTTCTGTACATCCTTGCACGCACATACCGCATAGATTGAATATTTCCTGCTTTAGACGCAAATTTGCTTGCATATCGCGAAAAAAAAGGAAACAATCAAACGCTCGACTACTAAATACCCTAGAAGTATTGTCGCTGCTTACACTACATTGCTACAAGCACTCTGTAGGCCATCATACCCTCTATTGCTATGTTTTTGACTAACGGGTAGCATAAATGTCATGTTGAAATGTTTCTGTTAGCCGCATGCCATTCATAAATTTTTGTTTTTGCTTCGCCAAGAAATTTATACGCGTTGTGTAAATGTCATTGCTCCCCTCTGTGTGTGTGTGTGTGTGTGGGTGTGTGTAAGTGTGGGCGTGGCATTGCTACGCAAATAGAATTGCAAACAAGTAAATCTTAAATAAAATTAATTCTCAATGTGCCGAGCTTTATGTTTATGCTTATACATTTTGTTATGCTGGCAAACCCTCGATCCATCTCCTTTCCGCTCCCTCTTTGTCTGTTCTGCTCTTGCTCCCACTCACTCTGCCACAGTCTGCGTATGTTTATGTGTGTGTGTGTGTGTGTGTCCTTTGCTGCTGTTAAAAACTCAAAAGTGGAAAAGTTTGTTGCTCAACTCAGTTAAGTCCAAACTTGGCATTATTATTATACCCGCTGGCTTTTTCGCCTGATTCCAGTAATGCAATGCCTCGAAGGGACGGTGCGGAGGGAGTTTATGAGGCATGTGGCATGTGGCAAAGTCTGTGTAACAACAACAGACGAACCGTTGTGGCATTTAGTCATGATTCTTTTCAGACTAATAAACTGATTTATTGATCGGCTATCGTTGTTGCTGTTGTTGTTGTGCTCAGTGAAATGTATAAATTACTCTTAGCATTTTGTGACAGGCATTCATTAGGCATTTTGTGACTTAATTATCATAATTCATTGTGTATGCCTTTGGCAAATCAATAAATTTATGACAAAATAAAACCACTGCCCGCTCCTCAGCGACGTCTTCCCTCATCATTACACTTCTCACTCAATCAAAGACAATCATTTCTTGAAATTGCTTTGGCTTTGGCTAATTTAGCACTAACAAAAAGAAAGAAATCAGAGAGAGAGAGAGAGAGAGTGTGACAAATAGTTATAATTTGTGTTAGATTTGCTTGGCATATAATGACACAATAATAGTGCCACAAACGGGTACTTGATAAAGCATGCCACAACAATGGCAAATACTAGCAATTACCAAATGAAAATCAAGTCAACTACATGCCATTGTGTACAAACCACAAATTGCAATTGCAGCCAAAATCCAGCTGCGTCTTTCAATGCAACAAGAATAAGAGAGAAACAGAGCAAGTGGATGAGAAGCACAAAGAGGGAAAGCAGCTCGTGTTTCGCAAATATGTGGAAATGTTTGCATTGGCCTTGCCTTGACTTGCAAAGGAATCAAAGCACACCGCGGGCGCACTTTCTGATGAATTTCTCCGAGTGGTTGACGTTGCCTCGCACTGAACTTCATTTACTTCCTGCCTTTTCTCAGAAACACCAATGTTTACTACTCATTCGGCAATGCTCAAACTCGACTGTGTACACATTTGTGCACTCCTAAAACAATAGGCAAAATAGTCTCAAAACTAATAGTTCCACAAAGAAATTCAAAAAAGATTTGTTGATAATTTCTCATTATTCTATACTCCATTAAATAAGATAGCTAATTCATATATCTCCAAGCTCCTAACAATTGAATTTAGTTTTATGAATGCTTAAAGAAGCTAAAGACTTTTCTGCCAGTGTTGCACATGTTTTAAAAGTTGCGCATACGCTAAATTGATTACTGCAACGGAAACGTGGCGGAAACGGAAACTTGCGCAATTAACGTGTCGGCAAAAAGGTTTAATATTTACCTGATTCTTAAGCCAAATGTTGTCCATGCACGAATGCACAACACAACACAACACATGGCTCAATTGAGTGAGAAAAAGGGCCAAGTAAACATAATGGAAGAAAGACATGCAAAGTGCACTGGCGCCAGTTTCTGTTTGCAGCAAATTAAAGTCAATTTGTTTTAGATAATAAGCAGCAGGCAAACACAAACACAAACTGCACGAAAGGGAAATCGAATGTTAGAAAAGGACAGACGATAACATTGTTGCATGTGGCAAGTAAGACAAAGTTTGCACGACTAACTTATGTTACGTATACGCAACGTGTGTGCGTGCAACAAAGTTTATTTTTTGTATTGGTTTTTAGCAGCTATTGTTAACTGCAAACTACTGCTGGTGCAAGCCAAAAATTGGCTACCTTTGGCTATTAAATTGAACTGCCAATCAAGTGAAGTATAAAATGAAATAAAAATAACAATTTATCAACCACAATAAATGGTTTTACACTGCTCAAACAATATGACATCTGCTCACACTTAGACTATTGACAATGTTGTGGTTGGAAAATACTTAAGTTGCTGAAATTTCAGACACAAACAATAATTGTGGCCTGCTGTGTGTGACCTCAACACTGTGAGAAATCAAGAGTGTCTCACACTTTTAAATAAATGCTAGCTGAGAATTTAATTGCTAAGAGTACACCACAAATGGAATTCGAGTTCACCTGCTGCCACTGTCAGAGTAAATTGTCAAAATACACAAATAAAACCGCAATTTGATTTCAGGATTTTTCAACTCAAAAACATTTGGAATGTTGGACTTCCGATGAGATAGCCCGCAAGCCAATATCATTTGCTATTTGGGTTTAGTGTGGAAATGTCACTGACATCAAATGGATAAGGGCAAACAGTGTGCTTACCCTCAGTTCTCAGTCCTCAGCCCAGTGCCCCCTTTTTCGTGGCTTCCCTTTTGGTCCTAAAGCTTTCTTTTATATAGTACAAAATGTGACAGTTCACATTGGCGCATAAAAATGTGTTAAGAAGCAGCAAGAACAACAAAAACAGCAAGCAGAGCTGGTACATAAAAGCCAGGATGAGATTTGGCCAATCTAAAGAGCCCACTGTCACATTTGAAATGCGAATTACGTTTGGCAATGGGCAGACGGGAAATGGGAAATGGCAAGGGCAAAAGCGTACAGGAATCGATCAATGACATTCGGTTGGCTTTGCCTTCTTGCCCGCAAATAAATTGAACCTAAATAGGTGACGTCCAAGGGCATTAAATGTAATATCCGCTCAAGCCCAAGCAAAGGTATGATTTGTATTTGCAGGTAGGCCATAACGACTGCTGAACTCACTACGCTATAAAAAAGGAAATACCCTTAAAAGTCATGTTACATTTGTATAAAATAAGGAAAGGTATTAGAAGCTGGGGTTATATAGAAATGTCTACATGTTGTATACCCTGTAAGTCTACCGTTGCCATAGAAATAAATTGAGATATTCAGTGACTGCTTGATGAAGTGCTCTTCGACTGTCTGCATACGCTACACTTCTACATACCTATAAAAGCGGTCAAGCCCAAGCTATTAAAAGGGACTTTGAGTTTTTAAATTTCATACATATTAACGAAGCCCAGACACCCTACACTTATGAGCAGCACACACAAATGAAAGCACTTAAAAAGCACACTCTTTCGCACACTCTTCTGTGTGTGTGTGTATGTGCTTACACACTTGTTATAAAATATATAAAAAATCTGATTGAGCGTAGGCAAAAGTGTTTTGCTTTGATTACGTCTGAACCCAGTAATTTGCCACATCCTGTGAAGCAGTTTATATCCTTGATATATATATATGTATGTATATATATAGAAATATGTATGGGATTGCGACTGCGACGCGACGTCGCCTGCTTTGTATAAAATGTCAAGTGTGTCTGAAGCTGCGAACCAAATTAAGTGGACTGCCAAAAAGTTCCTTTTCCAATTGTGGTCCTTGTAGTTGTTGTTGTTGCAATTTCCACTTTTGTTGCTGTTGTTGTTTTTGCCTTTGCTTTGGCGTTTTTTCTTCTGCTTGTTCTTGTTCTTATTTTCTTTATTTTTTTTGCTTTATTTTGCTTTTAATAATATTTTCACTTTGATGCTGTTGGCCACTTTGGTTGGACATCGCAGCATTTTGGAACTGCCTTTGTGTGTGTGTGTGTGTGTGTGAGAGTTTGTGTGTGTTTATGTGCCGCATTACGGAAGTTGACAATTTAATTTTATGTACTAAAGGACTGACTGTCCAGCACTGGCAAGGATATCGCCGGAACTAGGACTCTCTATAGAGCACTCTTTCTCTCTGGCCCTCTATTTCTCTACTTCTCTTCTCTCTCTGTCTCTCTATTTACCTCTCGCTTTCTCTATGCTGCTCTAAGAATTTCTGTGTTCCTCGTTTGCTGATGCTTTTGACGGACAGTCAGATACTAAACATTTATTGAAGTCGTTGCCTTTGTTGCCCTTTTGAACTGAGGTTGACGATTCAAAGTGCTTAGTCAAGCATAGAAAGCGGCACTCGTTGTATTCACCAATTTTTGTATACGTATTCATCGACGTATTCGTATGTTTATATGTATGTAGTTGTATTCTAATTTGCACGTGCTTGCAATTTGCCCAAATGCGTCGCATTGCAAAAGCCTCTAATGGTGGTGTGACTGTGTGACTGTGTGTCTGTGTGTGTATGTGTCTTTGTGTGTGTATAGCTTTAGAAAATATAAATCTTCATTAGAGCCACAACAGCAGACTCACAGACAAACTGTTAGGAATTCATATGCCTTAACCAAAACCACTTCTTGCCACATGACGCACTTAACTTATGCTCTTTTATATTTTCCTCTTTTGCTGACTTTTCCGTTTGATTTCACACCCCCACACACACATACTCAGCTCAAAGGCTTTGCAGATGTAAAAGCTTACTGTAGCATATTTGTACCTTATTTATTTTGTTCGCATAATTTATTAATGTTGTGCATACTCTTCGTTTTTTTCTACACATTTTTTTCATTTTTTCTTTCGATTTTGGTCCGTCTGGCTTTCGATACTGCGCAGCCATTAGACTGAGGGGGTATATTGACTTAAGCAATTCTGAGGAAGACTTTAAATACTTGCTGACTGAAAAGTATTGTAGTCAAAGTAAAGCTCTGACAAAAATGCCTAAATTTACTACGGAAATTTGTCTAATCCAAGCAACTTAAAGGATATCACTTAGTCGAGGCCATAAATTCATTTCCATTGGCATTTCTCTTAATATGATGCCAAAATGTTAACAATGTTGCGCCGGCAAAGCTCACATAGCCATCATTTATTGACAACAACAACAACAACAACAGCAGCGAAATATGCGAAAAAAGTAGGAGGAAGATTTGAGTGTGTTGATGCCACATTTGATTAAGTGACACAAAAAATCGGAATTTGATACTTATGACAACATTATCAGCCTAACCAAAAATAGAACTTGCCTTAGAAATTTCGCCTAAGTAAATTGAAAAGGGAAAAGGTCAAAGAAGAAGTAGAAGAAGAAAGGCATACTGGTATTTCGAATTGGTAAAAGAAATGAAACTAATTAAATACTTGGATGCCACAAAAGTGCTGCTGCTAATTAGCCAAGTTTGTTGTTATTGGCAACAAATTTGAACTATGCAAAGTTAAGAATGTGCTGTATGAACACAATACCGTTAGCAGTTAGCTGTTGGCTGTTAGCTGTTGGCATATTGAACAAGTGCGAAGAGAGTGAAATACACAAAGTTGAGCACTTAGACACGCATTGAAATAAAATAAATAAAATTAGAAGAATCTCTCGTTGCTTGGCATGAAGTGGAGTGAACAGGAGTGGAGGAGGAGGTGGGGACAGGACTTTGGCAGGACTTGTGAGTCCTTGGCTTTGCCTTTTCTTTCTGCTATTTGCCAGATAGAAAGCCAATTTTATGACTCAACTTAAATAGGCACTTTACTTTAGTCTTAATGCCTTTTTATGGACGCTGCCATCCCACGCGCCGTTAGTGGCCCTTATTGTGAAGTCAGCTGCCAGCTGTTCAGTTCAACACAGGCAAGGAGGCTGTTGTGGGCGTGGCATTAATGATTGTTAAGAACGCAGCTCGGTGACGCTTTATTGGAAAATAAATGGCAAATAGTCGCTAGTTGCAAGTTCCAGCTGATTTTACACTTGTACTTCAAGTCTCTGACTGCAGATAGTCTGAGAGTCGGAAATTGTATAGGATACTATATAGCACTAGAGTCTGGAGACACAAAGAGACAGAGAGTAGCATTGTTTAGCTTGACTCTTGGCGCTTAATGTTAATGTTCAATAAAAATTATGACAGTCACAAAGTTAAACGCTCTGGCGGCCATTTTTGCTGTACGTGTGGGCGTGCCTCAATTAAATGTAGTCATTGTTGTTGTTGTAAAAGTTGGCAGTTCATGGCCAGAGGCCAGTTGACGCATTTACACAAAATTACCGACGAGTGTCAAATGCAAACATTTAGCTTGAACAATATTTGCAATAAAAACAACTTGGCGAGTTTTCCGCTGACTCAAAAACTTCAGAGGCCATAGAACTTTTGCCACAAGTAGCTACAGAGCTGGGGAAAACTCAAAAACTTGGCAATAACAGGGCGGAGAAACTCATCCTTTCCATTTTCCAGCTATCCCAAAACAGCGAATGTTCATTTTGTTTCAAAAACCAAAAATTTTCAAATTTCCTAACAAAATTTAAAGCGGATACCGCGGGATACGATGGAAATAGACTGTGGAATACTGGGGGACTGGACCGGGAACAAACTAATTGATAAATTTTAAGCATTTAATTAAAACTTTTCAATTCACAGCTCTGAAACTAAGCAACGTTGCGTGGCCATTGTCACAAATTCGTTTTACGAAAAATTTGTGTCAATTGTTTGCTGCATGCTTTAAATTACAACACAGACCGCAAATTTAGTTAACAGCGAGAAATAAATTATGTGCAGTTGCTAAAAAAGAAAGAAAATGAAGGGAAATAGGAAGCAATAAGAACGAAACTAAAATGTACATGACACACATTTGTGGCACACACTAAATGAAAGTACATCAATTACATTGAAAGCAAAATGAAGCATGGTTTAGACAGACAAGGAGCTCACATAGAAAGTATTTATAAAATAGTTACACTATACAACTAAAGCAATCAGCAAATTACACTTAAATGCAGAGCATACACATGTCCTTATGCACTAGCATTTGAGTTATTATACATTTGGCCAGCCATTTAATTAGATTTTTAATGTTACAACATGAATAAAATAAATGAGAGTACAGGAAGTCGCTTAATGTGGCTCTGGCAGTGTCTGTGTCTGCGTATAAATTTAAAACAAACATAAATCAAATTAGAATTAATTTAGTAAATATTTCAATTTCATAAAATTAGTTCTAAACGAATTAGTTGTGTTTATGCAATATAAATTAAAATAGCAATTATTGCTTAATGGAAATCACACATACGCAGTGAGCATATAAATTATCATTTGCTGCAAAGATGACAGAGCGCAGCAAAAACTTTTGATTAAGAAATACACTCCCACACACACATACACACACGCTCCCCCACATACACTGCTGTTTGCTTGACTCTGCGTTCCAGTTGCGTTGCTGGGGAATTGTTGCCGCGTTAATAATCACAAAGTACACACACACACACACACACATGCCATCTAGTGTAGAATGGGAAAATTGTTGCTGTCTTGGCGCAAAATGTTTGCGGCATAATGTGAGCCGTTTTCTAGTTGTTGTCGTTGCTGCAAATGCACCTCACTGAGCTGACAATGCGCAGTGCTTGTAAATCCAAAACGGGGCAACATAACGAACCACAACACCAGCAGTAGCAGCACCACCAACAGCACCACCAATACCAACAACAACAGTGGCAGCTACTCGCTGTGAAAAATTCAATTACAAAGTCGCCCAACTGCAGCCAAAGAATGCAAATTTTCTTTCATTTTTCTCTCTCTCTCTCTCTCTGTCTTTCTCTCTTAGTTCCATTTTTAGCCTTTTTCTCTGCATTTTCTATCTGGGATTGGGATTGGGGCAAATGCAAATGCAAATGCCACAACAACACAACAGACACAATAGCAGCCAGTTTTGGCGGTGCGGTGGTTTCGGTTTGAGTTCTGTCCCACTAGTTTGTTGCCTCCCACCTCCCCTTGTGAAAAATATTCGCTAAATTCGGTTTGCAGTCACGTGCGAACGTGACAAAACTGCAACGATGATGGGTTCTGGCCCTGCCTGCATTTCTGTTTTGGCCAGGACAAATACTACATAGTATTGTCCTTACGCAGCTGCTGCTGCTGCTGCTGCTGCTGGTCCTGGTCTTCGCCGGGTCGAGAGCATATAACCGCAAATGCGATATATAGCATCAGTATGGCAAGTGAGTGTCAGCGAAAGAGAATACTGCAGAATTTCTTATTCAGAAACAGCAATTTCTGTAGATTTTACCAGCAAATAGATTGACAATTGATGCACTGCTGACAATTGTGTCAACATCACACTTGTCTTGCTCCCACTTTCATCCTCTCTCTCTCTCTTACTTTCTCACTCTGTGATTCAGTGTCTTTCAGTCTCCCTTCTGCTCTCAGCAATTTATCTGACAATATTGACATACTATGAATAACACTTTAATTGCTTTTTCTATAGAAAATGTCCAACTCATCTTCACACAAGTTTCTGCTTTATTTTCTTGTAATCGGTTTTATGTAAATTTACATATATTTATTTATATATTCAAAGGCTTTCTTTCAAGTACAAGACATAAATTTTGTAAGCTGATTAAATCAATTAGAGAAAATGTTGAAATCCGCAGAGAACTCAGCGTTAATTAAGAGTTGAGAACATAAATTCCATAACTGAAATGTGTCAGCTCTTGTGCGCTAGACTAATTAATATGAAAATAATTCCCAAATCAACAGAGATACAAATTCCATTCCAATAATGAACAATTGCCCAAAATTTCATTTGTTGTAGTTACACAAATAAGTACATATCTCTTAGGGCATAATGTTGGAAATCAGAAAAGTGGGGAAACTGCG
This sequence comes from Drosophila acutilabella, assembly GCA_035046005.1. Taxonomy (NCBI): domain Eukaryota; kingdom Metazoa; phylum Arthropoda; class Insecta; order Diptera; family Drosophilidae; genus Drosophila; species Drosophila acutilabella. The sequence goes on along the minus strand of JAWNOK010000024.1, from coordinate 11,048,458 downwards.
GGGCAAAGAGATTGGATGACTGGGAATTCAACGTGACCAATTGAAATTTAACATTTGGCATTTTGGCTTAATTGACTTGCCGGTAAATGGCAATCAAAGCCCAAAAAGCAAACCAAATGAAACCAAAAGCCGAATCCGTTTGCCCAATGCAATTATGTTTAATTGTGAAATATTATTTGGTTTACACAAATTACGCACAGGCAAAATGAGATTCACCGATGCCGAAACGTGTTATGCGGTTTACTTTAATGGCAAATATGTCCCCATTTCCCAGTTTTCACAGTTTCCCCATCGACGACCACCAAAAAACCAAACCATAAATGCCTGAAAATAAACTAAAAGCAAACCGCGGACTTATAAAGTGAATTTCCTCTTCCTTTCCGCTTACTTCCTTCCGCTTTCATGAAATAAACATATTTTTTGCCTGCGTAAACAACTAATGATAAAGTACGTACTTGTTTCATTTACATATACTTACTTAGGGTGTCTTAGTTTCGCTGCAGCTTACTTTTAAACTTCATTAACCAATTCAGACATGTTTCTGATTTATAACTAGCTAAAACATTTAAATGTGCAAATTTCTGTATTTACTTTAATTATTGCCATGAAGTCATAAATATTTTCTGCAAATAAAACACTTTTTTAAGATCATTATGTGCAAGTTTATTTTAGTTAATAAACATAAAAATTTACCTTTGTTTTAATATCGATTAAAAGAGCAAATTAACTTCGGCTAGCAAATAAACGCAAAAAATTTAATGTTAATAAGCAGTCATCCTGTTTTTTGTGCATTTTCGTTTTTTTATTTGTTAACAACACGTGTGTCAACAATTTCCAAAAGTACGTGTAATAAACAGAACAATATTTACATATTTTATCATCATTTTTTTTTTTGGTTTTTTTCTCTGCTGGTAAAGACAACAAAATTTCAGAAAATTATGCGCAGATTTTTGGGCAAATAAGTACAAGCAGCAGCCCAAGGGCAATGATGAAATGGAGGATGGGTAGCAGTCTGGTGGGGTTAGCGCATCATAATATCGTTATATGGGAGCCGTAATTAGCTGTGTCATTTTATGCAAATGGTTAGGAAAGGGAAACAAAGTCCGCTGCTAATGAAAATCCCAATGAAAAGATATTACGTATACGCAACGCTTATGCGCATTCAAATTAATTGACTTCACGCTGTTATTGTTTATCCGGGCGACAGACAGTGCATATATTAACACATTTTAAACTGTACTCAACGCTCGTACTCACTCTCTCCATCTCTCTCTCTTTAACTTTCTCTCAACAGGGATTGTGGCAGCCACAACATCTCCACCACTGGCAACAACAATGGCGCCACGACAACAAGAAGACGAGGCAAACAGTGCGACGTCGTCGGTTGGCAGTCAAAGTGAGGCATTACAAAGGCATATAAATCAAAATTTAATTATGTCGCAACCGCTCGAAGGTTCCAGCTTTGCCGACGCCTCGGCGGCCGCATTGACAGCACCAGATCAACGTGCCACGTCTTTGTCCTCTGCCTCACAAGGCAGCGGCAGTGGCACTGGCAGTGGCAGTAGTATAACAAGCTTCGATTCCAACAACTTGATCGATGACAAGCGATTGCCACAACAACAGCAGCAGCAACAGCAACAGCAATTGCATCACTCACAGCAGCAGCAACATCAACACTCACGTATTCAAGCCAAAGACACTGCTGGTCCATATCCAATACCTGTACACATTGAAAATCATCTGGAGGCAACGCATGGCATCGATGGTGCGGATAATGTATTTGGTACCCCCATGTACTTTGGCACGGAGAACTCAACCGTGGTGACGACACAGATTGGTGCCACAGCACACGTACCATGCACGGTGCATCACATTGGCGATGGTGTGGTAAGTAAACAAGCCACATTACCACAACTACCACAACTATGCACTTCTACTTTCGACGTGTGCCAGTGATGACTCATTCGGTTGTCCCAGCTCTGCATTGTTTTAATATTTTATTTAAAATCAATTCATCAACTGCTTTGTTTGACTTGTGGCCAACTGTCAATACTCTACGTTGCTTGACTTCTCTGTTCGCTGGTCTCTGTTTCCCCAGATTTTCTCAGTTTCGATTTCATCGTCTACCTGACGAATAAATTAATAAAGTGTCATTCACATTGGCAAATAGAGCGCGTTTGACTTTTTAATTGGAAACGAAAATCTATAAACTTTGAGTTTTTAATACAGACTATTCTCAGAATTGCACACAGTGTGACAAAAACATTGAGAACTGTATATAAATGTAAATGTAATATAAATGTTAATTAAAGTGATGTATTCGAGAAGCAGCTTAAGAGCATATTTCTATGAATAATAACACATTTCTATGAACAGACTTGAGCAGCTATTTTTGGCTTACGAAATTTGTAGCACTTTTTTAAGTATCACTTTAAACCTTTGCTACTCTAATCAAGACTAATTAAGATACTGAACTCCTCTTCATTTATTATCATATGAACTTAATAATTTATCAATTACTGCTCAGCATACCTAACTTTAATTGAAAGCAACGAAAATACACAAATTCAATACAAAGTTCAAGTTTATTTGCCACTTCAAAGTGGTGCAGCTGACAATTTTGAAGAAAATTAATTAAATTTTTTGCTTATTGAGTGCACTTTGGACTGTTATCGTATCGCAAACGAAGCGCTGGCAAAACTAATATTAGTCTAAAGTGAAAGATAGAGAAAAATGTGTAGCAAAAAGAGGTTTGCTGATTGCTTTATGAGAATCCTTTTGCCATTTGGCAGCTGGAAAACAAATTATAGCTTCAGGTATAATGTACATTAACTACAAATAATCGAACAGCTGGCAAAGATACATATACCAAAAAGAGAGACGACATAGAGGGAGTAAGAGAGATAGACATTGACACTGCATGGCCTCAAGTGTTATTAATTTTCCGCTTGTCTAGAGTTATTACTCATACGCAACGTCTGGCAAACGCACGTTTCATATATTTGTATAAGAGCCCAGACATTGTTAAGGGATTTCTCACCATCTCTGTCTATCTCTGGGGCTCGCAAGTGTTTATGTCTTGTCATGCTGGACACGATTATGACCGTGTCTTGTATACGCCCCCTTTGCTCTTTGTGTCCCACCTCTTTGGCCCCACCCATTGAATTGGTTTTGTGCGTGCATCATGTGCGTGTCTGGTTTAAATTGACGATTTCATAATTGCGCCTTCAAGTGTGCAGAAGTTAATAAGCACTTAAGCGCCTTTAGGCCTATATCTCGTAACTCTGTTCATCGCTTCTCCACTGTGCGGTCTTTTGGGCCACACTCGACAAAGTGTGTTAATTCGTACTCTGTGTTCATGTGAGTGTCTGTGTGTTCGCTTGGTTAGCCAGTTTGCACTTCAGTTTACAGCTCTCGCTCTCTGCTCGTGCTCAAGTGGAACTGGCTTTGGGTTTGCCTAGTCAAAGTTGGCCCTAGTGTCAGCAGTTGCTTAATAAGTCAGCAGTTAGCTGGAGATACTAATGACCCTTTCATGTATGTATTTGTTATTGTGGTGCTGAGCAGTTGATGATATTGCCCCAGGGTCAGATATGTATGTAAACAGAAATATATCGACAGAGTGTGTGTAATTTGCTTGCAACTCAAATTCATTAGTGAAAATATATATGTTGCATACTTTGAGGCGACAAAATGGCATATTACGCATACGTCGCGTAATTGCCAAACATGCAAATTATAGAACATGATGTGAAGATACGACAAGTAAATTTCATAGCTATCAACACACACACACACACACTCACTCAGAGATGCGATTATGGTTTTGCCAGTGATAGCAAGCTTTTGTGCTATTTAACACTCTTGTGCTGATAGAAATGCATTTACATATCATTGCACTTTCAAAGTGTGTGGGTACTCCCAACCCATTCCCCCACCGCTTGCCCTCTCAGCATCTGCAGCTCTAACGGCAGTAAATTTAGCTACAGGCATTAAGTGCACGACAGTAATATGCAAATGTATTGCTAAAAGTAAGTTTAATGAATAGGAAAAACAAATGTGTATACCAGATACAGTCAAACTTCTGTAAAATGACTTCTCTAAAATACTGCACTCGTTAGAATTGAATTGAGTTCGACAGTGTTCACTGTAGGTAAGCTGTGCTGTATGTTCGAGCACGTGCACAGGCTGTTGGCAGCACCAACTCCTTTTCATACACAAATTATGTTCTTTAGTATCTACAAATTATTTCAACAGACGAGCATTGAATGCTCGCAATACCCTGTACTTTCTAAGAGGCACCAAAGGGTAGCTAACATGTCAAAGTGTTCTAAGGAAATCAAGAGTAAAAGCTATGCAAACATTTTCTACAGAAAATACTAAAGTCGAGTTAATTTAAAGAACAATTTGCATAATTTGAGGGGCTTCTTCTATTGTCTTGTGGCTGCCAAAGGTTTGCGTTTGTTTTGTTTGTTGCACCCCAAAAAAAAAACTCCCCTTTGTGACAGTACATACACATCTTCATCTACATATACTCTAAATATTTCCGCGAGTTTTCAGCCCCCTTTTCTAGCTGTCGTCTTCTCTGTTGTTGTTGTTGTTGTTGTTGGCACTCTCGTAAATTTTGTTTCAGCTTCAGACGACAATAAAATGCAGGAAACATTAAATAAATGAATTGCTTCCGCGAGAAGTAAATGTGCGCCTTTTGTTTTAAGCATTTTACTGCAATTTTATTTGAGTTTCGCCTTCATTTGCACACTGGTTACTCTGTAGATCGTTTACTGTAGCTGCTTCTCTCTATTCAATGGATAAATTGTAAATGATTATAGCTGCGAGAGTTTGTTGTGTTTGCTAAACAGTTTCTTGTTGCTTTTAACCTGATTTCTGTTTAGTTACGCAAATGATTTAAAATTTACCTTCTTACGTAGGAGCTTTAAAAATATCTCTTGTTCTTACATATCCCTATTTGCTAAAATAACTCAGAAAATTGACTGGACAATTCGGTTGCAGTTTAACACGCAATAAAGCAAATCTTAATTTGTCAAAGACAGAAAATGCTAGAATAATTTAAAGCATATAAATCAAATTTGCAGTCATGCACAGAGCAAATGCAATCTTTTAAGCTCAAAAATGTCATGCAATCAAATGGGTGAAAGAGATAGACACATAAAGTAAGTGTGGGAAAGGAAAACACCAGTGGAAATTCAAAATTACGACACATTTTTGGCCAGACAGAGACAGACATTAAAATATGTCATTAGAGAATTAGTCTATTTGTGTGTGCAAGAGAGCAGCTTAAATGCCATTTAAAATAAACTAAGCAAATACGTATGCACAGTATATTACGTATACGTACATGTATATGTATCTTGTGCTTGTCCTGAGCTAAGCTAAGCAAATACGTGAACGCTGTCAGCTATCAAGCGTGTTGCCTTTAACATTCACTTTGACCAACTTGTCCCCTCACTTGGTACATATAAATTGAACTAAATCAGCAGCAGCAGCAACAACAACCAATGCAGCAGAACTAGGGAAGCTGCAACTAAAAATGTGCTCTCTATCTCTGTGTGTGTGAGTGTGTTTCTGTGTGCGATGTCCTGTGCGACTTGAGCACTTAATTACTTTCTAGATAAATTGTCGTTTTTAATGTCTAGACTCGTAGATATTTTCATAGAGAAAAGTGGCAGTAATTAAATGTGCTCACAGCATGAACCAACAGCAAACGTCACGTGAAACACCTTAAAGCCTAAAGACTTTTGCTGCCAAATACCAGAATTACAAGTAGAACTGGTAATTATTTCGCACATATAATAGCATTTAGAGTACTGGTATTACTGGTAAGAGAATGCTTATTTAGCGTGAATTATTAATAAAATCGTATGGCGTAGATAAATTTAATGAATCTCAAAAAAACTTGTGCGTATACTGTTTAGACAATCACAGGGATATTTAACAGTCTGGGCCATTTAATGGCTGCAGTCTTCCTTGTTTGTTTTCGTATAGATATTTGTAGATTAGCCGAAGAAAATATAATTATATGTCAGCTAAAGGTGAATCTAGGTAAGCATAGAATGCGCTCCCTAAACTTAATCACACACACACACCCCCACACACCCGTTCAAGAGTGCAAATATTTTCCAAGCAACTTACAGATAAAAATGCCGAAATTGGTTTTTTATGAAAATTAACGCTCAAGGGTTTCCTCTGGCTCAACTTGCTTGGTTGACTGGCTGGATTTGTTGGTTAGCCCGCAGTTAGATAAGTCGTTTAGATAAAAAAGGTTACGCAAATATTTAAGCTTCAATTCTTCTGCTCACTCCCACTCTTCATCCTCTCTCTCTCTCTCTTACGCTTAGTCTTTGCTGTTCGAGGTACAATAACTTGTCTATGTTTGCTTGTTAGAATTTTAAAAGTTTAAGATCAGATATGAAGGCAAATGGCATTGTCCAAGGCACAAACCGAAGCAGTAATAACAAGTTTAGAATGTTAGTTTGGCTATGCTCGAAATTGAGCATACCCTGTGAAGCAGGCTCGGAAATATTGTAGAAACTACAATTTGTAGTATTGCAAAGGTTTCCTTAAATACCTTAAGAGTCAAGAGACTGTTTATAGTTTCTAAAAGAGTTAACTATACCTTGGTCCTAACCGTTCGACTATCGCTCGCTTCTACAGGGTATAAGACACACACACATTGATGAGGGTTCCCACTAAATTGGACAGATTTGTAGCAACGACTGCTGTTGGGAATATAAACACGAATTTAACTGGTTCTGGATATTAAACAGAATAGAGAAAACTGTACGCGTTTTTAATCAAAACAAGCACATAATTTTCTGTCTAATAATTTGTATTTATTTAGACAAGAATAAAACACAATATACGGCTAGAGGAAGGCAATTGTTTTTCTGTTCCATATTTTTTTCTTGCTGTTGTTGGTTATTTTATTTTGTTTTTTTTTTTGGTTTCGGCCTTTAGTTGTCCATAAATTATTGTTATTATTTTTCGTGCACATGAATTACGTTTTATATGCATGCCGAGAGGCGCAGAAACAAGAAACATGCCATATAATATTGCCATATACCCGTACAATCACATACAGATGTGAGTGTGTTGTGTTGTGTGTATGTGTGTGTGTGTGTGTGTATTTTGTGCCATTTTTATTTGAAGTTTGTTTATTGTTGTGTCGGGTTTTCTCAGTGTTATTGTTGTTTGTGTTGTAGTGGCTATTGTTGCCTGTTTTTATTACTCACATTTTTGTTGGTACAAACAGTGCGAGCTTTAAGGCGCGCTTGCACTCAGCACACACACATACATACACACACACGCACACACAAAGGACTGTGCAACATGCCACTGAGTCTCGGGAAATCCTATGAGTCGTCGTCAACGCAAAAAAGAACATATAAAATTATAAATTATATAATATTTGTACTGCCAGACATTTGACTTGGCGCAGTCATACAGCCTCTGCCGAATGTATGCGCACACTACGAGCGTTGTTATTGTTCCCAACGACCTTCAAGTGTATGAGTGCACGTACATGTGTGTGCGAGTGTGTGTGTTTGTGTCATCAACTAGGTAAACGGAAAAACTCAACAATGTACGACTTTAAAAACAACAATTCTGAGAAATGTTGTTTATTCCCATAACTCATGAATATGCAAGAATTTGCTGTACAGAATTTGCTTTAGAATTCACTGCAGTCTTAAGCATAAACTAGACATAGACCAAAGGTTGCTTAACATAAACTAACTATTGTCAAATGTCTTTAAAATAAAATACTATAAATATTAAATATTTTGACAGCCACTTTTAGTTTTTGCTCTAAGTTTAAAGCAATTTGCTAAGCAATTGTGTTATATTTAATCCCTGCATTATTGCGGTCAAGTCAAAAAAATGTCAAAACTTAATTAAATTTATAATTCTCATCCTTTTTAGCTGGCAAAGAACACTTACTCTCCTAACTGCATTCATTTATAATTGAAGCCTCAGAATCTCATAGAATTTAGTTTTTACGTGTTTCGAAGTATTCATTAAAATATAGTTTAAAATATAATGCTGCCTTTTCATGACATCATTTGTTATTCCCAAGCGATTATAAGCAGACAACATTACATATAGGCAAATTTACTAAGCGTCTTGTTAATTATGGCAAAAGTTTCTAACAAGCACTTAGCCTGGATTCTCAAAACACTTGATTGTGTTGCACAACTTGCATTTCATAAAATTTATACACATAACTCGAGAAATTTGTTAAGTTTTGAGCTAGCAATTAAATGGGGGGCAAATTTAATGGTTGCCACAACACCGCATTGTCGAAACACCACATCTGTGGGCTTATACAACATTAACTAAGCATCAGCCACTTAGCCTTTTCTGCCAGTGTGGGCGTGGCTTTTCGACTGTTGTTGTAGACCGAAAAGTAAATGTTGCTCAAAATTGCCATAAACCTTTTTAATGAATACAAATCATTATCACTTTGTTCGCTGGCAGCCTTAACCGTAATTACACAACTGAGAAGGACTTTGGACGGGAGACTTGTTGGGTAAAAGTGAGAGGTCTTCTCTTCACTGTTTGTCAGCTAATAAGGCATTCCTCTGCTGGCCAAGACAACTTGATAAAGGCTCTGAATCTGTATCAAAATAAGGCCCGCAGTGAGCGAGTGAGTGAAGTGAGTGAATCCTTTTGTTCATGCCTGTCGTTGCCTGTCACAATGTTTATTAAAACAAATGCTACAACAAAAGGCAACAATTTTTGACCCAGATTTCACTCTCTACTCAGCGGGTGTGCCAGTATGTAGGTGTGTGTGTGTGTGTGTGTGTGCGTGTGCTAAATGGCTTCATCATTTCTATAAAGTTCAGTGTGTTGTGACAAAAGATGGCAAAGGAGGGGGCTTGAAACAATTAAGCGACGCTGCAAGTTTTCATGATGTGGGTCTATGATGAAATACCAGTGGCATGGGGGGGGGGGGGGGCAAAGGTGAAGGTTCAATGCCGACAAATAAATTAAAAGCTTCCAGCCTCAAACCCACAAAACACGAGCAACAAAAGTTGAGAAATGCTTTGCGCTGTTGCATTTAAATTTTAATTATTTTAATTGCAATGCAATTACGATGACTACAACAATTATTGTTGAACATAAATAAAAGGCGAAAAGAAATTTTAAAATGGAAGCAGAATGACTGAAATAAAAGCAAGATTTGTGGTAGGAGTGAAGAGTACAGATACCGTGTAAGAAAGTAATGAGTTGATGAATCCTGTTGACAAAATAATTTAAAATAAGTTTGCATATAGTCTTTAACTTAAAAATGAGTTGAGTTTTAAAAGACTTTACTTCATACAAAAGTTGATTGTCCTATCTCTTTTTTTAACTCATGCATTTGCCTATCAAATCCGCACTCCCTTTCAATTTTATTAATTACAGGGTAGCTGATACAATTGCGGCCTTAAGGCAACGCTTTCATAACTCAAATTCAAACACTGACAACACAATCGTTTGCTTAAGTGCTGAAAACAAGACTATGATAATTTTTATTTCCATTTTTTGTGCCTTTTTGTTTTGCCCATAAAATTTTTATATTTACATATATACCTTTTTTAATGGCTTATTGTTTTTTGGTTGGTGAGGGCGTTGTACGGCCTTCGTTTTTAATTAGACAGGCTAATTTGCGGTACAATTAGCAAATGCTCAGTGTTTAATTATGCATTAATTGCATTTAATGCCCACTTCAGTACAAACCTTAATGAATAATACGCAAACTTCAATTGAATGCAGTCAAAATTGTGTGTGTATGTGGGTGTGTTTTGTGGCACATGGCAAACAAAAGAGATTTTTGCGCTGATTAATTTATAAGTGCTTATTTCCCTTACCTCGATTTACTACAACAACAACACAGTGTAAGTAATAAAATGTGTAGTTTAACTGAACTTGAAAAATTTTCACAAGTTTGGAAACTCGGCAAAAGTTTGCATTGCTTTTATTTAAAAAGTGGCGTCTTTTGACCCAATTTATGAACCATAGTTTGTTATGGATATGCCAGTACTTGAACGGACATTTAAACACACACAATCATAATACAGACACATACCGTAATAGTGGGTACAAAATATTTACACACGCTTGCGCAAAAATGGCAATTTTATACAAGTAACTGCAGCTAGTAACAGGAATACTACACAAAATAGTTATCAACAAACGTACACACACACCTATAGAATCTTTCATATGTGTGTATTTCCATTGCCCTCGGTAAATTGAGCGCATTTGTGTGCAAAGTTTTTTCACTTAAAACTCCGCATAGTCAAAAAACTGTGTGTGTTTCTGTTTTGCGGTTGTGTGTTTGAGTGTATGTGTGTGTGTATGTGTGTTTCAGCACAAATGGCTGCCAAAAAGCAGCATCTAAATAGAATTTTATTAAAATCGCTTGTTAAAAACTTTTCTCTCTCGCAATTTTATGTTTTTTTTTTCGCTCTGCATTTAACAAAAAAGTTGTTGCCAATTTTAACCTTCCTCTCATTTCGGTTGTTGACCATTTGGTTCAGCTTGTGGTACAGGAAATTGGTTAGACAGCGCGAAATAAAGCATACAAAATGTTCGTCAATAACAGGCAACAACAAAACAAAAGCCAATCTAAAGTTTGTAGTGCAACAACGAGAAACAAACCATCGAAACACACAAAAAAATAACAAACCAAAAAAGGAAAACAGGATAAAAGTAGGAAAATAGTACAAAACCCTTTTGGCAATCGTTCAGTGTAGTGAGAGTGTGCCACGCCCACCGCTTGCGCCTGCAGTTAGACAGTTTGCATATGCGCACAGCTGTCGAAAGATGCCAAGCTGATAAGCGGCTTGCCTTGCCACAAACACATTCCAATACATGCAGAAAAAAGCTAAAAAGCGTAAACAAATCGCTACGCAAATAAGTATGCTACATTTTTTGCATTCGGCGATCGAACAGTGAGAGGAAACATGGTTTGTGCCTACCTTGAGAGGCGTTGCTCTTGGCACTTTACCAGCCAAAAAGCGGTGGGGGTTGGGGGTATGGACAGACAGGACATGTAGTTAGCATAAATTTGCCATAAATTTGCTAACAAGTGATTTGTGGCTGGGGCGAGGCGACGCAGCTTTTGGCCATAAATTAAATGCCACTTTTTACTTTGCATCTTTTATTTTTGGTGTTTAAAAAATGCGAGAAAAAAAAGGTAAAATGTAAACAATTATCTGCGCGCTCGCAGCTGCACACGCCGTGTACACACCACCACATACGCACATACACACCGACAGACAAATACACACAAAGTCAACACACAACCGCAGCAGGAGCCGCAAAAGGCGCCACGCATACAGACATGACAGCCGCTGAGATTTATGCTTCATACAGACGCACAGCAAACACACGCATAACCCTATACACACATGCACGCACACAGGCATGCAAAGACACTTTGGCAAAGGAATTCGCATGCTTTTGATTAATTGCCGCAACATTTTATATTTCTTTTTTGCTCTTTTTTTTTCTGCTTTGTAACTTGGCAGAATTCGAGCAGAGAGACACATTTTTGCTTGTGATGGCTTCACTTTGGCAAAACCTCACCTCAACTCTCTACTTCTCGTTCAGACATTCGCTCTGACTCATTCTCTGTGTCAGCCCCTTCGGCTCTCTCCTTTAACATGCTAGAGCTCATCCTTTCGCATTCCTCTTTACGCTTTTTGCCATATTTCTCGGTAGCTGCACGGCTCGGGGTTTATTTGCAGACACGTAGCAGTCGCAGTCACAGTCGCAGTCCATACACACAAACACACACACACACACACCCACACACTCAAGCAATCATAAATTTCATAAAAAATCATAGAAAAATATCGGGCAAGCTTTTGGTTTCTTGTGGGATGATCGAGTTTTAAATACACTTGCTGTGTTTTTTTCTGGTACGACTGAAGTTTAAAAAAACTATATAGTTTAACTATATTTTTATCAGCTCTTGGTCAAAGTTAAGTGTTTCTGTTTGGCTTGCCTTTTAAAATCCAGAAGTGGAATGGAAAGAGTTTTATTTTAAGCACAACAAATGTCGAATTCAAAAGCTAGACTATAAAAAGAATCCTTTCTATATTTCTAAAATATTTTTGAGCGATTTGTTGTACTTCTGGGAAGTGTATTCACAGTCAGGCAGGCAGATCTATCTATAGATAGATATATGGTATAAAAAGGTATGTCAGCTATGTCTGTATGAGCTAAGGCCGCTGCTGCTGCAGTTGTTGTTGCTGTTGCTGTCCCAGTTTTCGGGCTCACATTGAATTTATGCGCAATTTATGCCTCACACTTGTGTTTTACTGTTGCAGATTGTATTGAATAGATATATTGATTTCATAACGTATGTGGGCTTCCAAATCTAGATAATAAATGACTGTCGAGTTGTAGCACTTATTTTTGCCCCATCTTGCCGTTGCCTTCGGTGTTGGCGTTGCTGTGTTGTTGTGCTCAACAATTCAATTGTAAATTTGCCAAGGCGAAAAATATTTTTAATATAAATGAAGACAAGATAACGTACAGACACATATTTTTGCTTTCTTTCGGCAAGTGGCAAGTGAAAAAAAAGAAGAAAAACATTGAGTCAAGTACAGATTCCGAGAGTGAAATGAAAGGAACTTTAGCTATGCCGCATTGCGTATACGACACGTGTGGCATTTAAACAGCAATTGAGCAAGTGATTGCTACAAGTATTATACTGACGATTTAACAATTTTCTTTCAACTTAATTTCAACTTTTATTTTTACTTTTACTTACGCTTTCGTTTACTGCCTTTGCTTGCCTCTTGGCCCTCGACACTCGGCTCTCATCATGCGGTGTTTGTCAATATTTGCGCTGCGAGTGAAAGTTGCTACAAAGATTTTTGCTTGCTTTTCTGTTTTATTTCGTTTATTTTTTGTTGTTGGCAATAAATAAAATTTTCTATCAATTGAAAATTGATTGATACACGCGCGCGTACTTGGCGCTGCCAAAAAGAGCAGGCAGCATTTTGTTATGTGTAGGCGTGGCACATCCTTTTAGCCAATACAGAACAACACACATGTGACGAAGGTGTGAGTGTGTAGTGTGTTGTGGATTGCGTACTGTGTTTGTGTGTGTTTATATGTGTGTACGTAGGTGCCTCTTTGGTAAACGTAGAAATGTCGAAATCGAAATGATTAATGGTCATTTGAGATTAGCCAAAGTTGAAACAAGCTTCGCAGTGAGCAAGGCGAAGAGGGAGTTCTACAGAAAAGAATCAAAGTGAGAGTAGGGGCAAAATGGGCGTGGCATTTTGGGCTCAACATGTTTGCTGGGTTTGTGTTTGTTTGGCTGTCTATTTACAGTTAAGCAGCCAATTTGAACTTTGAACTGTGGATCAATCAATCTGCTATTATGTTTATTATCCCACTCTCCCTTGTTATTGCTTCTTACACGTAATTGCTTTTTCATTTTTTTCTCTACAAGTTTTTTTTTTATGTATTTTCTTCTCTTTTTATTTGTTACGGGTCTTAAGTTGTATCTTTTTCTTTACGTCTCCATTTTTTTCTCCTCTTTTGGTTCAATTTTTTGTTGTCGTTGAAAAATTGCAGCATCATCGTGTTGTCGAGTAGCAAATGGATTGATGAATTGACAAACATTTGTAGAGGACGAGCTCACGCACGAATGGCCAACACTGCGTAGTTCTAGTCGTAGTTGTATTAGCCATATGTTAAACATTTTCAGCTGGAAAAGGAGGGAGTGTTAGGGATAGAATAGGAGACAGGAGTGCTGCTATTTGACTAATGACGCCAACTTTACTGGCGTCTGTTCTCTGTCCCTTTTTGTAGTTTGGTTTTCTGCCTATAAACAAATATTATACTTACGGTTGTTGTTTTTTCTCATTTTAGGTATCCTGGATACGCAAAAAGGATTATCATCTGCTTACTGTCGGCTTAACCACCTACAGCAGCGATGAGCGCTTTAGCGCGACACACCTAAAGCACTCTGAGGTTAGTATCAACTGCGTGTACATACGTATTATCGTAATGGGATTTAACTGCTTTCCTTTCAGGATTGGACATTGCAAATTAAATTTGTTCAGCTGCGAGATGCTGGAGTCTATGAATGTCAAGTTTCTACGCATCCGCCAACATCGATTTTCCTGCATCTGAGTGTAGTCGGTAAGTTTAGCCATTCGATCGACTGTTTACATACCCTGTATTTGGTCTGTCAGTTCGTCTGTCTGTCTGTGCATTCAGTCAAATGGTTTTTTATAATCGCATTTATAATTTCACGCTTTGTTGGTTGTGCCCATTGGAAACTATTTACTTGCTGAAGCAAAAATAAATTGCTGGACAAGCTTTTAAAAATCTCGACAACTTCACTTTTTAGACCAACAAAAAAAATAAGTAGAAATTGTCAACTCTTTCGCTCTGTCGGCTCTGATGGGTCAACATTGACTCTACTTTCTCACACCCCTTGGCCAGAGCCCATCTGATGTTGCCCTTCGATGCGCTCATGCTGAAATTAGAAATGTCCATATGCCAGTTTGCACAGAGTTGGCAAGCGAAAGCGTTCGGGAAAAAAAAACACACAGATGAAAATGGTAAAATGGAAAAGTGGAAAAAAAAGAAAGAATGAAAGACAGTGCACCTGCCCAAATGGCAGCGAGTCAGCAAGTTACAAGCCCAGTTCTTGTTTTCGGCCTTGGCCAAAACGTTAACTGACACACATTATTCTGAATTTAACAAACAATTTACTTTGAATGTGCTGCGCCTAATGGCGTTTTCCTGCACAAAAACAAAAGCCCGTCACGCACACCAACGCACGTCTGTATGCTATATACGAATTCATTCATATGTTATCTCATGTGGCAGCGCAAAAAAGTATGCTACACATTTTGGGCAACGCCCCGCTTAAATCTGCTCGGATGACACACTTAATCAGATGTGTCCTTTCAGCGCTGTATCCTGTATAAATATGATATGAAACCTTTTAAGCACTTTAGTTTAAGTTAATGTTCAAATAGTTAAGGAAATTCCAGCCAAATTAAGCTCTGTGCTCAGCTTTCTGTGGATAATGTCACATAATCACTATCAATCATATAAAATTGTCTGCTTTTGTAACTAATTTGATTTCGTTACGTGAATGAATTTTCTTTAAAGCATAGAAAATGTCACTAGAAACAGTTGTAACATAAAGCAGCTACAACAAGTTGAGGAGAAGGATTAGAATTGCGCATCGACAAGATTTGTACATGACGTATGCGTAATACACATATCAAATGTCAGACTTTTTAGTTTATGGCGCTTGTGACACGTATTTGCATTTACATTTGATTAAATTTTGAATCTTTCATCTCAACTGCTCTACCTCGCTGGAAATCACACATACCAACACACAACACACACACATCTACCTACTACAATCGATTGTGGGAACGGCAATTCAATTTCCAAAATGTCATTCAATTCGGTTAGAAGCACGCGCCGAAATATCAGGACCACCAATACGTTATCTGACGCCGGGCTCTACGCTGCGACTGCAATGCCGTGTTGTTCAGAATACCGAGGCATCTGAATATATATTCTGGTATCACGATAACCGCATGATTAATTATGACATTGATCGGGGCATTAATGTGTCAACCGAACCAGGTGAGTGTGTAACCCATTTCCACCCTTTCTCTCTCCCTCTCTCTCCCTGTCCCATTTCACAATTGTTGTTTTTTCTCTCTTTCGATGAGTGTTACTCTTTATTGCATTGCATTTTTGCATCGTACTTCATTGCAGACTTTCAATCATCGGAGCTTACAATTCAACGCACACGTCGTGAACATTCCGGCAATTTTACCTGCGTGGCCAGCAATACACAACCCGCCAGCGTTTTGGTTCACATTTTCAAAGGTGAGTCCACCATTTATAATCATTATTCACTTTTCTTTTTATACTCTCTGCAAGAGTATATTGGGTTTGTGCAAATGTATGTAACAGGCAGAAGGAGGCGTGGCAGACCCCATAAAGTATATATATTCTTGATCAGCATCACAAGCCGAGTCGATATAGCCATGTCCGTCTGTCCGTCTGTCCGTCTGTCCGTCTGTCCGTCTGTCTGTCTGTCTGTCTGTCTGTCTGTCCGTCCGTATGAACAAACAGATTTCAGAGATGGTAAGAGCTACAAGTTTGAGCTTGGTCTCAATCGATCAGATATTTAGTCAGTCAATACAAGAATCTTTTTTTTTTTCGATGCCACGCCCCATTCGCCCACAATGAGCAAAAAACTAGACACACCTCGGGAAAAATTGGTGTTTTGGGCGAATATCTCAATAACTATTGCAAGTAGGATCACCAATTTTGGTATGGAGGTTCCTAGCGCCATCCTAAATGCATTGACATTTAAATTTTTGGACTGCCACGCCCCTTTTCCCCACAATTAATAAAAAAAAATTCTCAACTTTCGCTCCGTTTTTAGGCATTCTTTAATATTGTACAATATTTTAATTTATAATTCGTGTGGAGCCTAACTATGTCAAACTATCCTGAAAGGCGCATTGAAATCGCACAATAAACAAGAAAACTAGAAGCGTTGCAATATTGATAACCGAATGCAATATCATGTATGAGTGCAAGTGAGACAGAAACATACAAGCACATGTTTGAATGTTTTCGTTGCTTGCGTGGCGGCAGCGCTGCCCGCAGTCGCTGGCGGCGCTGAATACACACATACATACATACATGTATATGCATCATGTATTGGCTTTCGTATGTGTATTCCCATACAGCAAACAGATGTATATGTGATTATGCTTAGATTGTTTTTGTTTTAACGTGTTTTAATGCAAGTACTACACATTGTAATATCTCAAGACCGATTTTAATAACTTAATCGGGGAAAAATGCAGAGAGTATACTACGGTCGGGCGTGCTCGACTGTACTTTTCTTTCTTGTTATACACGTGTATATACATATATGTATATGTGTATATAAATATATGAAAACGAACCGTTGTGCCAAAGAGACGGGCCAGCAAAAGCTTCAATCAACGCGAGGCCATTAAATTTATTTACATTTCATTTGCCATTGCTTTATTAAATAAAGCAAATGCACAAATGCAATTTGCAGCACTACAAGCTTGGCAAATAAAATTAAATGTTAAACAACAATAAAAACAAAAGTCGAATTCAGCTGTTAAACGGAACTGAAGATACCCTATAGCGAACTAAATGGATTTAACTAGCAGAAAAATATATTCAGACTCCGTACTCTAAAAAAGAGTAGAGAGGTCTTTTAAGTTCTTGAATAGCATCAACAGCCGAGTCGATTAGCGATGCCCGTCTGTCCGTCCAAATTTATTTATTTAAATAATTTATAGAATTTATAATTTATGATTGTTAGCATTGCTACAAAATAACACACAAGTTATTAGCTAGCTTAAGCAGGATCCCACTCTCTGCGCAAATTGCGCTCAGAGATCTCTGCCGCTGTTTGTGTGATTGTTCGCGGACGCCAGCAGAGTCCATGAACGGTTTGTGTGTTTGTTCGCTGTCAGCTGTGGCGCTAACAAGCAGCACTCTCTGTTTACTTTTTACGTATGTATGCTCCCACACTCTACTCTCTGTAATTGAATTTAAATTACAGTCTGACGCTCGCTGCTGATTCTGATCGCCTGGTGTTTCACATAAAGAAATCTTGGATTTTGGTCTTTCGCGGATTTTTTTTGCTTGGCCGCTGCGATCTGCAGTGCCCATAATCGTTAGTAAGTTTTGCTGAAATACCAGGCAAACAGAAAGATCAGCAGGTCGTAATGCAAAAATTATTTAACATTAACATTGAGTTAACATTGAGTTAACATTGAGTTAACATTAACATTGAGTTAACATTAACATTGAGTTACTATTAACATTGAATTAACATTAACATTAACATTTACATTAATTATCATTAACATTAACATTAATTATCATTAATATTAACATTAATTTTCATTAACATTAACATTAACATTAATTATCATTAACATTAACATTTATTATCATTAACATTAACATTAATTATCATTAACATTTACATTAATTATCATTAACATTAACATTTACATTAATTATCATTAACATTAACATTTACATTAATTATCATTAACATTAACATTTACATTAATTATCACTAACATTAACATTTACATTAATTATCATTAACATTAACATTAAATTAACATTAATTATCATTAACATTAAATTAACATTAATTATCATTAACATTAAATCAACATTAATTATCATTAATACTGTATTAACATTAATTATCATTAACATTAACATTGAGTTAACGTTAACATTAAGTATCATTAATGTAAACTCAATGTTAATTAAATGTTAATGTTAACTCGATGTTAATGCAATGTTAATGTTAACTCAATGTTAATGTTAACTCAATGTTAATGTACATTAAATTAACATTAACATTAAATTAACATTTCCATAATGTCGCTTCCTGCTGATTCTGTTCGCCTGGTGAATCAGCTAGAAAAATGTTCACTTTTAGCTGATCGCTAATGATTTTCGATAATCTATGGAGCCCACAGGCTGTATATATTTTAACAAAAATACCAGGCAAACAGAATTAACAGCTGCTCGCTATGCACAAAATTATTTTGTTTAAACTGGGCTCTTGTGGATTCTGTTGTATATTACTGTGGCTTTCTATTCGCTTGAGAATTCAACTGGGAATTTAAATATTCCAGCTGTAATACCAAGCGAACAGAACTTTCAGTAGGTCTCCAAATCCAAAATTCAAACTAAACACACTGAAAAATTGGTTGGAAATTGATCATATGTATGGATATTTCACACTAGTTGAAGTACGGGGTCTTTGACAGTCGGCTCGCTCGACTGTAGCCTTTTTTAGTTGCATGTTATTTTAAAATACTCTGTCAACAATGAACTGAGCACACCTCTCTGTAGTTTTTGCGTATGTTAAGGGTATAAAATTTGCAACTGTCGAGCCATCTATATTTTACCGAATCTCTTTAAATGTAACTGTAACTGAGCTCTTTGGCAGTTCATATATCAAGCGCTGCACAAAAAAAAAGAGAAATGAATGAAGAAGAGAGAACAATAAAAGTAATTTATGAAATTACAGAGCCTCAGGCGTGCGGATTAAAAATGCCTGCACAACAACACCACACACACAAGGCATGCCATTAAAGTCAGGCCATAAACACTAAACCACACACACTCACACACACTCAAACACACTAAAGGGCTGTGGGTGTGCAAGGTTGAAGGATAGACAGAGCTCATAACTTATAAGGCAGCCAGCATAAGTTGTGGAGACACTGGAAACGTTCATTAGCATGTGTTGTTCTCTCACCTGCCTCTGTGTGTATATCAGTGTGTGTTTTTTGGCTTAATTAATTTTAACACATTTCCTCATGATATTCATATCGTGTTTTCCCTTTTTTTTCTCATTTCTTTCCTTTTATTATACTACTCCAGGTGATAATCCTGCGGCAATGTACCATGGACATGTGGGTGGATCAACAAAAACGACACAACGTCAGCTGCACAATCTGATGGTTGTAATTGCCATCGGCTATCGGATATTCCACACAAATGTTTACCTAAAGATTGTCTAATTTTCAAGTACAACTAATTAGCCAATAGAATGGTAGAGAGAGAAAAGCATTTGTAACTAAATTCATTAAAAATCAGTAGAATTACGAGTCGAATTAAGTAACGATAAAATGGAATTCATACGTAATGAATATGGATATGGAAATATATGGAAAAATCAACTAAATGCAGCGTGTGTCTGTCTGTGTGTACAACTACTTTTTATATATTATGTGTGTGTGTATGTTTGTAATTGAAAAAGTGTACCAGGATAATACTACTATATAAAAATACACACATCTATGCATATTATCCCTAATTGTCCCTCTCAAAAAACAAACGTATTTTTTTAAGCCTTTGATTTGCTTGCTTTCCAGGGCATGTCAAACATTTGCCAACAGCGCTTTGTTTTCCATTCTTCCAAGAAAACTACAAGTATGTTTCAAAAATAATAATTGTATAAGAAAAACCAACAAATAACAAAACAAAAACATTTCCTGTGCATTTATTACTTAAAAGTGTATTTAAAAGTTTAACTAAAAGCGTTGAGAGCTTTTATGTAAGTGATTTTAAGTCAACTTAGCATTAAAATCAGCATAATATATATACTAGAAATAATATTAAAATATAACTCTATATAAAACTATTTAGAATGGAAATCTAACTAAAACTCTTTTATAAAAAAATCCATTAGTTCTACAATTAAACTAATAGAAAAGAAATCTTTTATCTCAGTTTGCCTAAGATACACAAATCCAGCTGTCAGATAGAGTTTATAATCTTTCTTTGAGAATTAATCTACAAAATTTAAATTGTAAATAAATTATTTTTCCAGATTTTATTTCGATAAAAGTTACACAAAATTGTTACTAAAATTTAGTTAATAATATACTGTAAATATATTTTTGTTATTCAAATCAAATAGCAAACTGCAAAGGCAGAAATAGACTAAATGGTAAAATGAAAGATATTTAAATCGAAATGAGCTGAAGTGGGACTTTTAGCCATATGAAAACGTTGGTTAATCAAAAGATGCAGCAAACGAAACAGAGTAATCAAAATAAACTATTGTCTAGCCTAAGAAATGTTCAGTACTTGTATTTTAAACAAAGGGTTCACTTGAATGCAAATCTCGAAGGCATAGAATGTGCGCCGAACAACAATTGCAGTGTAAATAATAACTATAATTAATGTGTGTATTATATAAATAACTGAGAACAGAAAACATAAGAATTAAATGAGAAAAAAAATACATGAAATGCATTGAAATCAAATAGAGAGCAAAGTAAATGGAAATTAAACAAATAAATAAATAACAACTAATGATTTTTAGACTTTAAGTATGTGTAGTTAAATGTAATACAAAATTACAAAAATCAACAAGATGAACAAACAAATAAAACATAATAAAATTATGCAAAATATAAAGAGAAATCACGTTTATTGATTCATTTGTTGATTGTCAATCCAGCAGCTCACATTTTGATTAGTTTTACAAACCGAAGTGTGCAGATTGGCTTATGATGGCTAACAATGAACAGAGTGGAGAGAGAACGGGGCTAGAAACGCATTGTTTGCGGCGTGAAGCTGCTGTCAACAGGCAGCAACGGCATTGGCAGACATCATCATCATCATCATTTTCGTCGTCAGGCAACAACAGCATCAACTGGGGACCAACAACCCAAAGTGCAGCTCATTTTTTTAGTTCCTTCCATTTTATTCTTTATGCCATCGTCTCGTCCTGTCGACTTCAGCTCGTCCTAGCAGTTGCTTCAGTTAATAAAACTCAATTGTGTGCTGAGAATGATGACAGCGTGGAGACAACGACAACGATGACGATGACTATGAACAGCAGCCGCCTGTTTCTTTCAGCCGAGCTGATGATGATAATGATCCTGACGATGATGGTTACTCACAGACTATGACTCACAAAATGCCATCAACACCAACCCAAACAGGTAGTCTACACACTGCTCAGCTGGGGGCTAAAGTCTGAGTAGCAAATTAAAGTAATTACTTTTTAAATTTTCAAGCTAATCAACAACCATCAAGTTCAAATTGTTACGTACTAAACTTTGACCCAAAAAACCCATATGGAAAATAGTTTATCAAGTAAAAGTTTAAGCACCAACGTTGTAACCACAGAATAGTTCAATTAGTTCGTATTTTCATAGGGTTTAACTTGAGTTTTAGCGGTACTTAAAGTGGATTAAAGACTTAAAGTTACACACGACTATCGATTGATCATTGCAGCTCAAAGTTTTGACAAAACAGAGCAGTTAAGCCAAGTAAATAAATTTTAAAATTAACATCATGTTTGATTTGACAAAAGGATTTGTTTGCAAAACAGAAAACATTCCATTAAATTAAAGACACTAAAAGAGAGTAACTTCGTTTAGCCAGCATGAAAATACTTTAAATAAATCGTAGCTAGCGTAAGTATTTAATAAACTGCAATCAAAGACTGTTCAAATAATGAAATTTTTCATTTTCTCACAGGCAAACAAAAGTCAATTAAAAATGCAATATACTAAGACAGAGTCAATAATGAAAATGATACGAAAATGCTTCTCTGTATGTTTGTGTGTGTGTGTTTAAACAATTTTGAGCTCAAATTAATTGCATTATTTGCGCTGAGCATACAAAATTCCGCATTGACAAACGGAACCACACAAAATGCTTTGCATTTGCCCAACACCAAAAATGAGAGTAAAACCCAAAAACCAAAAAACCAAAAGCCAAAAATCAACATGAGATGCAGAAAAGTTTGCTGCAAGGCAACAACAACAACTAAATCACGGAGAAAGGGGAGAAAGCTGAAGCAGAAGAAGAAGCAGATTGTGGCAAAGTGTTTGTGAATGTGTCAATAGCTCAAAGGCAATTGCAGGCAGCAAAAATAGTTAACAAAAAACAACAAAGTGAGCGAAAGAGACGGGACACATAGCAAAGCTGGCAACAGTTTAAGCACACACACAGCACACACACACGCTCAGACAGATAGTTGATAATATGTGCATAAGTATTTATCAAAAGCCAGCCAGAGGCAAAAAGCGCAGCTACTTCTGTGAGCCAACAGAGAGCGTGTGTATGTGTGTCCTTTTCAGGCACATCCTTTTCAACGCCCATATCCTGTCTTTTACTCTGCCCTTTTACCCCTTTGTCGTCTCGTGTTTTTTGTGCTCTTCTCTGCTATGCAAATTCCTGCTTCTATTGACTGCCTGCTATTCATTTATTGAATCTAAGCGGCAAACAAGAACTTGCCACAGTTGAAAGCACGCCACATCAATAATGCAATTTGTGTGTGAATAGCGCGCCCTTTCTACAAATTTGCTTTATCTTTTATTACAGCGCCAAAAAAGTGACAACAAGCAGAGTATGCTCCACTGGAAAACACCGTGTATAAGGAAATTAAGTAAAATAAAAATTTAAAGGCTTGGAAAGTTTTTTAATAAACTGTTTGATGTTAAAACTTCTTTACTTAACAACTCTAGCTTTTTCCTATAGTTAAATTTAGGCGTTGTTGCTCTATTTGCTTACTTTCGGTTTAACAAGCATTTTTAAATAATTCATTATTTATTTATGACACAAATTGTGCCTTAATTTTTATATCCGCATCATTTTTTTCTTCCCCCTGATGGCTGTAATTGTTGTCGTTGATTGCTGTAATTGTTGGTCGCATTTTGTGGCACACTTAAACCAAACAATATTTTCATTTAGTCATTTTTGAGGCTGACAGTTTGGCATGGTCGACTAAGCAGCGGCCAAGTCAGGCGTGAATTTTAGCAGCGTCAACATTTAATTCATTCAAAACGAGAACAGGGCCTAAGGGAAATTTTACAAATGTTCACATGCATCACCAGCAGCATCACACATTGTTGTTGTCGGTCAAATGCGCACACACAATACACGTACGCCCCTTTTGGCCATGCTATTGTGTTGCGCTGGGCTTCAGCTTCGGCTTCTTGATGCCTGTCGTAAAAATTCCAATTTAGTTTCCAATTGCTTGAGTTAAAGTGCGCCATTTGCACATTAAAACTCGCACAGTGTTAGTGTTGTGTGTTTGTGTGCGTGTGTGTGTGTGAGGACACACTTCATAATCAACTTAACGACGCACAATTATGCTACAAGCTGACAGTTTGGGCGCGTCCCATACAAATGCAAAGCAAAGCAATTTACAAGACGTTGCTCATACGCCCTGTCAGGCTGTCTCCGTTCTACACACCACACCCCCCCATATTCCCCTCAATGATTGCAAGACATTTTACATTTGCTTGCGTCGAAAAGTAATTCAACATGACAGACACGTACAACTTGGCAACGGCCTGTTGAAAACGTTTTGCCAATGGTTTTATTATCGCCAAGACAAAATGAAATGAATTGAAATCGATAGTCGATTGTAATTCCCTTGAATTTAAAGAACAAACTTCCACTACCTGCCAGAGTAACTGACGAAGTGGAGGGGGTGACGGTGCTCTTAAAATTGAAAGACGAGCAGTCAATTAGCTGACATTTGAGCTGAACTCAGGCATTCGTTTCCGAATCACATCCACTTGTTTGTTTTGAAATTCTGTTAGCTTGGCTTGGCTTAAAGTGCAGTCAACTGACAATATTGGCAAGGACTTCAGGACCACTTCGTTAGCACAGTAAGTTAATAACATTTAAGATAGCTTTCAAAGATTTATGTGAAGCTTATAGCATCACCTCAAACTATAGAAATTTCTATTGATTAATAAGCAGTGAAACTGCTTTCCGAATGATTGCTGCTCTAATTGAAAACGCTTAGTTGGTCAACTATTCAAATAGGTAAAGTTACACGCACAGTTGCGGCTCAATAACAGATTAACTGTGCGCACAAATAAAGCCTTTGAATATTACGTATACGCACTGAAGGTAAACGTGGAATCGTAATCGTTTGGCTCAATAACTAAAAATAGACGCAGACATTAATAAAGCGTTTGATAAACTAGTGCATATCCTATAAATATTTTATCTATTTTTGCTTATTTTATTATAAAAGTTATTTATAAAGGCAGGCTTTCCAAAAACGTCATAGGGCCCACACGCTGTTAACAACTGGTCAATGCTGCCAGATTGAAACTCATTACCATTGCTGGGGTCAGTCGGCGCACACATGAGCTTTATATGTGCTTAGAATTCCCCAAGCAAAACTCTTTGACATAATGAGCGCCAATTAAGGCAGCTTACAAGAAGAAAACCCGAGCTGTTTCCTCAGTAGATGTTGAACAAGAAATGCCTTGTTTTCCATCTATTTTCCTTTTTTTTCCCTATTTCCTTCCACTTTTTTTTGGACTGTAGTTGAAGGGTTCGTGGCATTAACACACACGAGCATCTGTTGCGGGCATATTGAATTGTTATTGTTATTATTGCAATTTTGTAGCCAATTACTTGTGTGTTTAAGTGCCAGGGGTGTACGTACATAAGTATTTGTGTACATGTGTGTGTGTGTTTGACAGTAGAGCAATTGGCAAAGCTGCTTCGTTTATTTTGTGCTCGAGCGAATTGTAGCCAATTATTGTGACGGTCACATTTGCCCGCCTGGCATATTTTGGCCTGTTGCATTCAGTTTATTCAACATTGTATTTCTATCCGTTGTTCGTGTGGGTTGTGGTGTTTTTGTGGGGATGTGAAAGGTCAGTTGCCCGACAGACCGCAATGAATAGAAAATATTTTTGCCAACGCACGAAACTATGCAGCACATTTTTGGATGCTGCCGTTCGCTTTGTTTGCGGCCTATAAACAAGTTGGCGAGTGCGGGCTTTAAAAAATAAATTAAATGCCATAAAACAAAAGGATTAGCTCGATGGCGCATGCACATACACAGTCACAAACACACACACATCCCCACACATACATTGAAAACAAAACGAGGTAAGGGCAGGACAAAGCGTGGCAATGACAAAACTTAACCCTAAGCAAAGGACAATAAAAACACTTAGAGCAGACACACACACACAAACATACACACAAAATGCCGCTTGAAATGACCCAGCTAAACATAAACAAAAACGCAAAATGGCGCAAACATGCCACATACACACACACTCACTCACTTACTCACACACACACGGACAGAGAGACAGCAGATGAGAAAGACTGCAAAGAAAGAAACAAGTGTAGCGCACATGAAAGATATGAACTAGAAATAAACAAATATTTTGTATTCGCTCTCTATGTTTGTTGATACTTGTGTGTGTGTGTGTTTATGTGTGTATAAGCTTGTTGGTATGCGTGTGTTTACATATTCCTTTGCGCTGCCTCCCTCTCCACCGCTGTGAAATTAGTTGGCAATGATAAAGATAAGTAACGTAAAATATGCGGCCTTCGCAATGTTTCAGCAAGCGCCATTGAATTTCCTTTGCGCCATTTTGTTGCTATTTTTTTCTGTATTTTAATAATACCCTGTAAATGTTCTAAGCTGAGTTTGATAAGCTATTGTCAATGTATGTAACAGTAAGTGAAGTATAATTCGACTGTTGTGAACAAGAATTGGCGGCTTAGATTTGATTACTAAAGGGTATCTCTAAGTGCAGCTGACCATTGTCTATTATTTTTTTTGGCATAGGCTCTGCTGTCGCCATATTTGTTTTGTCTGGTTAGCAACAATACGGCTTGGGTTTGCGCTCGGATTTAGATTTCGGGCTTACCCAGCGGAAGGAGACAACATACAATTTTATTATGCTTATTTGTGTATGTAGGCACACACTAGCACACACAGTCGGATGTTCGCATATGACATTTGCATAGAAAGACCATAAGCGCTACTTGAAACTATATAGAGTGCCCAGTTAGATATACTAAAATATTATTTATTAAAAGCAACTAGAAGAAAAACCCAAAAAGAATCTTGTCTTTTCTTTGTATTTCCGATTTAATATCTGTGTTTATTTGTATAGCCCTTTTTGTAAGTGTGCACTTTACACAATTTAAATGAAAATTATATTATTCAATAGTTTTTGGCATTGTAGTACACACAAGAATTTATAAATTGCATAAATTAAAAATGTATTTCATTGTGGCATCAACAGCAACACCATCATCATCAGCACTATTGAATCATCACGAACAAATCGAGTGTATGCATATCAGAGATTGCATTCGGGTTTTTCAATCAATTGTAAAATTAAACTGTCTAAATTCCGACCAAATGCGTGGAGAATCAACTCAACAGTTGAAAAAAGCCGTAAAAACTATGTATCAATTTATATTTGTACACATGTCTAAAAATTGATTTTTTTTGTTTTTGTTCTATCTGCATTTTGTAGCAGCTGTTGCTCAACACACACTCACAAGAACACGCATAAATATTTGCATGCCAGCAATACATTAAAAGTGAATTTAAATAACCAAACAGACAACCAACGAAGCAACATAAAAATAGCAAAAAATAGCAATCCAAATGGATTATTTGATTTCAAACCGAAATAGTTTTAATAAAATGCAATAGATTTTACCTAATCTCCGTGAATTTGACAAATAAAATGCATTGCAAACATTTCATTGCCTACTTTTAAGCGCAGCGCATAAATTAAATATGAAAATTTATGAATATTGCTGTATAGCTAGCGGGAATGAAGCTATTCCATAAGCTTTTGCTGTGTTGGCCAGCATAAGCAATTAAGATTCTTATTTTGCATAAATAAAAAGTCATTTGCTTCCGACTGACTGAATTTAGAAAAGGCTTTGCATACTTTGCGGCGCCAAGATTAAATCTAGACACATTTATTTGAAAAATTGCATTATCTCGGTTTGTTCAACAACAAATGTCTCTTAGGCAAATTAGTTTGAATTTAATTTGTTAACTGAAAACAAGTTTTGGGCTAAATACATTTTACAAGAGTTCTCTGTTGGCCTAACACCTGACAGACGGACGAGATGACAAACAGACGGTCGAGTTGATTGCTAATTGCTCAACACTTTAGTATGCTGAATAACTAAATGGACTTAAACTGTAAATGCTGCAATTGTGTTGCTATTACAACAATACTATCGCTGACCACATCGAAATGTTGAATTGCCATTGATTTTCAGCCCATGCCCACTGTCAAATATACAGCCTAAGTGTGTGTGTGTGTGTCTCTGTGTGTTTTTGACTGGTTTTTAGGCATCAACAGATTTTCCATTTGGGTTATTTGTCATGCACAGTGTGCATCAGTTGTTGTTGTTGTTTCTGTTGCTTTGACTATTATTATTGTTATTGTTATTGTTATTGTTGGGCGTTTGTTTTTCCATGTCGTCATCATCAATGTGCATAGATGTTGTTTGCGGCACATTGCATATTTGCTATGCGTTGCGTTGTGTCCTTGTGGCAGCTGTCCAGTACTAACTACCGTGGTCTACTCTTGGTTTGCATATACCTATAAATATTGTTTATATGTATGCCATGTGTGTTCTTCGGCATTACTATGCGAGTGTTAGTTAAATTGCAATTACAACGCAAATCACATTGTAAGATTGTGCAGCATTGTTGCATGCAACATGCCGTTCCTTTCGGTTCAGCAGTTCCCAAGGGGCTTATGGCAATAATCATAGTGACAGCCACAGCCTTTAGGTGTTTTATTTATTTTCCAGAGGAAGAGAATTGCTCGACAGCTGCTGGATTGCAGCACATACTCGTCCGTCTCATTAAGCGTTCTGTCCATAATCCCTGCCATTAAGGACATGCATTATTAACGCTTCAACTGTATGGTCTTTTGCCTTAAAGTCCTTAGCCTTAGCCTTGTGTTGTTGTTGATTCCCAAACCAGCTAAATGCTTGTTATATTCTTCATTTAAGCTGCTCACAGATTGGAAATTATTTATGGCCATTTGGGGCCAAATTGATTGTCATTATCACTTGCATTGTTAGAAAACTAGTTGAGCACTTGAAATCAATTTTGCTTATGGCATTTACATTTCCCAGTTTTCGTTTTCATTTCCCCCAAAGGAAATCTCTCGCATCTCTCTCTCTCTCTCTCTCCTCCTCTTCTCCAATGCTCTCTTAACTTTAGCCATAATATTGACATTTGAAGGATTGTTAAGTGCGTTCGCATCATTTTGCAGTTGTGAACTCAGAACTTGCTATTTACAGTTCGCATTCGCAGTCGAATTGTGTTTGTATTTGCCTTCGAATTTTCGCAAGCATTGTGTAAATTCACTTGCTGACTCTTCCAGTTGTTACTACAAATTTCAGTAAGCCACACAATCATATCATATTGTAATGAAAATTCTACAACTCGAAGGGATTCGCACATGTCCAGAAAACGGCAAATCGAAATCGAAATGTGCAGCGGGAGTATTTTAAAACAGAAGTGCTGGCAATTTGACTGGTTTTCACATACCCTATAAAGATTTATAGAGGTAAAGCTACTAAAACTATGAAAACTGTTGTTTTTTGAACATGATCTGACTCTTTTAAGCCACTTACTGCTTACAGGATATCTACTGTGATTGCATTTCTGCTACTCTCTTGAGTTGGCATCAAAACTGCATGCAAACTTCTTGCACTGTCAAAATAAGGAAAAGGGACAGCGCTTCAATTTGCCAGCTGAACTGAAATTGCATTCTGCACTTCATTTATTTTCAAATTTTTCAAATCAGATTGCATTGGCGATAAGAAAGTATAAATAATATTTATAGAATGATGAAGCCAATGTAGAATACGCACAGCACACGCTATAAGCATAAAATGCTTTTAATGCAGCTTAAGCTTAAAGTTAAAGAAGTTTGAGAAATGCAACTTAAAGGTAAGATGGGGAAAAGGAAGCGAAACAAAGGCAACAACTTAACAGTGCATACTTTGGGGCGCACTAACAAGCACTGCGTGCAAGCAAACAAAAGCTGATCTGTGTTAGCGGCGCCACTACGAAGCAGAACACTACTAACATGGCCAGCTCAGCGTAGCAAACAGACAAACAAACAAAGAGCGCTCCAAATAGCAACACAAGTGTTTTCCAGCGACAGGAGCACGGGAAACGTCTTCAAAATGGCGGGGGAAACGGATACGCAGCTAAAGCAAAAGCTGCAGAGCACAAACCATAAACCAGGCGAAACTCAGATGAAGCCCACTTAAAGATTGAGACAGCAGCAAGTACAAGGTGTTAAAAGGGTGTACATATGTCTTGGCTGGCTGATAAACTAAACTGAACGACCGACCAAACGTTTTTGGCACCTCAACATCGAAAACAGCTGCACACCAAACATTGGCTACAAAATATTTGTATTGTTACATAAAACGTAACAAATAAATAGCCAAAAGTATGAGAAGAAAATAGAAAAAATCCACATAAAAAATAAAGCAAAGTTTTTCTTTAGCGCGATTTTTCCTTCACAATTTTGTTGTTCACATTTTCCTTTTGTGCAAATAAAAAGAGCTCGTAAAACTGCTGACCAGACATGGCGTTACATTTATCGCGATAATACATACATATGTATGTATATACCCTGTAAATGACAGTGGGGCGTATTTTGTTGGCCGGAAGGTCATTGCCTCAAACCCAGCAAAAATCCACTTAAAGACTTTTGTGCTTTGCGCAGTTGCTCATTAAAAATGCTATAAGCTCAGACATCCGATTACGGGTTCTATAGTGAATTAAGCAAGAGGCGTTTCAAGGCATAAGTTGAACATGAAATAATTGAATAAGCTGCTTTAAGAAAGAATTATAAATTAGTTGCTTAAGATAGTTGCTAATAACTGATGGATTTTACATTATTTTTCTGCGTTGTTTTAACTTTTCTCTACAATTTGTAAAAGTTTTCTACACTCAATACAGTGGTGCATAGACTTGACCAATCTTTAACTTAAAGAAGATTTTAATCATTCTAAGAAAACATTGATTAACACTTAGACAAGGAAAAAAAATATTTAAAAAATTAATTCACTATATATTTGCTAGTTGAAACATCATACTATCAACCTGCATTTAATTCTTAGGATTATCCCCAATATCTTAGATTTTATAGGCCTCCAAAATTGTTTATTTTTTAAGTTTCATAGGCAGTGAGCCACTGCAAACATATTAAAATAATTTGAAATCTTTAGATCAAATTGCAGGTAGAGTCTAAGATAAAGACAGCTCCGCGTAGCAAACAAATTGTTCTTCAACCTAGCCTTTTTGGCCCCAGAAATTGCTGCCAACACAGTCAGTGACCCCTCAAAAATTTCAAACGTTTAACATCGTCTAGAGTCTAGACAATTGCAATTACAAACCGTTTGTCACTTGGTAGGATATCTTAATAGTTGCAACATCTGAATTTCAAATTTCATTAATTGACAGCTGCAGTTCATAAACTTTGAAATTTACACACGTAAAAAGCAGAAAAATAAATTCCAGGACAGACAATAAGTATAAAGACATTTTCAGCAAATATTTACTATAAGTTTGCTGTGCATTAACACAGTGGGCTGGTAAATAAATGAAATTGTGCGTTAAAGCGTTAATGAGCAACGGCAACCAGCAAAACAGCAAACGGTGGGAGAAAAAAAGGGACAAAAAGGCGGCGATGTGGCAGCTGCAACGTCAATGTGGCACAGTTTTTGACCCGACAACTGACCGCGCTATCCGCAACTATCCACACCAAAAACCATGATTGATAACATCTCAACATAAATACACACACGGACAAACACACACACACACACAGTGGCACACACAACAGTATTTCACAGGATACTCGCTCTGGACTCTAGTTGAAGTCGTGGCTGGGACACGTGTGGTTGATATTTTACGCGACCGAGACACATGTTGGATAAAAAAGGCAAAAAATAAACTAGTGAGCTAACCAACAGAGGGGTAAAATGGACTTTAAGTGACTCTGTAGCTTAGTAGGGAATAAAAAAGACTTAATTAAAAGATTGTTTTTAGATCGAATCATGAGATTTTTAAGTTCGTTTTAAAGGACATTAATTATTTAAGTTTTCTAGTCTTTAGTTTTGCTGATCAGTATGTTTCCCAAGCCTTTTTCTTTTACCCTTTTCACTTATCGAAATACAGGGTACAGTACAGCGGTGGCACGTTGGTTGTTCGCTTGGTTGGTAGTTTGGTCTGTTGGTCGTTAGCCATTGCCATTGCCTGCTCTGTTGGCCTTATCGCTGTGAAGCGAGACACGTGTAACTTCTGGGCACATATCACGGTTGAGCTGTGAACTCTGTTCTTGTTGTTTGCATTTTGCAAACTGATTATTGTTGCATGTTCTTCAATAATTGCAACATTAAAGCGCAACGAGCAAATGTTAAGTATGCGCCGTGTGGCACAAAGCAATTGCATGCCAGTTTAAGCTGAAAAGTAGCATGCAAAATCTGTGGGCAAAGCAAACAAAATGAGGGGGAAAAGAGGAAGAAAGGAGGGAAATGGAGGCTAAAAGAGTATGAGGACTGTTGGAACTTGAGTTCAGCTTTTTAGTTGTGATATTTTGTCTTTTATTTTGGGCTGCTGCTGTGGGCGGTGTGGCATGAAAAACAATGCGGCAAGTGTAATAAAAACTAAGTAGCTTACAAGCCCATTGCTCTCAGCTCTGAGCAGAGAAAGAAGGAAAACATTATGCAAAATTGTGTCCTGTCCAACGTTGCTTATACTCTCTGTTTCTCTCTCTCTCTCTCTCTCTCCATCTCTGTCTAGCTCTCAGTGTGTGGGCGTGATTGTTTTACATGCTGCAACAACATGGCACACACACAGCATACAGCATACAGCCAGCACTTGCAACAGTCTCGGCAAATGCCATGGTGAGAATGTGTCTCTAATAACCTAACGTGCCGCTCGCATTAAATATGCTAATTTTTACAGTGAATACATTTTAAGGCAGCAGGCGACACAGACCCGGACATGCCACCTGACTGCCTCACTGTCACCGAAACTCTCCTCTCCTCCGAAACTTACCCTCTTGTTCTGCTCCACTACCCCTCCTTGTGATCCACCTGCTTCTTCCCTTCATCAGGCATATTATTTGCAAGCGAGGCAGCCGCGCGCATATTAAGTACATCTTGCCTCATGTACGTGTTGTATGCCGCCATGTTGCACAGGCCGCCCGTTGACATTTAGCGCGACAGCGTCAACAACCAACAACCAACAGCCACTGCCAACAACAACAACTACAACCATCAAGCAGCAGAAACTGGAATTGAGAAAAATTATGCTGCAAATGCCAGGAGAAAAATTATGAAAATTTCTGTCGTGTGACAAGATTTTTGCTTACACTCATTTGTTGTTCTTGTTGTTATTCTTTGACGCACAGTGTAGTATGGGGTATTATTGTTTTTGAATGCGATCTGTCATTAATTGTATACTCTTAACAGAAGAAGACGTTAGTTATGCAAGAGGTTTAAACAATGGAATACAAATGGAATGCTTTTTAGTGCTTTGGGGCAGCTTTAAATATTTCTTATTAAATTTAAACATTCCCCTTTCCATTCCCACCAAAGTTACCCTCAATCTCATAGAGTATTTCGCAGTCGTTATGAACTCCAGACATATGTTTCATCATTGTCAGCGTGAAAAACCTTTTCGTTGTTTTTGTTGTTTGCTGATTTGGTTTGTTGTGCTGTTATTTTTATGTTAAAAATATTCAAATTATTCTACTCGCAAATGTCGTCAGCATTTGCTTGGCAACCAGGCAACTCACCGTAGCCACCTGACTCCAAATTTACCCGAGTCTGCTCTACCTGTCCTTGGCACTCCCCCACATACACCTGACTGCTGTCATTGTCAGTGAATTAAAAACGTCATAAGGGCTTATTTAAATAAATTATGAACATACAGAGCTCCAGACTAAGACGGCAACGACTAGAGAGGAGCCAGGGACGATGTCGAAGACTGAAGGCCAGAAAATTTTTGGGGATTTTCAATAAATGTAAATAATACAGCACATTAGTGAGCTATATTAGCCCAAGCGGAGTTAGCAGACATTGGAAAGCCATGTGAGAGAAACAACAGCAGCCGTTTCAGGCCGACAGCCACTCCCAATGCCTCTTGCCACATTTCACTTGCCACCTGACTGTTGTTCACTTCCGCTTGATATCAAACTTATTCCTAAAGGAAATTAAAACAATCTACGGAGCCGCAAAGTTCAAAGTTTTTCACTTCTTAATGTATATTTTTTTGTTTTTCACCAAATACCCTGTAATTGGGTAAGCAGTAGTGGAGTATAACCGGCAAGTGTTGGAAGTTTAAGTGTGGGCACCCTGAAATGAGTTTTTTAAATTTGTTTAAAATTTCTGTAGCATACTTTCAGGCTGAAAACGTTCTTTGAACTCTACACTTTTATTTAATTATATTTGGTAGGGAAATGTTTACATCAAATAATGGAAAACATTTTTTAAATACAGATTACACCTTTATTAATATAAATTAGGCAACACAGCAGAAAATTTAACTTAGTTCATCAAACTCCCGCTAAAGTACTCCAAAAATAATTTAATTACAGCTTACACTTAGCAGGATAACTCTACGTCGAGGCAGCTTTGGCTGAAGGAATTCCTTCTTGTGTTATCTCTGTTACCATGGCTTCTTTTTTTAGCCAAGCAGATTTCATTGCTGCTAAATGAAAAGTTGTTGCACAGCACTTTTGTGCCACAGGCGCTGTCAAAGTTTTTGTAATGCTCTCTGCCATTTTCGTTGTATTTTCTTTGCTTTTCTTATTTTTTTGTGTAGTTGTGCTTTTTCGTTAAACAAACGAAATAACTTGGCCTAAAGCAAACGAGTGGCCAAGCGTTAACGATCAAAACAAACCATAAAATGTAGTTGCAGATGAAATGAAGTCAGAAACTGATACTCCAAAAAGAACAAGAGGAAAGAAACTAAAAGCAAGTTAGAAACACAACAAAAAAAATGAATTTGATTTGCTATTTTTATTTCGATTGTGGCAAGTGCTGTTTCTGTTTTTGTTCGTTGCATGCAACGAGGCGAGACTAACACTTAAAGTGGCAATAATCAGCAGCCAAAAATGCAAACGAAATGCAAAACGTGCTTAGCTTAAGATGCAGGTGCTGTTGCCTGTTGCATGACTGTCTGTTTGTGCCATCTCAGACATTGGCAGTGCAGCTGCAACAGCAGAAGGCTCTTTGTGCCACAGGAAGAGGCAGGCAGCGTGAGAACACGAGAGCATGTGCGAGTGTAAAAGTGTGCAAATGGGCTAAACGAAGATGTGGATGCAGATAGAAAATGGAGCATAAACAGGACGAAGGAAAAGCGTGTGGAAACTCGTTGCGAAAAAGGGAAAATATGCAACGCAGCTGGTGGCAGACAACGGGCGAAAGTAGCAAAGTGCAAGAAAATGATAGTGAAAGTGAAAGTAACGCTTCATTGTTATCGTGGACGACTGCTCGTCCTGTTGTTACTTGTCTGCCCAAAAACACAAAACACACACAGGCACACAGGGAAAACTTCGTGGCAATTGGGCTGGGGGCGTGGCACTAGGGCGCTGATGCAGCAAAGCAAATCTCACAACAATTTGGGTCAAACAAGCAAATTGCATTCTGTTTAGTGGTTCCACTTGTTGTCCTCCTCCTTGTTGCTGTTGTTGTTAGTGCAATTGCATTGCCTCCTTTGGGGTTAAGCGTCGTTGAGATTTCCGTGGGGGAATGTTCTCCACAATTCTCTACAGTTCTTCTTACTTCTTTGCTCTCGCTCTCTTTCTCTCTCACTCTCAGTGAGCTGCGGGTTCAACAAACATTTGCTTAACTTTGCTGTTGATTTAGTCTCTCTTTTAGTAACTGCAGCTCAGATTGCCTTTTACAAGCCTTCAGCTGCTGCTTCATCATATTTTCTTAACCCCTTTTTTGCCCTAGCGAACTGAGGGTGAAAGCGAAAGCGAAAAAAACATTAAACTGCGATGACTTTCTTTTTATACCCTGGCAGAGGGTGTTATGTTTCTGTTGCGATAGCATCAACCGCCAAGTCGTAATAGCAATGTCCATCTGCCCGTCTATCCATCTGTCTGTTTCTTTTCGAACTAATCCCACCATATAGCTAACGTATTAAAAATAAATGACTGTATTGTATTTAAGCTTCTGCGAGTCGAAGCTACCCGTTTTTTCTTGTTTTTCCTGCAGTTCTTTATCGCATTTTAAATTGCAGCGCGGATTTATTCGAAAAGTTGAAATCATTAAGTTGCAAAATGCATTTGAGATATGAAAACGTGACCGCAAAGTCCCGGAGGATATGTGTTACGCCCCCAAATGCCATAACGCCCACCGAACCCACTTCCTGTCTGCGGGCGACGTTCGACAGCTGCCAACTTATGCAAATTTCCATGCAATTGAGACGCACTCGCGGCATGTGTGTGTGTAAGAGTGTGTGTGGGTGTATGTAAAATCCTGGTAATGTTACACAGCTCGCCGGGCAAAAAAGTGCCCTAAACGCTGTTGAGACGAGAGCAAAGGATAAAAGTCGTAAGTAAATTGCTTTTCAAGCTCAACTTGGGGATTTAAGGTACAATAACAAACACTCGCCTCAATGGCAATCTTCAAAAGATATTTTATTTGTTTATAAGCGCATACAACGTAAGCGTATAAAATATTAACTCGACTGTAACTAAAGCAATGATACGCTCGTAAAACATTCCAATTCCCATATCCATACCCATCTCCATTCACATTCACATCAACTTTTATACCTTTAAAGAAAAAATGCATAAAAACAATAATTGAAGGCAATTATGCATTACTTTATTGCATCCATAAAGGTTAAACATTGAGTGCAATCAGCTGAGCGCAGCGCCGGATTAAGTTAATACCTTAATTTTAATTTAAGCACGCTTTTACTTTGAGTCAGTGCTGGCGACTTGGCTGCTTTTTAAAAAAGCCAACAAATTTTGCTGTTTTAAGGCCTAAAAAACTGCAGAATTTTATAAGCTATAGTAATAACAATTTCTCTGAAATTATTTAGCTGATTTTCATAATTTTTTTTATAAATATTTAATGGGGTACTTTGACAACTATTCTACTAATTCTATTAATTGTATAGGTTGCTTATGAAGATATCATCTCATTTGGCATTGCTATGCTCAAAATTTAAAAGAAGTGGCGTTAATTTATTATTTTTTAGTTGACAAACTGGACTGACTTCATTGCATAAGATTTAATTTACAAAAACTTGATAGGAACCTGAATTCAAAGGTATTTTCCTTATTAAGTGCTCCAGTTTTAATGAAAGTTGCGCGCAAGCTGCATAGAAATTATCCCGCATTCCACGACACACCCTCATTGCCCCCCTAACTCACCCTCTATCCCTTCTCCTCTGTCACTTCTTACATTACCCTAACGGCACTTGCATAAGTATTTCATTGAATGCGCTGCTTTGAAGCTGTTTGATATTTGTGTGCGACCACAGCGAAAGATTCGCTTCTCATTGCGTTGCAAGATTTATGCAGTCATCGATTGAGCTTTAATTAAATTGCCACTTTGATGGCAAACAGCAAAGCAAAAGCAAAGGCAAATGCTAAGTAGCTGCCACTGCTGCAGTCACCTGCATTTGCTGACTGTGGCAAGACAGGCCAACCAGCAACAGCAGCCAACAACTGACAATAAATGTGGCACAGCGGCGACAGGGCCAAATGTTGGCAACAACACCACTAGCAGCAGCAGCAGCAGGAACATTTACTGGCACTGCCATTGGTGGCAGACAACAACAGCAAGCCAGTCGCTGTTGTGGCATGCTTTTTCATTCATTACACTCACTTTTGGGTATAACAATTCTTGGCTGCAACTTGGCAACCATTTAAAAAATTCTAAATAAATTAAATAAATTTTTTTAGCATTTAAAACTTAGTTGTCTTTGTGACACTGCACTCAAAAGGGCTGCTTAGGGTATTCCTTATTCGGTGCACTGTAAACTAAATTGCTGCCTCTCTTTTTTTCCTGTTTTGATGACTGTCCTTTGGTGTTCGTGTAGTTAAGCACAATTTTAATTGATAAATTGCCACTTGGGCCATTACTTGTCGCTCTGTTGGTGCCTTGGCACAGTTGCCTTTTCAGCTGCCTCTCAGCTGCCTTGGTCCTGACGACAGACAAGGACGCTTTGAATAATTTGCAAAGTTGCCAGCGAGTTGTCGACGAGTTTCCCCAGCCCCGTTCTCTTCTGCTATCTCCAAATGCTGGAGGTGGTCTAAGTAACGTTTACATCATCAAATAAAATAAAATGCTTGGACTCATTTAAAAAGCAATTAAATATTAAAAACACTTGTACAATTGTCCAGACAAACTGACAATAGAAGGGAGCAGTAAATGAAGGGAACGGGACACTTTGGGGTGTGTTTTTAGCCACTGACTTTTGGAATTTTGATTGTTTCTTTGCGTTTCATTTACAAGAAAATGCCAAAACTCTTCGTGACGGGGAAATGGTGGAAAGCTGCGGTTTTGTTTGAGTGATTATGCAATTAATTAGAATCTCTTTTGCTGTGGTAAATGTTAAGCGGATTGCCACCAGCGATACAAAGTGACGGAGCGGGCAATGTAATTGAATTTTAATACTTACTTGGCCAACATAAAAAGCCAACTTTGTAGACGACCAGCAAGAAGAACAAAATCAACAACAAACAGCAACAAACAAAAAACATCAACAACGATTTGCAATCAGAACGCGTTATGCCACCGACAGAGTTAACGGAATCATTTCCTATGCGGCAAGCAGTTTATTAAAAGCGTTCCGCACACACGGCAAAAAACGCCAGCAAAGTATTGCCGAATGGGCAAAAACAATGCGTGCGGCGGCGTTCAAACAGACGAACAGGCAAGAAAAGCAACAACATCAGTACCAGACAATAACAACAACAATGTTGGCCAATTTCATACACATCCGCAGAAGAACAAAAAATGAAAATAGAAAAACAAGCGAATAAAACGATTTTAACACAACGACAAAGAAATGCTCTACACGAAAAAGCTTTCATTGGTTACAAAGCAACACAAACTGCAAAGAAACAAATAAGAAACAAAAGCGTCATTAGTTGGAGGATCTAGCGAGCGCCAGAGCGAGCAGACAAGTATGCTAAGGTCAGAGCTAAGTGGTTAAAGCGAGACAATTAGAGTGCCTTGTTGAGAGCGTCGTGCAGAGAGCGCCTTGTACAGAACGCAACGTTGAGAGCGCGTAGTGGTGAGCTTTCCTTTAGAGAGCGACTTGTTGTGAGCGGCTTGTTGTGAGCGGCTTGTGGAGAGCGCCAAGCTTAAAGCTGATTGGTGCATTGAGCGTGATCAACTTTAACTTACGCACACTGACAAGGAACTAAACGAATTGTAGTCTCCTGTATGTAGATTTAAAAGAAATGCAACAGAGCGTGATGTCATATGGCTAACAAGAATAAAACGCTCTAAAATGAGGTGGCCAGACACAAAAGAGCTTTAGACAATGCACAAAGCGAGACAGTCAAAGTGAGAAGACAATACTAAAACGATGTCAGCGGCACAATTATTGAGACAGAAGGAAACAAAGAAAACAAACGACACGAATCAGCTTAAAGAAAAGCTAACGAAATAAAGTAGAAGAAAAAGGATATAAATATTAAAAGCAAAGCTGAAGCGACGACTTAATCCAATTATTCAAAATGTTCTTTTCAAAATAATTGGTTTGTTTTTTGAAAAACATTGTGAAACGAAGCAAAACTATATGCGACTCGTAATACCCTAACAAAAGGAATAAACGTGGAAGTATTCCATTAATTTGATTAGACTGCGAATCGAATGCAAAGGGGAAAAGAAAACGAAAAAGAAATGGCAAAGTGGAGAGAGGAAGCAGAGAAGTGAAAGGAAGAAAGCGGAAAACAACATCAAGTTGCATGTTGAACACACCTCAAAACTGTTGGCTCGTGGCTCGTGGCTTTATGAACTGCCGTTATTAACTGGGCTGCGAGTGGGTAGGGGGAAGGATGGAAGAGCGTGGAATGGAGAGTTAACTTTTTCGGAAGCATTATGCCATCATAAGAATTTAACGCACAAATGCTCAAATTGTCAATAAGAAAGTTGGCACGCCCCTTTTGGCCAATGAGGGCAATGGCTAAAGCCAAACCGAAAGCCAAACTTATTTACTTTTTATACCTCAGCGGAACACACGCATTAAATGTCCAGGCCTTCTTCATTAGGCCAAGAAAGGGAGAGAAAGAGAGAGGGAGAGCTGAGAATCGCCTGAGAACTGTTTGTTGCCAGGGCTGGCGAAGCAATCATTTTTTATGAAGGCACTTGGTTGAAGCAGCGCGAACGAAGCGCATCAAAAACCCATTTGGCTGCCATTAACTTGATTGAGTCGAGCTGCTGCTGCTGCTGCCACACGGATGTTGCCACACACCAAGTCACACACACACGCGGACAGTCACACCAATACACTCAACGCTGTAGCGTTTTTGAAGGCATTTAAGTTGAAGGCGGCGCATAAATGAAAATTGATCGTGTGCTTTGTCTTTTTTTGGCCGCTACTCCACCACACCCCCTTCTCTACACTAGCCATGTTAACAACTAATATTTCAGCTTTTAAGCCGCTTTTTCTGGCTGCTTTCGACCACAAGGTGCGCGAGCCATGGCAACCTCTTGGCCATTAGTTGTCATTAAAGGACATTCCCTTAATTAAACTTCTGCTGCAAATACGCCAATCAGTCATTAAACTTATCTCCTACTCAATTTATCAAAGAGAGCGCACAACACACAAATATTTGTCAATCTTTCTCCCCCTCTCCCCACTCAACCTCTCCCTCTCTTCTCTCCCTCTTTAACTAATTAAATGCTGTCATCGTCTTGAAGTTGACCCAGTTTTTTAGCCTGGCAGGTGCCACAGCTAACCAGGGCTACGCATTAACCACTTTTACTGAGAGTTACAAACTTTTAACTCAAACTGTTGTTGTGGCTTAAATCAATAACTCAAGTTGCCACTAGGAATTTCTTTTAGCTTCAGTTCAGCTACAATTTCAGTTTCCATTTTGCTTAAAATTGCCATTGACAAAGACTTTCATATTGTGCACACAACTATTTTATAAGCTGCTTTACCACATTCCCTCAAGCCTTGGCAACAAGTCTGGTGTATCCAGGCATAGCCAGGTGAAGCCCAAAGTTTTATCGTAATCAAATTCTTTAGCATCTTAAATTATTAAAGATTGTCGTTAGTCAACAGAAAATACAATAAAGTCACGGAATGTGCGTAAAGTTGCAAAAAATTGTTTATATCCATAAATGCGCTTCTTTACAGTGGAACCCAACACGCTGTATACCCTATAAAAAATATTAGTAATTTACTTTTCACAAGTATTACTAAAAGAAGTCATCAAAACCATAAGGTTAGGATAAAATTTGGTATTTTCAGACACATCCAAGAACAGCAGCTATTATAGAGGGTATCTACAAGTCGTATATTATTTAGTTAACCTTGTTAGGTAATTTTTAGCGACCCCTATGAAACTGTAGCAGCCATTTTAGCAAGTTAGTTGCATAGAAAATTGACTACAGGGTAACAACAAGTCGCATGTACTAATTTAAAGTTGCTACCTCTAGCCTTAACTGCCAAAAACAGCTTAAGTAAATAAATCATAAAGTTATACACAAGGAAAACAAGTAAGCTACATTCTAGGGTATCATTTAGTCGACTACCCCAACTAAGCAATTAATTTACGCTTTGATAACTTAGTTAATCCTTAGTTAATATAAAATTTCGTGTTAAGAAGCGTTGTTAGGTACTTCCAAGTCGTGCATACCCACTCGCAGCGCAAACCATGCAGTCACGTGTCAAAATAATCATTCGCATAGCCTTTAACAAGCTGAATCTAGAGACCACCTGCAGCTGGATCAACTCAAGCAAATATACAGTAATACATATACACAGGTATGCGTGAATACATATACATATATATACAACTGTGTAGGTAGAAAATAAATAAATGTGATTTGTCATTTTGCAAACAGAAAGAAACGGCAACAAAATGGCTAGAAGCTGCTTTTGAGAGCGCATTAAATTGCAGTCAAATGGCACGCTCTGTGCATGCCAAATGTGCACACATTCGCAGAAGAATCCACACACACACACATATACTAAAATAAATATATGTGTGTGTGTACGAATGTGCAGACATTTTGTCCAATGAATATGCTAGCTTTTGGCATGTCCTTGTAGCAGGAACTGAAACTGGAACCGGAACGGGAATGGCATTGGGAACGAGAACTGGCTGCGAGTATTAAATTATTCGAGCGTGTGGCGCAAGTAGCAAGCAGCAGACTCCGATTTCATACGAAACACATTTCTGTATGCAACACTGCACAGACAAACCGAGTCTAAGCCAAGACACGCTCCCCTTATCCCACTCTACTCCTACTGCAATCCTCTTTTAACTGTCATGCTTTGAACTTGACTTAAGGACTCTGCCAAACAGCAGAGAGCGAGACGGTGGTTGGTAGGCGGGGCACCGAACTGAGTCCAACATCAGCGCTCATTTGCAGCAAATCAACTTCAACAAGAGTCAATGTTAAGCGCCATGAAAAATTCATTTGACTGAGCACATGGCCCAAATGCCCCCCAGAAAATGGCTAAAGAAATCAACAGAGAGCGAGCGGAGAGAGGGAGACGAGAAAGATATTCTGAATATGCTCGAAACAGCTGTCGTTTGACCTGTGAACCCAAGTTGACCCTGTTCCCCCAATAGCATATCAGAGCTAATACATTGACTTGCCTCAACTTTGAGCATTAAATTCACATAAAACAGATAAGACAAATTATATTCTCATAAAATCGATGCTTGATTTCAAACAATTTATTCTATTTAAAACAGAAAGTGGCCAAAACACAGCTTTAGGCTAAAACAAAGCAGCAAACGAATTTATTTATGCATTGCAAAAAACACAGAGCTACATGAACTTTCGAGCTGTTTAACATTTCGCTGGAAGCTGAAAATTAAAACAGATTTTAACAGCACCAAAAAACTGTTTACATGCTTATGGTTGGGCGATTTAAAGCGGTTTGGCAAAAAGTAAATTAAGTAACAAAAAATAAAAAAAATAATATTTGTTAATTTATGTAAAGAGAATCGTTTTTCTAAAGCACAAACAATTACAAAACGAAAGGAGTCCAATAAGCAACTGCGTGTGAAGCTTTAATTGCATCCAGCGCAGCCACAGACGCAAGTGGAAAAGAGACAACAGCTGACGTATCACAGGCAGAAGAGTCGAATTTGCCTTGCTGCTTTCTGATTGGTCTGACAATCTGTTATCTGTGCTAGGAGTGTATGAGTGTAACTCTAAATCAAAATAATTTAATTACATAATTCGAAAATAAACATAAAATACATTAATTGCTGGGACATCTCTCCTCGCGCAGCACTGGCTCAAAAACGACAAACGAACAGACGAGTTGCTTGTCGACCTTCATCACAGCTCCGGAATTATTCATTTTCCCACAGTGATTTGGCGCCGAGAAAATGGTGACCAACTTGCGATTCGCAAAGAACTCAAAACCACCTTTAACCACCTCGTGACTGCGACAAATCAAATCAAAATCATTTTTTTCCAAAAACCGTTCGACAATATCCCCAGCATAAGTAAAACTAAAGCCACGTTCGTTGACACCCCAACCGGCATAAAAATAATTGAGATCGGCCCAGAGCAGATCACACATTAGACCATGGTTGGGCACATCACTGGGGCGTGGCAGTTCGCGTATCTGCTGCAGTTTAGTCAGCGCAGGTGAGAGTCCACCGTGACAGCAAAAGATGCGATTGTTCACCGTGGCAGCCACCGGAAGTACGTCAAAACAGTCCACAAAGGACCGCCAGAGTTTGGTATTATGACGTTGCTTCAACTCATCAAAGAAGCCTGCTGACCAAGAGAGGAGTGTTAAAGAGGGAGAAAGAGAAAGACAGGTATGGTCTGCTGCTTCACTCACCATGGGTCTTACTGATGCTCGCTGATTCGTGATTTCCACGAAGTAAAAACATTTTCTTGGGATACCTCAACATGTAGGCGAAGAGCAGACAAATTGTCTCCATGGATTGCTGGCCAAGGTCTACGTAGTCGCCAAGGAAAAGATACTGCGTTTGTGGTGGTTCACCGCATTTCTCAAATATTCTGAGCAAATCCTGAAACTGCCCAAAAATATCACCGCAGATATTCAGGGGCGCTTTGAGATCCAGCAGCATAGGTTGCCTGAGGAGCTCCTCACGTGCCTGTAGACAGAGCTGCTTGATTATCTTCCGATCCAATTGGCAGTCGAGGCCTTGCTGGGTTTTCAGTTGGTTTATAATATCGTTCAGATCCGATTGGGATAACGACATGGCAGCTCAGATAAAAGTTGTAACTTATACTATACAATTTGTTGTATTTTATTTAATACAATAACTTTGAAAATAACTTTTATTTCCAGCCAACTTAGGGAAAAGTTTGTGGCAAAAAAGGGGAAACAGATTTTTGAAAAAAGCTTACACATAATTGACAATTCATTTATGTGGGGCAGGCAGCAGCAAACGTGGCCAAAAGCATAAACACACAACACTCCCTATTTTAAGGCCCAACCACGACCCTCTACCCCCGTTCTGGCTGCAGCTACTTGGGGTCAAGTTAAAGCAGAAGCGTTAAAGTGCAAAAGATTTATGAAATTTATTTATGTGCCTGTAAAAATGCCAACGGCAAATGTCAGAGTACAGGGTATAGCGTGGGTAGGTGGTATTTGGGCCTTGGCTAACATCACATTCCCATCAACTGACGTCGTCGACTGCCATCAGAATTTTTCGTTGTTGTGGCGTCGTCGTAAGCGGATTTGCGACAAAACTCATTCGACTCGGAC
Organism: Drosophila acutilabella; assembly: GCA_035046005.1. Classification (NCBI taxonomy): domain Eukaryota; kingdom Metazoa; phylum Arthropoda; class Insecta; order Diptera; family Drosophilidae; genus Drosophila; species Drosophila acutilabella. The sequence goes on along the minus strand of JAWNOK010000024.1, from coordinate 11,004,129 downwards.
CACGCCCAGTGTGCCCAACGCCACCCCACTCAACCAATCGGAGTACCAGCTGGACTCTGGGACTGGCTCGTTGCGGTCGGTTGAGCACAGGGTTGACGGAAGGCTGGTAACTGCCTTGAAGGCTCCTCTACAGCTTGTTAGCAATGACAGCAGCGAGCATTCTGGCTAAATCCTGTTAAAATTTAGTGCAAAATAAGATAGAATGTCAGTTCACATCCCCCTCTCCTACACCTCTATTCCCACGTCCCTTTCGAAACGAAAAGAAAAGCAAAAAGAAAAGTAAATTATTTCTTCAGCATTTTCTTTGCTTTGTGCAGTTTTCATTCAACACAAAATGAAATAAAATGGAATAAAATTGTTGCAAACTGACCCGACATGTTTATATATAGAAATATATATTTATATATGTATGTGTAGCTGTATAAATCTGTTTGTATATATATTACGCTGGTCATAAATTGTCGCCGAAAGCTGCCCAAAAAAACAATAAAAATAAATGAACTTGAGTTGGCCAGCCACTGACAGTGAGAGAGAAAGAGGAAGCGAGGGAGAAGGAGCATTGAATTCTCTTTGGCAATTTCATTATTATTACTTGCCGTACAAAAACCTTTCCGGGCCTATTGTTTATCGCACTTATACCCATTTTCCGCTATTAATATTTATTGACAAACTCGGCTGCAACAGAAATACAACTTAAATAATACAAATTATAAAACAGCTTATCAATATAAAGTTTCACTGTTTTACTTCATTTAATTACATTGGAGGTCATTAAACGATCTCACGCAATAGAAAGAAAGGGAAGACTATACATAACCGAATGGCCACAGCTGAAGCTTATGCAGCCTACTCCGTCACACGACTGAGCGTAACAAGATGCGCTGTGATTGGTCAGACTGACGACAGTGATCTATGTTGCTTGTTGTGGACATGTGAGAGTGTGACAAGGCGATACGTAAGTCAGCCCAAATTCATAATTAGTGCAATAAAGAGCAGTTGACACAGAGAGTACTTATCAAATGCATTGGCTTTTTAGTTCTAAATACGTAATGAGCTTATTTGAACGATTTAATTAAACATTATTAATTTAAATATAACATTTTTTATTTAAGATTTTTTTGGGCAGTTAAAAAAACATTTTGCTGCACAAAAGCTCTTAAATAATACGATTAATATATCACAAAAATATCATATAAAAAAACTCTACCGTTGATTGAATTTGGCTACAGTTTTTTAATTTTTATTAAAGCATTTTAACGAGCTTACTGCTAAATAGATTACAAACAATTATTGTGAACAACTTAAATCTTGAACAATAAAAAAAACAAGGGACATTTTTGTGTATTTTAAGTGGATTTGTGGCCCACAACTTGAACAAATCACGAATAAGTAATCCAAAGTAGCAGGAATCCCATTTAGCTCAGCTTGTCCTTTGGCTCAACACAAAAAAGTCCTCTTTTGTGTGTGTGTGAGTTGTGTGAAAAGGAGTAAAGTAAAAAGCAGATGGAATCAAAATAAAATACTCATAAATACTGAGTGAGAACGGTAGAATGTTTTCAATAAGCAACTTCAAAGCGAGTCAAGGACAAGAGGAGCTCGAAGGGACTTGGCTAAGGAGTCTTCAGGGTTGCATTGAAGGCCGAAAAGAGACAAAACGGAAGCGGAACTGATGCTGTTTGGGTCTCTAAGTCCCAACACGTGTAACAGCTTGTAAGTAGTAGTTTTTGCGTCTTGAATTTTATTCTCAACTGCTTTTTCTGCACTTCATTCACATTTCAAAATTTATATTTCATTTTTTGTTTTTTTTTTTGTAACTTTTCGCTTATTTACAGTTTCATAATATGAACTTTAATTTGCGCCAAATGGAGTCTTGACAGCAGCATCCTTGAAGGCAGCAATAACTGGAAAGAAACTTGACAACTTAATGTCGGAGCTAGAAAACAATTTGTTTGGCCCTCAAACTGCCTTTTTGCTGCTGGTGCTGCTGCTGCCAGCTGAGGCCACAAATAAATATTGAGAAAAGCGTAAAGGATTTTATGGTTAGACCGTAAGCTTATAATCTGACATTGGTAACAAAATTTCTCAACTCTCAATACCCCTCCCATCAACTGTCTGCCCCGCAAAACCCAAAGTCATTTATTTCAAGCCATGTCCTCGGATAGTTTTGCATTTTACTCAAAGTGGCACAACAAAGAGAATATCATTCATGGTTTTCAGAGCATGAATCACATGCAAATCGCACAAACTGCCGACGGTCAGTGTAAATAGATTCATAAATCAGTATGAAAACATTATTTTGATTTCCGTTTCACAGCCACTGCCACAAAAGAGAGCAAATAAACACAGCAAAAAAAGTGAACAAGATATTCTTCTTGTCTCTTCGGTGTGATACTAAATTGTTCGACGGAAGCAACTAATTGGAGCGTAAACTAATATTAAGTCAAGAGAGCAATGAGCTTTTGTTATTGCCAATACACTTAAATGTAGAAAACTATTAGTTTTGCTAAGCCTTTTGTGTTGGCTGAAGTTAATGGACTGCAAGACTTAAAAGACTTGAGTAAACTTCTTTTAGCCAAATACTTTAAAATGATTACTTAAAATGCGTATGAAATGTTGTGTAAATAACTCGGCAAAAAAAAATGAAATTTTATTGACAAACGATTGCCGAAGATATTTATTATTTATACAACTGTTAATAAAACTTAATTGTGTTAATTGCTATGCAAAAGAGCATTTAAAGTGAGCAGCTGAAATGTGTTTTATTTAATATTTCATCGCACGGATGCAAAATGTTGACACATTGTCACAAGGCTAGTGAATTATGAGTGCGTTTTCATTTTATTAGCTCTTTTTTGTGTGTCAGTGTGGGTGTATGTGTGTTAAACTTAGGCCAATGCATTGACAATGAGCATTTCCGCTTGTCAGACTTTTCACCCGCTCCTCTGCTGTTTAACCAGCTTTCTCCCTCTTTGTCTATTTTTCTCTCTCTTTAACTCTCTCTTTCCCTCTGCTGCTGCTTGCTGGCCGCTCTGTTGTGCGTATTTGTTGCAGCTGTTGTTCTTGTTGCTGTTGCTGGCAGTTTTGCAATCAACTCAAGCGCGCAAAAAAGTATGCTATACTTTCAGAAGAGCAGGAGCAACAGAGTAAGGTAGAGAGAGACCGAGCAGGAGAGTGAGAGCAAGAGCGAGAACACATTGAATAAGGAATCGCCTTGTGCATTTGGTGCATAAATGTCAGGGCACAACTCATGACATATGAAATGAGTTTTCTTTTTATTTTCTGCTTTTCTTTTTTTGCTGTTGTTGTTCTTGTTGCTGTTGTTGTTATTGCTGTGCGGTGCCAGCTGGCGAATTGCATTGTGCACTGCATCTCCAGTTGCTGTTTAATATTTCCGCTTGCACACTTGCTTATTTATTATGTTTTCCGCCGCCACCATGCGGTGCACTGAGTCTCCAGTCTCCCCCTTCCATTTCTGTGTAACTGCAACAGCCACAGCACGAACAACTACAGCAAACGTTGCTCTGGCTCAAGTTGCTTTTGACGCCATTATCCAGCCAACTAAGACGACGGCCATATGTGCCGTCCTTGTTGTTTGCCCTAATGCCTTTTTTTTCACTCGACTTCTTGCTCGACGTCTGTCTGTATTTTGTACAATTCCCCTGGGGTGCTCCTCTCCCCTTCAAACCCCTCTCGACTGTCTGACTGGTTGCCTGCATGTCTTGGACCCCAAGTTAAGTGCCTACATAGGATAATCTGCACATCTCAAGTCAGCGCGTAATTGTAGTCTACTCCGCGCTTCCCCGCTCTCACTCTCTCTCTACTTTATCACAAATGCAGTCAAGCTGTGCAGTTGACTGCATTCACTCTCTTCCCCGCTCCCTTCTCACCAATCTACGTATCTCTTTTGCTGTCCCTTCTTATCATATGTACAACATTTTGTGGCGTTGACAATCCTCATGAGCTTAACATTTTGTAGAGCTTCCCGGAGCATTTGGAGTAGTCGCTTTAAGTAATTACCATGTCGCGTTTCGTTTGCTGTCTGCCACGGGCAACATGCCGCCTGTCCATGCCACACACAGCGGGACAGCCCCCATCGTAAATTTAGCTACTTATAAAGTATGCAGCTACAGGGCAAGAGGGGCAGAAGGGCTGAAGGGCAGTGGTGCAAGCTGGCAATCATCAGCTCAACGTTGGCCACATGCAGCGTCAGTTTACTTAATAAAACGACAAAATTGTTTTCGTTGTTGTTGCATGTGTGTGTTGCATGCGATATGACGCATGTGGCAAGCTGCATGTTGCCAGTCAATAAGTCCACGCCTGCAGCTCTCTCTCATTTAGGCTATATACACTCTTTATGGGCCCAATTAGCTATCGAATTTCAGCACGTGCCACAATTGTTTATGCCACATTAATGTACGCAACACTTGCAACATTCCATTTGCTGACAACGTCATCGGCTTGAGGTTCTTCAACTAATTTTGCAGCTACTCTTTAAGTAAAGCCAACGCAATTTAGTGGCAGGTGGGGAAAAGCGTTGAAAATTGTGGCAGGAACTGTGGCAATGTGACAGTCAAAATGGTGGCACATTTGATGCCTTTTCAATTTGCTACAAGAAAATAAAAATGTTTGCCTCGAACAACAAGCATGCCAAGGATGCGCACATAAACCCTTGATGTGCGTAGTGCGTATCAATAAAACGAGCTCGACAAGCCAACGCGACGGGGCGTGGCAGCAGAGAGGAGTGGAGGTGGAGAGGTGTTTGGTGGGCGACAGGAAGGCAGCCAAGACCAATTCCAGAGCTACGTTTGATGTCAATGTCTTAGGAGTTCTTTGCTCAGTTAATACCCTGTAGCCAAGTGGTAGTGGTAGTAGAAGGGTTGTTCAGTAGACACTTTATAAATTTGCGCCTCAAGCTGTTTAAAAATATTCTCTCAAACTATTCCAAAAATATCTAAACAATTTTCTTAAAAATTTGTAAAGAACACAAAAATGAAAATACATAAAAAAGTGTTACAAAGTGCTTAAAAGTGATCTGGTATTTAAATTTCTGTTGCTTTGTGAAAGAATTAACAAGAATAAATAATTTTCGGCTATTGTTTCATATGTAAATAAATTGTTGAAACATAATTGTTAATGTCTCCTTCTTCCAAGCAGACAAAAAATCAATTGGGTACTTCAAGACCTCAACTCAAATGTGAAATATTTAAATTGCTCTTGCTTTTCTACAGCTAAATGGTATCTCAAGGTCTAGCACACACAGAAAGCAGCTTACACTGCTTTGCCCTTCTTCTGATTTCTTCTTGCGGTCGTTGAAGTTCACACTACGCACAGGTAAGGTGCTTACGGCAACGCAGCTGTTTGCCACATCAACGCTGCATGTGTGTGTGTGTGTTTGTACGTGTGTGTGGGTGTTAGTATGTGACTGTGCAAGTGTATGTTTGTTTGTGTGTTTGTTGTTAGCATTTGCCATCAAAAAAGCAGCAAACTTTCATGTTATTGAAAATCGAGCTGAGAAAAGAGAACGAAATCCTTAATACTTACTTGCTGAATAATATCAGATGGCAGTTCTCACTCTCCCTCGTACTCTTTCACTCTCCTTTCCTTTACCTTTCTCCTTCTGTCTATGTGTCCTTGCTAAGCTTTTTTAAATGGATACCTTTTGTCGCATTGTGCATTGATTAAATTGTTTCTCTGTGTAAAATTTGTCTGTGCACCTGTAAATATTTGTTATTTTGTGTTAGAAAATAAAATACGAGAAAGTAAAAGTAAAATAAGATTATATATTTGTAGGTATATACTTGAGTGATCAGTTTGACTGCTGATTATGGGTTGTTTACAGTGCATTAGCCTGTTTTGATGGATAAGTCTGCTGACAGCCAAGTTTATATTACTAAATTTGTTTTTCGAAATTTTACAACTTATAAAATATTTACAGGGTGTTGGACAAAAAAGGGCTGCATAAGAAAAACTGAAATGAACCTGAATAATCTAATTTTTTAAGCACTTTATTAATAAAAAACGATTTTTTTTTTTATTTATCAGACGTTTTACTTTATTCACTTATTACTAAATTACTTAACGTCCTTGGGAAAATTTTCCTTGTATAACTTAACGCTTTGCAATCGATTTATATACTTAAAGCACTCGCCACAAACTTCTTGTACTTATCAAATTATTTAGATAATCCCAAAGCATTAACATATTCCCAATCAAATTCATAGTCAAGTCCTGTCCTGTAGAGCTTCACATAAAATTCCCAAAATTATAAAATAATAAATCAAATTCTTATTTATTTATGCAAAAACTTTGTCAATGAATTCACAGAGTTTCAAAGAAATATTCGTTGCTTTAAAAGCGAATAAAATGCATTAATTTCTGGGACATTTATTAACTTTTTTATGCGTTACCTGAAACACTTAAAGAGGCAATTGATAGGCATCAGTTTACACAGCATTCGGCGTAGTTATGTGAGACTGGCGGTCATAAGGATGTTTCGACACTTGTTATCGTGACACCTGGACTTGCCTTTATGCCACTGAGACGATGAGAGCGTGACTCTCGAGAGTAATTTATGTATGCAGGCATATTGTGTTTCAAGGACATGCTCATTACACGCAACGCGAACGCGCGCTTCATGGCCATAATCAGGGAGTCAAAGCCAAAGTCAGGAGACCGCAACAACAACAACTGGAACAACAACAACAATGTTAGCTACAACTCGCATTAGCATTTTTCGCAGCTTCAACTTGGTTTTTGCTTTATGGCCAACTTATGTTCGCTGCTCTTGTATATGTTCTAGGCTAAAAGCCATTCTATTTGTTGTTGTTCCAGTTGTTGTTGTTGTTATTGTTGCCGTGTCCTGTGGCATCCTATGCACAGCTATTCGTGTGGCCCGCAGAAGTGCTTTTAGTAGTTTGCCCATTGTCTGCCACAAGATCGCCAGAATGCCCCTTTTGGCCGTCACTGGCATTGTGGCTAGGAGAGTTTGGAGTTTGGGGTTACACTGTGTTGTCATGTCTTTGGTTAGGCATTAACTTAATGCCGCCGCCATTCCCGTTAGTCCCCCCTTGCCCTCTGCTTCTCCACACGGTCGTGCCTGACAAATCCTTGACACTTGCCGTGGCCAGAGCACAGGCAAAAGTCCAAATCTATCTACCTTGGGTTTCATTAAGTCATTAGGCATTGTTATGGCTGCTCTTCAGGTTGTTGGTTGTTGGTTGCTTTGACCTGGTCACTGGGTTGCATTTAGCCTGGCTAAGAGGCTGTCTACGTCTCCTTCTCTCACTCTCTGTCTTGCTCTTGTTGTGTGTGCGTGTGTTAACAGGTGAGAAATTGCTTAATTGTAATTTTAACGCATAACAGACTCTGAAGTGAACTTAAGTCTCTCTTCTCTCTCTATTTCTACACTGAAAACAAGCTAACAAGCAGTTCTATCAATAAGAACAGTTTTAGAACACAATTTTAAATTAATTCATAAATTTTTCTACGTTAAAACTTTATCATTTTAGCCCCACGTCTTTATGTTGAACCCCTCTTTTTTACAGTGTAGCCACTAAAGATTTTGGGCACTCAGTTCATGGTCAAAACCCAGACACTCACACCACTGTTAGCTGATGATGACTAATGGCTGCTTGCCTTCAGTTTGCTCCTCGAGGCAGTTCAATTCAATTAACCAACACATTTCGCTCACCTGTCTCCCCCTCCCCCCTCTTCCTTCTACCCCTCACCTTTCTATAATATTTCATATTAAATTTCGTGTACATCACTGCTCACTGCTGTTTTTTTTACCAGGAAAGTCGAGTGCAGGTTGCCAGAGCACTGAATAAGAAGTTGTTTCTGCGCTAATTAGCAAATGTCTGGAGCATAATGTTTGGCTTTAACTTAACTCACTGCTTATGTAATTCATAACATTATATATATGTGTATATGTGCCACGCCCCAGCAGCCCATCATTACTGTCACGCTAATGAGCAAAACGTGAGTATTTTCTTAGTTTTCTGTGGCAAGTTTCCACTGTTGTTACCTGTTTAATTAGAGGATGTCACATAAGTTCCATAGAACGGTTAATGCACTCACAACTGCAGCAATTGTTATCATAATTATTGTAGTTGTTGTTCTTGATGTGTGTCTCTTGTTTGTTGACACACTTGTGCATTAAGTGCTGTCAACTTGTGTGAAGCATCGTGAAATTGCATAAAAAAATATTTACAAAACTCAAATAACAATTTCTCTTTTTTTTTCGTATTTTGTTGAAGAATTAATAATACGCCGACAAGAATAATTAATTTGAACAGTTTGTGGTTATTATTTGATATGTAAATTAATTGTTTAACCATAATCGTTAAACAGTTGCACTTCACAGTCGAGCGTCGCTCGTGTCTGCTGCTTCTTCTCCTGCCGAGCCGTCAAAGAACCAATTGGGAATTCCATGAGCTCGACTCAAATGTAATATTCATGTTGCATACTTTTGGGAGTTCCATTCCACATGTTTGAAATGCTGTTGCTGTTATTCAGGTACTTGTATTTCTATGGAATGACCAGCAGCATTCGACACCACGGGGAAATAAGTCGAAATAAGTATGTACTTTATTTATGTTTATGCTTTATTTTTATTTCTGACATTAAACTCAATCAAATGCGTTTTTCTTTGATTCATTTAATATTTAGATTTAAATAAATAAGTAACCGTGTATTAATTTCAATTTAATGCAACATACCTTGTCTGCATTATTTTATTTTAAATAAGTTTAAAAAAACTGTTTAAATTATTTATTTGTAATTTTTGTAAAGAGTATAAATTTTCAAACCTATTGTGTGCTCAAATAAATTGTAATACTTTATAATTATATTTAAAAAACAATACTCGTTAAATAAATTACCATAACATTATGTATTTGTAGATTATTCATGCAATTTAAATATTATTTATAAGCCCAGTTGATTGAATAAAAATTTTGAAAAGGAGCAAAGCCGGCGGTTCTTTGGGCAACGTGGCGTATGCGTCACCTGGCCAAAAGACAGACAAAAGATGTGCCAAACAAACAAACAAACAGAGTGGCAGACAGTCAGACAGACGCATTGACAAACAACAAGACCATATGCTTCGGTCGCTCGACGCCAATGGAAAAAAAATAACGTCGCCGCCAAAATGACAAAAATTACAATTGCGTTTTGCGTTTTGTCTTATGTCACGCAGTGGAACTCGTACGATTTTATTAACATTTTGTTACGTGTGTTTTTACGGCCGAGCAGCAGCAACAACAAAAGCGATTCACTCTTAATGCCCGACCTGCTGTCTGTCCGTCTCTCTTTGTCTGTCTTTCCGTCTAGCTGTCTGTCGTTCTCTTACTCATATTGTTTGTATATTTGCTTGTTTGTGTTTGAGTCTGTGTATTGGCAAGGCGTGTACGCGGCATATACGTGATGCGTGATTATCTTGTGTATACACACGTATCGAAGTGTGTGTGTGTTGTGTATTTGTTGTTGTGCACTACAAATGAAATTGAAATACCTTTAATACCTTTGACAACATTTTGCACAAATTACGTTTGTTTTACTCCATTGAAATGCCAATCATTAATGTTTTCGATACTCTTGTTGTTGCCGTTGATGTTTTTGTTATTTTTGTCGAAGTTGTGGTCTGTTATTTCAGTCAAAGGTAATTTTACGCGTTCCATAACGTACCGCCTGACCATTAACAGTTTTCCCATTTGCGGCTTTAAAGACCATTTAAAGCATTCGTACGATTTTCCTGCTTTACTCAGCTCTGCTCTACTCTCTAGCCATTTTTGTGCTCGGCACGTGGCTGCGTGTGCTGATTATTTAAAAATTTATGAAGCCAACCAAGCGCAGCTGAAAACTTTTGCACAAAACTAAACAAAACTGCAGCAGCCAGCAACAACAGTAACAACAATAGACAACAACGGGGAGCAAGTAAATAGCAAACACGGGAGCAACATCAACGACAACAACAATGACAACACCAACAACATCGACGACAATAAAGGCAACGACGGGGCGAGCGTGTTTCGTATTTTGTTCTCCTTTCGACGAGTTTTAACCACAGCCATGCGATAGCCACGCCCCCTAGCCCCCTAGCCCAACAGCCCACCAGTCCGTATCCCACTCGCCCACTGATAATGTGCAGCGCAGAAAACTTTCAACATAGTTTGCTACTTAACTCGAGCGTAATAATAAAAGTGCTAAATCTTTTGCTATTTTCACTTTGTATACGCGGACTAGTGGGCGTGGCTGTTAGCTGGTCAGTGGGCAGCAGTTACAAGTGGTGGGGTGGTGGGTGTAAATATTAACAGAGCCACAGAAGAATAGCATTAAAGAAAATCCCCTGCAGCGACGGGGTCGAAAGGTGAAAGAAAGCAAAGTGAAAGCAATTAAAACAAAATGCACGCAACAACAACAACAACAACAACGACAGTAACTGATGAAACAACAACAAAAGCATATGAAATGAAAATAAATAATAAAGAAAAAATTAACATTGTGTACTTTATGGTATTCCATCAAAACGAGACCTTCAAATTAAATTGAGATGCGTCTAAAGTAACGTAACACAATGATTTAAATCTGAATTTCTTTTTTGTGGAAGGATTTGTTTTGATTTGTGCGTGTGGTTTTGTTGTACTTGGGAAAATGTAATTTTCATTTGGCCTTAAACCACAGAGCGCTTAATTTAAACACTTTGTTTTGACTGCAAATTAATGTTAATATTGTTCACGGCTTTTCAAGGACACTTTACTATAAATATTTGCTTTGACATTTGCTCACACTCGTCGACTTTTCGATTACTTTGAAACGCACATTATTAAAATAATAAACCTGTCAAAATCGTCTGCTATTTAAAACAGTATGGCCTTGGGTGCTTTTATCGAATACACATTTGCATATTTACAAATTTTCCGCTTTTCATTCAACGTCTGCTTAGCAATTGCATTGTAAATATGAATTAACAATTTGATGTGCTGTTTAAATTGTATGCGTAGCAATTATCAAATTAAATCTCATCCAATTTTTTTTTCATATATGCAACCAATTGTTTGCTATTGCAATTTGCAATGCAAACAGGGATATGATAATATTGCAATGAATATTGAATACATACTACTGAATGAACAAGTGCTTTTGCTATGCCCAATTCATATTGGAGTTTCAACCGTGACTTTAAATTTCCCAGCACACCTAAAAGTATGCTACAGTTTCTAAGAAATAATTTAAAATATTCCAAAGGGCTGCTGACAGCTGGAATATTGAATGGAAACATATAATTCTTGAAATAAATTAAATCTTTGAAAATAAATTTAAATTGTCCAAGTTGGCATACCTTTTGATAATCGCTTAAACTTCGACAAATTAGCTATGAAACTAACTCTTAAAACCGCAAATAAAAACTATTAAATCTATTAATAACTTCCCATAAATGATAAATAAAGTTTGAAACTACCCACAAGCTCAAGGGTACGCTCCAAAATATTTCTAAGAACTAGCAAAAATATGGACAATGCTAAAAAAGAGTTGCTGCCGGTGAATGTGTGTGTGTGTTTATAAAAAAAAAGAATGTTTCATTTAATAAATTCATTTTGCTGATGAATTTAGTGCACTGCGCTCTGCCAGTTTAAAAGTTTCAGCGGAGCACGTATTTTTTATTGCTCTCATTTTTCAATAAATTTGATTACGCGGCGCTTTGTGATTATTGGCGCGTGAAAAAATAAATTTAATTTTTTTTATTTGCTACGAAAAAAGTCTACCTAAGCTGGCTCTGTCATAAAATGTATTGGCTGCATGTCCAGGACTCAGAGCCCGAAAACACAGAACCAATATCAGGACCATGGGCTACAGGACATCCGAGCTACAGTTTCGTTGCTTTTTTGGGCGCCGTGTGCTCCGTATTCGCTCGTAAAGTTCACGCCAAAATAAATAATAAACTTGCCGTTTGCTTTTCGACCAAAAATTTGTAACAAAATTTTCCTCAATTTCTTTCTTTATTTTCTATATACACGATTTATATATATATAGGTTTTATATATATTTTGTTGTCCCCAGTTTTACAGCGTCCATTGGCCAGCGCTGATAAGCTGCTCTCGGGTCTGCATTGCTATTGAGATTATTTATGATTCTTGTTTTGCAGCTACCTTATCCACAGCCTATAGATTTATGTTTTATTATACCCTGGGTAGTGCTATTAGAGAAAGGGGGAAACAAATTTACTGGAAAGGCGTTCAGCAAGCTTAAACTCTGCTACAAATAAAGCAATTAAAGATTTGTAGAAAAATTGGATTGTTAAAGCCAACTTGGCTAGTTTTACTACTCGTTAACAGGGTATTAACCTCACCAGGCATGCCCGACTGGACATCACCTTCTTTTTTATGGGATTTTATGAATTTGCCCCCTGATCGCTGATTGGATGAGGCGTGGCAAACGCCCGGCAAATGCAATTTAATGGCGCTTAATTCTTAAATCCATTCTTATCAGTTGATGCCACGGTCGGCTTATTATTTTTATCGCTATAAAATTAAAATGGCAAAAGTTGTGTGTCAATTTCTTTTTTTTTCTTCCTGCCCATTTTGAAATTGATTTTTTTATTTCTTTTTTGCTGTATGAAGAACTCGGCAGGACATGATGTATTATGCATTTATATATGTATGTGTGTATGCTTATTATGTCACATGAGAAAACGCCCAGTGGGCAGACGGACCATGCCCACCTGTGCCCTACAGTGCGGCCTGTGTATACCTGGTTTCATAATAAAGCCAATTTTTATTGTGCGGCTTTTGGCGTTAATCCAGTTTAAATGAAAATGAAAAACTGCTCATTGCCTTAATTAAATTGTGGATTATTTATGCAAAATAAAATATGCATTAATTTAAATATTGTAATGCCACACGCATTAATATGGCTTAGTTATGTAAATTGATGGCCAGTTGAGCAAACAAGAAATATTTAAATAAATAAACCATGACATGCGGCAAATGTTTGTTAATTCAGTATTAACAAATCCAATAAATGTTTGACTAACTAAAGCTCTGTTTAAACAATTTTCCACACTGTGATATGAACAGCGGAATCTATTTAATTATTTAATCATTACTTTATGCTTATTAACAATTGCTTAACTATAAATAAACTGATTGCGTTTTGATTCTCTTTTCGATGCGCTCAAAAACTTTAAATCGCATGAACAAACTGTGAATGGCATTTGTGTGAGTGTATTCAGATTTATTCACTGCGGAAAAATAACTACAATTTTTATGTCTAGCAATAAAAATGAATATAAAAAAATATCGACAGCTTTATTTATGGCCCATCCGTCTGTTGTCTGCTGTCTCTCACTCTCTCGCAGAGGTTAGAACCTTTGTGGCAACTCCTTTTTGTAGTTTTACCGGTTCGACACAGTTTCGATTTGATGATGAACAGGATGTGGATATGGCTGAAAACTAGCATGTTGTCGTGTCACTTTTTTTTACGTTGCAAATCGAGGCAAATTTGCACTTTTATCGCATTGCACTAGAACTTAACACTCGCGTGATTTATGGCTTAGTTTCTCCAACTAGAAGGGGCGTGACGCGGGCGGGGGACAGCAGCTAAGGCAGTGTGGATAATAAGTAAATGTCAGCTGGCACTTCATTTGTCAATGTCACTCGAAACCAAATTCAATTTGAATATGCATTCGAACTGAAAGTAATTCGCATCGCTTCGCATCGCATCGCTACTTAAAAGCGGCATAATTAATGCGGCTATTAGCCAATGGCCTGAAGCGCTCTGAACTGCAGCTGTTGGCCGTACTTCTCCCACTCCAACTACCTCCGCCCCTTGCTGCTTGCCTCTAAGACAGACAACACGAGTTGCAAAGTTTATTGGCATTGTCAATGTGCTGGAAGCAAGTTTGTTCACTTGCAAGTAATTGAAAGTCATTCTTTATGCAATAATAAATGAGTTTTTCGCACACTTGGGCAAGTCAAGAGCGCTTGCCAGCCAAGTTCTTGCCACTATCTAAAGCAACAGCTTCAATTTCACTTTGGAGCGTCAATTTTGAAGCGTCAGTTTGATGCACTCCCAGTCTCTCTCTCTTACTCCCCCTCACTCTCTATTTCCCTCTCTCCCTGCGTCTATCTGCTGTCAAGCCCAAGGCAAAGTTAACACTACACTTCCAACTGTATGGGAATCTATAGCTTAAGCTTTGGCATAAACAACTGATTGCTGCTCGTTTTGGCCGCCATTAGCCTGGCCTGCTCTGCCTTTGGGCCAACAATAGCAACAATAACTGTATAGAGACAGAGACTGACACATTGCCAGTTCATCACACGGACCCAATGACGGATTTAGTCTCGGTTTGACTTGACACCAAATGGCCTCAATGTCTGTCTTTGTTTGTCTGTAACTGCCACACCCACACCCACACTACCACTCTCACCTCTCCGCCCTGCACACATGTGACTAACAAATGTTGGCAAATCTGTGTACAAAACTGTGGCAATCCAAATGCTTCACATGATCTCTTTCAGTCTCTCTTTGCTCTGTGCTCCGTGCTCTCTGCTCGGCGGAAATTGTAAAAAGCAGCTCAAACGCATTCAACTTGAAGTTTTTAATTTCCATTGTGTTTGGTGAGAGGAGAAAGCCAAAGAGAGAGACAGAGAGAGAGGGCATGAGTATGAAGTTAAGCGCTCATCATATTTTAATTCGCTATAAATCTAATTAGTGAAATCAAAACCTAATCATGCGTTAACAATTTATGCGCTTCAATTTCATTCCAACAATCGAGGCGAACAGCATAAATTTAACAATGTTATGGCCTCTTCCTTCCCCTCTACCACTCCACTCAACACTACTCTGCCCCCTTTATCCGATTTACTCTTTCCACATTTTCCACACTGTCAGCGCAGATTTTCTTCATTATGAAAAGCGCAACGTTTGCACAAATGTTGACCTCACTTCCCTTTTTTCCCCCAACATTGTGTCCTCTTCTTTTCCTTTTTTTGAGGAAAAGCACGCTTTGCATTCAATTTGGACTCGAAAAACATTCATATGGTGTAATTGAGTGCACGTTATTAAATGCATTGCAACAACAACAGAAACAGCAACACAAACAAGAACAACAGTAAAACTTGCTGTAAAGTGAGAATATTGTAGCTGAATTATGCTCCTCGGAGTCGTCGAGACAGAGTAAGTAAATTACATGCTGGATCAAAAGGGATGCAAGCAGTTAATAGTATCACTTAACGGTGAAAAACACATAAAAAAGTGAAGCCATTAACTGAGAATTAAAGCGCTCAAATGTCGCTTAACTATAAACTGCGACATTTTCACGCAACTGCATGAAAAACTTCAACTAAAAGGATTAATTTATGACACGACTTTAACTCTTTTTTTGTGCTAACAATTTGTCAGCTTAAGTCAAAGATTTATTTAAGAAATCACTCTTCCCACGCTTTAAATTTATTCGTATTTCGTATTCATAGACGCACTCGTAATTATAATGCTGACTACAGTCACAGCTAGGACTATGGCTAACTGCTCTATATTCTGTTGACGCTGAAACATTCACTGTCAACTACTACAACTTTTATGGTTTAAGCCATAAAATGTGAGCCGTCAAGTCACTCACTTTGTTTCATAGGCCATTAAAATTTTACGCGTCATTTTATAATGATTTCTGCAAGAATGATGTGTAAATGGAGCGACAGATAATGCAACAACAACAACAACAGCAACAGGAACAAGAACAACGGAATAACTGATTTCAATTTGAGATTCGCGTTGTGCCCTACGCTTAATTGAATTTCCAAGTACGATTTTCACATTTTCCGGCTTAATTACCTTTGGCTTAAAATTACAAAATTATCAAATTTTCCGCACGTCTTATCCGAATGTCCAGCAAATCAAATGCTATAAAAGAAATCGAGTTTGCAAGCTTAATGCAATGCAAACGATCTGCCTGCAAAACATAATCAAGTAGCCGCCCTGTTGAACCAAAACGCCCACCTTTTTGCGCCCCTTTTGAGCAGGAGGCCAGCAAATATTTGCGCAAAATTTATAGCACGCGCTTGTTGCCAAAAAAAAAAAAAAAACAACAACGAAATACGTAAAACTGTTTTCGAGCTTAAATCGAGGCCGGAAAAAAATGAAGAAAAGTTGACAAACAATGCGTACGGGCAACAACAAAAGGGAATCAGGGTAAAATTAAAATTTTGCATTAATGCTGAAAAAGTGAGGAGAAAATAAAGAAGACGGACAGGGGGCGAAAAAAAAAAAACTTGACACGAGGCGAAGCGAAACGATAACGAGTAGCTCTTCATGCCAAAAGTCACGTTTTATACGCAAAATTATGAAAATGCCAAAAAGTAGCGCATAATTTCAACTTTTGGCCCTGAAAACGGACCCAAAAAACAAACCCAAACCCGACCCAAATCGCCGCGAACAGAATAGATCAGAAGAGTGGGTGGAGAGTGTTGAAGAAAGCTGGCTGTCTGGCCAAGTTGAGCATATTAGACACAGTTGATTGCTCTGGCCAAATGAGGCGGTTTTAATTAATTCATCAGCTGACGAGTTCAACGATGCGAAATGCTAAAAACTAAAAGCGCATATTTTACAGGGTATACGCTAAAGCAATTAACAAACAGTCAGTCAGTCAGTGAGACAGACAGACACACGGACAAGCAGACAGCTTAAAATCAACATTAAGTTCATTAAAGATTTTTATTTGCATTTATGCTATTGTTTTGTTCCCTTTCTTTTATTCATACTGTGAGCGTCGCTGTTGATTTTGCTAATTCGATTCATAAATATTTTGTAAATTACTTAAGATTTCGCATAATTTGATGGCCGTGACGACGAGTTTGCCTGGCATGCGGATTGGCAGTGTCTGTCAAAGCTTTGGCTTAATTAGAAACTCGTCATCAGTCTCAAACCCCGACAACTCAACACATCAACATGGCTGTCAACGGCTTAATTCAGTCGCTCTCTCGCTCAGTCTCTGGATGTGGATGTGGACTACGACTACGACTTGAATGTGGGGACTTATGTTTTCGCACACTCATTAAAATTCAACAAAATTGTTGCCAAATTAACTCAAACATAAGCGAGCAATAAAATTTCCATATTTTCCCTCAACTGTCCCTGATTTTAACTCCCTTCTCTCTCTCTCTCTGAAATGCTTTCAATGAAAAGAGCAACGTTTTTGGGGGTTGGAAAACTACGCATTGAAAATACAAATATTGAAACAGGAAAAGCGGCTTTATTTAAAGTGTTAATTATGTGCTGCACAGCTTAAAGCTTGAAACTTAAATGCGACTGTTGTTGCCATTGTAGCAAAATCCTTTTAAGTCCTTTTCAACTGTAGTATGTGGTCTGGCACGTGTCGCACATCAAACTGTGTCTATATATAAGTATAAATACGTAGACAGGTACGTTGTTTTTGATATGTTCCAAGAAAACTCAACTAAGCACAATAAACTGTGTTTTCTTGTGAGCTGCTCAGGCTGAAGGCTTTTCAATGCTATTGTTTAAATTGAATCAACTCCTGACAATGTAAAAGTATAGAATATTTTAGTCGCCTTCAGGCGGTTAGCAAATAAAATCATATAAACTGAATTATGATAGAAGCAGAGTTTAAACTCCACTTGACGTTAAATGATTTATTGTTTTAATCAGTCTAAAATGCGCATAAATCAGTTTGTACATTTACCTACAAGTCTACACGGAGTTAAACTGCTTTCAAAATCTTTGCTATTCACTTAATAGCCAAATAAAATATCAATTTGAGTATAAACGATTTCTAGAGAATTTACGACAATTCCTTACTTTGTGCGCTTTTCAGATTAACCCAATTGCAAATAAGATTAATTCCTTTGCCAGTAGAAACAAGTTTTCTAAGAATTTTTTCGTGGTGTCACTGACACCGTCACAATCCCAACTTTTCACAAAGCCTCCGTTTATATATATATACTTGTACCATTTTCATTTCCATTTCCATTTCGATTTGCTAGTTCTTTTCTTTATTTTATTCTACTTCTACTTTTTGGCAGAACTTCAAGAATTCGTTTACGGCCAGTGGCCCTATTGACGCCTTCAGCGACCGCGACTCATTGAAATGGGTGATAATTTACCATTGATTGCACTTTGTCGCTGAAGTTTTGTGCTGCTGACAACTTTGGCAACTCGGCAACTGCAGTTTGCCCTTTATTTTTTCTCAACTCCTTTTCACTGCTAGTCGGTATCATCTGAGGGCATCCGTGGGCGTCCCTAGAAATGCAATTTGATGGGGGTTAATTTTCATATTCTACTTTTGACTGCCAGTCAGTGACCCGCATACAAATTGTGCCTTTCAAGTGCCTGTCTCTGCCAGTTTATTTTTAAGACATTCCACAGACTACAACTTTAGCTCCAGCTCCTAGACAGACGCTGGCTATTTTGGGCAAACTGAAATTTTGTGTATAAAAGCAATTAGTTGAGATTCCTTGGCTTAGGCGACTGCCAACTGCCAGCAGCCCTAACAGACTTGTGTGATAAGCGAAAACAATGTAACAACAGGCGACGAATTGAGCGAATTTTCAGCTGAGCATCTAAATCATCTTAAAGATGTCCAGGCTGCCAATACGAAGAAGCAGTGAGAGTAGGCTGTCAAGCTGGCAGGAACTAAGGCAACAAATGTGTCACTTGCACTTGGCATCTTCATCAATTTCGCTTAAGTCCTGGCCAGCGAGGGAAATTATCTACCATTGCCCCAAAGGCAGTGTGTTGTGACAGCGTATGCGCAATATTGCGTATACGCAGCAAACATGCCAAAACTGTAATAAGTTTCGTCTATAAATTTGGTTACCATTATTTGACCTGCTTGGCTGCAATCTCAGCACTCAGCTACACACACAAACACGCAGGCATAAAGGCATCTTGAGCTGCGGCTCAACCTCAAGCGGCCTCAAGACACAGGCATTCGTGCATGGCAAACACTTCAATTGCAACGCACCAATTATAAGCCTGCCACTGCCTCAGCCTTAGTCTCACCCTGTTTCAGCCCCTCCGCCAACGCCTAACCCCCCTCAGCTGCCTTTGCTGCCGCCTGCTTGGTACCGAAGCATAACTAATCTTTTGAGATTTCCAATTAAAAGTAAAACAAGCAACAAACAAGTTGAACCACAGCAAGCAGCAGTCAAGACAGCTACCAGAATAAGCTACATACATATTCCTTTATATTTGTATATGAAAAGTGTGTATAAAAGTAAGTAAAGGCCAGCAGAGAGGTCATACAACTGTACTAGACCCTGTAGGAGTGGCATGAGAAAGGAACTGCAAATATTTAGCATTTAAGCTGCTACAAACAAAACCATTACACCCTCTGCGTACGGTATAAAAAGAAACTAGCTAAGACGCTGCTTAGGAGGGTAGAATGAGATAGAGAAAGATAGAAATTTTTCATACATTTTACGTGCAAAGTGTCTAAATTAACAAGGACGTCAACAAAGTCAGCGGGCAGCGTGGGAGCGTGTAGCGTTCAGCTAGCAGCGCACACAGCGCAAAAGAGCCAACTTTATAATTATGTTAAGCATGTTGCAGCTGCAACAGCTATAGCTGCAAATGCAATAGCTGCAGCAACAGCTACAGCAGCAGCAGCTTATTTAGCCCTGGCACGACCATCATATTTCTGCTTTGCAACTTTGTTGGTTGTCTTGGCATCAAAATCGCTGACTGCCTTTAGACCATTTAATAGGCCAAGCGACTGATGCCTGCAGCAATGCATACTCGACAGCCACACACTGAAAGGCAGATAGAAAGAGAACCGACAGAGTGTGGGGAGATGGAAATGAAGAAAATTGCCCATAAAGCCGAGCTGAGTTTGCAGTTTGGCTTTTGTGTTGCTGTTGTTGTTGTTGTTTTTATACGGCCTTAAGTTGTTACTGGTTTTGGCTTTCACTTTTATTTTATGCCATGCTTTTTTGTTTGAAAATTACTTTCATGTCCGTCATATGCACTGCGTTGGCACACGGTGCGTATGGGTAACTTAATTAGAAAACTTTGCCTATATGCCGATATGAAGGCACCAGCAGAAAGCATCTACTCAGCCAGGCAGCTAGTCAGTTTGGCCATAAGTTTTTGTCAGCTCGTGCGAATTGCTGCAACGACAGCAGCAGCAGCAACAACACGTGAAGGCAACTCTGCAGCTCGACTATTTATGCCTGCTATCAAAGCATCGGAATTGCCAGATTGCCATCCTGAGATGCAATTTTATCCCTGTATTACCTCTGCTGCTGTGGCCCTTTTCAATATGGCTAACATAATGACTTTCGACTTTCCCTGACATCGATGGACAGTGCAGTGCAGTTAATTATTATTTGGCAAACAAATAGCTCAAAACTTTACACAAAAATCTATGCTATCTTTTATTAACTAAATTAAATTCCACTTTAATAGAAACTTAATCAAATTGCTCTTCGATTTTGCTAATATTATTCTATGGTTTGTTTGGCTGCCATGAAATTTATGAAATTTATTAGTTAGCAGAATAAATATAGACTTTTAATTAGCTTAGTGACAAAATTAATTTAATTTACTAGAAGAAATAAACATATTTCGAATTATTCTCATCAAATTTGATTTATGAGGCATTTGAAGCTAATCGGTTTTATGCAAATATACCGAAAATTCAACTAAACTACTTAATTATTGAATAGAGATAAAACAAAAAGCTATTTGCTTATTTACAGTGCTGGCACTTTCATTAGTAACACTTTCCGTTACGACCAAAGCAAAAGTGAAAAGTTGTACAAATTTGTAAGCTGTCCATTACACACACCCACACACACGCACACACATATATAATCATACCCGGTCACAAACAAATCCCTAGCAATCACTCAAATACACACACACACAAAGGACACCCACACGCACACACGCACACCCACACACACACATGTGTGTATAGTAAAAATCGGTGATGCCAAAAACTGAAACGCTTTACGCTCAGCTTCGTGAAATGCCAATACAAACAAATAAACTGCACAACAACAAATAATTGTGCAAGACGAACGTTTAACTTAAATCGATTTTGAGGGGTCTTTAAAATAGCAAAAAACGAATACATAAAAAACAAACCAAAACTCGGAAAAACAATAACAAAGGCAAACAGTTGCGAGAAATGGAGCAACAACAACATCAAAAACAAGTAAGAAACGTACAATGGAGTACGCACGACCGCATAATACTCTCTGCTATAATACCCGTTTAAATTAATTAAAAAGGGTAGTACTTGTATTAGTACACGCTGAAACAAATAAAAACCAAGTATAATCGAAGAATCATCTGTTTGTCTGTATGTATGCCTATATATATGAGTATGTATGTATGGATGTTAACCATTAATTAAAGTTTTCATTTACTTACCGATGAACTTTTTCAAAGAGATCAAAGTATAGCTTCGCTGGCATCAAAAATAGCAATAGAAACTGTAAAATATACAAAAGAAAATAAAAAAAATTAAGTAATATAGTCAAACATACATTTTAAGAAGTATTTAAGATAAATAAAATAAATTAAATTGGTTTAATGTCTTGACATTTTATATTGTTAAAAAATTACTCACATCTATCAATTTCCAAAAAGAAATTTGTAAAAACTTTTTATACATCTTCTTTAGGATCACAAGCCTGACAAGACCAACAGTGCAGCAGCACATTAAATGATATTCCACTACGAATATTAACTAGCAGAGTCTGAATCTGCCCTTTTTACTTTACTCTTTGCAATTTACTTTGGGCTGCACCTTTACACAACACTTTATAAGCTGCATTTCACATTATTGCATTTGCTTTGATTTCTGCTGATCACCTCACTTTTTTCACTTCACTTTCCACTGCACTTTGGGCTGCAATTTTACCCTGCACTTTATATGCTGCGATACATATTATTGCCTTTGACTTTAACTATGCTGATAATTATTGTCGAGCATTTAAAAAAATAAAACAAAAAATATTAGATCATCAAAGTAAATTACTTTTTGCACGCACTTTACTGCAGTTTTCCACTGCACACTTTTCACTGCACTTTTCCACCTCCCTTTTTTGACTTTACTTTTGATCTGCAGTTATTATTATTGGCTTCAAACTCTGCTGGTCATTATTGGAGAGCGCTTAAAAAAAAAGATCAGTGAGAACATTACATTTTGTAGTGAAAATATGTTGGCCGCCTATTTACTTCACTACAAACACACAGACTTACTGCACATTATACATATTTATGATCTTCACTTTTCACAGCACTTTTTCACTGCATTTTTCACTTTTCACACTTCACTATACTTTTCTTTCATATGGTCGACGGCATATTTTGATTATTGTGCAGAATACAAAATTGAACTGCATACTTTTAGGATGCGGGATTAATCAGGAACAATATGCATATTCACTTAACACTTTTTCAATTCACTTTCTGCTTCACATAAAAAAAATTACTCAAAGCTTAGCAGAGACACGCACTTTACATATTCAAAGCTCTAAAGGGCGAGTGAACGCAGCTTAGCGGAGACGCGCACTTTACATATTCTAAGCGCTGAAGAGCGAGCGAGCGAACGCAACTACCAGAGAAACGAACACGACGAGGCCGCGCATGCATTCTGATGCATACGTAAGAGCGAGCGCACAAGAATTTACAACAACAACAGCGTTCACCGACGGCGACGAAAAGTGGGAGAAGTGTGGGCAAAACGTGGATCTGTGGCCCGCAACCAGGGGCTCCGCTGAATGAAAAATTTTCAAACGTTAATTAAAGTAGATAATCCTTTATAACTGAAATATTTTTTTTATTCATCTTGTGCAGACGACACTGCTCTTTCGTTTGACACATAATTCAAGCCGATCAGACCAAAATTAATTATTTTTTCAAGCGCGTAACGCGGAGCTTGTAATAAGGAGTGCAGAATTAAACGATGCGCAAAAGGAACTAAACGTTTAGCGAGTATCGATGCTGACATTACTAACGCTTAGAGCTTTTAGTATCGATCTGAGCTTGGTGGAGCTGAGCTTTTAGTCAGCTGGGGATCGAAAAGCTTAAAGCTATAAATGAACGTTGTTTTTTTGCCTGCAACAATAAACGTATAATTAATTAAAAGGCAATAAAGAAATATTCTACAATAATAATCTTTGCATTTTATTCCTGATTATATGATTATATTATAAAATTCGGATTACAATGGACAGTATATGTAATAGGCCAGATTGAAACAAAAATAAAATCTAAGCACGTCTCCATCTGCCTGTTACATACTTTGTACAAACCCAATATACTCTTGCAGAGAGTATTAAAAAAGGAAAAAGATGTGAAAATCGAAAAGCAGGCAAAGGCAAATCCATTGAACAAACAAATGTGGAATCAGGCAAAACATTGGACGCTTGGGTATGTTCACAGACTAGCCAATACACACATACACACACACACTCACACTCTGACACTCACACACATGCACACTTGAACACATACAGACAGTGAAATGCTTTTACTCGTCGCACAGCTGTGTCACAAGCTGGGTTCATTTTTTATTAGACGAAACATTCGGTTGACGCTATTGGAAAATGGCGAACATATTTGTCCCTGGACGGCAATTATTGTTATCGTTATTGGCATCGAACAAGATTGACTGAAATTTATTTCAGTTTGAGTGCAACTCCAAAGTGAAACCTGAAACCGAGTCCAACAAGCAGCACAGCCAAAAACCCAAACAAAACATAACCAAACATGTAACAGCAAGTTGCTACAAGTCGAGTCGATTCTAAAACTCATTTTGTTCAGCTGTCCAGTTGCAATTTGCGCAGAAAAACACACGCACACCCAAACACACACACACACACACACCCAAATAAAAAAAAATAAGAGGCAAAATGAATTGAAGCTGCCAACTGAAAGTTGTGAAACAAAAGGCAAAGGCATCGAGACTGCCACATATTGTGACATCCTTTTTTTTTGGGAGGGCTTTTGTTGTCCTTTTAGATGGGCACACCTTCTAGGGTGCTCAGCCCACTCGACTTTCGTCTCGCCTTTTTGTTTTCTGGGAATATTTAAAGGTGTCGCCGACTAAGTCGATTAGTTTTTGGTTTTGTGTCTCTGGTTTTGAATCCAAAAACTGTTACGTTGAATCCACAAACCCAACGCATTAGTGAACGTGTCAATTTCGATTCCCGTTAAACGCCCACACACCCGCAAACACACACACACACACACAGAGGGAGCTGTAGAGATAGCGAAACACTCCCACATACGCCAATACAAAAGCTGCTTTAGCTTTGTCTTTGTCATTGCTTTTTCTGCTTTCTATATAGATCTATATATAGTATATATATTTTCTTTTTTTTGTGCCTCTGACTTTTCCGCTTTTTGTGACCCCAAAATCATGGTCATTGTTGTTTTTGCAAATTGTGCGGTTTGTTTTGTTTTTCCTCTACTCTGCCCCCTAGTTACCACAGAGCAAAAGATAGTCCTGCCTTTAGTCTTTTGGAAGTGAGCTGTGGGCGTAAGCAAAACAATGTCCTGCTTGTTCGTGTTTGTTCTCTCCGCTCTCTATCTCTTTTTCTCCTGGCCTGCCCAGATTTTCTAATCAGTTTTGTAATTGTTTCTTTGTTTTGCTTTTAGTAGTAGTTGTAGTTGTAGTTGTGGCTCAGACAACCTTCTGGGTTAAGATAGACAGAGTGTGGAAATGAGGACAGTTTCTGCTTAACCTTTAACTGACAGACGCAGACTTGGAATTTCCTTTTTGTTAACCCGTTTGTGTTTCTAATTGCTTGATTCTTAGACTCTATGTCACTCCACACACATTTCCATATTGGCCATTTTTAGACCCCGTACTCTTTAAAAAAGAGTAAAGGTAGACCCCCTTTAAGTTTGTCAGAAGCGAGATGTGCGTAACAGGCAGAAGGAGGCGTGGCCGACCCCATAAAGTATATATATTCTTGATCAGCATCAACAGCCGAGTCGATATAGCAATGTCCGTCTGTCCGTCTGTCCGTCTGTCCGTCTGTCCGTCCGTCCGTCCGTCCGTATGAACACCTGGATCTTTTAAACTACAAAAGCTAGAGACACCAAATTTGGAATGTAAGTCCGTTATTTTCTCGAGCAGATCAAGTTTATTTCAAATTGTTGCCACGCCCCCTACCGCCCCCGCAATGAGCAAAAAACCAGACAAACCTCGAGAAAATTTTTGTTTTAGGCGAATATCTCAGTAACTATAGCACTTAGGAGCACCAATTTTGGTATACAGGTTCCTAGAGACAGCCTTAATATAACGCCATTCAAAATTGTGAGCTGCCACGCCCCCTTTGCTCATCAGAAATAAAAGACTCTCCAGCTTCAATGCCTTGTTTCAGGCATTAAATCAAATAGTACAGTGTTGTAATTTAACATACGCTTAGAGAATTACTATTTCTAACTTTCCTGAAAGTGGCATCATCCTATGTCAAACAACAGAGAAATTACGGTTCAAAGTCGAAGTTATTTTAAAGCAAAATCACTGCATGCGCGCAACACATACAAACAAACACAGAAACATACAAACATATGTTCGAACGTTTTCTCTACCTGCTGGCGGCAGCGCTGCCCGGAGCCGCTGGCCGCGCCGACCAATGCTATACATACACACATATGTATGTGTGCACATACATATATGCAAATAATCGGAAGAATGATAGAAGAGGGGTGTGGTGCAACTGATAGAGTTGCGGCGCAATGTGGAACCTTCGCATGGATCGCGGGTTCGAGTGCTGACGATGACAGTTGTTAATTTATTTATTTTTTAATTTTAATTCAAAATGTAAATATTTAATTTTAATTTTTTAAATTTCATTTGAAAATTTTAATTTAAATAAAATGCAATACTATGGGAGTACGGGGTCTTTTACAGTCGGCTCGATCGACTGTAGCCTTTCTTACTTGTTTGGTTTGCCCATATCAAAAGCTCAAAAACTACAATTAAATTTGTTATTGCCTCTAAGCTATTTATTTATTTATTTGTGTAGTCACTTAAATGAGCTCAATTAACTATTTACTTTTGAAATTAATTGCCAAATGACAAACAAATTAGATTTATTGCACTTCAAAGTAAACGAAATTCAACACAAATTTAGTTCCGTAAATAAAATTAATTTTTTTTCTCGTTCTGTTTAATGATTGTAATCAAATAAATAATAGCAAAGCGTTTACACTTAATTAAATGCACGCGCAATTTAAGCAATTGCTGATCAGTATAAAAAATGCAAAAATTGTCACTTTATTTATTTAACTGTAATTAAAAATCAAATTCAAAGTTACAACAACAAAATTGATAAATCTTTTTGACAAACCAAACTGCAAAAAAGTTCAAAGATATTTTAAATTGAAAATAACATTCAATTGAGATATTTACGCGCTTTTCACAACAACAAAATAAAAAAATACATTTAATACCCTTTTTTGTGCCTATTCATAGGGCGTAAAAAAATCACGTGGCGTATACGCAATTTGCATGTTGTCGCCAATGATTCTTGGGAGCCAAATAGTACCTCAACCATATACATAATAATAAAAAAAAGGGCATTGCTAAGTCTGAGGTTAATTTGCGTAATGCGCTGTAATTTTTTAATGTGCCACAAAAACAGCGAGAAAAAAGACGCTTAAAAAAAGGAAACAAGCAAATAAAAATCAAGAAAAGTAAAAAAAGGGTTGCAAATGAAGCAAAAGCACGTAAAATGCGTAAAAATTCATTGGCACAAAGTGTGGAGAATCGACAATGGTCGCGGACTTGGGCACTTTTCCATCAGAATGAAATAAAAATGAGTTGATTTTGTGCTTCGTTCTGCGGCCTTCGCCCCAACGATCGTACAGTTCACATCGATGACCTTTGCAGCTTGCAAAATTTAATTTATTTATTTTATGTACTTTATTTTAATGCCAATGCAAATAAATAAACCAAAAAAAGAAACAACAGCAAGCGGATACTTAAATAAAAAATCAACAAAGTGAAATGAAAGGGGCCAAAATGGCAGACAGGATTGGCACAATTACACGCTCGTCCTTCGGCAATTAACGAAACTCGCGGCCAACATAAATAAAATACAAAAAAATCAACGCAAAGCATAAAATTGCATAAAGTATGAAAAAATAAAGCTAACTGCTTGAATATGAGACAAATTTAATACACTTTCGGCAGAAGCAAAACTAGCAAAGGCTGGTAAAGAGTCTTGACAGTAATTTAAGTTTATTAAAATGTTTTTCACACTTTTATATGTTACAAACCTACTCACTTGGTTAGTATACCCTCTGTTAAGGGTATGTGGAGTGGCAAAACAAAAGCCAAAATGTAAAACAGCCGCCAGTAACCCAAAGCTGTTTGTGGGAGCGCTTCCCCTATTATTTATCAAATCGTCCACTGTGCAGTCAGCCAACCCTACCCCACAGCCAATTGCTGCGCTACTCCCTCCCCTTCATATAGCCCTTTTTCGCTGCCATTTATCTCAAAGACAGTCTGGACAAAAAACGAACGTTTTGTATATTTATTTTGACCTTAATTAAAGACGCATATTGCTCGCTTCGCTTTTTTTCCATCCTTTATTTGCATGCAGATGCTGCAGCTGCAGAATTGGCGAGTTTTTTGGCCTTCTCCCAATGCCAAACAAATAAAAAATATTTGGTCTATTCCTTAAGAAATTAAAAATAAATAAATATTTGCATAGGCAGCAAAGAAAACACACACACACATAAAAAAACCCTATCTAATTGCAAAGTAATGAAATTCAGTTTATGTTGGCTGCTGCTGGCCACTTTTAAGTTGTTGTTGGTTAATTGCAAACCAATGGGAATAGCCTGCACAGTTTGGCTCAATTAAGGCTTAAATGAAGACTGTTTTCCTAGCAAATTGTATGCATTAATCTTAAGCTGTAGTGCCACTTTCAGCTAGTGTCATTGTGTGCTATTGTTGAACGAAATCGTTCAAGTTAACCAACTGCAATTTAGTGCCGCAGTTTGTCGCTTTCGTGCTGAATGCCTTTCGGGGCCAAAAGAGCACCAACCAACCAACCAAACAACCGACCAACCTAAGCCGCAAAAGAGTTATGCTATTACATTTCTCTTGCGCGTTTTTCACTTCTTTGGCCGATTTTTTCCACAGTTTTTTATCATTTCGTTTAGTTGTTGTTCCCGTTGTTTTTTTTTTTGTTGTGCAGAACAGCTGCCACTTCAATTACATAAAATTCACATTATTGGGCGCATTTTGAGGCGAGACGGCGTAAAAGAGTTTTTAAATTAAAGGCCAGAGGCTGCAAGTGCTACGCTCTGCTCTGCTCTGTTCAGCTCAGCTCAGTCATGCTCTGCTCAGCCTGGGGGGCAAAGGTCAGATTGATGGCATGCTCTGACACCAGCCAACAACCGGAAATATTTTGCTGTGGCACCAACGAACAGCATTCGGTTCTAAAAACAACAAAAGCACAGATACGGTAACCGAGTGTTGCCAAATGAACGCCAAAGGCCAAAGCAATCGGCAGAACAGCACAAAAAACAAACTCAAAAATTAAAAAAAAATACTGAAAACAAAAACAGACAAAGCGAAACACTTGACAAAGAATTTGAGGCACACAACGAAGGCGAAACACGCTTTCTAAAGATAGTTTCCTCAAGAGCTTGTACTGTTTAGTAAGGTTTGTTTAAAGAGACTTTTGAAACAAGTTTACTTGTGCATAAATGAAACTAGTTTTAAACTACTATTTTACTTCAATTAATGCTGTTTTTCCACTCTTAACGGTGGACATTTTAATCTACTTTACACAAATGCCTTTGCTACTCTTGATTTCCAAAGAGTTTCAATCAAATTAAATTAAATGCATCTTTAATGTTAACGAACCTTTGGAAAGTGTATAGAAAGGCAAGAAGTTTGCTTGTAACTACAACAGAGAATTGAAATAAAAAAAGGAAAACAAGCAGAAGGGAAAAGGAAAGAAGGCACAGAGCAAGGCGAAGGGAAAGCGACAGTGGAAAAGGAAGCTGAGAATAAAAAATAAAAGGGAACTGCTTCTAATTTACATGCGACTCGCTGTGGTGCGATGGGGGATGGACTTGTGGATGGTCGAGCGATTCATTTAAAGCAGAGCCGCTTTTCGCGCATTTACCGTTAAAAATTAATGCCCCCACTTGGCCGTAGAGTTGCCAACTCAATTCGGTAAATAAGGCGAGTTGTCGCAGAGTTTTTTGGTTTAAAATTTTGCTAACATACAAACCCGGGGGCAACAAGGGAAACACAATGAAGTTAGGACACGAACACGCTTCAGGGGACAACAACAACAACAATATTTAAACAAAGCAATACAGACGTAGTAATAGTTAAAGTGGAGGGAACGACAAGATAGAAAAAATGGGGTAATTTTTTATTTGAATCGTTGGGCAAAACAATTAAATCAGAATGTCTGCTAAGCTGCCTGGCCGAAAATTACGTATACGCCACGTTGGCGTCGGTTCGGGTTAAATTTAATGCGCACTTCGGATGCCTTCACAGATTTACTTTATTATCCACGACCACCGTCTCTGCCCCCCCAACACAACACAAAAATTGTTGTCTCTTTCGATTTTTTCTTTATTTTTTTTTTGGCAAGGGCAAGTTTTTGGCCGGGTGCAAAAATATGCGTAGTGCCCGTTGTGAGCCGCAAGTAAATCCCGTTCCAGACAATTAGGCGCAATTTGCATGATAAACGTGCTTGTGCTTGTGCTTGCCATCAAACGAAGCCACAAAGAGCATGTTTAAGTGTCCCATATGTGTGTGTGTGTGTGTGTGTGTGTGTGTGTGGGTGTGTGTTGTTAAACGTTTAGCTGCCGGAGCTACAAAAGTTTTACAAGTCTTGGGGAAAATTGTGGCTGAGAAAATCTTTTTGTGTGTGCTTCCAGTTAAACGCTTTCGAATGAAGTTTCACGCGTAAAAGTCATAAATAAAAAGTCAACCAACCGGCGTATGTGTGTGTGCGTATGTGTTAATGTATATCTGTACGAAAGTATGTGTGTGTCTGACAAATCTGTAAAGCAACGCCCAATGCCATAACGAAGTCGAGCATACACGCACTCGCATATGAAAAACTCATTTAACTCATAAATTATGCACTAAAAAACAAATAACTCATCATTTTTATGCGCTCGTCGAAGCACTTCAAGTCGCTACTTCCCCGCTCCCTATCCCAGTACTGCTCTCTCTTTCTATTCCGGAGTTAGCCTGTGTGTGTGTGTGGTATGCAATGCGGATGACACATAGCACATAAATACACTCGAGCAAAAAAATGCTACGGCGCTAGACAAAGTCGTAAAATGAAAGCAAAAGCTAAGAAAACTTCTAGCTAAGTAATTCTCTCAAAAAAAAGGAGAGGAAAATACATAGATAAAGGATCAAATAGTTAATAAACCTTTTGAAAAATTGCTGGCAAATTCTAAACTAGGTTAAGCAATCGATTTCCAGACTTGTAGGAAGATGAACCCAGATAAAATAATTGAATACTTGAAAAAATGAAAAAACATAAATGTAATTCGCAAGTCAATAGAGCAACCGTACTTAAATGCAACCTATTTAAACCACAAAATATTTGTTGTTTCTTAAAATATGTACACAAATGAATACAATAAATAAACTATGTTATGGCAGGGATTGAAATCAAAATTAGAGAATGTATTCCATGAAGAAACTCAGTGTTTTAGGCTAAAGAGGTAGGGGCTTTAAAGTCAGTATTTATTCTATATATTATTTAGTGTTGAGGGTACTTAATTTTTGCATAAATACAAATTTGGTACCAAATATTTGCAGACTTATTTGTATTTGCTTAGGCAACTGACTTCCAAAAAGGTTTTTCTACGAATTTTTCCATATAAACTGTTAGAAGAATTTTATATAATAAATATAAGGCAAGGATTTCCAACTGTTTCACACTTTCAATAGCTATAACTAAAAATTTTCTTACAGAATTAAGTGCTAAATATTTTTCTATGTGGCTTTAAGAGCAAAGCAGCTAGCAGCCAATAAAGCACTTTCACACACACACACACACTGACCACGTAAATGCGGAAAAAGTCATAAATTTAGCGTTTTTGGTTTCATTATCTTGTTCAAAATGCTACTAATATTTTTGGTGGCGTGTACAAGTATGTTATGTATGTTATATTATGCTTTATGCTTAGGCGATCGGGCTGCGAATGATATATGGATGCGTTGATTTACATAGTCAAGCCAGTGAGGGAGAGAGAGTAAAGTATCTGGCATATAAGCACACTCGGAACATATCTTGAGGCAGCCATTTAGCAGTATTTAAAATTTATGACTTGACTATTAAGTACGCATTAACTGAATGCTTTGTGCCATACGCCATGTTCCTGGTTTCATACGCTTCAGAAACTCGCACGAGGAGCGAAGGAGATAGAAATAGCTTGTGTGTGTGTGTGTGTGTGAGTTGCTGCAACTTTTGTCGCTCTTTATAGAAAATGTTAAGCCACAAAAGCAGAAGCTGCAGCAGCAACAGAAAAAAAGTGTGCAAAAAAGTAAAAGTTTAAGTCTGTTTGACTTAAAAGTTGCCACCAAAGTTGCAACAGTTGCAGCTCCTTTGTTACAAGCTGCCGTGCAACGTGTCAGCCAACTGCGACAGTTTTTTACGAGCTTGTTATTTCTTCGTTTTTTGGTGAACTAGTTTCTTTTTTTTGCAGCAGTTGTTTTGGCTGTGGCATTGCAATTAGCGATGAAATGCATTATCCTAATCAAATGTTGCAGGCTGACATGCTGCTGTTGCACAAGCAGCAGCTGTGCTAAGCGTTGCAATGCTCTGCTAATTAGTCCCTTGAATCCTTTTAATACGATTACACCCTATTGAGCAGCTTGACTAGCAGACAGGCCTCAACACACACACACACTCACACACCCACCTAAAATGTGAGGGGTTTGTGGGGGTATGATGTGTGGTCAACTTTGTCTAATGAACCGCACATTAGCACAGGCGACAGCGGGCACTTGCATCCAGGCTGTTGACCAGGCTACTGACTTATTGCCACATCCAGCTGAAATGCATTTAACGCGCAGCTACAAAAGGACTTGAGCTTCCAGTCTGCCTAAGCGATTCCCTGAACAGCTGACAAACTGGCTAACTGACAAACTGACTAGCTGACTGACTCACTGACAAACGGTCTCTTTTTCTCTCTGTCTCTGCGATTCAATTGAATTGCAGTGCAAAAAGTTGCAGCGTTTTTCAGTTTCCATTTTTTCTTCCACTTGTTTGTGGCACTAAAAGTTGCTCGCATCGATTACTCGCACTTTACTTAATATAAATTAAAAATTATTTGAGTAGTTTTGCTGTTGTGTTTTGCTACTGCCAATTGTTTTTGAAGTGGCACCATAAATTTGTAATCAGCATAGCTCTGAGATCGCATTAAATTTCAAGCACATCCTTATATCCTTTCGTCTTCAATTGAAGTGGATGGCTATTAACAACAGCAGCAGCAGCAGCAGCAAGAGCAACAACAACTAGAGCTGCAATAACAGCAACAGCAGCTGTGAATTGAAGCACAATTAAACACATACTCTTGCACATAAACAGGGTGCCACAGAGGGTTAGCTAGTTGGTCCTTGCCCCATGTTCTGGACACGCACATTACCAGCGTGTTGCCATTATAATGGAAACTGCAACAGAATTAGAGCAGAAATTACGCTTATGTCTGTGACCATAGTGCACACAGCGCTTCGGGCATCGATTATGGCTGCCATTTTTAATACCCTGCAAGCGATTGTATTGCTAAACACAGCATATGCAGTTGGGCTATAGAGAGGTGAGTGTTTTTGAAAGCAAACATAAAGGAATTAATAAAGAAAAGAGTTGAAAATTACTGCCATAAAATATTTGTTAAATATACAAATTAAGTTCTTTAAATTGCTTTTAATTAGCATACATTCCCAGGGCATCTGACAGACTCTTTTTTGCCCTTTCACAGCCTGAATGCGAGTCG
Source organism: Drosophila acutilabella (assembly GCA_035046005.1). Lineage (NCBI taxonomy): Eukaryota > Metazoa > Arthropoda > Insecta > Diptera > Drosophilidae > Drosophila > Drosophila acutilabella. The sequence goes on along the minus strand of JAWNOK010000024.1, from coordinate 10,971,153 downwards.
CATTTCGGTTGTACATGTAATCAATACCGATTGTTATGGTTGTGGCAATGGTGGCATCATGAATGTCAACTCCCCACACCCAAAAACTGGCTTCATCAAGTGGGGACGATAAGCACTGGAGTGGGAGTGTGTGGGGGGAGGTTTTACAGCCAAAAGGTCTACTGTCTCCATGGCCGATACGAATTGCGAATACTGAACACTGAAATGTGAAATCAGAGTGCATGCCGTATACTCATTTGTATTTGTGTATAATTAACAGAATTGCCTAACTCAAATTGCCATTGGTCTTAGTCTCAGTCATCAAACTCGTCTATGCAAAACAATCTTAATTAAGACAATATAAACCAGATCTAGTCTGCCATAATTAAGCCATCGCACAATTGCAGTAATGCTTCGCTTCTTAGCTTTAACTTAAAAGCGAACGCAAGTATTCAAGTACAATTAACTCCCTAACAAACTATCAGAACTCCCATAAAAATAACGATAATGAATTCCCATTATATTTCATATTTTTTTAAGTTTCAGATTATTAGCACAATTAGTTTTTACCTTGCCACAAGTTGGCATTTGGCAATTGGTTGGGATAATAACACTCTAAAAACCTTATCAGTGGAAATATTTAAAGTTTTTTCTATTCTATTTGGAGTTGAGTTTAAGTTTACGTTGCCGAGGGGTTGTCTGAGCTAATGAGCTTTAAGATAATTACCAGTTAATGAAATAACATATTCTATTACACATTTAACTTCATAATTGTTTTTAATTTTAGCCAAGTCTGCGAGTGGAGCAGAGCTTTAAGCTCCTAAATTTCCCTTCTAGGGTAAATTTAAGAAAAGCACACACAACATCCCTTAACTTGGAAAGCTTTAAGAAAGCTCCATCTTTACGTTGGGGTTGTTTTCTGCTGAACTTAATTTCTGTAAGCTTAAATAAAGCTCAAGAGCTATAACAGCTTTAAGTTCTTCCCCGCTAAAGTGTTTCCCTGCTGAGCTTTTAATTATTTAGCACAGCAAGCTTTCTACTGTACTAAAAGCACAGTTCACCCTTGATGTAACTTACATCACGGCGCTTTATTCATCCCTTATTTTCATAGAATAAAGTCAAGTGCTTTGCCTAATTCAATTGACAACTGATAAAGTATACCAATGTCTTTAATACCTTGATTGACATGGGGACTTGACTTGACATCGGCAGGCAATAAACTTGCCAATAAGGTTATCGGATTATTTTAGATATACATATGCGTGGGGACAATTTACTTAGTCTCACCACCAGCATCAATTGAGTTAATCGCATTAAAGCAAAACCCCTTACTCTATTCTCAGAATCAGAGGAAAATAATTAATGCAAGATGGCTTTAAAATCACACTGAAAATTTTAAAAATTAAGCTGATTAAGATTAGTTCATTAAATTGAAAGATATTGAGTTGAATTTGACATCAAGTTTTATTGTTTATTTCATTTAAATATTGAATATTTTGTTCTGTAATAACATTAATTAAAACATTTAAAAACGTTCAAGATTTCTGCGCTGAACTTATTGACCAAAATTTCTATAACATGTACATATATTATATATATATTTATATATAAATATATTATGTTATTTTATGACTACTTTACATACAGTTTCAATTGATGTCGCCTAAGCTGAAGTTTTGTCTGGTTAAAACACATTGAGTATTTATATTTGTTTTTGTTTTCGGTTTTCTGTATTCTGTTTGTAATTAAAGTACATATAAAAGTCGTATGTACTCTAAATTATATATAATATTATCGTAAAGTGCCTTATATCGAGCATAGAATGAAGCACAAGTCTTTATAGTTTGTTGGGAACATTTACAATATGAATATACATATATACACTAAATGTCTAGAAATTTACAGAGTTTGGTTGTAATCTTTATTGGTAATTATACCATATCAACGTTTATCAACTATCACTTAAGAGTATTAACATAAAATGTGACTTAATTAGTTTTCGTTTACTTTTATTTCATTTTTTTCCAATTTATTTCCCACAAACTTGCACTGATGTTCGCTTTTTGGCATTTCTTAAAAAAATATTTCTACTTTTCACATTCCAGACAATTGTTTGAAATCACAAATGCTATTTAGTATTTTACTTTATAAGTAAAATAGTAATTTCTCTCATGTATTATAAGTATTCATCGATTGTCTCATAACTTACACAATAAATAGTATTTATTATTGAATTTATTGTTGCAAATGACTAACACACACAATTAAGCATGCACATTGAGTATCATTTTCATTATTCCACTTTCATTTATTCCATAACTACTTTTCTTTAACATTTCTGCATAAAACTGAATTTTAAACAGAAGACTTTTCATTAATTTATGTTACCTGTTAGTTATTTGATACATTTATTCCTTTCACGTTGCCTTTTCATAGGAATTTGTAGTGCTGACCCACAAATAACAAATTTCCTATAGCTTCCTCTTATTATTTTAATTTATTTCATTGGTTTCTTTATTTAATAAATACATCAAGTTCCTGTAGTTGACATTAAACACTCAAATATATGCAATGACTAGTTAATGCTATAATAAATTTATACTTTTATATTTCTTGTTTTATTTGCACTTCTCGCTGACAGCCCCAAGAACTCACTTCCAGTTTAAGTCTTCAAAAAATAGAATATGTTATTTATTTTTTAGTGCATCTGCTGATAATGATAATCTGATATGCAAGCCGTAAATATGTTTTGTTTATTCTAAATAATTTGCTGGTAACTTAAGTATTTTGAATTTACTTAAAGTAATTAAGTTTATGCTTTGAAAGTAGTTTCAGATATGACAGGGACACATACAGATAGATTAAGCACTATTGAAAGTATCTTTTACTCCTAATTTGAGCAACAGCTGCTGTTAATCACTTTCATCGAGTTTATTTATTAGTTAATCCGGCTCCCAGTATCAAATTAAGCAAATCAATGAAATCGAAAATGTATTTCTGTGTGTGTAGATAATGTTGTTGTTGTTTTGTGTATGTGTGTGTATCTTAAAGATATTAAAAGTACAAGCGTCTTCGTATTTCAGTATTAATTAGGAAATAAATCACGCACGTCGGCATGCATGTAAACGTATACATGCACACACGCACACTCGCACAACCCTCCACTCTCCACTCTTCACGCCTGGCTCCCCTTAGACCTCTAATTCCGTTCACTCGTTTGCCTGCGGCCAAAAAACAATGAAGGACCTCGCTTATTTGAGGCTAGGATCTCGCAGCGAACGCGTGGATGGTAAACCACGCAGTCCCTTCTCCAATTTGTCGGCATCACCGGCTGAAAAGCGGAAATTCATTGTTTGTCCCTGCGCCTGGTTGACGCCCAACAGAACGCGACCGCGCTGCTGTTTGCCGCCTCCCACACCGACAACGCCGCCTCCCACATCACCGCTGCCCACATCAACAAGGGCCACATTGTTACGGGAGGTGCGTCTCGGGCCTAAAAGCTCCACACTCTCCTCCTCATCATCTTGGCCATAATTGGCACTTGCCACCGTTAGAGGCACTGGCACTGGCAGCTTGGCTGGCGGGGAATACTCTGCATTTGCCTCCGAGAGTCGACGATATTCGCCACTGCGTGAATGCTGCAACTTCCAGGAGGCGCGACGCGTATTTGCCACACTGTGACTGCTGTTGCTGCAGTGCACCGAGGCATTGGTGGTGGTCAAGTTGCCGGTGCTTTGCGAGACCAGACAATTTGAGCTGGAACTGCTGCTGGACAGACTGGAATTGCTGCCACCGCTGCCGCTGCGACGCACGCGTTTACTGCGCTGCTGCTGCTGCTGCTGTTGCGGCTGGGATTCCTCCGGAATAACCGCTGGCAACTCATCGGTGTTTAGTAACGCATCGGTGCTATTGCAGCAACTCTGATGACTAACGGAATGCTTCATAGTCCAGCGAAAATCATTGGAATTCTCATCGTCCAGCGGTGGATAGACACGTCCAGCGAGTGGTGGCTGTGCACCCAGTAGCCGCTCCTTTGAACCACTCAGAGCCGGTTCCATGGCCAACGGGGAGACGCACTCATCAATGGTGTTTAAGGGTGAGATTTGCAGTGTCTGCTTCTGTTGTAGCAAATCAATTTCATTCTTGATGGCCGGCTCAATGCCCAGCAGGCCCAGAACTAAACGCGGATTGGCCAAGACGAAACGCTCGAAGGTGGGAAAATCAATGCGATAGAAATCCGTTTGGCAACTTCGACTCGTCTTCGTGGTGGCCTCCACGTCTGCGGGTGATGCGTCCTTGGAACTTGGTGCCGTTATCACCGCCGGCAATTGCATTTCACGGCCCCAAACCTCCGGCGGATGTGATGAGCAGCGTTGCATGGCCGCTGTTTCGCTTGCACCCATTGCCAGACTATCACCCGTTAATGGCATGTCACCAGTCACCGTTATGCCTAAACCTGCTCTGCCAGCTGCCACGCCACTGATGTTGGGTATGGAACGGGCGGGTGGAAACTTGAGCGAACTATGCGAATTCATGGCAGCGGATGAGAAGGTCATTTCCTGCAGCGCACTGATGGCATTTCGCACCTCAGCACTCAGTTGAGCCACATCCTGATGCAGCGTTGAGACCTGCGAATCAAGACGCTCCAGCGAGGGACGCTTTCCGCCTGTATCATCCCCTTCGGCCAGGGAATCCGCCTCCTCAAAGGAACCACGATCCAAGCTGCTGGCCATGTTCAGTGGACGCTGTCGTTTGTTAGTCTCTCGCAGCGTTATCAATGATCGTCCACGCTGATGCAATCGCTGGTGTCTTGGACTATTCATGCCCAGCAGCGGTGAACGTGTAATGCTGTGATGTGGCGAAGGTGAAGACGACAGAGCGCCAGTTCCAGCAGCACCTGCCCCACCTGCGCCACCACCCGAATTGCCATTCTCTTTATCCGCTTCGGCATTGCACTCGCCCTCCTCACGGTTCTCATCGTCCTCACTGATGCTGGGCAGAGGAAATGTGGGTCCAATATCGGATTCTTGATTCTCATAACCCTCGCGCAAGTTGAAGGTCAGATCGTGTTGTATGTCATTGGCAAACTGCTGTTGGTATTCCGGATATAGACGCAGTACCTCCACAAGACCACCCATATGGATGCACTTAAGATCACAGTAGGTAAGCGCCTGAAGAAATGGGGTACGGAAAAAAAACATCAAAGGCATGCATGGTTATTATACAAAAAGTACTACAAGTTAAATGATTATGCAATCTTAATCCTGACTGCCTGCAGAGGCCACTCAATGGGCTGAAACAGCGGGTGTGCCTTCTGGCCAAGTGTAGTGAGTGTTCTGACTGGTTGGCTGAGTAAACAACAACACAGCAACTCACAAAGCAAAAGTCCTTGGAACTACACAACACATTTGACTCAAGGCTTAGCATTTAGTTTACATAATTCCAAGATTAAGTAAGCTTTTGCCAAGGAATTATTAAAACAATTTCAAGCAGGCGTTTGTACGGCTTACTAAATTCATTTGCAGCACTTATTTAATAAATAAATAACACAAATTTGTTTATATAAATTACAGACATGCATAAATAACATATTTAAAAGCTTTTTAAATGATGGTTGGATTTAATAGAATTTATATACACACAAAACTATTTGATTGCGGTCGAATTTTAGTAACTCAATTTTAATCAACTCTGAATTGAAATTATCCTCTAGTTAAATTCTAATTTAACTCTTTTTTAATACACAAACAAATTATGCTTTAAGACTTGCGCTTTTATAAGTATATTTCTCTAAGTAAACCATATTAAGAGTTTGCTTTGACATCATTTAAGCCAGTTTAGCAAAGTGGCCAATTTATGGAAGGCTCCTCTGAAATAGCGCAAAGTTCACTACAATTTCTACATATTTATCTTTTAAAAGTTGTTTACCAAAGCTGTACAACGGTTAACTAACGTTTAACAGTCTCTAACTACACTTAAGTTACTCTATTTCCTACAGTGTCTCCGTAGAGCATCTTGCAGTCGTATACTGCTAGCTTAATCTTGTTCCGCATGTTAATATTGACACCCTGGCGTCTTCTTTATGTGCTCAAGTGCACCAGCTTGGCACACACATACATACACACACATAGTAGAGAGCACGCGTACACACATTAAACTTAAGTATCACTCATACGACCCGTTTATGTTGGTGTTGTTCTTCTTGTCGTTGGCTCACTGCCACTTCTGCTGTACCTGAAGTGATGCCTCAGAGCGTGTGCCAAAACGCACGCACACACACTCACACTTACACTTACACACTAACACATACTTAAAACGTCTGCTTTTTCCATGGCCAAAAACAGCGCAGACATGCAAATAAACTTGGCACAAAGGTGAATGCAAAACCAAAAGAAAAAGGAAAACATGCAAAATAAATGACTATGAAAAGCGGCACAGTATAATACAACAAAAAACTTGTAAACAGAACAAAGCATCTGCCATTTTCGGCTTCCCACCTGCTTCGACTATGAATTAATTGAAATATTTTTACCACTAATTAAGCGATCATCTCTCAATTTAAATTTCATTAAATTGCCTGCGGTTGGCTCGACGTATTTTTCCTGTATTCACATTAATTAACTGCGACAGAGACCGCGCTTGTGTATGCCACATAATTCCAATGGCTTTTGTGGCAACCCAGTGAATAAAAATATATGTATATAGAAAAAACGAAGGAGCGAAAATAATATTCAAAGAAAATATTGAATTTGCCACGCGGTCGAGTGGAAGAAAAAGTCGGCGTAGGTACAGGACACGAGTGTGTTCGTTCTTAAGTTATTTGAACCGTCGCCGTCTGCACTCAGCCTGATAAACTTTACGACAAGCAAACAGACCAACGACACAACAACAACAACAAGAAAAACCAAGAAGTAAAAAATAAGTAAAGCAAAATAATGAAAATAAACAAAACCGGCAAAAAAAAATAACAATGCGAAGCACTTAAAGCACCAGCAGATTTAAGCATGAGACCTCAATAAAATAAAACTTAAAGTGAGTATTAAATGCAAGCAGAAATTCAACTTAATATAAAAGTAAAAAGTAAAGAGATAAAAATAAATTCGATTTAATTACGGAGTCCACGCAACCCGCTGACTAGCGTAGAAGCAGCCCACACTGGAGGCTTTGGACTGCCTGGGGACCAGAGCCAGAGCCATAAAGTTTGCTCGACATTTGAATACTAACAAGTCGTAGATGCCAAGTGCAATGACACTGGCAAAAAGTTATGCAACTTAATCAGCGTTAAATGCTGTGCAGACCAGAGTTTTAATTGCTATGCAGATTTTATTTTAAATTAAAATTAGTTAGAGGTGAAATTAAAACATATATGCTGTAGCAAAACAAATAATTGATAAGCATGCACTTTGGCATATTGTCATGACCTTTGAAAATATTAATTCATAAATAATTAAGCAATTAATCATCATAAAGCGTTGACTAAGACACGGCTTAATTAACTCAACAGTTGGACAGCTTAAGCAGTCATAAAACCCGCCACTGCAACTGTTTACTAATTGCCACTTTCAGCTGGTGTCATTTGGGTAATAAGCTCACCTTAATATCGCTGCTGCTGCGTACGACAACATCCTGGCCAGCGCTGTTGGTGGTGGCTGTCATTTGTCCGTTGCTCGTGGCAACCAGATGCACATTTATGTCCGAACCCACGAGATCGCCCTTACCTAAAAACACAAAGTGTGCGTGTGTGTGTGTTTATGAGGGATGTATGTGTGTGTATTTGGTTGTAAAAGCGAGTTGGGTATTTAAAAAAGACAGAAAACAAAAGGTCAGTTGCTAGGCAGAGAATCAATAAGCATAAAAATAGCTGCCATTTGTCTAGGCAACGTCGTGAATGAATAAATAAACAGCTGCCCGAATGCCTGACTAAAGTCTAAATGAATCCCTGTGAATCCTAGGCAAAAAGAAGCGAATGAACTTTATGCAGCAGGTTCAATAAACGTTGTGGCACAAAACAAGCGAAATCATGGGCAATTTAAGGTTATAGCGAGTTGAAAATTTCCAAAAGTATCTAAACGTGCTACTCGAAAATATATATATATAAAGAAAATTTAGGATTACTTACCCAGAATGGCAACAACCATGTCGTCCTTGATCACCTCCATGGAGCCATTGCACAGATAATATATATAGTTGAGTGCATCGCCTTTGTGTATCAAGTATTCGCCCGGTGCGCAGAAGTTTGTCTTTATATGCAATGACAACAACTTCAAACAACCCTGCAAATATAACAACAACAATAGTAGTACAAATAGTAATAAATAACTGGTAAAAGTATAAATACAAAAGGTGAGTAATAAGATTTGGTTGCTATTTCCAACTCTAGGTCAGGAGTGGATTTCCTGGTACGCTGTGTGAGTGCAATTCACAGCTGAGTCTTGTGGGTTGTTTGTCACTACCACGAAAAGTGGCTTAAAGCGCGCTTATTGCCGTTGAGTGGTTTTTGTTTGCCATCTCGAAATAAGCTTTATTATTATTTGTCTGTTTGCACAGCGCATTGTCATTTCTTTTTGCTATTTCACTTAACTTTACTTGCATTTAACTTCGTTCCTTGGCTCTTTATTACTTCCTTACAGTTTATTAAATTCCTATTCAGAAAGATAAGGTCACATTTTTGTGTCTAGTCAGATTATGGCTACTTCATAAATAAAACCAAGTAGCTTTTCATCTAGTTAAACAAGTTGACCCTTATTGCTTAACTCTAGTGCCCTGATTAAGATGCTCACTGACTTTCTTATTTAAGTTTGAGATCTTACTAAACCTAAAACTAAAAGACATTAATCTCAAATGGGAATTCTTGCTGCTGCATTTTGCCAATATAATTGTTAGTCTTATATCAAACTCATTTCAATTTCAATTTTGTAACTGTCCAAACTCAGCTACGAAGTGAACTATGAACTTGGTTTATCTCTGCCCGCAGAGAGCGTAAACAGAAAAGTTGTCTAGAAAACAGTAAAGAAACTTTGCGGATTTCGTGAGCAATGAACCTGTAGTCGAAATGAAAATGCAAGTGAAGCTTAATTGAAAAATCAATTACTCTGGCCACACACACACACACACATAGAAACACCAGAGGACACTACTTATATGCTAGTCAGTGTGTGTGTGTGTGTGTGTATGTGTGCTTGTGTTTGTGTGTGGCTTCCCTAAAGCTTAATGTGCCAAAATGACAAGGGTATTGACATTGTCGTCTACGATAAGCATCAAAACTCGCACCGTTGCATTTACTCACACATTCTCCATACCCTTCACTCCTTATGCCCTATCTTTTGCTCTACTTTACTTTATGTGTCCCCCATTCGTACTGTGACCAAAAGTTTTGCCTAAAACCTTTTTCATGCTTCAATTCTTGCTTTTCCAGCATCGAGAGTGTTTGCCCAAAAGGCGAACACGCGCAAATCATGCGTTGTTTGACTCAAAGTTTCACCTGTAAATGTAACTAGTTCTACGTATGTATGTGTGTGTGCGTCTGGTAAGCCCGCATTTGACTTTTGCCTGCCGCTGTTAAAGTTAGCTACCGATTATTTTGGCATTGCCGTCAACAGGCGTTCGTCCATTTTGTCTGGATTGGTTTTCTATAGCTTTTAAAGCGTCGTCGTGAACCCTTAGCAATAAGTGGAAAAGCACAAGAAAAGCACATTTAAACACACACACACATTGGACATACACTGTTCGAAGAAAGTCACTAAAAACACATACAAAACTAAAAATTAATTCATTATATCAATTTTTTATCACTTTACCGATTCAAACTTCAATTTAAAAAGTTTTTTCTTAGAGTATATATTTTTTTTGTCAGTGTACGCACCTGGGAAGCTGCCTCGAATATCGGCAGCTGTAATATTTCACGATGTAGGTGCATGGAGACATCGCCACGCAGCTCCTCCGGAAATTCGCGCAGCGTCTGCAAAGGGAAACAAGAATGAAAATGAAACTCTGAATTTATACATAAGTGCGAGGAGTGGCATGGTAAGTAGAACGGTAAACATGAGTGTCAAGTGTCAAGAGCCCAAAAACTTACATATCCTTATACACATATACACACACTCACACACACACACACGCACAGCTGCAAATTGAATTGTTGGCGTATATTTGACAATTTTCCGTGCAGCTTTTCGGCAAATGTGCATTTGCTTTTCTTTTTTTAACAATTTTCTTCATGTGCAAAATAAATATCTTTGTTACTTTTATCATTTCCATTTTACTTTAGCTTTTCTTTACCCTTGTCCCTTTTCCCCAAGGTGAGGCAAGTGTTTTACCTTTTTTTGGCTGGGATGAAATTGTTGAGAGGATTAATATGAAAATTGAAAAGCTTTTGCTGCTTGTTTGTTTACAGTTTGCTTTTGTGGTTCTTCGTCCACTTTCGCTTTTTTGCTTAGTTGTACGTATACGTGATATACACGCCCCTAGGGCCACCTGGTTGTATCTTTATTTCTCTGAATATGCATGAGCCTGCGTTGAATGAATGAATGTTGAATATTATTCATATTGGAGAGAGCATGCGTATTTTTGACGTAATTTGTTTGATAACAAGTCATAAAACCAAATGCGTTAGTAAACATTGCCCTGAGAGTTGAATGGAAATTTGGGAAGGAAATGCATACATGACTTAAAGAGCAAACAATCGAATAAGAAGAGAAGGCAGTGTAGAATACAGTTGGAATTAATTTTTAAATATAAAATACCACAATTTAAATAACATTTCCGTACTGCTCGTTGTCTCCCATAAAAGTTCTACTCTTTACACTTTATTTGCCAAATAACTATAAAAAGCTTAAATATTTATATAAAATTTGCATTTAAATGGCCGTCAACACAATTTCAATGGCACTTCACAAGTTTTAATTATAAAATTCTATCAAAATATATAAAGTTTCTTGCTTGAATGATGCCACAAAAACTAAAACCACGCATCACATCATGACTGTAATGTGTAAGGTCAACTGAATTTTCAGTATTTGTAGAAATTACTGGTCGGACTTATGGCCATTATTCAAATTGACATAGGCCAAAAATTGTATTCAACCAACCAATACAAACAAATGGCAAAACTATAAACTAACAAATATAATTGCAAATTCGAAAAGCTGATGCCCTTCCATAGAAATCTACTTTATTTAGAAAGCTAACTAAAGATTGCATACACAGTACATGCGTAAACAGCAGTGCCCTAAAGTTTAGTGTATTTGAAACCAATGAAAATAAATGCAAAAGTTTCACAAGTTTTCAAATTGCAAGTGTGTTTGAATATTTACTTATTTAATGGAACATTTTCCCACAGGACAGGCACTGAATTGTTATTTATGTGTGTGTTTTAACCACAAGATCCAAAGAAGTGTAAAATATTTTACACTAATTGCGTGCAATGGCCGAAAACTTTGGCCAGCAACCAGCAAACTACCACGAAATGGTGTAGGGAAGGTCAAAAAACTAAATTTGGGAGAAGCAGAGGGAGAACTTACAATACATACGCCTAAATTTAGCATGTAAATTACGCGCAAAACACTCCAAGAGTTTAGGAGCGGAGACAGCAGAGGGCACTCAAGTGGAGCGAAAACATAAGCCTCTCATTCTCGCCATTTTGTCAGTTAATTTCCATGCGCAATAAATTAACAATTTAATTTACTGCCTGGCAACTGACGTCGACCTTTTTTGTAGCTTGTACATTTTGTGCCAAGGAGTGTGTGCGTGCGTGTGTGTGTGTGTGTGCGTGTGCACACTCGTAGCCAAAAATTCATACACTTTTAATCTAATTCAATTATATTTGATTTCACACAGATTTGCAGCGCATATTCATATGAGCAACTCAAGTATTTTTGGGAACTCTTTGAGTGGCTTAAACGAAAATAAAATACGCTTTTAATATGAAGAAATTTAAGCGCAGACTTGCAAACTATGTTTAAAAATTCCATTCTCCCTTTTCATCAAAGATTTCCAAGAATTAAGTTTACTTAAAAATATAAGAATTAATATGTTACATAAAGTTAAACGCTCTTAAAAGCCGCGTTCATGTTTTACATTAATTACAAGGGCATAGAAATTTCTAGGGTGAATCTCTAAGAGGCAAAATTAATTAGACATATATTTAGTGGGGCCAACAATGGTAAGCCCTGTGTCTGTCAGACTTGAACTGAAGATTCGGGTTTCATCGCTGACTGGCAGGCAGCTGTCAAGAGCTCAGTTAGCCAACTTCAAAGGGGCCACTGTTCATTTCAGTTAAATACCAAAAATGCTCTGAAAGCAGACCAAGAAATGCGCTAATTAATTTGCAGCTTAAGGCTAACAAATTGCAATGAATACGAAAAGAATGTAAACAAGCATGAACATAAAACTAAATAAATCCATTGATAAGGAACAAACACGAATCGTTTAATTAGTGAGCACACAAAAGTGCACTTTATGCAACAATAGTTTTTGCCTCTTTGTGCCAATTTGTAGGTAACATCTTCAGTTGAGTTCAGTTCTCCCCACTCTCAGTTTTCCACGCTGTTCACAGGGCAAAGTTTTCGGAGCGTGACCCAAGTTGAAGTTGGTTCGTAAGTTAAATGGATTTACCCCCTGCTGCAAAACGATTTAATAAAGCAAACAAATGGAATTATGATTGCTTCGCACAGTTGTTCATTGATTTCCATAACAGAAAAAATGCCAGAAAAAATTCTTTGCACTTAAACGTAGCGAAATTCACAGACGTTTTTTAATTAAAACCATCATTAATAAAAATCAATTCGTCTGCCTTAATTCATTGCATATTCATGTATTTTAAATATGCTATAGAATTTCAACCTTTGAGTTAAAGTTATCAGACCACTCAGACCAAAGTGAACTACGGTAGCTACGACGACAGCTCCTTAAACTAAAGAAATATGTTTAAAGTGCAGACAATTCGACTCACTGATTTTAACTTGGTACAAAGCTGCTGACAGCTTAACAAACAGACATAATAAAGCTCTTATAAGCATAAATAAATAATTGCAATCCCTTTGTCTATGAAATGCTCTAAATACCACCTGCTTGTCTAAAGACTGTAGCTAACTACAAGCTACATAGTCTGGACACACAAATAATCAAAGGGGATTCAGTCGTTTGCCATTTAACCCAATGCCAATCAATAAGTCACATAAGCACATATACACGCACGCACACACACACAGGCTTAAACACACACATAAATTCAGAGTCATATATATATATAGTAAGAGATACCCAACAGGCATTTGCTTAATTAAAGGCACAGACACAGATATCAAAATACCAATGAACCAATGGCAAAAGATTTCATGCTGCGTCAACAACTTTTGCAATGAATGATTTACAAATGGACATGCAGAATCAGGATAGTGCTTGCCTGCTTACCTCGTAAATATCAATACCATGGCTGAGTGACCATGACGTTTGGAAGTAATCCTCGATGCGTTGCTTCAACTCTTTGGGCATCTGAAATCAAACCAAATGGAAATGTAATGAAAATCAAATTTATTAAATTATCAGAAATTTCTTTTTTGTGGATGACAACTCGCAGCTAATGAGTTGACGTACTTATGCTTCAGCATTCAGTTCATTTGCATGCATTTGGAGTGAAGCACGAAAGCCGCACAAATGCACTTAATTACAGCTACTGTTGCGTGTAACGTATACGCCATGTGCCATGTGGTAGCAACCTAATTGAGCTTCACGTTGCGGTATTATGTGTAAGCGTGCGCCAGAATATATCCCATCAACAGGTTGAAGAACTTTGAGCACGTCTCGAAACTAAGCACAGCAACGAGTAGCATCTCCAGGCAGCACCAAAACCGCATCACACCACACTCAATTTCTCGTTTATGACCTTGTCCTTATTCCTCGTTTTCCTCTTTGTGTGTGTGTGTGCGTAGCATATGGCAAATGTGGTCTGCATTTCAATAAAACTGAGTGAAGCACTCGGTGCTCGGTACTCGAGCTGCATGCATAAAGCTGACAGTAAAAATTAATTTCCTCCGGCTGCAATCGACAATCAGCTGTTGATGAGCTCAGCTGCTTGCACTTTTCTCATTTATGACAGTGTATGAGCTACAATTTACTACCATAAACTGCAGCAATATTACCAACTCTTAAAGTTAGTATTCATATTTGGTTAATAACATAAAGTGAGTTATAAATAAAAATAAAAATTGCTAAGCAATTTGTTAATGGCACTGAAGCTGAAAATCTGCCATTCAAGTGGCAATAATACGCGTGTTATCTGTGCAAATTTCAGGTTTCAATGCTCAACAGATAAATTCAAATACTCACATTATGCAGAGCCACGAAATCCTTTAGGTCCCGCCATTTGCTCTCATAAAGCGAACGACGCGAGTACATGCGTTGTATTATGGCCGTCACGTTACCAAAAACCACGGCATGCATCAGAGCTGAGTATTAAAAATGGAGTTGGCATTAGGATTGTAAATTATAATTTGAGAGATGTGCATAAATTATATGGGAAAAAGTAGTAGAAGCAGACATCGTATGCATGAATGATGATTACCTACCGCCAATCAGCATCATTATAATGGTGAAGACCTTCTCGGCCGTTGTATTCGCCGACACATTGCCAAATCCCACAGATGTGAGACTGGTGAATGTGAAATACAACGCTGTCGAGTAAGTTTCAGCCGTTGTCAGTATGGCAACGGTGGCATTCTTTCTTTCGGCGAGCAGCTGTAGCCAACCTGTGAACAAGACTTAGGGATTTTAATAGGACAGACGAAGTAGAAGTGGAAAAAGTAGAAGAAGAAGACGAAAAGAAAAGCAAAGAACTTTGTTTAGTAAATCAGGCATTAACAAAAGCTGTGTGCCCAGCGACACATACGAATATGATTGTAATTCAGTTGCTTATTAAACTGGCAATGACAATGACAATGTCCTTTAACCTACGCCCCTCCGCCCTCGTCCTGAACTTTTCTCATTCGTGATCACGGCTTTCTGTTGGCTGTCCATCAAAGTATCAGGCATTAAGCTGTCAGAGTGCACGGACAACCAGGGAGCATGTCAAATCCGGCTAACTGTTTAGGCCAAAATGGCAAAACGGATACGTCAAGCGTCAAGCAGCAAACGGCAAACGCCAAATGGCAGTTTCTCTGAAACTTTTTCTATGCTCTCAAACTTTTGGCTGGCAAACCCAAAAACTCACTTGCCTACAACTGTACGCATTAAATGCGTATCATGTTCACAGCATATTGATGTGAAAATTTGTTGCTTTTGTATGTGATTTCCCCCTTGTTGTCTGCTTATCAGATGTGAATATTACAAACCACCCAGGGAATCTACATGCGGCATAAATGCATAAATAAATGCTAATCTAAATGCGTACAAGAAAATCTACTTGACGAGAAGTTACCCTTAGGAAAGTGCGAGTAAATTAATATAAATGGGAGCTGGCAAGGTTTTCTTAATCAAAAATAACTTCCATGAAAATACTCCTTTTATCAGAAACTAAAGTAAAAGGCTTTAAACTATGCTGTTATTAAAATGCTGTACCTTAAACCCTAACTAATCCAATTACAGGGTATACAAAGAGACAATACGCCAATTTGTTTGCTTCTTCACTCATATTTAAATGACAATAAATGCTGATTTGATATTGTTACAAGTTGATAACAAACTTTTCCATTTAAATGCGCTAATAACCGACATGTACCCCAAAGCACCTGAGTTGTTTTAAACTTTCATGTGTAAGCTGTTATGTGTGTGGGTGTTTGGATGTGTTACAGTTTGGAAAAACAAGAGAGCCAGTGAGGTGGATGCTTGTTTAGGTGCCCGAGTTAGTGGCAAACTGTTTCATTTGGCGCTTCACGAGCCAGGCAAACACAATCAACGCCAGCGGCAAACTAACCAAATTATTGTCCAACTAGCGCACACACGCATACACTGATAAAAACAGAGAGTATAAAAAGTACTGAATAAAAAATTGGACTGCAAAACTACAAGTTTTCTGCTGGAAAACACTTGAAGCGTTTTATTTTTTAACTCTGTGTATTTGGTTAAAAAAAACTGTACTTTCAGCTGCTCTTTTTTAACAGTGTATGTGTAAATTAATGGCTATACGAGAGGGGGTGTGTAGTGTAGTGTAGTGGTGGTGTACTCGCTACTCTTGCTGTTACACGCTGACCTTGAGTTGGCGCTGTTTTACCCCAAGCTTGTTGCAGACGGTCGAATGCTACTCACCAATGTTGCTGTCGGGAAACCATTCATACTCCTTCACAGCGATGACATACCAGATGCAGGCCAACCAATGGGCAGCCAGTGTAAAGGAGAACATCAACAGGGTCAAAATCATGGCCGTGTGCTGTGAATATCGATCAATTTTTTGCAATAGCCTCGCCAGGCGCAACAGACGCGTCAATTTGACAAGATGAATATGCGATTCCTGTTGGTAAAGTCATAGAAAGCAAAAAAAGAAGAGAGAACAAAACATAGGTTGAGTTTGTAGTAGAAAAACATTGATACATTGTTAAGCGTTGTCAACGCAGGGCACAAAGAGACCAACAAAATGCAAACAACATGTTTGTTCACAAACTCTGAGGAATACAAAAAAATTGTGGTGGTGATGATGAGTTGGGCTGGACTTGGAAATGCCCTGTTGCCAACTTGATTTATTTACGAGCGATAGCTTTAAGTTTTTACATCTACGGTTACCCAAAGTTACTTTTAGATTCACATTCAACTCATTCCCTTTAAAAATTCATGCGCTACATGGCAAAAGAGTTTAATTTCTTTATGGACAAGTCACTTGAGGATTTTGATTGACATCTCTGTTGGCTACAGTTTCCCTGAGCAACAAATTTAACTTTGGACATGGCTTGAAATGCTAAACAAAACTTTAGCCCTTGAAAGAATAATATCTAGATGGGGTTTTGGACCTCAGATCCATTTACAGATAGCTTTACAGCTGCATTTCTATAAAAACTTATCGCCATCCCATCAACTCAACCGAAAAAAAACAGCGCATAATATAAACCTAAAACTGGCAGTAAAAATTGTATTTTAAAGTTGACTAAAAGTTAGTACTAGCTTTAATAATAAAATGCATGCCTAAGTTGGCTTTTTTCGCCAGTTTTGTAAATGGCTAATGGCATTTGGTCCTAATATAATTTTGACCCAAAAATGCTGGCTCGTAGTTTGTTGCCTAAAATTATGTTGCCTACTTTTTGGGGCGTAAATTTCATTAGAACTCACTCACACACTAACACACACAGACACACCGAAGCGCACCCAAGGACTCAAAAAATTTGACACATGCTCATTTATTAGCTATTTCGAGGCACGTTACAATTTCCTGCCCTCACAATATTATAACTTCCGTCCTCAAAACAACCATAAAAGAGCGAGAGAAAAGCAGCATAAAGGAAGGAGATGAGTATGAAGCATGAAGAAGGGATAGTTAAATAAAAAATCAAAGAGGATGTCATCAAAAAGTCGAATGTAAACATAAACAAGCTTATCAAGGGGGCAACCCCGAAGTCAAGGCAGTTGAGTAAATTGAAGGTTAAAGCTGTCATTTAACCTTACAGTGCATTAAGTCAACTGCCACGTGCCACACTTGCCAAACACACACACCCACACACACACTGTGCTAACAATTTTTATATACATCTATTTTTTATGATTAGAAAAATGTTGAGTAGCTGACGAGGCGTCATTTTAGAATGGACATATCTGTTACTTGTCTCTTTCACGCTTTCTTTGTCCCTCTATGCTTGCAACAAAAAGTGGAACATAAAAATGTGGTCTAAGCATTTTGCAAGTTGCAACAAAAGCAGCAGCCTTGCAACAAATTTAATAATCGCAGCCAAAAGAAAACGAGACACAATGTCAAGCAGCTGTGCCAAAACCATTCAAAGCAACAGACAAAGGGGAAAGTAAAGCAAACAGCGACGTAAAGATACCCTGGGAAAGCAACTCTCAAGTAAGACAGATAATAGTCATACAGCAT
Source organism: Drosophila acutilabella (assembly GCA_035046005.1). Taxonomy (NCBI): domain Eukaryota; kingdom Metazoa; phylum Arthropoda; class Insecta; order Diptera; family Drosophilidae; genus Drosophila; species Drosophila acutilabella. The sequence goes on along the minus strand of JAWNOK010000024.1, from coordinate 10,953,167 downwards.
GCATGCTTGAAAGAGTGTCCTTTAGTCGATTATACCCCTGTTTGTCGTCTCTTAAAGGGTGTTATAAAAATATGCATAGACAGTCGCACAGACAGCAGAGAACATGTGTTGAGCAGGCGTCGTTACTTTAAGAATGTCGACACAATAACGGCTTTTACTTTTATTTTATAGGGCTTTTCGCTTTTCACACGCCAAGTGGGTGTGCCAAAGCGTGTGTACGTGTGTATAGTTATGTGTATGTGTGTGTTTGCCGTTGCTAAGCAAATTGTAATTCATGTTGCAATTTACGCTGCGCTTTCGTTTTCGCATTCGTTTACGCTTTCACTTTTCTTTGCTTTACTTTTACTGCTTCTCTCACTTTTTCTGTGCTTCTAGCTCGCTCTTCCCAGCTTGCTCTCTTTCCGGCTCACTCCTCAATATTTGCAAAACTTTTGCGCTGCCTACACGCAATTCTTTGCTTTGTCGCCAACTGGAATAACAGCAACAACAACAACAACAACGACAACTGTAAGTTAAGGGAACTTGACACAACTCGACTGTCATGGCAACTTCCGTTTCCGTTAGCCCAGCTGCCACTGACGCTGCTTCTTTGACTGCCCGTCTATTTTCGGGGTCTCAAAGATAATTAAAACTTTGGAATAAACTAAATATGCAAAGTTTCGAGTGCATTAGCCAGAAATTGGTATGCAGCAACAGGCTAAAAGGAAAGGAAACTCAAATGCCTTGGACTTAAAGTACTTCCATGCCAAAGTTTCGCAAAGAAACTCACTAAAAAAAAACAATATTTTCGTAAAAGTACAAGAAAAATTCATAAAGAAAAGCGCAAGTAATGTCCAACAGACAATTTGTCCCCAAATAAAATAAATATACTTTCTATTTATGATTAATGACTTTTTGCTGTTCTTTTTGGCAAAAACTTTTAAGCCACAAGTGCAATGACAGCGTGTGAGATCGTAATTTTAGCAATTAGAACACATTCCAAGTTTTTAAGAAAAAATAAACTTTTGATGATGTCCCTGGCAGTAAACAGCTTAGCACACGCTGAGATTTTCCAACCCAGGAATATTTTTCTCGCATTTTTCCTGGCATTCGCACGCACAGACAGACAGACAAACAGACGATGTGAAAGAGAAAGTTTTTCGCTCTCGTGTTCTGGGACTTAGTATTTACAACAGAAGTGGACACTGACTGTAAAATACCCTAACCTAATCTTTAACTGACTGATAGATGTGCAGTAGTTAGATAGATTTTTTAATAGAAGTAAAGACTTGACTTGAACTAAACATAAGTTATCTATACCCCATACCTGACTCATTTACGGGTATACCTTTCAACGCAGGCAATGGTACATGTATTTGATTTGATCAGCATAACAGAGCTTAGCCGGAAGTTGTAACGAAGCCAACAATAAAATGCCACAAATGAACTTGGTTTTGGACACAACCGCTGACTGGATATTAAAACCATGACAATGCATAAAATCAATACCAAAGTGGGTTCTTTTAACAACACAACAAAAATGGCAACTTAAGCCACAATAAAGATCCTTGAAATGTCCATAATGTCACCGTCACCGTCAGACAGATGTTGCTCAGAGTTTTCGTTTTCTCACTGCTTGAATTTGATATTTGTTTCGTCTTATTTTACTTTCCAAGTAGACAATCAACGCGCTGACAACGTTGACCACTTCAAGAGCGAAACTCAACGTAAAACAAGGAGAAACCACTGCGCCGCGAAAGCTCTGAGTAACGTGCCTGAAACAAAACAAAATAGTCTGCGAAACTGTGCAAAATTTCATAGCATACTTTTTGGGGTCAACTGTGTTTTAAGCGCTTTTTAAACCAACTTATCTCACAATTATGCACTCTCTCGGCATCTACCCCAACCACTCACACAGCATGCAACTGTAATCCACTTGTTAAACACAAAGTGCACTCGAAAATGTGGGTACTATCCACTTGTGGAGGGCAAAATAAGTAGGATAGCCTCTTAAACGAGTTGAGCGCAACTCAAATAAATATGAAAACTATACTCAACACACTTAAATCTTAATTAAATATACGCTGCACCTTTCACATCTTCACAGCTATTAAACCTAAATTGAATTTAGAACGTCAATTTAGCAAGTCAAAGCCGAACGGAGCATTGAATTGTATGCATTATGCATATCATGCAAATCTCTTAATGCTATTTACCACTTCAAATTTTGTTTAAATACTTAATGGCCTGGCAGACGGCGTTTAAGTCTGTTGCCAGCTAAGCTAAAAGCAAAGTTTTTCGATAATCCACACTGCAAATGTGTACAAACTTTAGCTAAATCTGAAATCAATGAAAAATCCACACAAGTTTGTTGCTGTGTCGATAAAGTCACACAAAATGGCACAGATTGTTGCCTAATTTGATTGATTCTCAATAACAAGGTCAATTACTTTAAAACTATTAGAAATTTCAGCGGAGATTAGATTACAGCTGCTGGCAGGCTCGTTAAGTGCTTGATTGCAAATTTAACTAATTTCATTTATTTGCAGGCTGAAAGCTTAATCCTGTACAAGTTTTTAATACCTTTCGCAGCTATCGCTACTCTGTAAAAAATCAGTGAAAGCTTTTTCTACAGCTATTTTAAAACAAAGTTTGATTTAAATTAATAGTAGGAAAATCCGTGGATTTTTTAGAATTTTATTGGCAAATTCAATCAGTTCAGGTATGGAAAATTCCATAAAAATTCCAACAAAACGCACACATTACTCTGGCAGTAAAATGTTGAAAGCAATTTATAGTGATATGTAAATGGAGTTATTAATTCAACAAGATGATGGGATAAAAATGGGATTGAACGATTTTAAAAGCGTTACTCACCTCGCCATTATACAAATCGGAGGCATATAGATGATCAAAGGGCAGGGCAGCCAATAAATCCAAGGCAAACCATCCACGAAAATAATTGATGGCAATCTGTTTCGAATTGGATACGACCTCACCTTTGCGCGAGACAAAGGTTGTACGGAAATTCAATAAAATATCTGCAATAAAAGGAGAGCACAGAATGAACATTAAATAACAGACACTGGAGAGTAGAAAACTAAATCCGAGTTAAATTCAATTTGTCCCCAAAGAACAGAGGGCGATATGTAAAAAGAACATGATAACGAAGAAGATGATTGAGTTAAAAATGAATGGATTGCAGCTAACAGGTTGTCCCAAAAGTGTGGCAAAGTATCAACTGGCAAAAAGGATATGTTATCCTTACCGACAATGAAAAGCGCCTCCACAATCACATCGGAAACCATAGTCTGGCGATCCGCTTTGGCAAATGCCGCATTGTAAGGCACCATCAATGCGACATAGAAGGTTGCAATGAGTATGATCCAATCCCAGATGCCTTTGAATACACCATAATGGGGTAGAATCAAGCGTGACTTCTTTATCGATTGCGTTTTGTATTCGGGAAACGGAGCCTCAGTTGAATGCATAAAATTCTTCGAAAATTGAAATAAGAAAAGAGTGGGAAAAATTGGGAAAAATTGAATTAAGTTGATGGCAAAATATTAATTTAATTAAGTGCATGCGAACCGCACAAATAATTGAAATCGCTGAATGGGGGGTTTGTGCTGCTGTGGTTGTGTTTGATTAAAGAATTTTTGTACTTACATTTCCCAGCTTTAATTTGGTCTTGACGCCACCCTTTTCCGGCTTGTAATGACCGGATAGCTGATAGAGAACCGCACGACTCCGACGTCGTCCCATATTACAACCGGCAGGTACATCCAAATTATTGCCCTCCCCAGTCTCCGCATCCCCGCCATCACCCGATGGTGGGCCACCCAAGCCGGGCAGGCTGCCCAATCCCAGCATGCCGGCATTGGAGCCGGCACGGAATCTAGCGCCCAGTAGTGCAGCTGTAAGGGCAAAAACTTACAGATTCGCAACACAACACAACAATTTCAATTTATGTGAAGTAACACACACACAAGCCATGTTTCGAGTCGACAGTATATCAATAATTTTATTTTGATATATTTATGGGATATTAGGATTTAGGATTGGGTTTTTTTGGGGTGTTTTTATTTCGGGTTGTTGTATTTATATATTTTTATTGTTGTTGTCGATTTAATTACAATGATGCCGGTTAGAATAAAGAGTAAAAAAGAGCACAAAAAGAAAGAAAATATACAGAATTGTACAAATACAGTTTTACAATCATATAAATGTTTATTAATTATTCTTTTAGTCAATTGTTATTTAATTAAGTTAGCGATAAGCTACAAGGGTGCACATGGACACACACACATACATAGACAAATGTGTTTCAGCCTCAAAAAGCGACACAAAGTACAAGCTGTCTGTTTGTGTTAAGTCGTAAATCTGTATGTTTGCATATGTTTGTGTGTGTGTGTATGTGTGAGTGTGGCTGTGTATGTGTTCTGTCTGTGCATGTGTGCTCGTGTTCTTTTATTGCCTTTGTCTGGCAGTTAAAGTGAACTTTTGTTTTATAATAGAGATTGTATATTATTCTACTTTGACTCAAGACATGCAAAATGCTCGTATTTTATTATTTGCTTTTATGGATTTCATTTTTAAAGCTACTTTTCAAAAGTACACAACTTTTTCCAACAAAATTTTAACATTTCATTTGAAAAATGAAAGATTACATTCAAAATTTATTGGCTCTAACGATGATAAGGTCAACAAAACCGTTGCCAACAATTCTTTTACAGAAAAGTCTAATAACAGCGTGCTACACAAAGCATTCTGTTAGCTAGCACTATTAATTTAAATTTGACACTGTTGAAGGTAATTAAATTGTACAATTAAACGGCAGAACTGTTTGTCAAAGTGTGCCAAAACTGAAAAATCATTAACAACTAAAACTGTTTGTTTAAATTCAATTCAATTTCAATTTCCAATCGCACAGCACAACACAACACAGAGCAAATAAACATTTTTTATAGCATGCTTACAAAGTCAAACAAATATTTGCACGAAAAGATCAAGTCACAACAGGCAAATAGAAAAAAGAAAATTGAAAAATAAAACATAAGAAATGGTATAAGAATATTGAGCAAATAAATATAGCAAAATTTCAGAGTCAACCAAGGTGGATGATAAGTTGGCAGTCCAATTCAGAAAAAACAAAAACAAAAATGCTATACTCGTTTATTTGGCTGGCATGTAAACAAGGCCGGAATGCTCTATTAATGGGGGCCAGGATGAAAGCAAGCCGCAATCTTTACTGAGCACTGGGGCTGAACCTCAAGCTGGCTCATTAAATTTAACTTAATTCTATTTTCGTTCACCTCCTCAAAGGCAGCGCGTGCTGCTATAAATTACAATTAGCTTGATTGTGAAAAATTAGATCCCCCAAAAAAAAAAAAAACACAGCAAACAAAACAAAAAATAAAATTGTACGCCAAAGCAGCATACTAATTATAAGGATTTAATTTTCGATGTCGTAACAAAGTGTAAAAATGCTCAACGGGCGGTTTATTAGCAGCATTTTGTTTTGTCAAAAGGGTATAATAATGAACTTAGACCTCATTTAAAAGTAAAGACGACACAGCTCTCACAAATTCGTTTTTTGGCACCGCCATTTAAAGGACATTGTCTTTAAGTAGTTCAGACTGATGAAATTGATGAAACTATAAAATTTATTTGTATTGAAGTTTGGCAAGTGTATTTAAAGTTCAACAAACTAAAGGTGATACTCGTGTGTCTGCTGCGTTGTTGTTTGCCAAAAAAGGGACTGCTATGTATTTTGATTTCAATTTTAAGCCCAAACTGAACCAAACCGAACGACGACCCAACGTGGCTGTCATATCGAAATGCCAATTAAGCTGCCAGGCACCTCAATGATCCCGGCCAAGGGCCTACCATACTTTTTTAAGGGTAAAGAGAGTTCTACACGTTCCACTCTTACCAAATTTCCCCTCCAACAAATCCAGCAACACGTGGCGTACGCTTAGTGCATACAAAACAACAAACTGAGTGAGAGAAAAAATGTCAGAGTACAGAGAAAGAAGAAGAAATTCTGGGAAAAAATATGCGCGATTCAGTCGAGTGTGGAAAATGTTGAATAGACGGTCGCACATGGCGGTGCAAATTGCTTAAAGCAGCGGCATTTGACAGGCCTAATGATGTGTAAAATGACGGTCATTTGAAATGTCAGACGAATGATAATTCAATTGCCTTTAAATTGCTTCCAAATTCAGTGTCCCTCTGTATTAATTTGCTCACCACTCTTAAACGTTCAACATAATTACAAGCACTCAAACATTTTCTACAGACTTAAAGCTTGTTTAATATGCAGCACGTTTCATTTTTCGGCACTGATGTTGAATTGCCACTCAATTTGCCACTCAACGGGGGTTTTCCGTATGCCACAAATGTCAAAGTTTATTGGCATCACTTGCTCTGGTTGAAATTTTATAAAATTACGTATACGTAATGTATTGACATTTCAACTAAGCCATATTAATGGTGAATAATTTGAAATGAGGATTACATATAATTAGGATTACATAAATTTTGGTGTAAATTGGTAAAACAAGCAGGGAAATATAATGTAGGACAAGAACATGACGTTAAACTGTTTAAAATATTTCAAACTATTCAACTAAAGTGACAATGAGGAATTACACCAGCTGTTGTTGATGTCTCCTCTACTTAGTGTGCAAATCCACAAAACCACAAAACATTCAAGTCAAGACCAGTGACAAGAACAACAACAACGACAGCTTGTCCCCCAAACTACTGAATAATGATTGTAATATAACTGCAAATGAAACCTACTCGAAATGCCAGAGTGCACGCAACTGGCTTAACAATGACCTTGTCCTGCTCTTACTCTACCGAAAATTCAACTTTGTCTGACTATAATCCGCATTAGTTGAATGCACAGAGACCTGCGCGAATAAATTCTCTTCATTCGCATAACATAAAAGCAGCAGAAAAAACATGGGAACAAAAAAAAAAACAGAAAAAAAAACAAAAGAAAAAAGAAAGTAAAACAATTCTCTCTTGGAATTCTTTCGTCTGAGTAGTCAGTTTGTCGTTGTCTCCCTGCACATCAATATTTAAGCATACGATTAGTCTTCTTTTGTACTTTATCTCGACAACTCCTTGGAGAACTAATTCTCAGATAAAAGTTGTGAGCACTACAGTAAAACAACGAACTTCGTTTCGTTAAAGAGTGTAACTAAAACTTGTTTAGTTCGCTTGTAGTTAAAGCAGCAAAACTTGATTAAAATCGAACGCAAATAATAGAAAGTTTTGACATAAATTATAGGGAATAAACTGTAAATGAAACTTGAATAAAGTGGCATTTAAATTTGAAATTAAAACAAAATTTAATTGAGTTATGCTGCGCATAATTAACTTATTGAAATTCTCATAAAACTATGTTAAAATTTTATCAGAATTCCGGTTTGTGGTGACATTAAGTTTACTTTGATATCGCGCTTCAAGCAATCCGCAAAATATGCACTGTCAACCTCAAAAGCAAAAGTTGACAAAACGGAAATGTCAAATGGAGGTTGAAATTTCAAACAAAAATAATAATAATAAAAAACAGCAACTCACAGTCGACTTTCCGTTAAAATATTCATTCTGAAAATGTCAGAGAAATGCGTCAAAATTTCGGTTAACTAACAAACCTTGGATAGGTTAACCAAAAAGTCAGATGTAGAAATTCGCACACAACAAATTCACAAGGAACTTAAGTTGACAACGTGACAATTCAGAACAAGCTTGACAAAATAAAGAAATGTATAGATTAAATAAAAAGTGATGTCACGCTGGACAAAATGAAATGAAAACTCATATTAAACACTCACAATAAAATACAAATATTTGCTGCATACACACACACAAAGCCACATAAATACATACACTACAAAGTTGCATACACAGAAAAAAGGTATTTTACCTTAAACGAGACTTTTGGTTAACCATTAAAAATACAATATTTATGACGTCAGCTTTCAGCGAATATGTTTGCTTTTTTAATTCATGGATTATTTAACGCTTCAGTACTTGAGTGTGAGTGAGTGTGTGTGTGATTGTGGGGGTGTATCATTATGATTGTGCTGTGTGTATAGAGTTTATTAAGAGTTTATTGTGCATTATTAAAGTTGCATGTCTCAATTGAAAAATGTTTGCTTGTAACTTTGTGCGCAAAGAAATGCATTAATTAATGGGAATTTCTTTTGATGCTGAATTGTCTTTGGCAGACTGCCATATGCAATTTATGGCTTATACTCTTATTTTCTTTGTTTAATTTTATGTGTATTTTTTTATACATATTTTTTTTGTCTACTTACCGCTATCACATTCCTCGTTCACATTCATCTCAAGCATTTTGGTGTGCGTTATGTCCTTGTGCGAGGCCAGAAACAACACAACATCGCGCTTCTCATTCTTAATGGGCACAATATCAAACAGACACCAAAACGGAGCACCTGGTGATGAGACCGACGACAGAAGAGATAAAAAGAAAGGTTTACAATTAAGTACATGGCAATTCAGTGCAGATGTGGCCATCATTAAAGTGAGCATGGAGGACATGTGTTGGCTTGGCATGTGTGTTAGCAAAGACTGCAGGAATTTAAGAGGAGGTGACTTTAAATTGTGCTGAGTTTAGAAAAGAAATTAGTTAGAAATATAATTAATTTGATAATTGAGGTCATAGAAATCAATGCTGATCGACAGAAAACAGTTTAAGCATGATTTTTTGGCTAGAATTTTATATTTTAACAAGCCAAGTGTACAAGTTACATAATTTAAAGCTCAGACTTATTAAAACGTGTTTAATTAAGTATAAAATTCATTCAAATAACCAACTAAAATATAAAGTCTTAAGAAGTTTAGTTCACTGAGCAGAGCTGTTATTAATCTAGCCATGAAGTATATAAATAAATGTACTACTTATACTGCTTCTAGCCCAACTGTGTTACCTTTAAGACCCACAATAGCAGCTAATTAATAAAAAACTAAGGTTTGCAACTCTGTGGCTTTAATTATAATTATGCGGTTACATAAACTACGTTTCCTTTGATACCTATCGATTCTCAATTATGAAGCCACAATTGAGCATTGCGACAATTTAATAGCAACCAAATGAATGTCAAAAGCATTTTCTGTTCAAAATTTGCTTTGAAGCCATTGAATAAACCAACGACAGAGTCTGAATGCCATTGACATTGACAAACGGGCAAACTGACAAACTGACAACTGGCAACTGTTAATTGGCCTGCTAATGGTATGCAAAAAATGATTGCATATCAACTCAATTAGAGCCACAATTATGTAGACGGCATTTTAATTATGTGGACGGTTATAGCCGGAAGCTGTTCAGGACATTAACCAAAATGCATAATTAATAATACACTCGTAATCTAGTGACTGACAATGACTGCGGTCGCTCTTAAAAGTTTTAAATGTAGTGCTAATTGGAAAACTTATAGGAAAGTTAATGGCCAAAAAGAGATCTAATGGCCATCAAAAATGCCATGAGACTGTGTAGACGCTATGAGCCTAAGGTCATTTTGGCTAGATCTACTGATTAATCGTGACCTCATTAAAGAACAGTAAAGAAACACGCGACACGGACGTGCAGAAATGTTAGCAGCAAATTTATTGTGCACACAACAAGTGGATGTGTGTGTGGGGGGGTGGTGTGTTTGGCAGCTGCTGAGCTCCTGTGAGACCTGCCACTGGTAAAGTAGTTCAAGGCAAACGCTTGCCTGAATCCTACTAACTCAATAAAAACCGAAGCCAGCTCATATGAGCACGCACTGGAAAATTGATGCCGCAGCAAGAACAACAAGGGGCAAATCTAGTTCTATCTTAAATTAAAAGTCAATACAAAAGATGGTTAAAGCTGACGAAGTAAGCGCTGTCTTTCTCTCTCTTTCTCTCTCCTGGTCTTTGTCTATCTCTGTCTCTTTCTCTTCCCAACTCAGTCTGAACTTGTGGCTTACCAGTAAACAACAAAGTTTTTGTGCAACCAGCGCACGTGGTTTTCTACCACAATTGACTTACAGCTTTTCACTTATTATATTTCCAACTATAGTTGTTGTTTTTACTTGGCCAGCAATTGTGATAATCCTTTACAACTGCTTTCGAAAACAATTCACATGTGAGGAACCAGAGAAGAGACACAAGATTGAAGCCAAAAGGGCAGACGAAAACTTAAAAAATTCATTATATTTAAAGACTTTAAAATAAGACATTTAATAATATCTAATGCTATATCTTTCATCGCATTATAATTAAAAATCCGACTTTAATTTTAACGACAACTCATAAACTTCTTGTCACCCGTAATAATCTCCCTCGTAAGCATCACTTTCAGCCAATGTCATTTACTTCTACAACTAATGCCCTGCCGCGTATGTGGTCAGACTTCCTGTTGTTACTGCCAAAAAGTTTCTTGCCAGCAGCTAACTGTTGCTAGCCAAAAGCCAAAACAACTTGGCGTTTAATTTCCTCTTTGTTAAACACAAATTACCTCAATGCTCAAATGAAGTTTGAGCTGGAAAATTTTTTAATTAAAAATGAAAACAATTTACTACACAATTTCTTGCAAGACTTTTCACTTTTTGTTTTACAGACACGAATTTTCTGCTGCTTTTCTTTTTTTTGAGCGTGTATTTTTGTTGTATTTGGCTTACCTTCCTTTTTGTAGAAAATAACTTCCAACTTAAGTTCCATCTTGCTTAGGAGACTTTTCTCAATTTGCTGTTTGTGCTCTTCCTTTGTATCCGGGCCGTAAAGGAAATGACATGAGCAGCCTGTGTTCATTCATTTTAGCCAAACAATTGAATAAAATGTTTTACAAATGAGAATTGAAGTGTTGTACTGTCGGTCTGCCGGTCTGTCTGTCTGTCAATCTGTCCGTCCATCCGTTGCTATTGTCTTACCCTTTTGCATAATTTGAGCGCGTGAATATCCTGTCAAATCCACGAACCCATCCGAGCAATAAACAATTGGATTGCCATTTGCCTGCGCGTTGCCGAGCACAAAGTTCGAGTCTGTGAAAACAAGAAAATGGTAATGGAAATGGGTATGAGAAACAGTTTGATTGTCAGCCAAAAATTTACAGCAAACAATTGTTCAATTTTCCTTTGTACATTGACTGCAAAATGTTTACGCACCTCCTGCTGCTTATGTCTGTCCGTCTGTCTGTTTGTCTGCCTGACCGTCTTTGAAGCACAAAACTTCCCAATTTGAGCTCATATAAATTGTTTTATTTGCTCAGCTCGCTGACCTTTAAATATTACCTATTATATGATTTTATTCTTGTAGTTGCCTTTCTTCTTCTTGTTGCTTTTCCCAGTGGCGGCACTGAGTTTATTATATTTTACCAAACAAACAAATTTTAATTAAATTTTTTCAGCCAATACTCAGGGTGTTTTTTGTGTGGCTCTGAGCTGAGAATAAAAATGAAATGAAATGAAATTCTTTGCTATTTTTATTTCTCTTTTAATTTTTTTTTTTGTTGGCATTGAGTAGCAAAATCTCTTGTGAGAGATGCCATCGCCATCAGGAATCACAACGAAAGGATTCACTCTGTGTGTGTGGAAATGCAATGCATAAAAAAATGCAAATGTGAGTACATGGAAATCATTTCAGGGTTTCATTTCACTTCAACAAGCAAAATGTCCACAATAAAAGCAACTAAGAATGAGAGCAAAGGACAATTCAGCAATGCAAATGTAACACAAAGTTAGAAAATTAATTTGCTAACTGAAATTTTTCTGGATAAACATAAATGATGAAATTTGAACAGTTATAGGAATTTGTAAAGCACCTATTCATTCTAGCAGATAATTATTATTATATTTAATTACTCGCCAATGCTCTGAACTTTTGGCATTCCAGCCATTACTTTGCAGTGCTCATTTTTATGATACAGTAATTACTAAAGACATTAAAATTAATTGTAACTCGATAACCACAAATGAGTGCAACAGTATGGAAACTAATTCGAGTAAATAACATTGACTACTGCCAGCAAATACATAATTTGAATCCCTTGCTTCCTTTGTATCTATCGATGGAAAGTAAATTTGCTCTCGCAAATGATAGCTATGAATAGAATTGAATATAATACACAGAAGTCCAACGTGTATCTATGAATACATCTGCCACAAAAGCTCGATTTACAATTGTGGACTTTGTGCATGAATTCTATGTACTCATTGAAGGATTATGCGAGCTGAGACTGCAGCATAAAACGACAAGAGATGATATAATACGCCATGTGATGAGCATAAAATCAAATGCAAAACGAGTGTAAAAGATAAACGGAAGTTAGAAAAAAGTTTGTTAGCAATTTGAGTGCTCATTTATGTAATATTTGATGCCATTAAAAAGTTAACTGGCCTAAAAGCCAAGTTTTGATGCCACTTGGCGACAACGCGCACAGCATATTAAATACTTGACTGCACACAGCATGTTCACTTCTAACAGAACAAACTGCTGAATTGCCAACAACAAGAGCAACAACAAAAATATAAAACTTATGAAATACTTGTCGCACAACAATCATACGCCATGTGGGCTGTGGCAGACAAATCACTTGCAGGCACTGTTGAAAATTATTGCCCCTCCGTTTGTTCATTTTGTACAGATATTTTTATTATTTATGTCTCTTGCAATTTTGACAACCGCGAAAAAACTTAATTACACTCGAGAAGACACTCATAAACAATTATTAATTGTTGCACAATCATTTAGCTAATTATCGAGTGCATTTTATGAGCCCGAAAAGGTTGACATTTAAATTTGACACAAGCGGAAATGTTTGTGACAAGTGAAAGGAATTTTATGAGTTTTCCGTGAGTCCCAACAACAATTTTTTCTTTGCGCTAAATGGCAGGGGATAAACAGCAGACAACAACAAGTAGTTTTAAGTTCTTTCTGCCTTTTGTGCCAAAGGGAACTTTTTCAAAAGGGACACACGGGCACAGTGTCTTTGTATTTTATCCCTATGCGGTGTGCTGCGTTCTTTCCCAGCTAACATCAAAGTAAAAAGGACTTTTTTGTGCTCTTTAATCTGTGATATCTTTTATGACCCACCCAAATGCTGCCTGGGATTATGCATATGCCATTATGTTGAGCGTCAGGCTCAATAAAACACTCATAAATAAAATATTGGCTAAATATAAATATCGTTTAACTTTATGTTGCCCTGCACAACAAATTGAAAGGGATTTAAGTTCTAGCATAAAATAAAAAATCTTATTGTTTATACTTTATTACTTCCTATAAGCTAGCTGACTTTAGCTGCTGAGCTTTAAGCAGGGGTAAAGGAAAATTGCACTCCTTGGATAAAATACTTTAAAAAAAACTTTTGTTTTATATTTTTTACTTACGCGTGCCATCGAATCGTGTGGCTATTGTGTCCAGGAATGTGTTTTGGGGCGCTAACAGCCCCTTGCGGGCTGGCATAGGAATGGTAGCGGCCTTTTGCGCCTAAAGAAGCGCTGCTCCGGGCCAAAAAAAGAACTGCAAAGATACAAAAATAAACAAAATGTCAAATGACTAATGGTAGACACTTTAATTAAATGACCAACTTAATTTGTAGTACATTACACAATTGCAACCATAGCTTTATTTGACTTATTTCGCATTAAGCTCTCGGTGTTAAACAGTAGCTTATCAAATAAATGTGCCACAGGCCAGCCACAACATTCAATTAATTTGTTTTTGTCCAAAAACACAAAACACAACCACTTTGGCCTTCAGTTAACAGCACTTTGTAACCAACTAGTGAAACAGCAACAAAATAAAAGGAGGAACAATACATTTGAGTACCGTTTTGCTGACTGAAATGGGGTATACTCAACTTAAAGAGAACAATAAAACAAGAAACGAACAGTATAACCTTCTCAAACACCTCGACTCTTTAAATTCCCAGCTCGATTCCATAATAATTTACTTGTCTACAGCACATAATACACTTAGACATACCCTGCATAGCAAAAAGTACGAGTATGGCAAGCTAAAATTGGAAATGCCGTACACTACAGGGTCAGTCCATTTAGCACTGACTACGTTTTAACACAATAAGCCAGCATCGATATGGAATACATAAATTTTGCTGACGTTTTTAATAATTTTGCCTTTGTTTTCTCTCTTTATTTTTTGCCTTAACACCCACAACAGTGAGCACTCTCAGGTGCCGGGCTTCATGTAAATTGTGATGCCAGGCGAGAAGCAAGTAATAATAACCGAACAACATGAACCACAACAATATTAACCACAACAACCACAGCACCGCAACACTGACAGCTGTTGCGCCTGAAAGCATCGTTTATTTTTATTATTTTTATTAAAGCAGTGAAATGACTAAATGGCGTAAAAATCGAAAAGCGATAAGAAGGCAACAGAGCGAATGGCGTTTGACTTCAATGTAACATTTGCTTATCACTACACTTATCAGTTATGAGCCAATGACGTTAGCTGAAAAGGCAGCTTAAACATGAACTGCGATAATGAGAAATCAGTTAAATTAATACGTATAATAAAATTTAAGCTTTTGTTGTACTTTTAACCAAATTAATCTGATTTATACGTAAACTTTCAACTGAATTTTACTCGCACTATAAATTATATTAAGTCAACTTTCTTATCTTGACTTTAAGCCAACTTTAGACATCAATATTTCACAAGTTTAACCGCCACTTACTGCCAGTGCCATTAGCTTATAGCCAGAGCTACTGTACACACTCACACATAGCCATTTAAGCCACATTGAAGCGATAAGAGTTTATGGTCCGTGTATTTGACACCGACAACGAGTGTTAATAAGGCCCACCCTAATTGCCTGCCCAGGTACACACGTGGCACACAAAATTCAGCAACATTTGGCTTGAACAGCAAATGCAATTTTAATTAATATGCCATACTCAAATTGTAACACACCCACTCCCCCCTTTTGGCCCCCCTTTCTGGGCTGCATCAGCAAAATATTTAACGTAATATTCAACCACAAAATTTTCATTTCCAACATATCCGTTGTGAGATTGGTCAGTAGTTTGGTAATGGTCTACCGCAAGCATAAGCTTGTTGAATCTGGTTAACCCCAGCACACACACACACGCACACACATACACACTTGAATGCTTATGGTACTCCAACGGACAGCTGTTGTGTATGTGAATGTGTGTGCAATTTCCGTTTCCGCTTTATTCCACATGATTAGACTGATGATATGAGCACTCTCTTTCTGCCTTTCTCCGGCATCTGCTACTCATGTCTGCTTTTGCTAAACAGCTTGAAAAGGAAGCTGAGTAGTTGTTGTTGCAATCCTCTTTGTTGCTGCCCAAAACGGATAACTCAGTTGCAGTAGTTTCCCAGAAAACAAAAAAAAATAACAGTTGAAAAAGTTGGTAAAACTTTTAAGCTACAAAAAAATGTTAAATCCCGTAAAAGTATGCACAGTTTATGCACAAACAGTTACTACTTTCGTCAGCTTAAACAGCAGCGTAATTTGTTAATTAACTATTTTAGAATTTCCCAAACTAAGCACAACATAAATTACTCTTGAATTTTAGATATTATTTTAGTGGAAATTACTGTAAAATCTCATTTCGTAAATATCTATTTCCAAGCAATTATTTCCATGCCCTCAAATTAATTTTATTAAAGTAACTACTTTAATACAAAGCAGAGCAACTGTTGCGGTTTAAAAACAATCATTTCGAGTGAAAAACTGTTGGTGTAATTTAATTCCATTGCAGTTATTTACAAGAAACTTGAAGCTGTAGCAGTTGGCGCACCTGTAGTTACATTTGCTCTACCTTAGCAGTGAAGTAATTGAATAAATTTAAAATAGATTGCATAAATAAATATGCACTCAACCAGATAGTGTGGGAAACTAGAGAAGAACATCAACAGTAACCTGCATTTAAACAGCATATTCACTTTAAGTTGAGGGTTGTCTGGCAAATGGGCATCTTAAATGCCTTGTAACACTGGCAACGCGCCTGGCATTTTTAATTCAATTCTATATGTGTAATATATATATATATATATATACATTTATTGTATATATTTGTGTGTGTTGGCCAACTGGGCAACTGGCACGTGCAACATAAAAAGCAGCACGGAAATGCGATAATACATTTGGCTGTAACTTCACACACTTGGCTGCGCACCGAAAAAAAAACGCTAAAAGATTTGCAGTTTAGCCGAAGACTTTATGCACTAAAAGTTAAACAAAGTAGCTCAAGGTTTAAGCAAAAGTTAAGCTTAATAAAATAAAATAGTTTAAGAAAAAGTGGCTTAAAACTAAGCCCACAAAAATTCAAACTTGAAGGGGATTTTAAAAGGAAAACTTTAACTATTCTTGAATACTTAATTATTTATTTGTAGTAACTTAAAATTGAGATTTTATCTAGAAAATTTTATACCACAAACCTTCTACATACAAACAACCCAAAACTTTTGACGACTTTTTTTGAAAACTCTACAATATCGTGGAAAATCGAGTTGCCCTTATGCAAGCGTATCAAATGCGTTACATGAAACTAAATTGGTCTGGTTTTTTATTTTTATATATTTTATTACAGTTTGCCACATGCCACTTGCATAGTTGCTTTCAGAGATTTTCCCTTTTTTACGCCGAATGCCTGCGGGGCAGGACAATCAAGAGCTCGTCCTTTTTTTGTGTTTCTGAGCCAATGTCTGAAGCCTTTTACGACCTTATTACGATTAAATAGAACCTCAAAACTGTAGACTTTCAGATACGGGGCATAGTTTGCATATTGTCGGTGCTATGAATGTTTAACGAATGTTTTTTGTTGGCCAAACAAAGTGCAGCCATTGGCCATTGATGTGGGTTATACACACAAAAAGAAGAGCCAGAACATTTGACCATGTTTACAGGAAAACTTTGCCGCTGGCTGATGTAACAGAGCAGCAGGGCTGACGAAGAGAAAGGACGAGTGAATTTCACTGCTGCTTTTTCCACTGCAACTGCAGCCAAAGTATAACTTGTTTGCCAAATAAACCGCTGTTTACCTCATTGTTGGCCCGAAGTTAAATGAGCAAAAGTCAAACGATAAGTATTAAAGCTTAACAGCGAATTTTAAGCAAAGCTTTTAAATTTGTGCATGTTAATATGAAAATAATTGCCATATTTTTTTAGCTCAGTTAATTTATAATACAGAATTTAGTTTATGATTTGCAGACTCAATTTGGTTAATTGCTCAATAATAATGCATAAAAACCATTAGCAACGCATGAAAATTTAAATTCAATTTTTCAATTGCCACACAATATTTTAAAATCATTTTTTGTCCAAAGCTTAATGAGTTTACTTGCGGAAAATGCCAGAATATAGCTTAATATTTTTCGTTTTTATTACTATTTTGTGCTTTTCACAGGTTAAAACAAAGGTGCGTATACACAACGTTAACTCCCTGTAGTATATCTGAAGATATTTCATTGCAGACCGACTTTGAGCTGCAGTTCGAGAACTTTACATGCCAGCGCACTGAGTCGACTGGAAATCCCGTGGAAAGGTTCAACTGCGGTCTCAACAAATACGTGAAGAGACGCACTTTACACATGGAATTCACTTTGCTGGAGGCCCTCAAAGAGTTCGAATTTCAGATAGATATTGTATTGCTACGTCGACCAGTTGACTTTCCGTTGCTCAATCTGACCATAGATGGCTGCCAGTTTCTGGCGAATAAGAATCAAGTGCCATTGATGCGTCTGGCAAGAGAAATTCTCGATCGGTATAGCAATTTTCCATCGCAGTGTCCGTTTCAAGGCGGAAAAACCTACTACATACGAGCCTTTCGACTCGACCTAAGCCTAATACCCGCATTGACTATGGAAACACGTATGCATCTGCAATTCACATATCAGCGCCATCAGTTGCCACTGTTGCAAGGTCAGATTGTGGCACGCGTGCAGCACACAACAAAAGCCAAAAAGAAAGATGTCTAAATTGAAATTTTCATGCTCTTGCCAATAGTTGATTGATAAAAAGTGAATGGTGAGCAAAGGAAAGTGGATTGATTGACGGGCATTGAAGTGTGGCAATTGCTCGTAAGTTATTGACTAATAGTTGCTCTTTAAAATATCTATTTGAAATGTTAGCTTTCTTCTGTAGTTAAATTGTGAAATATATTGACTGTTTTGTCCATAAAAATACTTCCGTCTGTCTGTTCATAGCTTTAAAAGCTATCATTAACTTATTGCTTTTGTCTCACACTTTTTCACATACTTTCAGCTAATTACAGGGTATCTAAATTATGAAAATATTAGCTGACAGTTGACAGTTGAGCAGCAGCTGGCACTGAAGTTAATATTGCAGAAAATGAGCCAACTGTCTGACTGTGACAGCGTCAGGAAAAGCAGGCACCTGATGTAGCTGCCACTCTGCCTCTCTCTAACAAGCAACCTTACTCAGTCTCTGCCTTCTCCCTTTTTTGTTGCTCTTTCGCCCACTACTTATATTGCCCTGGCACTTTTACTCGCACTGTATGTCTCACTCGTTGGCAATTTGTTCCAAGCCATTCAACAAATGTTGTTCAATTACCTATCGTCCCACACCCACAATCAAACACACAGACACACACCTATACTCACACACCCACGCCCACTAACATTGTTGCAGCCGCTAACAGAGCGATTGTCTGTCTGATTGTTGCCACATGGCACAGCAACAGTTGCCAGCATTCGACATTTGACAGTTGTGCAGTTACGACAATTGGTAACTGCCAACAGGCATCAGGCAACAGGCAACTAATAACGTTTTCGCTCACTGTGCCACAAGGACTGTTGTAGTTTGCTTGCAACAATGTTGATGCCACATACATAGAGTGTACACCAAATGATTTGTTACTGTTACCATTTGTGCACTTCCTGTAGCAAACGTAATAAGAGACTCTACAACCAAGAACTGCCTCTCATGTGAATGGATTTTAATTAGACATTAGAGATTTGCATATATGTAAGTGACTGTGTGTGTGTGTGGCACATTCCCCTGTGGCCGCTCATTACTAGCAACATTGTTAATGTTAGCTGTCAGTTTAGTTAGTTAACTGTCAGTTTTCGGATATACAACAACTTTGGCCTGTCAGCATCGATTTTGCAACTATTTACAACAAGTTTTGCCCACAAAAAACCCTTTTGAGACATCCAATCAAAATAGTTTTTGATTGCTTTGCTGTCACGGTCGTTAGCAATTAAAATCATTTATGGAATTTAATAGCCCAACTTAATTAGTCATATATTTAATTCATTAAAGCTTTTAAGTAATACAACTGTGCATTTGGAAGTTTTCCCACAACGAATATTAAATACTTTGTACAGAATTTGTTATGAAAGTTCTAGGAAATAAATAAATGTTTTAAATACTTTTCTAGCAAGAACTGAAAGGATTTTTCTTAGTTAAACATAGAGATTAAACCACCTTCTCAGCTAATGAAGCTGTTTTTCCACAAACTTCACAATTAGCTACAAGCGTTCAACTGCAAATACCCATAAAAATGCTGCTTAAACTTAGTGGAAGCACAAGTTAATGAAACCTAATATGAAACATAACCATAAAGTCAAATAAGAGCGTCAATTGGTAGAGTATTGCCGCTTCATTAGAGCCAACAACTGGCAACATTCTATTTGTGCTGCATATTAAATTTAACACTGTTTAATTTAAACCTGTTGAAGTTTCTGCCGGAAATAGCTTAAAAGCTCTGCATTAAAAATGGGCAGCTGTTTCACATTTTTATGTTGAACACACAGACAAAATATTGATAAGCCTTGTCCGCAAATTCTTGTGGTTAGACCACACCCCTCACCTCACAACGCCCATTTAATGCCGAGCTTAACTTTGGCGCATAATTATGGCAACCCTTTGACGATGATCTTATGAGTTTTTGCCATGTGGGGCAGAGTACTTTTGTCTTTATCAACCTGCCACAAAAGTTTGAACTTTCTTAAGACTTTAAAACTCTTCGTTGTTTTTTGGTGTATAATAAAAACTTTAGCAGAACTTTTAGCAGAACCAGCGACTGTAGAGAGGGAGCGACTGAAATAATGGAGGTCTGAATTTATTTAACATTGCAGCTGAAATTCTATTGCATTTTTTACAAATATTTATAATTAATTAATACGGGTTGAAACGCTGTCAGCCTCTGATGAAATACTATTTGTATGAAAAATTACTGCAGCTGACAAGATAACAACAACAACGACAACAACAATGTGTATAAAGTTCAATATGAAAAGTCGTTTTCATATTTTATGAAAATTCATCTTTTGTGTTTGCCCTCAAAAAGTCGACGCTGGACTCTGAATAATTTGCCACAAGTTTTTGTTGTTGATGTTGTTGTTATTATTATTATTGTTGTTGTTGCTGTCAATTTCACAGATTAATGCGCGAACATTTGAGCGCTTTGGCCACAGTCTGAAGCACTTACATTTATTATTGACAATGGCCAAAGTTTTGTGAGTTTTGTGGCTCTTTGGTCACGAAGCGGCACAAAATTGATTTACACCGAAAATGTTTTAATCGCCAAAGTCTGTAGAAATACTTTCAATCATAAATTTATGTACTACATTAATACATACATTTCTCCAACACACACATGTTCTTAGTTTAGACCTAAAATACTCATAAGTTGGCCAATTTATTTACTAACCAACGGGCATTCAGCCCTCGGCTCGTAGCAACGCAAACAGCAATAACAAAAGCCAACTTAGCATAATATTTGTGCTATTATAATCCCACTGTGCAGCCTGTTTCATTTCTTAAGGCTATTCATAAATTTTCCACATATTTATCCCCCATAAAAATGGGTTATTTGAGTACTGACTGAATTTAAAGCGCACAATAATTTAAACTTGCCAAACTTGGCTAAATCCGCTAGAAACTTTGACTTTGTACATATATAAATATTACTTGGAATTTTGGAAAATTTGAAACTTTTGGCTACAAGTTTTATGATTATAAATTCAAACGAAATTAAAGACATTTACTTGGGTTACAATTGGTCTAAGAGCGACGCTAAATGAAACATTTTAGGCACTATAAAAGTACTAACTATAAAATGTTTGCTGTGATTAAAATATTTAAAAAGGTTTGCAGATAATAATATATTTAGTAGACAGGCCTCTTAATGGTTTAAATTAACAAAACGTTCCCAAGACGCTTATCACTTTGAGGCACTGTAGCCACATGTGAAAAAACAGCAGAGATAAGCGAGTTGCAACTAGAAAGTACTCAAAATCTTATCAGCGTTAGCTACCACAACTCAATACTGACTTTGTGGTTTTAAGCCAAGCACTAAAAATATTTATTTAAATTAAATTAAAATAAATAAAATATTCTGGTTACTATTTTTGATTGATAAAAGTCAAAACCGCCGTTTTTATAACGATATTCCCATGGAGTTCTTGTGTTTAGAGACGTATAAATAGGCCGACACTTGGTGTTAATTTTCACAGTGCATCGCCACAGCTCTTCGAGGGTAGAACAACTTTACAGGGTATCCAAGTAGAATACTTCAGTAAATTCATCAACATGAATACCGATTTAAAAGCCTTGGAATTGTTGTTCCAACGTCCTCTGGAGCCAGTGTTCACCACTCGTGATCAGGGCAAGACCGTCTTCGATCTACCCGAGAATTTCTACACCGATCGCTATAGTGGCAACACCGAGGAGGTTGCCAGTCGGTTCTCCCAGAATGTGGACACTAGGATTCCACTGCGTGAGCTGACCAAAGTGCCGAACTTGGACTTTACCAAGAAGCTGGGCAAGAAGAAGCAATTCTCGCTGTTCAACACGCAGCACAAGGAGATCGCCAGTCAACTGATTCAACTCTATTTGGATGCGCCCAATCTGCAGCAATTTGTTTCCCTGGCTGCCTACACCAAGTGCGTTAAGAACTAAAGAGATTTTTGTAGCTCCCATTAATCATATATTTATATTTCTTGCAGGGATCGTCTGAATCCAGTGCTGTTCCAGTACAGCTACGCTGTGGCCATTGCCCATCGTCCGGATACGCGTCAAGTGCCCATTCCGAACATCTCGCAGGTCTTCCCGGGCAACTTTATTGAGCCATCCGTGTTCCAGGAAGCACGTCAGGAGGCCAACGTTATCCAGAAGGTAGGCAATCGTGCTCCACTGGAGATTCCCGTTAACTACACGGCTTCCGATCGTGAGGACGAACAGCGTTTGGCCTATTTCCGTGAGGATATTGGCGTCAACAGCCATCATTGGCATTGGCATTTGGTTTATCCCGCTAGCGGTCCCCGGGAAGTGGTCAACAAGGATCGCCGTGGTGAACTCTTCTACTATATGCATCATCAGATTCTTGCTCGCTACAATGTCGAGCGTTTCTGCAACAATCTGAAGCGTGTGCAGCCCCTCAACAATTTGCGTGAGGCCATCATTGAGGGTTACTTCCCCAAGATCTTGTCCAGCGTCAACAATCGCACATACCCGGCACGTATCTCAAATCAACTGCTCAGCGATGTGGATCGTCCCGATGGCACCATTGAGATCTCTGAGGTTGAGCGCTGGCGAGATCGCGTTCTGGGCGCCATCGATCAGGGATTCGTTGAGGATGTAAGTAGAGATCCTGATGTAAGAGAGCTTTAATAATTTCATATCCACTGCCTTTCAGAACGCTGGCAAGCGCATTCCTCTGGATGAGAGGACTGGCATCGATACGCTTGGCAATCTGGTGGAGGCTGCCCCAGCTCTCTCCGTGAACAGCCAGTTCTACGGCAACTTGCACAATCAAGGACACAACATTATCTCGTTTGCCCACGATCCCGATGCACGTCACTTGGAGGACTTTGGTGTTATGGGTGATGTGACCACGGCTATGCGTGATCCAATCTTCTACAGATGGCACGGATTCATTGACGGTGTCTTCAACAAGCACAAGGCTCTGTTGCCCGTCTACACCAACAACGAACTGAACTTTGGTGGCGTTAATGTGACCTACATTGAGGCCAAATTGGGTGCAGCTGGCGCACGCCCCAACACCCTGTTGACCTACTGGCAAAAATCGACTGCCAATTTGGCTGCTGGTCTGGACTTTGGACCAGTTGAGGATGACAATATTGGTGCATCGTTTAGACATCTGCAGAACGCACCATGGACCTATACCTTCAATGTGACCAACTCTGGCGCCCGACGCACTGGAACTTGCCGCATCTTTATATGTCCCAAGACCGATGAACGCAATCAGCCACTGCGTCTCGAGGAGCAGCGTCTTATGGCCATTGAAATGGACAAGTTTACCGTTGAGTGTAAGTGTGGCAAAAGTTTGTTATAAACTTTTAGTTTAATGACATGTTTTTCTAGTGATGCCTGGCGAGAACACTGTGCGTCGTCAGTCGACTGATTCCTCGGTGGCAATTCCCTTTGAGCGCTCTTTCCGTGCCGTTGGTGCCAACTATCAGCCCACAGCTGCTGATGAATTGGCTCGTTTCCGTTTCTGCGGTTGCGGTTGGCCACAGCATCTCCTGCTGCCTAAGGGCAAGCCAGAGGGCATGGTCTTTGATTTGTTTGTCATGATTTCGGACTACAGCAACGATTCGGTGCAGCAGCCCAGCAAGTGAGTGCCAACTGATTTGCCAAATGCCTTCCCAGAAAAAAAATGATTAATCGCCAAAACGTTTTCATCATTTGCAGCACACCAAATGATGCCTGCAGCACCGCGTATTCATTCTGTGGACTAAAGGATAAACTCTATCCCGACAGACGCACCATGGGCTTCCCCTTCGACAGGCGTCTGCCCAATGATAATCTCAACGCTTTGGTTGGCGCCTTCTCGAACATGGCCAGAACCGATTTGACCATCAGGTTCAATGATAGAACTGTTGCCTAAATGAGATGAAAACTTAACGAGACTCCCAATTATTTACCCACAGACGCATACTCAACATATATATCTATAAATACTCTATACACATTTATATTCCACTATTTTCTATATACTTTTTGCATAAATAAAAGCCGTAGCTTCTTGTTACAATTTGCTCGACAAATATTTGCCTTGCATTATTTAATATTATTTATACCAATGCGATTTCTTGGTTAGCCACATACACACACATTTAGCAAGCGTCTGCTGGCGTTTATTTGCGCCATACAAACACGCCCATACGCCCAATAAACTGTGGGCGTGGCTAGGCCAGCCCAGGCCAGGCTAATCCTATTAGACTTCAAAGCCGTTTGCTCAACAAACTTTGGCCCATTGCCCCACGTCCAGACTTGGCTCACAACCCGCGTTCTGGCCATGTTCTTGGCCATGTTCTCGACAAACAACAAGCAGACAGCTTTCTATATTACACTTTCTGGCCAAACCGCACTGCACGTGTTGCGCTTATTAATTTTCTCTTCTCTTTTTATTTTCTGCTCTCGATTTCACCATTTTGCCGCATGGTCGTGCCACAATTAATGCTGCATACTTCAAGTAGTTAAAGTTTCCCCACCCCTTAGAGCAGAAAACCAGTCAAACTTCGAGTAGCTTGAGCTCAACAACAGCTGCTTATTATACCACTTGAACAAATTGATCTTTAATCGATTTCTATATTACTTTTGCCCAACTTTTTATTAAAATTGAAACGAAAAACAATACTAATATTATGTGCTGCTAAATAACAGCAGCGACAACAAGATACTCTGCAGATTTAATAGAAAAATAAAAAAAAAAGAAGTAAGAAAAGTAAAATAAAATGTTTATTCTTAGAGGGTACCTACTAGTCAAGCACAATCGTCTTTAATACTTCCCTCACAATATACATTAATAGCTGCCAAAAAAACTCCCCTATTTTAAGCCAAACTTCGCCCACTCCCTAGCAGAATGTTCGGTTTCGTATTTATTTTTGTAGACAAGAAAATGAATAAATAGCCTAACAAAAGAAGTAAAAATTTCAAAATATTAAAAGAAGGAAATTGCTGAAAGTGCGTGAGAACATTGAAGAATACTTTAATTTATTTTGTAACCGAAGGGCAAATTTTTAAGAAAAGCAAGAGAATCATAACTTTGTTGGATTTACGTGTGCGTGTCGACCACGAGTGCTACGTGGTCCTTAGCGTTTCCATGTGTTTACATATTTGTTATTATTATTTTTGCTTCTTTTTACTTTTCTCTGTTTCTGTTTTTATTCTGTTTGCTATTTGTGTTGGGCATTAATGCGGCTTATGCAGAGTTGCTTCTGTTTGATTTGATTTTATTTTATTTTGCCTTACTTTGGTTTTGTTTACGAAACAAATGCAAAAATATTTGGCAAAGTTAAGGCCAAGGCTTTTCGTAGTGGCATCTTAAGTAGGGTTCGCAATACCCAATACCCAAAGCACAAATTCCCATACGGGTATACGACTAACCCCCTTAAATAAAAGATAGTGAATACATTCAGTATCTCTAAGATAATTTGCATTTTAATGTTGTTTACTGCCTGGGACAATACCCTTACATAGCAGCCATAATGTTTACTTACATATTTTAAATTAATTAACTGCATATTTAGTTGCTGTCTCAGCAAACAATCCCAAATACTAAATCAATTTAGCTCTGTACATGAGACTTTAATTTAAAGCCCAACGGCAATTTCTTGCACATAATTTAGTGTTTAAAGTTGTGTGCCAAATTCCATTAAATCATTTTCACACACTCTTACAGCTTAACTTGGTCGTCTACAAGTTGCCCGAAATTGCCTACAGCCCATTAAAGAGTCAATCAGATGTAAACACAAAGCGCAGGCAAAAGCGTAGAGTATGCACAACCAGCAGCTGCCCTGTGTGCAGTCTAGATATATATTTTTTAAGTCCAAAAATAGAGTACTCTAGACTGCTATACATAGTCCAATACTTTGTCTATTTTCTACACATGTTTCTACCCATTTGTGTGCCAGACCTTGTGATGGCCTACACATTACAGAAAGTAATATCAAAACACCTGCAAATGCTGTTTGCAATTTTACGCCTAAAATAATCTAAAGCATTTTCACTTGCCAAGTGAAAATGTTTTTAGCTTATTTGGCACATTCTCTCACGACTTAAGATGCGCCTCGCTAACAAACGTCAAAGTGAATGAAGAACATGTGCTAATTAGTTACAATATAGTACGGGCAAAAATACAAAAATATATTTATGAGTATATGTATGTATGTATGTATGTGTCGATTGTAAGAACATGTGGTATTGCCCAGTTCTAGTTCATAAACAGTGAGCGTCTGTCCCCTGACTGTTGCCTCTACAGCTCACATATGTTCTATCAACACAGATAGTATATTTCTGTATATCTGTGTGTTTGTGTGTGCCATTTAATAATAAATAAAGTCAAGTTCATCAGCTGCCTAATTGCGCATAAGCTACTGCATCCCCAAGCAAATTAAAGTACAAAATTAAAGAAGCTACGCAGTCAGTCAGACCAAAGAGTGTACTCAGAACCAGAGTAGAGAGCTCTTGAGAGCTCATTGGGGCGCGCTCAATGACTAGATAATATGCAAAAACTCTAAGATAGTACAGCTTCCATATGCTGTTGTGTTGTTGTGTAGAGGTATTGTAAATCTGTAATGCAAAGCGATTCACGTTTTTATGGCCAGGTTTAATGATTTCAGCATTTCTCTCATAACAAAGCCTTAGCAAAGGCAGTTTAAAGAAGCAATGACAAGGCAAATAGCCAAGCAAATATATATGAAAATACCTGTACAACTTCGGGCATAGGGTATAACAGCCACAAGCAAACAGTAAGAGTCAGTTAAGTAACAGGCTGACTTAATGTAAAGTACTAGCAGCAGCTTGTAGCCTGTTAAGTAGGAGACAACATTTGTGTTAACTGCTAGAGGCAGTCTGTCATGTAAAGATCGTCAGACTTATGTTACTTAACAGCCTTACAAGCATGTTAAGTGCTTGCAGCAGCCTGTAATGTAAGCATCGTCAGACTTCTGTTACTTAACAGCTTAGCAGGCATGTTGGCTGCTGTTACCCCTGTTAAAGCGCTAACTGCAGCTTCTCTGTCTACTCCACAAACTTGCAAATATCAGCTGCTGTTATTGGGTATCTTATAGTCGTGCTACTGCTGTTCGTACAATATAGACAATTTCCAGCGTAGACATGCTAATTGTTTGCAATTATGCTTTGAGCTGGCTTCACATTACAGGAGTCTGTATAAAGTATGGCAAAGATAGAAGTAATCGAAATGGAACAGACCATTAAATAAGCACGTTCGAGAGCAGCACTCAAAATGGCAGAAAATCCCACTCAATATAAACAGGACAAAAGCAGCAGCTGGAGCTGCATAAACACAATGAAGGTCATGCCGAATGGCATACACAAAATTGCACACTATTAGTTAACGAATGTGTTAATTGTCATTTGGTAATTATACACTGCAATTGTTTTACGATATGTCACACACTTTAAGCACACACTTAAAATACATATTTATTTGGCCATTTAGTTCACACATCTCATACCATAAATTAAATTGTTGCCGGGCAAAAATGTATTTTGTTATTCAGCATTTTTTATGACGCTTTTTTTAGTCATTGGATGTGTTTTATTTTTGTAGTATAATTTTCCTAGTATATTTCAAATGTTTACTCAACATGTCCACGAGCTTTCGAATTTTACCTATCGGCTGTTAATATTCAAATTAATTGCTAATAAACGAGCATCGAGCTGTTTATATTCGTCAGGCAGCGTCATGGCCTCGTTTTTGTTTATCGCCTCTGCCAATGATTTCAACACATGCCATGCAAAAATGAAATTGAAATTACCTTTATCTGCCTTTACCGCCTTCTGCAATCAGATAGCAAACGATGGGAAACAGTAAAAAAGAAAAAAAACTATTCAACCAGGTAGGCCCACCTGTGTTATTTTAGCGTCAATATGCTTTATGCACACACGACTCGACTCCGTTCGACTCGACTTGAATCGTAAATAAATAAGTTCCTGCAATAACAAACATTACCCTTTTTTTTCCGCAAGCACCAGAGAATTATAATGAGATTCTTTAAAGTACTCAATTGCGATTTAATGTCTGTGACGCGACTGTGCGTGTGTGTGCCACGCAGTTCGAATTTAATGGTTAATTAAACAAAAATCTTCTGAAAATAAACATATGCTGTAATGATATCTGAACAAAGTTTTTTGGATCAATGAACTGTCAGGCAGTGTTCAAAACAAATGTATTTGATCTGTAAATAAATTAGTGTAGCATTATTAGGTACTTTGAAGTCTTTAAAGCACAAGTCCAGTGCTGAGAATGATTAGATAAACATTAACATAACAGACTTTACCAAATTTTACATTAACAGTGCTCTGCAAGTTCTAGAAGTTGTATCTCCAGTAAATAGAGCATTAAAGAACTAAAATATGCGGTTTTTAAACAAACTAAATGTATGACAAAATAAAGAAAGCAACATTGCTTTTGTGCAGAGTTTGTATTGTCCACAAAATTGCAGTAATTCAAGGCAGAGACAAACTAAAATTATTATACCCACATAACGCATAAGCAACGCTTCTACTAAACTATGTTTGTGTGTGTTTTGTGCACTTTTGGCACGGTGCAGCTGGGAAAGTGCAAAAACAAAGCGAAATTTTTTGCTTTCAGCAGCAGAGACGCATACATTATATAATTTTACCGCTTGTTTTTTGTGTGTGTGTGCAGAGAACATAAAAAATATAAAATAAATGTATTTTAATTTGTGGAAAGTGCTGCGTTCCAAAAAAAAAATTAAATAATACTTAAATCCATTCAGAAATGTTAAGAATTTCAAGTCAAATTGTTTTGTGATATATATAAATTTATTGTTAACAAATTGCAAGTGCTGCTAAAGCAAAGTATTTATATTGCAAATTCAAAATGTTTGATGTGCTGCTCAGCAATCCGTATGAAATATTCGCACAAGCTCATTGTGGTAAATTGTCAAAGCATCGATCACTCGGTCATAAGGTTAAGGGCGCTTCCAAACATATCGAGCGGTTTCGCTCCACTGTGCAAAAACATCAGTTGTACGACTGTCAAACATTCCACAACTGGTGGCAGTATTTTGCAAATGGAAGGAAACCGCACTCATATTTTGAACTGCAGCGTCAACGGTGTACAAATCGTAGATTTGTTGACCAAATCAAGGATCAAGATGCGGCAAAATTTTTAAAGTTTTTTGTCAAACACGAACCAGAAATTGACCCGAAAATAATTGATAATGAATTACTGAACTGCTTTAACTGTCCATGCAAAGAGATGAAGCGTCGCCTACCACGAAAAACTCACAAAATCTACAAAAAAAAAGGTGTGCCAAAAGATGAAACTGTTCGTATCAACATCAGACCTCCGTCAAAAAAAATAATACGAAAGCCAATAAAACCCTTCGAACCACGCAAATCAATTCTACGCACAAGCCTATCTTTGGATGCTGAGAATCAAGATAAAAAGCCGTTTATAGGACCGTACAAAAACCAAAGTAAGAAGTTGTCATTTGATAATAATGAGAAAACTGTTCGACAAATACCCAGAAGACAAACTGTAGACGAGGAGATTGAAGAGGATGAGGATGATGCTGAAACGAACTTGCTTAAAAAAGAGCCTCATTATGACCTCAAACGTTTTAGTGAAAAGTCCGGACATAGATCATATTTCACATTGTTTCCACAACCAACTGAAACGTCGGATAAAAAACGTGATACACATTCTAAAAAGAGACCAACTCGTACGTCAAGTAAAAAGTCAATTAGTTCTAATAAAAATCCAGATGAAGAAGATTCGTGGGATGGTAATCTAGATGACATGTTGGATAAAAATATGAATATGATAAAGAGATTAGATTCAAAACGTAAAGATTCTTTACCATCTAGAAAATCATCGCGTACTTCCTCGAGAAGATCGAAAGATTCCATTGACGAAAATCTAGAGCACTTGTATGACGACACTCAAAGTATTAGATCGAGTAAGAAACTAAGTATACCAAAAACAAGAGTAGATAAAAGTTTGAACTTGATGGATGGCGATAATCAAAGTAGAAGGCCTACAAGGAAACTAAGTACGACAAAATCAAGATTAGACAAAAGTTTGAACTGGATAAGAGACAGTAATCGTGACGATAGGTCGCCTGTGAGACTAACTATGTCGAAATCAAGATTATACAGTATATTGCCCAAGATGGTTGATGGTTTTGGTATGTCCAGGTCAAGATTGGACAGTAGATTGATTGACAATGAAAGTGCTCGATCGACAAAGAAATTAACAATGTCAAGATCACAAGGTAGATTAACAAAAACGACTGACGATGAAAGTGCTCGATCGACAAAGAAATTAACAATGTCAAGATCACAAGGTAGATTAACAAAAACATTTAGTAAAAGTGGTTGGAAAGTTAGAGACCCCAGCCAGTTGCTCGTAAGAATTTCAGATGCTAAGAGAAAATACTCACCACAAAGAAAATCGCGGAAATCTTACAAAAAATCCGTCCAATCTCTTCATGATCATTTTACAGGAGAATCAAAAGAAAGTCTAAGAGATACGATATTATATAAAGAAACAGATCACACGCCAATTGGTAGTCAAAGACCGACCACAAGCGAGGAAGCAAAACCAAAACTGACGGCTGAGGAAATTACATTACTAAATAAGCTTAAAGAACGGTACAATGCGTTGACACCAAGGTCCTCCAAGAGATCAGAGAGAGTGGGTTCCATTGACAGTTCTGTCAAGCAAACTCGTCGTAGTTTTTCAGCTGAGGATAAGGCGCGAATATCAACAAATGCAACCAAGAAAATGCGCTCAAGTCTCATCCAAATCAAATCCATAAAATCGGCGCCGCTATTTAACTTGCCACCAAGGTATTCAACGGGTAAATTTCTGAATTTCCCCCTTAGGCAAAGAACAGCAAGGCTACAGAGTAAGATTTATAAAAGTAAGTCGGCTAGATCGACAAAAAGTCAAACGCTGGACTCCCAAAATAATGACAAAATCGAAATAACGAACCCAGAACAAAAGAGGCAGAGTGTTCAGTATATGGACAAAGTGAATAGTGTCAATCGAAGGATAGGCATAAACATACAAGCCAAATCAACAGAGGAGTTACCAAATACAACCGGCATGCCACGCAAGAGTATCGTGTCACCCGAGGATATTATGGCAAGTAGATCGCTACTCAGAATGCCCGAATATCCCGTAAAGGGTATCAAATCAAGAACTTCCATGATGAGTAACTCATCGAGTATAATCTGGAGAATAACGACAGTTGGTCGGCAATCTGATGTTAATTTGGAAAGAGTTATGTCACAGACATGTCCACCAATGAATGTGGAACTTTATGTAAACAAATTCTTTGAATCCCTGGACCTGAACAAGTTTAAACATTCACCTAAATTCTGGCCGTGTCCCTTTGAATCACAGTTTGTGCAGGATTTTCGACGCAATAATCGCAAATGCGCTAAGAAATGCCGTCGTATGTCAACAATGAAAGGAACAATTGAGGAAACGACACTACCAAAAGCGGCATCTTCACACAGCCGCAAGACCACTCACAGCGGTGAGCTAAGAAAGGACAAGAGCCACAAAGGACTTCTACCGGAAGTCCCTAAGCAGGAGCCAACTTCACTCGATCTCTGGCGCATGCGTTGCTGTGAAATTTGTAGCAGTTTCGATCAAGTCGAACCCGATAAGCCCTACATGATTGAAATGCGAGAGCGGCAGGCGAAAGAGGAGCTCAAAAATTACTATAGATGCAGTTTAGTACCTCCTCCTGCAGTGCCTAAAGTGAATAAGCAAACAGAGCTGCATAATACACAGACTATAACAGAAAAACTGGAGCTTTGCTATGAAATTCTTACCAATTGCGCCGACATAGTTGATTATAAGTTAAGAGAAAGGGATTGCTTGACTTAACTTAAGCTTAACTGTGTTTTAATAGGTTCAACAAACTAAGTTTGTTGACAGATTAAAACATAGCTAAGTTTAAAGTGTGTTGCCAAAATAAAATAATAAAATTTTAATTTTAAGTAGACCAAAGTAGACCGTGACAAAATAAATAAATATTTTAATAAAGCCAAAAACTGTTTTAATCAACGATAAGTAAACAAAATGACAGGCTCGATAAATGCCAGAACATTTTATAGACATTTTAATAGGCATAGATTAAAGGCAAAAATAAAAAGAAGAATAAAACTCAAAATTGCAAGTGCAAAACCAAAAACTAAACCAAAAATTACAAAATGAATTTCTTACCACCATTATTGCTGGATCGCAGTTGTCTGGTCGAAAGGATAAAGGTGCTGTCACCACTAATCGATAAGCTCGAATGGATCAATACGAATGACACAGCATTTCGTGCCTATTGGAATTACTATGCCAATGGCTGCAAAAAGCGTCAACAGGACATACGTCAGCGTATCGAACAGAATGCCAATTTTGTGCAACACATTAAGAGCAAAAAGGCGGCGTCGTTTTTTAAAATCCTCACCCAAGAAAAGCCGCAATTATTCGATCATTTTTCAACGCCTCAAGTGTCAATGGCCGAAGCACCAAATAGAATATACGAGGAGTTTCTGGGCTGCTTTCAGCGACCCGTCGGGACCAAGTCGAAGGAAAAGCGACGCAAGCGACACAAACAAACGGTTTATGCATGGAAAAGTGAAGTCGATGAAACGCTGAAACGTTTGAGAGGTACACGAAATCCCTATGATGTGGCTGCAATTAAAGATAAACTTAAAAAACTGGAACAATTTCACTCAATGATAAAGCCAGCTCCCTACTCGCCAAGGTTTTCAAAGCCCAGCATTAAATACGAAGCGAGCACTACAAAATCTCCCTCAATTGAAACGGAGGTGGAGACTGAGTTGGACAAGAGTAGAAGTAAGCTAAGGAGTAGAATTATTAAAAGAAGTAAATCAAGTAAACTGAGTAAATTGAGTAAAAAATCAATCGCGGAGGAGGAGGAACCCCAATCGAGGCAAAAATCCCTTATTGATTCAAAACAACCAAGTCTTTTAGGGATGAACAGAAAGTCGAAGGACTCTGCCGATAAGACAATTCCAACGCCACAGGAAATTTCTCTCAATGAGCATTCAATGGACGATTTTGTTAACCAAATGAGGGAACGAAAAAAAATTTTAAACCAGGAGATGCACACCAAAATGCAGTCTATAATTTTAGACAGACCACTCGTGACAAAGGCTCCTGTAGAGCATAAGGAAAAATCCAAGCGATCCAAAACCAAAGTATCCCATAGACCAAGAGAGGGATTACCCAGTGAAGTAGAGCACACTTCGAAGCCTCCACTTCATGCGGTGGAGAAATTTGAGTTCAAGGATCCCATCAAATGGGGCCGAACAAAATACTACTCTCGCCCACAGTCCAGGAGACTTACGCCCAAAATACAGTTTGAAGAAGGGGAAACAATAGAGGAGCCACCAGTCGAAGAACATGAGGAAAAGGTTCATAAGAGGTCTAGATCTAAATCAAAGGAAGTTCCGCGCAGATCGCACAGGAGATCTCTGTCCAAGGGTCACACATCTAAGCAGCATACACTACCGGAGAAATCGGCATCTAAAACCGAACTAAAAGGCAAAGAAAAGGACATGTCACTTGATGAATATGTACTAAATGTAGAACAACTACAATCACAGCATAGACTATCAACGATAAAAAGCAGCATTAATGAGGTGACAACATTAATGAAAATACCCAAAATTAGGAACCTGAAGAAGCTTAAAGGAAAAGGTTATGTCTACAAACCTATGCAGAAATCTATTACTGACCTTGTTCCGAACACTTCGTATTTAGCCGATGACTCTGAGGGCTTTATCAACTGGTACAAGGAGTTTGCCCACACCAAAGCCAAAAGTGACAAAAATCAACAGCAAGCAGTGAAGACAACCACAAGCACCTTAAATGATTCTCAAAATTTTAAAAAGAAACGAAAGAGTTCTAAAGTACTAAGACCGGACTATTCGTATTTGGAAAACAGTGAGCCAAACTTTGAGGAGCCACCTCCATTCGTTGACCCAACAAAGTCGGAGAATAAATTCAAATTGATGGAGAAAAGTACTGATAACACGCTGTCTGCCGCAAGTGAGCCGTTTTTGAAGCCAATTCAGGCAATTTCGCACATTCCTGGTCTCGTAGCAAAGATGAGGGACTCAAGGCTGCAAAATATAAAGGAAACAGACGGACCAGTGTTAGAACACGATTTACCAAAAACCCTACCAAAAGCTACTTTAATACCAAAGTTTCTACGCTATCCAAAAAAGGAGAAACTATACAAGGCACCAACTCATGTGGCAGATAATCAAGCATCCTCAATGAGTATACGCAAAAAAGAGAAAAAAAATCTACTATTTAAGGGCCTTAATTGGACAACAAAACCGGATTTCTATCGCCGTAAAAGTCGTCGCATTAAACGCACTAAATCTCAGAGTATCATGAAAACGGACACAGATAAATTTGATGGTATTGAAAGACGTCAATCATCAATCAGTCAATCAATTAATGGTAGCGATCGTCGGAGCACATCAAATGTGCTGAGACCACATCGTTCAAATCAATCGGCTGTAGTGCACGACATGTCCAAGTGGGACATGTTATTCAGAAATTCGTCCCAAAAATCAAATGTATCAATCAAATCCTCTGAGAGCAAAGATTCGGTAACCAGTAAAACGGATGTGGATCTGCAGCGAGCGGGTTTTAAATTGAATTTTCTAGAAAAGGAGGTAGTATACAAAAATCCATATTCACGGCATAGTTTTATCGATCAAATCACCGATGTTTTTGGCCAGGCTAGTCAGAATATAAAATCTGCAATGGGACGCAAATCAATGAGCACAAAAATTTCAACGTCAGCGACAAAACTTCTTTATGGTTTTCGCGGCAGAGCACAAACAATGAGCCGTCCATATCTGAGATCGCCGCCACAGAATTCGCCAATTAATAATAGTATTTCTAGACAGTTTGGGACAACGCACAGATATGCAGATCCCAAACCGTTATGGATATCTAATTTAATTTCCGAATTCCTAAAATCTCGTAGCATCGAAGAAATCTTCAAGAACAACAACCAGAAAATGTTTAACCTTGAGTCGGAGAACTCCAAGGATGGTAAACCATTAATTCTACGCAAAAGGCACATACGCAGATACAAAAGACCGCTTGTTATAGAAATGCCCGTAACTCCAACGAAAACCTGCATAGACTGTAAAATTTGTAAGCAACTAAAACAAAAACCCTCAAAGCACATACAACCCTATATGCTGAAAATGCAGTGTCAACACAAGAAGAACGAACTGCGTTTATACTACAGACAGATGATGCTACGCAATTCGCTGAGAGAAAAGGAAATTGAAGCGAAAAGACTTCTTGAAGATACGCTCTGTCCGAGTGACACATCTTTTCATCCATTAATGGCAATTTAAGTCACCTCAAGTCAAACAGCATTTAAAGTCAGTCTTTTGTTTGGTCAAAAAATATGCAAAGTTTCAGAACACTTAACTTGAAACTTTGCATATGATTTGACCTCACAAAAGTCTGAAAACAAATGCTTAAAATCAATGACTTTTCTTTGTTTAAATTTGAATTTTCTAATAAAATCCTGACGTTCCTGCGCTGCAGACATTTTGTATAAAACATGTGCAACAGACTTTAAATGCCAGCATTATCAGTGTTGGCTTTCCCTTTGACCTGTTTCCGGCTTTACCCCTTAGTTTTCTAGTGTTACGTGCTGACGTTTTGACTTTAGTTTTATATTTGTTGCTGTTTTGAACATTTACAAGCCAGCAAGCAAATATAATCACACCAAGGGAGAGAAACAACAAGCTATAAAATGTTAAAAGTGATGACTACCAACAAATGAGCGACTATGAGATGTGCCCTAAAGGATGTCTGAATAAAATGAAGTTTAAGCATACCCAGTCTAGTTTTACCTGTAGGGTATCGGATGAAAATCAAAATACCAACAGCATGGGCCAGCAAAAAGTCGGTCAAGTGCTTTAGATAGTTTAGAAGTGGAGAGAGACAGGCACAAGCATGCACAAAGCAAGTTTATATTTATAAGGCATTAAATCAACACAAAAATGCGAATGCAAAATACTTTAAGAATGGCACAAACAAAGGCAAAAACTATGCGTAGATTTATGCTAGTTTCTTCATTTCAACCTACGCTTTTATTGCCTTAGTTTTATTGTACTAACTTTAAGCCAGAAGTTTGAAATGGCATTTTACGCTGGAAAGTATGCTAAAGAAAATGTTCAGCTCAAGGTACAAAAGCTTATGGTCTTAGTGGTGCGTTGAAAGGTGGGAGGGGGGGAGGGGAACGGAAAGGTAGTCTGCAGGTGTTAACTCGCATTAATGCTTATGACAGCTGCGACGAAGGTGTGTATGAAGCTGACTAAGAAATTTCATTTACGGCCAATTAAATCGCCACACAAAGGAAAATCTAAATGAGCATCGCACACAAATCCCACATTTTCCTTTTCCCCCATTTTTAATTTAAAACTTTAGCTTTAGCCGTTAGAAACAATTCAATTTGCTTTTTAATATGCACATAAATTGTTTAATTCACATAAATTTATTAAAAATTTCTCGCTGAGCCAGAGATTTATTTAATTGACTGACAAACCATAAAAATACTTGCAACATTGTTGCAGTTACAATATAATTAAATCAACTACAAGTTAATTGAAAGTTGTAGTAATTTGATTGTGGAAGTTTTTAATTGAAAGCAGTTTATTATTAAGTTAAAACAAAGTGTTTACAATTGTGAGTAGAAAATTGATTTAAAGACTTACAGAAAAAGTTTTATTAATTACTTGGCAATTGCTTATATTTTCTTCCAATTTCAAGTCCTACAAAATTTTTCTTTGCCCACTGAAATCAAAAGGTTTCCTTGACTTAGCGGAATTCCCAAAACCTTCGCGTAATAATTTTGCCAATTATAAATCGCGTTGCAAAAAAAATGAGATTGAAAGCGGTTTGAGTTCGACAGCATAAAAACAAGTTGTTAATGAGTTTTCATTTCTTTTCTAGCATTCCCTTTTGTGCATTCAGTTTAGCAATTATCTATTGGTAAATTCCAAGAATTTTTTTTGCGGATTTTGGCAGAAATTCGTTTGCTTTTTTCTTAGGTGGGTAGAGAAATCACTGGCAGAATTTTGATTTCATTGACTATTCAAATTTCACAATCACATTTGGCTAATACAAAAATTTGGTTGTACTTAATGCGGCAATCAGTGTGTCAGTCGACCCACGTAAATATAATTATGCTAGCACACATACGAACAAGAGAGAGCAGGAAAAGAAAGCGAGAGAAATGGACAGAGAGAGAGAGAGAGAGCGAGTGGGTAGCGACAGTGAGGAAAAGACAACCATCAATCAATCATACGCAGCGTGAACCGTTGCCATATCAGAAATGATGATGACGACGACTTTGTTGTTGCTGCTGACAATCACACACACAGCGCCACGAGCCAACGGTAGATAAAAATCCGCGAAAGAGTATATATACACACAGAGAGAGACATACAAACACGTGTGCCTTTGAAATGCAAATAAGTGTGTCTAAAGCGAATTTGTTACGAATTTTGTGCGAATTTTGTACACAAGTCGCAAATCAAAATGCACACACACACACACACACCTACCTTACAGACGTTGAGAACGGCGGGTGTATTGGGTTTGGTGGTTGGTGTGTAATACGAGGTGTGCGTGGTTTTTGGCCTCCAGGCCGCCTCTACACCAGTTACTCCTCCTGTTCCACTTGTTGTTTAGTTACTTTTTTCTTTGCTTGTTGCTTGTCGCTTGTTGCTTCTTATTTATTCTTTTCTCTTTTTGTGTTGTTGTTGATAAACGAAACATACATTCGGCAAATTTGTTTGAGGTGCCACATAAAAAATAAATCAAGCGAAAGTTGCAGAGAGTGAAAAAAAACACAACGCGGAAAATGAAAGAAAAAACCACAAACAAAAATCAAGCAAAAAGTAGCAGAAATAAAAACTCGTCGAAAATGATTTCACATTTATTTGATTTTATATAGAAATCTAGCTAGGTATATAAGCAGATTTCTATACGCACGTATGTAGCTGATTATTTTTTAAGGCTGTGTTACAGTCACAGTAAGTCTCCTGTAACGCGTCTCACGCGCCTACCGAGCTCATCTATAATCTATCAAGTTTATCCTTCAATTCTTAAGACATTTCTATACTTTTTTTGTAAGCAGACAATGTACATTTTTTGTAAAAACATACTTGACTTTAATCTACGATAATCACTTTGTTTAGCAGACAGTTCATGACCCTCATGACTTGGTTTATTCTATGAATTTCTAGACCAATATTTTGCCAACACAAATTATACTAGCCCACATGACATTAAATTCTTTTGGCTTAATAAATTTGCTTTTTCTCGACCTATTTTTATTTTGGTAACACAACGTTGCTTTCATATTTTTATAGCTTTATACAAAAATTGGCAATACCGAAAGTATTTTTATTTTTAATCTCTTGACAACAGGTTTCTATATTTTTATGATTATCTTATCATAAAAACAACTTTTTAGCAGTTTTTCTTTCTCAACACTTTAAAGCGAACTTTAAGCTTGATTGAACATGTTACAACGTGCACATCTTCAGCGAGAATTGCATGAGCAAGTGTTTGTGGACATGTGTTTTGAATAATGATTATGATGATGATGATTTGCGCCTTTCTGCTCGTCTACATATGGTAATTTTTTTCATGTTTAACTTTTCTGTGGATTTTCTAGTTCACTCGGCGCCAAATTCGTTTAAGTTTCTTTTGCCAAAGTAAATCAAAATAATGCAAATTATATTTGTTTGATATTTGTATAAAATGTTGGCATTTTGATTTACTGCTTCGTATTTTGTGTAAACTAATAAATTCAACAATTTTATTAACGACATAAATTTTGTAATTTTTTTTTGTTTTCACTTTAATTTTCAGCACATTTTAGTTGCAACATTGTTGCTGGCAACAAATTAAACTTGCACTTGAATTGCATGCCTTTCACTCGCACTCGCACGCAAACGCTAACACTCCGTCTCTCTTGCTCACTAACACACTCTCCCCTTGTTAGTGATAACGGTTTTTGTAGGTCCTAAACAAATCTGTTGATTTTGAAAATTGTTACGCGTTTTATCCGCTACCTTTAGAATGCCACGTCCGCTTTTCGAAGACACTCAACAGCAACTGTTGCAAATATCGAAAAGGCAACTTGTGGCTGCTGCTGCTGATGCTACTGCTCCGTTGCAGCATCTTCCTAACCGTCCAAAAGCTTTTACCAAAAAAGCTTTCACATCAAACTGTTGATTTCACTGCCAGACGCAAGAGAGACACAGGCTAAGAGAGCGCTTTTAAGAGCGCCCGACTGAAGGAAGTTTCCTAACTGAAATCTTTGTGCCACTAATAAGTTGTTACTCATTATCTAAATTAGTTGTAGTACTACCAATTTTCTTCTTTTTTTCTTCTTCTGTCGAACTCGTTGCTTTTAAAAAATTACTTTTAATTTTGTAAAGTTTTGCAAGTTTTCAGCGCTCTTTACCTTCGAAAGTTTTTGACTTTAATGTTTGGGTTAAGGCAAAAAGTTAACGTTAACTAGTAAGCAGCTTATTCTGTGAAAATTTTTAATGCATCCCAGCTAATGTTTTTTTTCTCATTTTTGTTCGACTTAATGGTTACTTTTTGTTGATTTTATTCAAGGTTTTTGTGTTTTAGCTGCGTGAGTTTTTCAAAGATATATCCATAATTTTAGCTGGTAGAAGTGGCAACTCTTTGAAGCTGTAGGGAAACTCGCTTAGCTAAAGTTCTTAGAGTCACTCACCAAACATCTAAACAAAACATTAAAGAGCTAGAAAATGGCAGCGTTGCCACCTAGCCAACATTTCACAGCAGCCATTTTACAAGCCTCTAATAAAGCAATTTTGGCGGTACTCCAATTTGGCATCTCTGGCAGTCAGCAGAGCTGAAACACATGATTTTTACCGAGCTTTCACTGGGACTATTACTTAATTTATATTATATTAGTTTAGTCCCGACACAAACACACTCTCACACACACATGCACTCACACACAGACACACGCAGAGAGCCTGAGGTGTTTATGTGTTAATGTTGAGTTTACCAAAGCGACACTTGTCAATCTTAACGGTAACTCACACCTCTCAGCCAACACAAACAAAAACACGCAGACACTCACACACACACACACACAGACAAGAGATGAGCCTGAAAGCTTTGAGTATTTTTGGACAAACAAAAAACGCCCACGTGTAGAGGACGAAGGACTCGGCTTAAGAGACCAATGGAAATATATACACAGAGGTATGTGTGTAAGTATATACCCTCTGCTTGGGCAGCGGCAGCAGGTGCTGCACATGCAACAGGAAGTACCACAAACTGATGCCGCCTTTCAAGGCTAAAAGACAGATTGCATGGGGCTGGATTGGCCTGGACTAAGGACACACGTTTCGTAAATTTCTGTCGAGCGGAAGAAGCAAGGCCATGCATGCCACAATTAATTGATAGACTGGCCAATAAAAGACAACTCGATTACTTTGCTTGGCAGCATATTAAGCCTTCATTCAAAATGAGCTGAAAACTGTGCGATGAAATAATCAAAAGGCAATTCAATTTGAGACATTAACGCACGAAAGCCGCCATTTTGAAAGCCACAGCTACTTAACTATTACTTTCGGCCAACGCTTGAGATTATGCTCGTTCATTGACTTTATAATTAGCGGCGTAATTAGCAACACTTCTCCCTCTCCCTCTCTCACTCTCTCTCTCTCTCTCTCTCTCTCTCTCTCTATTTGTGTATTGTTTTACCAGGTGTATTGAGAACTATAATTAGTTGCGCGCATTGTAGTATTCAAGGCCCTTTTGCTGTTTGAACTGTGCTAACTGCAGTGCTAATCTATAATTAATAACGCACAGAGCTATTGATTTTGGGGTTGTGCGGTTGAGCTGCCTTGTGTCTAAAATATCACGTGCAACTGCTTATGACACAGTGGGCGACAATAGTGACCTTCGATATGCATCTAATAATATAAGTACTCACCTGTTACCTTTAATGCATTTTACATTAAACACAAAACATTTTCAGCTTGCAATTCATTTGGATCACGGTTTTTCTTTGATAGAGCATTTGATCCTCAGATTTTTGATAACAGAACTTGTAGCTTTCAAGTTGAATCCAAATGCTTTTAAATAAAATCAGCGCCACCTTGCAGTTGCTAGCATGCGTCATCTACATGTCAGCAACAAAAGCATATCCATGACACAAACCACGAGAAACTCTGGTTTCAAACCCATTATTATTAAGGCCAGCCATGTTTTTTTTCGCCGGCTGCCACCGGTTCTTAGGAGCACTATTTCGTGCGTACGTTGATTTAACCCGGCCAAAGTAACAAAACTAGCAACAAGCTAACACCGAATTCACAAATGTATAAAGTTTAACTAATAAATAAACGTGTTTTGCGAGCTTTTTGCTTCGAAATTTCACTAAAAATTTAAATAAATAGTCTCTCCGAACAAAGCTGAGGGTAGCCGCGCTTTTACTGGGTTATTTTAATCAGAGTCGCTTTCGATTCGATGTTAGTTCACTTGAACTATTTACATTTGAACCAGTGAGCTACTTCAGTGAACTTAGATGGACAACTCTACCTTTCTGAACGATACAATACAACTCTACTTGTTGTTGTTGGTTGGAAAATACAATTAAAAATTGATTCCATTATTTAAATATTCAAAGTATCAAGGTGAGTACAAGCAGCGGCACACTATGAGCCCAGAAAATGAGACAAATGGCAAATAGCTGTCGAAAAACGTGTTAAAAGTGCGGTTTGAAAATAGCGCGTCACAAGTGTGTGTGAGTGTGTGAAAATGCGCTATCGTACGAATAAAGTACACAACTGCAACAGTTAACGCATTTTTTCGACCAATATTTGCAATAACTAATTTTCTCATACATTTTCTTCCCAACGCTAGACAACAACAACGCGGCGGGTGGCGGCGGCAAAAAAATACCGAAGAAGCACAAAAAAAAAAAAGAAAAATTTGCAAGGTGTTTGTGTGTGCGTTTATGTGTGTGTGACAACGACGAGCAACGACTTTGCTGCTGCTGCTTTGCTTGGTGCGTGCGCGCTGTCGCAGGGGACCAACACACACACTCACTCACTCATCAAGAACTGCAATTGTATTGGTGTATCCTTTGGCATTTCTGCGAGCTTGGTTGGACGTGCGAGAGAAAATTCGCTTTTACCAAATAATAAACAAGTGCAACTGAAGTTGAATTGAAAATCAAAAGCACACACAATGGAGAAGAGAATAGAATTGGAAAGACGCGCACGGAAAGCAAACCAGGTGAGTTTTTTCTTTTTATCTCATGCTAGATATTTGTTAAAATTCTAATTGATAATGTGGTGAACATGCCAGAGGGAGATTGAACGAAAGGCAAGCCGAAAAAACGCGCAAAAATTACCATTCGGGCTGTGATTACACAAATTTTTCATTACAATGCGCTCTGTGCTCTGCGATATTTTAAATGTGTGTGTGCGAGTGCCCTGCAACAACAACAACAAATACGCCATGATGTAAATCTAGTTTCAATTTGTGCCGTTGTCGTTGTCGACGCCATATAAAAGAGCGCAAAAGCACCGAAGAAGCGGCAAATATAACATCCATCGTATGAAGAAAAAAAAATTGATCGCCATAAGCAAATTCACACATGCACGCTGCTACGTGTGTGCGTGTGATTATTGTGTATGTGTGTCGCGAGCAGTGTTGCCATGTGCGCGCATTTTTGCGCCTTTGCTTTGTTCAAAATGCAAAAAAAATTGATGCATAAATTCTAATTGTTTCATATAATCATGCAAATAAGTGCAGTCAGTGTGTGCAAATACATATAGAGACATCGGCTTGTTTTCTGCGTGTTAATGCAAAGCTGATCGCGACACGCACAAAACGGAGAAGCGCACCTGAAATTGCGCCAGCTGGCAATGCTTCTATAATCTGTTTTTGTTGTTGCTATTGCTGCTTTGCTGCTGCCGGCCTTCAATTGTGACAAACACTGTAATAAACAAGCATGCATATGTATAGATGTATGCGAGTGTGTGTCTGTGTGTGTGTGTGTGAAGATGGCTCTGTGTACACGTGTATAAGTTTGTATGCTATGCTGCTGCTTGTTGTAATTTCAGGTTATTTGATACCAAAATGTATCTATAACAACATTATAGCGCGCGCATCATTCATATGTAGTACGCAACAACGCCAAAGAACCGCACACAGAGTCGCATACACACAATCAAAGACATCCCATACACACTACAAGCACACACACATACTCCTATACAGGCTAACAAGAAACGTGTATGCACATAATAATCGACACATTCTCGCCAATGCCGATGGGTCGCCAGCTTTAGCTATAGCTGCTGCTACTGCTGCTGGTTGAGACGACATGCACACACAGTCAGGCGTATTGACTGCGCAGTCATAAATATCCACTCACACACACACACACACGCGGAGACTTATATGTGCATACGTCGTATAACTTCCGTCGCAGGCTAGACTTTTCACAATGCAAAAAACCGGCCGCCCCAAACGGTACATGCATGCACTGTTTACATGCACTTCTCCCCCATCTCACTCATCCTGAATGCATCTTTCTCGCTCAGCGCAAGAAATGCGAAAACGAGCGGAGGAGCAGAGACAAACCTGTGTCTTTCTTTTTTCTTGTTGTTTTTTTATTTGTGTGTGGCACTTCTGCTGATTAATAAACATGCGCTCTGGCAAGGCCTAACCAATCAGGCAGGCACCCACACCCCACCCCCAAAAAGCGCGCCCGCTGTGGTGCACACAAGAGGCCCAACTACAGACACTCACACACACACACACATTGACAATATGTTCAAACACAAAAGCGCCAAGAACAAAAACAACAACGCATACACAGCCAAAGCTAAGCTGATATGCACACGCTCCAAAGCTTAAGCTGCGTACGTACGTGTGTGTGTTTATATGGCGCATTCATTTAGCTATGCGTCTGTATGTGTGCATGTAACTGTCCAGTAGAAAAGAGATGAGAGAGAGAAACGATTCTCCAATGGGGCCCTTCTGTGCACTGGTAAAATTGTTGCCAATAGCAACTAGGTAAATCTGTGTACTGCATTTGTCTAATTGGGCTAATCAGAAATCAATCCACATAAACTGGCCTTTTGTATGTTTTGACGCACAATCAAAACGTTTACCAAAGTTGCCCCCTCCCTTTCAGTAACACAGTTAATCGCGCGACACAAACAAAGTTTTCTGTCTGCTTTTCTTTTGCTGCGCTTACAAGCGCAACAAATACAAACGTCAGTTTGTCAACATATTGTTGTTGGGGCTGGTGCTGGTGCTGCCGGTTTGTTTCATTTCCACAAATTGCAGGACTTATGCTGTTGAGTTACCCCCACCCACCCATTATCCATCCACTTTGTACGTTTTCATTTCGTTTCATTTGTTTGGCGCTGCCATGTTATCAGCACTTGCTCTTTGCTCTGCTCTTTCAGTGCCCATTCTCGCGCATTCCGTTTTGTGGCGCGTACGTCACACGTACACGCACACACATATACATATACACACGGCTGAAAAAATGCTATTACATAAACGCGTTGCCACTTTTTCAGCCACAGCTGCAGCGCAAATTGTTTGAAAAATCATTTTTGTATCTCAGCACATTGTAATTGTTTTTACCATAACGTTGTTCGATGCTCAATTGCGCCATTTAGTGTGTGAGAATTGTTTTCAATCTACAAAAAAAATTTCTTTTGCGTTTGATCGATTTTTTGCGTATGTATTGTTATTCATTTTGAGTATTTTTTTTTCTTGCTTTGCGCTTGTTCTGCCACACGTTCACACAGACATGGCGGACTGTCGTCTCCGACATGCTGAATACACAGGC
Source organism: Drosophila acutilabella (assembly GCA_035046005.1). Lineage (NCBI taxonomy): Eukaryota > Metazoa > Arthropoda > Insecta > Diptera > Drosophilidae > Drosophila > Drosophila acutilabella. The sequence goes on along the minus strand of JAWNOK010000024.1, from coordinate 10,908,236 downwards.
AGTGTGACCAGACTGTCAAATGAGATATATGCCCATTTCCGTTTAAAATGCATACGAACAAAATACCAAAATCGGTTATTTAAAAGATGAAAAAAAAACTTATATTTCAACAACTTTGTGTTTGTTAACAGATCTCAGAGCTGAATCTGGACAACTGCAGGAGTACAAGCATCGTTGGCCTTACAGATGAATATACCGCCTTGGAATCTTTAAGTTTGATCAATGTGGGCCTTACTACACTCAAAGGTTTCCCCAAGTTGCCCAACCTAAAGAAATTGGAATTATCCGATAATAGAATTTCGAATGGCCTCAACTATCTGACGACCAGCCCAAAACTACAATACTTAAATTTGTCTGGTAATAAAATCAAGGATCTGGATACACTGAAGCCATTGGTGGAATTCAAGAATCTGGCTGTCTTGGATCTGTTCAATAATGATGCCACCCAAGTGGATAATTATCGTGACAAAATCTTTAAGATGTTGCCATCATTATCTTTTCTGGACGGGTAAGTAAACTCCACAATTGCTATAAAATAATTACAATTTTTTTTTATTAATTTTTATATTTACTTTATACAGTTTCGATGCCAATGATGTGGAAGCGCAATCGGATGGCGATGATGATGAGGAAGTCAATGGCAACGACTCCGAGGAGGAAGGTATGTATACATATGGGTTTATAGAGAAATAAAAGCTGAACTTTCAAACCACTATTAGTAACTTAAGCCTTATCAACCTACATAAGTTCATAAGAATGTCCGTCTGTATCTGCAAAATAACCCCACCTATTAACAGAATATTCATGTGAAGACTCAGTTCATTGTATCATAAATACACACACCCACACACGCACATCTCAACCACAGATTCTGTCGCCTTTCAGATGAACGCAGTGCGTTCTGTTTAAATGGTTTAGAGATCGATTTAGACGAGCTCGAGGCACTGGAGCAGCGTGTTAAGGCCAAAAAACGTTTGCAAGACGATTCGTCCAAGCCGCCGCCTCCACCTCCAGATGCCGCCAGTGATGAAGTTGACGAATTAGATGAATATTTAAAAGAATTACAATTGAAAGAAACTGCAAAACAGACTGTGATAGAGACAGATCCTAAAACGATAGAGACCAACAGCAATCCAAGCACAAATTTTGCCATATTACTCTATTGGTTTTTAGCAATATTAAATCTGGCAAATGCCACCTATTGTAAGCATTAAAAATTTGCATTCGATTTGTATCTAATAACACGTTATTTATTTTCATTGTTCGCTTGCAGTTTCTGGTGATGATGACGACGAGGATGGCGATAGCGATGAGAGCGACGATGAAGATAATGGCGATGTATCACTATCGGAGGTAGTACAAAATATGGCGAAGAAATAGAACCACAAATAATTATAATTTATTTATTTTTAGGTGTATAATGATGATCTAGAGGAGGATAACTCCGATTGGGAAGAGGGTGAAGGCGGCGGCGGCGATGATGATGAAGATGAGGATTCTGATATCGATGATGCCGATGGTGAGGCAAACGAATCGGCCGCATCGGTCAATGCCAATGATAAGGAGGGTGATAAGCCAGGTAAACTAAAAAGCTACTTTAAATTAAGCAAACTGATTAACTAAATTAAATATTTTCATTCTGCAGAAGAGTCGCAAGCCAGAGGCAAGAAGAGAAAGCATGATGGTTAAAAGGAAAACACCATTAATAAATCTACAACTGTATCGTCTTTGTACGTTATAAATTTAAAAAAACAAAATACAACCACAAAAACACACACACACATACAACAACAAAAACACACATCATATTTTGATAAAAACAAACAAAATAAGAAAACAAAAAAAAAACAATCAAAAAATCTAAGAAAAACAAAAACAACAGAGAATGATAAAGAAAAAGATTAAAAGAAAGGGTCCCATTAGAAAAACCAACATTTGTTTCGTTACATTTTAAGCTTAAATATTCTAAACACACCCAAACACACACATACAGACACTCTTAAACAAAATGTAATAATCAAATGGAATACAAGAGAAAAGAAATAAGTTTAAGTCGATACTAAAAAAAGCTCACACAGACACACACATACTTAAACAACTATAGCAATCGAATCCAAAATTTTTCACCCACACACACACACACCCAAAAGATAAAAAGAGTTACAGTTTAGTGATTTTGTAAAATTGCTAAGCATTAAGTTACAACAAAAACAAAATGATTATGACACGATATTTTCATGTTAAATTTAAACAAAACAACAGATTTGCTAACTTGCGCATCCACAAATATTGCAACATTAAACTACTTTCCAATATTGTTTTTTTTTTAGTTGCTGCTTAACCGGTTTCGTGTTATAAAAACAGAAAAAAATAACATATTTACTGCTAAGAAGAATTTTTAACTAACTCTTAAGTCATTCCTTTTTGAATATATACATTAAATACAAAATACACATAAACATTAACATTAGTTAAGCTCAATTATAATTTATACTACTTCCTTATAGTGTGAACAAAACAAAACACAACGCAAACTAATTCATTGTTAATCCAAAATCCATTCATTTTCAAAACACACACAACACACAAACTTATTTTGAGCAAATTTGTTTAATTTTAAGTAATATACACATATAAACTATATTATCGTACAGATTGTTTCCAGTTCTTCAAAGGCAGTAGCATGTTTTAAATAATTAACGCAAGTAAAATGCAATACAACAATATTAGAAATTTTATTTTTTTTTATAATTTTCATGTCATTCAAATATGCAATACAGGCAAATTTGTATAAAACACCCGAAAGCGAAACCGAAATACATACAATTAAATAATTTTAAAATCTATTGTTTCACTTCCAAAAATCATTTAAGGGACTTTCTCTTTATGGAACAATGCTGTTCTAATTTGTTTAAATAAATTCCACTTTCGAAAGCTTAAATTTAAATTTAACAGTTTTAGCTGTAGTGTTCTTTGTTAACAGTGCCATAATGAGTAAAATGTTACTTAACATTATCGCATATACATTTCTGGTATTTATTAACCGAATATTAGGAATTTAAATGCATGTAATAAATTAATATTGACTGCGTTTATAAAGTATTTTAATCAATTTAACTTTAAATAGTATAGTTAACATTTATAACACAGTTGCATTGCTGCTAACCAACACTGCGAGAATGCAATTCATTTAGCAACACTTTTGCAGCACTCAACATGCGCAAAATAGGAAGCAGGCAGAGCAGAGATATGTTAAAGCGAGAGCGCGATAATCAGTCAGCGTTGACTACAACGTCGCGACGCTGTCGACGTCTCTTTATTTGACGTCGAATCGTCGCTGCGGCTGGCTGTGTGAAAATATACATACTAGACAAGTAGACTGCGCTGCCTGCTGCATTCTTGGAACAAAATTTCACTGTTGGCAGCGACTGAGGAATAAAATTGAACGTCGACGTCGCGACGTTTCTTCCTCGAAGAAGACCAAATCAAAATAAAAACAAATAAACTATAAAGGGTGCGTGCGCGCCAATTATTTAACAACAATTAGCAAACGAAAGAAACAAAGTGAGTTTAAGTTCAGTTTACTGGCAATAATTTAATCAAGTGGCCAATTTACACACAAAAAACACATTAAACACACATACATACACGTACCACACATATATGTATATGTGTACAAATAACTAATACTACGACCTGTGTTTTTTGGTGTTTCTCGCAGTGCACACTCTGAGTGCAGCCATCGAGATGGACAAACTGGATGCCAACCTGGAGCAGCAGTTTGATCTCAATCTAATTGAGGCGGTCAAAATGAATCCCGTTATATACGATCGCTCACATTACAACTACAAGCATTTTGTACGCAAGGCGCAAACCTGGAAGCAAATTGCCGAAACACTCGGCGTAAGTGGTAAGTGAAATTTGTTGCAATCGTTATAATATGTTGGGTAAACGTAAACGGGTCCAAAGGGACGCACCAACCGAACCATACAACTGTGGCAAGTGAAATTGGTTTGGGTATCAGCCGAGGCGGTTGACGGCTGGCGGCGACGACGACAACGACGATGATGACGACGGCGGCAACGACAACGACGACGATGTCGTCGCTGCAAATTGATTAATTCTAAGTATGGCGAAGAGGCCAACAAAGGGGGTAAGAGTGGGCTGGCAACAGAGTCACAGAGACAATATCGTCGTCGGCAGTCGCAGTAGGCAGCGGGCATCGGCAGCAGGCGGGCAGCAGTTGCAAGTGTACAGAAACGACGCAAAAGTGAACGGCGACGCGGCGGAGACGCGACTGACAGTTGTGAAATGTCAGGAGCGCAACTCTTGCTTCGCGGGTTAAACGCTATTTTGCTAGACTTGCATAACTGTTTCTTTCTTCTAATTAAATTGCTGATATTTGATCGAAGAGAAACTTAAATATTTTAATAAAAAGCAGGAAAACAACTTTTACTTGCGCCCTATTTTGGGCGCTTTAATTGCGCGCCTGACACCGCTGTCGATGTCGACTGTGCTCGCGCAGTCAACATTTTTGAAGTTGCTGTACTTTTGCGTCGCAGTAGTTGTCTCTGTCGCACGCACGCTGCCTGCGCCAGCGTTTATTTTTATACAACTGCTACTGCTGCCGTCGCTGCAGCTGCTGGCTGTTGTTGGTGGTTCACTCACACAGATACAAACAAACACGCACACTGAAACAGGGTATCGTCAACCGAACGACCGACCAACCGAACAGCTTTCATTTCACTTCATGAGTAGTATACCAAACTGTATACCAACAAAAATGCTTCGTCTCTTTGCCCCCAGTCATTCAAATTTTCTGTTATATGCGGTGGGCCCCAAATTTTATATACACATTCATACATATGTGTGATTTTCCACCGATGAATTATGCAAGAAATGAAATCGAAATATCAAAACCCATTGGCGCCAAACCGTTGAATGTGGCATGTAGCAGTTTTTTGAAGACTGCCACAGATTCTCTGCTTGGGTCGCTGCTGGCGTAACCAGCGCCAAGCGAGGGCAGAATCAACTCGTAGTTGTAGTCGACGTCGACAGCAGCAGCGGGAACGCGTCTGGTCGGCCGCTCGGAAGCTGCTGCTGTCGCTGCTGGCGTACCACGGATTCAGCTTCAGCTCAGCTGCTGCTTCTGCCAACAGCAGCTAACGCCGTTTGTTCAAGTGCCTGTCAACGGGGGCGGGGATTGATGATGGTGACGTCTCGCGGTTTGTTTTGGTTTGCAATTTGACGTATGTACATATGCGGCTGCTGGCTGACGTACTCGTGGCGTTGCCACCCCCACGAAGAAAAAGCAAACAAAATGATAACAGTTAAATGTAATTCTTTTATTAATGATATACAGTCGACATAAATTATTTTATGTTATTTATTTGTTTTGTTATTTTGCAGAACAAAAATGTACCAAGCGATGGAAGAGTTTGCGAGATAAGTTTGCGCGCGAAATGAAGCTGTGCCAAGAATCGCGCTGGCGTTATTTCAAACAGATGCAGTTCCTGGTCGACTCCATCCGGCAATATCGGGAATCGCTGTTGGGCAAGTGCGCCAATGGCAGTCAGAATGCCAGTCAGGTGGCCGATCCAACGCAACAGCAACAGGCACAACAACAAACCGTTGTGGACATATTTGCGCAGCCTTTCAATGGCAGCGCTACAACATCCGCACAGGCGCTCACACATCCGCACGGTAAGTACTAGCACAACAAATTTCACTATAAAAGCAGTCTTTTAATACTAAATGTTTTTGGGTCTTTTGCAGAGATAACTGTGACTGGTGATGCTCAGCTGGCAACTGCCGTGGGCAAAGATCAGAAGCCATATTTCTATGAGCCGCCATTGAAGCGTGAGCGGAGCGAGGAGGAGCATAGTGATAATATGCTAAACACCATCAAGATATTCCAGAACAATGTCTCACAGGCCGTCAGTGCCGAGGATCAATCGTTTGGCATGGTGGTCACCGATATGCTCAACACGCTGGGCGTGCGACAAAAGGCAGAGGCCAAAGTGCACATCATTAAGTATCTGACGGATATGCAACTGCTGGCGCAGCATAACAAATATTAACTGTCGGGCTGTCTGCAACATTACCAACAGCAGCGTCAATTGCTGCAACAGCTGCAATTGGAGAATGTCCTCGACTCGCGATGGTTACTGTAAGCAGCTGCATACAACACCAATAACATCAACAACAACATGAAGATCCCTTTAACAGGAGCCGCCTGTTGCCACACACACGCACACTCATTTGGGTGTGTGTTGTCTTTTAATAACTAATTCTTAAAAGTCAAACTAAAGTTTAAAAAATTAGTTGTAAAATGAAAAAAAAGGAAAGGAATGGAATGGAAAGGAAAACACTTCACTTACATACATTTACATAAAATACATTATAATTTAGCAGTACGTAAATCATTAAATATGTATAATTCATATATATATTCCTTGATTTCTCGTAGTTGACCGCAATTTAATTCTCTCACCCAGTTTAGATGTGTACAAAAGGCAAAGAAAAACAATAAGAAAGAAAGCGAACTAAAAATGAAAATGAATATGGAAAAAATGAAACTGGTTCTAGAAGAGATACAATTTACAAGTGTTTTTTTCCAACCTCTAATATTTTGTACATTTTTGACTACATTTAGTTTAAATATGCCATCGGGTTTAGTTTTGTAATTATGTAAGTAAAATTGTAAAGAAAAGAAAACAAACGAAAACGAAAAAAAACGTTATTATAATTTTGTAAGTTCTGTTGTAATATGCTGAAAACGCTTGAAATTTAATTTAAAAGGTCTTATTTAAGTTCAATCCTTTTAAAGACACATATTTACACAAAAATATATATACATACACATAATACATATATATTGATAAAAAGCGCATATTACACAATTTCACTTGAACATATTTCTCAAAATTTATAATTTTTGGAATAATCAATGCCGAACATTTGTATGAAAGTCAGCACAATCGTGTGTAGTTTCACAGCAATATTTAACAAACATAAATTGTTCAATATTTCAATTTACATAAATGTTTTGATGTACATGAAATCATTAATTGTGCAATTATTTGCAATAAAAACGTTTACAACCCAAATATTCTTTAAATTAAATAATAGTTCGAATTTTGATTGATCTGGCAGCACTGCTCGGACGTAAACAAAAAACAGCTGAGCGACTAGTTATACTTTCACACAACTCACATTATTTTTATGTAATGTCGGCGAAAAGCGAAAATGCTGAGACAAAATCACCAAATACCAAAGACAAGTTAGATGACACATGGGCTGTAAGTAATTAGCTTTAAACTAACGAATATAATTAATGAATGATTCTAACAGATTCGTCCCTGCCACTTGTACAAAGATGAGTATGACGATTGCAGCAGTTTCAAGGCACGTTTCCATCAATATTTTATATTTGGTCAGGACACCGACTGTTCTCAGTGGCTAACAGACTTTAAAAACTGCGAACGCTATGAGCAATCGAATGGCAATGATGTGGAAGCTGGCGCCGCCGTCATCAAAAGCGAAGAGCAGCGAAGACTTACACGATTGCGTTCACACTTTGCCAACGATACGTGGACAAAGCGCAAACAGCCGCCAGAGGATTGGGCAAAGCCGCTGCCCGAATGGCTTCAGAAGCGCAATGAAAATACATATTTGGAGCTTAAGCAAAAGGAGTTGACAGGCGTGGCCACAGAACAAATGGAAGAACAGCGTTCATTTTGTGCCATCATGTAAACAAATAAAGGTCTAAGAACAACAACGACAAGAAAGGAGGCTTTTAATTACACATGTTGGGTCATTTGTTAGCTGTCTGGCAACGCTGTTTAAACAGCTGTTCGCGTGTTGTTATTCTGGGGGTGTTGTTTTTAACTCGACGCACATTTCGCTATACACTTTTTTCTATTTGGACAAAGTGACACAATTAAATACGACTTTTGAAAATGTTAAAGGGCAGCACATTAAAAGCACTGGATGTAAGAATTCTGCAGCGCATCATTGAATCAAGGTCAGCAGGTAAATATAAGTTACATAATCTGGGCAAACCTTGACTTTGTCTTCGTTGTGAAATATAAATCGTATCGTGTGTGACACCATAACATGGATAAATTGTTAAAAAACTGTTAATAGTCAACTTTAGTGTTTGTTGCCGTTGCAGCTACCAACAGCAGAGCCAAATACGACACTATGCCAACGGCATTCAGCGCACCTACATAACGTTCAATGACCTTCGCAACAAAAGCCGATCCTACACCAAGAAAGAGCTCGTCGGGTGAGTTGGCTTAAATACATTTGTAGCTACAAGATATATTTAAAGTTAACCATTTCGTGCAGCTACTCCATGCAGGACATGTACAGTGTAGTCTCCGATGTAAGTAACTATCACAGATTTGTGCCCTACGTCCAGAAATCCCACGTGCACAGTCGTGACAGCAGCGGCGGGTTCAAAGCGGATCTGATCGTTGGCTTCCCACCGCTTAATGAGGCTTACACATCGCTAGTGACCCTGGAGCCGACGTCGTTGGTCAAATCAGAGTGTCATGATGGTCGTCTATTCAACTACCTCCTAAACGAATGGCGCTTTAGTCCGGGACTCAAGGATATACCCAATTCCTGTGTGCTGGACTTTAAGGTTGCATTCAGATTTAAGTCGTTGCTGCACAGTAATATTGCCAATATATTCTTTGATTTGATCTGTGATCAAATGGAGAATGCGTTCATCCAGGAAGTGGGTCGTCGCAATGGGCCACCCTCAATTCGTTCGCATGTGCTGGAATCAAAGAGATCCTGACCAACAAATTCCTCGGGCAATCAAAAACTCTAGTGTTTTTTCTTCATCTAATTTTTTTATGCAATAAGTTAAACAATTAGTTTGTTGAGAGGCGCGTTTCATATACAGATACATATATATTTTCTTACAACAATTAAACAAATTGTAAATAAATTGATAACACAAGAAGTAGAACTTGATATAAGTACATGAAAATCATTTGCTTAAATTAATCAGTTTCAAATCAATCGATTCTTTTTAATGTTTTTGTTAACAGTCTCGTTTTTTTTTGTTTTTCCTTTAAACTACACAATTGCATATGAAATCGCTTAATTGTTTAATTGACAGCATCAGTGTTAGTTAAAAAACTTAAATTAAATTATAAATTCTATGGAATGGCATCGCTTAAATTGAGAGAACTTTTACACTCAAACTAAAATCGGACGTTAAACATAATAAGATATGTTAATATATTAACAATTTGTGTGCGAGTGCAAGTGAAATAAACAAATTAATATATACTATGTGTTTCACCAGTTATTAATTATAATTACATATTTTAAATGGGCAGTTACTATTTGAGACATAGGGAAAATCAAGAGATACTTTTGGTACGTTATGTCTATAGTTTTGTGTATATAACTATGAGTCTAACAGTTATTCAACTATAAATCGAGTGTGTCCTATTAGTTATAATGCTAAGCTCTCTACATATTCTTTACTTTATACATTTGTGTGTAACGACAAACTCTACTTAGTTGGCGCAGTAAAAAAGTTGACTACAGTTATTAGTATTAGTTAAAGTGATCTCGAAGATATACATAGTTTTTGGGAAAGGGGAGTTTACTAAGCTATCGGATCTCTGATAAATATATGTATATATATTGTCCAGTGAAAAAACGCGTGCAATTCTACGTTCGAACATCGAATCATCGTTTAAGCTAAAGAGTTGTATTATAAATGTTTTAACAAATGGTTATAGTTTGCTAACAGCTGCTAATGATTATGCAATACAAGGTATACACGATGAAGAAAGGTACAATTTCTTAATACTAACAGTAATTAAAGTAAATTATAAAAAAAATCATCAAAAGTTAAGCACAATTTGGACGTTAACGAAATTAAAACAGAACTGAAATTCGTTGTTCAAGTGTCGGAAGGATTCTAAAGTCTAGTTTGGAAAGGGGGAACACGGCATTAAACGCAACCATTTCAAATGGTTTACAAAAAATATCACTTGTGGTTGTTGTGGCGATGTGATTGCCATGAAGCCGCAGCAGCCACAGCCGCCAGCTTCCTGCGTTCTCAGTTGTGCTTGGCCCGTTTACCAAACATATAACCCTTCCACCGTTCGGCAGTCTGTGCAATCAAGGGATCGCTATCTATAGTTGCCAACAGCAGCAGTTGATTCACATGCGTTGCATGGTAGTCCCAGCGAGCTAGATTTGGTGCCACGCCTAGACTTAGGTGGCGCAGATCGTAGCTGGTGCCGGAGCCAGTGTCGTAGAGCAGCAGCATGCGTTTCAGCGAACTCATGCCCTGGATAAAGAGTTTGCTCGCCTCGCGGGCTATCTTCGCCGGCGCTGTGCTGTTCAGATCATAGAGACCCAGCAGCGAGTAGATGAAACCATTGAGCACAAACGATGGTGGCGTTGTGGGATACTCCTCGTACCTGCAGAGGCGCAAATTTAACATTTTGCTTGAACGGACTACAAATCTTAGCTACTCACCAGTAATACTTGTCCATGAACTGCGCTAGAACGCCGCCATCGCGTGAAAAGATGCGATACGGCTGCAGGCCCAGAGATGCTGCCTTAAGATAGCGCGTATCGCCACCGGAATGCCAGTAGGCGCGTGCCAACACAGAGATGGCATGTCCCTGACCCATGGCCGATATCCAGCCAGGACGCAGCTCGGCAAAGCCATTGAGGCTACGCCGCACGGGATTCGTCCAGCCGCCCGTTTTGCTATCCTGATTGTGGACAAACCACTCGGCAGCATCATAAAAGTGCGCTAAATGATCACTGGTCGATAACGTAACGTTATCAAAGAAACCAATGCCAAGGAAGGCAACGGAAAGCACCTCTAGATCACTGCGACGCACCTTGAGCGGTGAACGCTTGTCGCCCATGACGATGCCCTTCTGTACATCGATGTGCAGATCACGGGTGATGTGACGCCACTTGTTGAGGGCACCACTGCCGAGACCATAGTAAATATTGGACTCTTGCACGCTGAGCAGAAGCTCGGCGGCAATGTAGTGTAGGGTATAGATATGCTTGGTATCCCGATTGAGTACGGTGACCATAAGGGTGCTGCTGTTGGTCACGAGCAGCAAATCAACGCTGAGCACCAAATCCTGGCTTTGGTTCAGCTGAACACTAATGGCACTCTCATAGCCAATGGTCGTCTCGAAGTGGACAATGCTTGTGTTGAACTTGGGGTGCCAGATGCGTGTCATATTGCTGGTCTTTGGCGTTGTCCAGTCCATTTGATTGCCATCGGCATCCTCCAGCATGTGTATGCGTGGCGGTGCCTCCGTTAAATTCTTGCTGTAGTGGGCCAAAGCGAATTGTGCTATTTGGGTAGGATAAAAATAGCCACGCTTCTCCCACTGTGTGCTCACGGGCACTCCTTCCGCTGCACTAATGCACTTCACCCGATCTCGTACTTCCACATTGTAGTTTTCAAAGTACATGAAAACGCCACGTGGATCATACTTGCCCTTAGGCAGATTCACCTTGGCAGTGCTGTGCATCCAGTTGAATTTGGCTGCTTCGTTGCCAACGCCACTAGTGGTCACTGCGCCACTGACATCGAAATATTGCCGCAGAAACGAGAATGGCACATACACCTCATTGGCGTTCTCATCTCGTTTGCAGTGTATGCTGTACTCTTGATTAATGGCACACTCGATATCCTGCAGCGCTGTCAGCTGATCCTGTCCAGCAGCGGAGCTACCAAGCGGCTCAGACGTTTGCCGGCGTGAGAGTGTGCGTACAAACTCAGGTGAGAAACTGAAGGCGGCACAGCGCATATAAATGCCCAGTGTTATCACCACCACAGCCACGATGAGCAGCATAAGCACAGCCTTTAGATTCAGCCGCATTATGAAGAATACTAAAGGTTCACGCTGAAACTGATAGTGTTATTTAATGAAGATTAATTGGCTGATATGAGCTGTTTTTTACCTTGTTACTTTGGGGCTTACGCGGCGCTGCCTCTCTCTGCTGCTGCTGTGGCTCCTCCCGCTGCTGCTGCTGCTGAGCTCTCAGCGTGTGGGCGATGAAATCATTGCAATCGCTGGCATTGCCATTGGCATGCACAAACAGATATTCGGACATGCAGATTGTAGCCTGGTAACACTATAGCGAGCCCTTTTCTCTCTTTCTATTTGTTTTCAATATTCACAGTACTCTAACGTCATATTCTAAATATAAATATCGCAAACACACAACCACACACACACAACTACGCACACATACTCAAATGCGGAACTGCTCTAACGTTGCAGTTTGTTTTTCCATTGCTGCTTTGCAATTGCACATGATTTCATTTTTAGTTATGACTACTGCACTTCTCCTAGCGTCGATTGCACCTGCAGCAGGCTGCAAATGATGTGACTGGAACACGCGATTTTTATTTTACGACAACAGCTGTTGGTTGCACTTTAGCTATGTTTTGTTTAATTTTATTCAGCGAGTGCCTTGCGCAGTTTTAATTTGTTTTCATAAATTTACAAGTTTTTCATTCAGTACTCGAGCAGAGAACTCACACCAGTAACTGCAAAAGCAAACACAAACACAACTGCAATGAAGAAGAAGCAGAGAGATACTCAAGTTTATACGACAGGTAGATAACGATATGTTAAGCACTACATCATGTTTTACAATTGCAAAACAAATTGTTTTCACTTTATGTAATTTTTAAAGACCGTTTTATTAATAGTTTTATATTATATACAATAAAAATAGCATATTTAATTAGTCTTCACCTAAGTCACAATTTACAGGCTACCTGCTTTGGTATAAACACTGCCTGACAGTTGAGTGTTTTGACAGCTGACGAGAGTTGCCAGATAGTTGGACAAAGCCGCAGCTTTTGTAAACAAATCAATTGAAAATATTTACAAAAGCGCAGTCAAAGTAAAAGAAATCAATAAATTGAAAAGCGTAGAAACTTAATAAAAATAAAGCTACTTACAAGGCTTGCAAGTAGTTTTATTTTGTGGCAACAATATGTAGTTATATAGCATGCCAGTTGGCAGCCCTAATCAGTGATAAATCAATATCGGCGTGATTTGTTTATAAAATGTTATAAATGCAAAATTTCGTGTACTTAGAAAAATAATGCTAAGATTCAATACACAATTATGTGCAATAGGCTTGCTACTGCTGCTAAGCATAGCACTGCCAGCACTGGCGTCCAATGGTGATCGCACACAGTTCTTTAATAATTGCTGTCAAAACTGTGAACGCACAAATTGTTCCGCTGGCAAGTATAACTAAATCCTATAATCCCAATCAAATTAAAACGTTTGCTTGCATTGCAGATGGCTTGGAAATACAGGAGCAAGCGGTTAGCTTCTATGGCCAAACGGTGTTCGATCGCTTCTTCGGCTGGAGCTGTGCTGACGAGTGCTCCTATGGATGCATGTGGCGCACTGTGTTTGCGTTTCTGGAACGCGGTTGGCCCATTCCTCAGTTCTATGGGAAATGGCCATTTCTACGGCTGCTTGGCATGCAGGAGCCAGCCTCGGTTATATTTTCACTGCTAAATTTCTTTATGCACATGCGTCTGTTGCGCAAATTCCGACAGCAAGTGCATCCTGATAGTCCCTGCTACATGTTGGCACACATATTTGGCTTGGTAAGAGGCTTGCTGCTTAGCTTGTTAGTGTACTTTTAACTCTCCCTCTCTGTCTTTGCAGACGTGCCTCAATGGCTGGTTTTGGTCAGCTATTTTCCATACCCGGGACTTTCCGCTGACGGAACTAATGGATTATGCCTCGGCGTACTCCATTGTATTGTGTTCACTGTACTGTATGTTAATGCGTATGTTGCATCGTTATTCACTCTTTCTGCGTGGCGTCATCACACTGGCGATTGTCTCGTACTACATTAATTATTTTGCCTACTTGAGTGTGGGTAAATTTAATTATTCCTTCAACATGAAGGTTAACATTGCCACAGGAGTGCTCTCGGCTGTAGGATGGTTCATATGGTGCCATCGTGTTCGTTACCGTCGTCCCTATTTCAAACGGATCATGAGATTTTATGTACTTTTTGCACTGGCCATGAGTTTGGAGCTGCTTGATTTTCCACCAATACTTTGGATACTCGATGCACACTCGTTGTGGCATTTGGCTACAGTGCCCTTAGTTTCGCTGTACTACGAGTGAGTAGATAATCCATAACATTGTAAATTAGCTAAACTTTACACCTTTTCAGCTTTATGATCGAGGATTGCCAAACGCTACGCAATGAGAAGATAATGACAGAGGCTTATCCGTATTTTGACAAGGATATTTAATTAATAAGACAGATATTTAAAGTGTAATTTCCGTTATTATACTCGCATCGTATTGTATTGTAACTTTATTATAGAATACATTAACTCTACTCTACATTTGTCCGCATTGTGATATTGTTACCGGCAGTTTGGGTTTGTTGTTGGGTCCCGTTGGCACATTTTCTATTTTACGCATTATGAGCAGACCATCTAAAACACGTCCGAATACCACATGCTTGCCATCAAGAAAGTTGCATCTGGCACAGGTAATAAAGAACTGACAGCCATTCGTATCACGCCCACTATTAGCCATAGCTAGCAGGCCAGGTGAGTCGTGTTTAAGCGTAAAATTCTCGTCACTGAATGTGTTGCCATAAATGCTGGTGACTCCCGTGCCATCGCCCTGCACAAAGTCTCCACCTTGGATCATGAAATCTTTGATGACTCGGTGGAAGCTGGCGCCTTTGTAGCCAATGGGCACACCATCCGGACGATATTCACCCGTGCAGAACTGACGAAAGTTCTCGGCTGTTCGTGGTACGGTGTCTGCAAATAATTCAAAGATCATGCGTCCAATTTCCTAAAAAATTAAGAACATGTTAAATTACAGTTTTATTTTGAACTGCTGCCAGCTTACCGTCGTGCCTACGGCGATGTCCAGAAACACAACAGGATTGTTTGAACTACGCAATTGTGATTGTATTTGATTCCAGTTAGGCATCTTTAATAATATTAAAATTAAATGCAAACGTTTAGCTAAATAAACGCGCCGGTTGTGGTTTGTTTACGTTTTGCATGGCCAGCTATCGATTAACTCGCAAGCAGCCGTGCACATGCTAGCGATAGTCGTAAGAAACCGGCAATAGCAGTTATCGTTCAGCAGTGCGGGGCACACACATGTGTTGCTTAAATAAATTGTTTGTTTTGTTTTAAAATTTGCATATTTTATAAGTAGTAATTAACTACTGGTGTGATTTGTGTGAGTTATCTAAGCACGTGTGCAGACCACTCACTTAATTAAGCGAAGTGCGACTCAATTTTGCTGCCAATAAGGCGTATCGACAAACACCGGGTAAGTTTGTGTTTTTGGATTTGATTTCCCTAGATTGCAAGACAACTTGAATCTATTAGTTCATGTTTGTATTAAAATCCCCCTACTTTGCATATTGTTTATCCATCGCTGTTATTATTTGCTAGTTAAATGACAATTATACAGGCGACAAGCATCACCTGCTCAATTTGAACGAACAGTTCCTTCGTCAAAAATAGCTTCGTTAAATATGCAGTTAGAGATCTTTAACCCACCAAAGTACAACAAAATTCGCATCTGTTTATCAGTGTATGTATGTATATATTTAAAAAATGTGCATATCAAATGCTAAGTAAATGTTTATGTTGTGTTTATAAATAAGTGGTTTTGTTCATGAGCTTTTATAACTAAACGTACAATGCATACAAAATTAACTTGTATATGTAAGGCGCGGTGATAGGAACCCAGCAATAAATTAAATGAAATTCAGCAGCGCAACTTATAAAACTATATATAAATACTCGTGTGCGAGCGGGATAAAATCATAAGATTTTAGGTACATGCCTCATTTCAGCTCGTTTCGAACTCCCGAAACAGAAATATATATATATTGGTAATACTATTTACAGGGGAATCCCTGCCCCTTTTCTTTCAATTCGTAAGCTCAATTTTAATTGCTCGCCTCATCCGTGTCCACATCGGAGATATCCTTCAGCTTAGCATTGTTGTTGTTATTGTTATTTTCATTATCTTCAGCTGCCTGCTGAAAGTTTTGTTGAATTGTTTTGGGATCCACCACCAAAATGGGCGTACATCCATCCATAAGATGTTCGCTCTGACTTTGGAACTGCTCCCGTGATATGCTGCGGGTAAAGGAGAAACGCAAGGATTTGGTCCTTGTGAGCTTCTTCTTGATTGGTGGCTTGCCAGCAACTGACATCGGCTCTGAGCTGGTTCTCTCGGTTTCGGGTGTGGCTGGTGCCGAACTGATCTCCAGCTGTGCATCCCGCAGGATCTCCTCGGCAAAGCCCTTAATCTGACTCCAGGCATCCAATATATCCTTCTCTGTGGCATGTTCGTACGTCACACAGAAGCGTATCACATAGCGTCCATTGAATTTGGCTGGTGTCATGTGCATTTTGCCCGAGTGATTGATTTGGGCCAGCAGCAGATGATTAGGCTCGTCGCCAGTGCTGTAATTTTAAAGCGATTTGTTATAGAGATTGTATGGGCTTACAGGGAAAATCTTAAACTTACCGCATGCGGAAGCACACCAAACCCAGATGAACATCGTTGCGCACCTCAAAGCGTTCGTCCTTGCGCACCAGCATCTCAAATTTCTTGGCCAAGACCATGTGATTGCGTATGTATTCCTGCAGTCCCTTGACGCCGTATGTGCGGAAGACAAACCACAGCTTGAGAGCACGGAAACGACGGCTCAACGGGATGCCATAATGTCGGTAATCGACACCATTGATGTGCTCGTGTCTTAGGTACAGGGGGTTCACATTGAGTGCACTCTTCAGGGTCATCACATCGCGTACCCACAAAGCGGATGCATCAAAGTTGGTCAACAGCAGCTTGTTGGGATTGGTATTGAAGGAGTCGGCGTACTCCAAACCAGCGGAAAACACTCGCATCTCGGGCAGAATAAAGGAATTACCAGCATAGGCACCATCCACATGCAACCAAATGCTGGGCACCTCACGGCACACCTTGCCAATCTCGGAGATGTCATCGAAGGCACAGCCACCTGTGGTGCCTACCGTGGCAACCACAAAGAACGGCGTCAAACCGGCATTCACATCATTCTTGATCGCCTGCTGCAGCAGATCCACACGCATCCTGCCACGCTCATCGGCATCGATAATGCGCAGCTTCACCAACGCCATTTTGGTGGCTTTCTCAATGCTGGAGTGTGCTTCCCGACTAGCATAGGCAATCAGATTGGGCAGGAACACGCTGTCATGTACAGTGGTCTGACCCTTCAGCTCATTTATGGCTCTAGCACGAGCCGTGATCAGCGAGACGAGTGCACACTCGGAAGCAGATCCTTGCAGGGCACCACCGCCAGAGCTGCCTGGTGCATCTGATATGAAAGCCTTAGGCAGACCCAATGCCTTGGCATACCAGTTCATGACAATCGTTTCAAGCTCTGCGGCAGCTGGGCAACTAGCCCAACTGAAGCCAATCGATCCAATGGCACTGCTCAGCATGTCACCCAAGACGGAGGGAAATGAGTTGCCCGATGGGAAGTAGGCAAAGAATTTCGGATGATTCCAATGGACAACGCCGGGCATGATCTTTTGCTCAAAATCCTCCAGCACATCTTTGAAAGATTCGGGCGATTGTGGTGCGTCCGCTATAAAGTAAACAAAAAAAAAGGAGGAAAAATGTGGAAAACTGATTAGTTTCTTGGTTTCTTGTTGTCTTGGCCCTGACGAGATATACTTGCTATATAAAGTCTATATCTTTTAGCAGCCATAAAGTTTGCACATCAATATTTATAGTGAATTTTTGTTATTTTTGGCAGACTCTGGGGTCTAATGATTTAACACACACACACACACTGATGTATCACAATCTTTATCTACTTCTACTACCTGTGCATGTACACACGCCTAATTAATTGATTTGTTTAGTTCGTCTATGGTAGCTTTTAATAAATATTTAGCTTAACTAACTGTGCGCAATTCGCGTGAAATTCTCTCGAAAAAATAATAAGATATAAAGACCTCAACTCATGAGCCAACTTCAGTGCCCCAAATTGTGCCCACGCTAAAAAGCGGTGGTAACTCGTGTTGCTCGTGGGCTCATCGAGGGGTATATAAGTCCATGTGTCTTGTTTGCTCACACTGAAAACAATTAGTCAACATGAATGCACAAGTTTCTGAAGAGCCTGTTGAGATTTTTGTTTTATTTTCTTTTTCGCGTATGCTTGCGTTATTTGTTGTTGAAATTTGCGTATTTTCCACAACCACTTGAAATTATTTTGTGTTAAGTGATATATTTATTTTCTCATTTTTCTTTCTTGCGCTGCTAATTTGCTTAGAAGTCTCTAACTAATTGTTGTTTACAATTCATCACATGCCGTTTAAATAGTGCACACTACAAATCTTTTTTACTAAATATTTAGGCATAAACAAAGCGATTTTCCAAAACTATTTTTGAATGAATTATTTGCAAGTGGCATTTTCTAATTCCATTCACAAAAAAAAAAAATATTAAATTTTAATATATTTTTAGTTGCACACTTGAGTTGATTTCTTTGCGCTTACCTGGTAATAATTTTTTCAAATATCCGGGATTTAATGTGGGTGCCACATCGCGCTCCTCGATATTACTGCCATACTGGCATATATAGTCGATAACTTCTTTGCCGTATTTGCGAAACTCCTCGACATTCATTTTGCTTTGGTTCTGTTATTTGTAAGTCTTGTTAGCACTATTTTATTTGTACACCTTTGGAATTTCTAACACTTGTTTGACAGTTCCTTTTTCACACTTCTTTTGCCTTTTTCAACTTTATGTTCTCTCTTTTACACTTTAATCCGTTTGGTTGTGCTCGTTGCAGCTTCCTTTGCGCGAATGACTCGAACTTTGTGACTGCATTCGTTTTTATATCGATCGTGCGCGCTCTCCTGAGCGAGCTTTGCTCTCATACCGCTGCTCTCTCACGCTTTGCCTCTCTCTCTTTATAGCTCTGCTGCTGCTGCTGGCATTAGGCACCTGCAATTGTTGTTGTCAGTTTGACGCGAGTGTCTCGTGATTGTTGTCGGTCTCTTTCTTGGTCCGACACTCAAATTACTTGGCATCATTATTGTTCGGTCTTTTGGGAAACCCGCGTTTGCCATTTTGTCGTTTCACAGCTTCGGTTTCGGTTTTGCCTTAAGCTTCAGTTCTCCTCGTTTACCTTTTGTGTGGGTTGTTTTAGGTTAGTTACTACAAAAAATGAAAAACAATACAAAAATAAAAAACTCCCTACATTTTTTTTTGTTTGCCATAATTATATGGTTCGAATGCGAAATGTTCAGTTTATCGTGCTGTGATTTGAAACTGATTGAGTCTTTATTAATAGCACATTACATGTGAATATGTGTATAACATTTTAATTGTATAAATGATATATGCATGTCCGTCTATATTGATTGCATGCTGTGGTAGTTGGGAAAGTCTGAAAACGGCACAGCTCAGCAGATTTCATACTGCGTTTTGGGTGGTTGGGAAAGTCTAAGTAGAAAAGCTCAAATCCCTATTAAATCTATGATTCAGTTAGATTTAAACATATAGCAAGAAACTGATTTTCCACATGATTCACAAAATTAAAAAAAAAACTGGAAACTTTTAATAGTGTTGTTCTCCATAATTCAGTTTATTATTTTGTTAAAGGATAATTTTTTTAAGTATATGTAATAACATTGTAAATACTGATTTACCACATGATTCACAAAATTCAAAAAACTCAGGAAATTTTTGACAGTATCGTCCTACATAATTTAATTTATTACTTTGTTGAAGGATAACTCTTTTAAATGTATTAACTGGTAAGTTTGTTTAAATACCTTATTTATATCAGTTTTATATATTTTTTTTAAATATGTTAAGTAAGGTAAGTTAGGTAACAAATAAAATAATTATTCAACTACCTTTTGATATATTAATTAGCATTGATTGCGCAGTCTAATGATCGATTAATTAAAATTAAGTGATACATCATTATTTTCAGCATTGTTCTTTCTAATAGATATTTCGTGTTTGATAAAAAAAAAAGAATCATTTTTTATAAGCGCGTGGATGAAATTGTATTTTCTAAATTTCCAAACGTTTTAGGGGACTTTTTTCAAGTCACCTCTTGGAGAACTCTTGCCTACAAAAAAGTCTGCGATAATTAGCAGAAAGTGGTTAACTAACTTTGTTAGTGCGTTTGCCAGATGTTTGGCTTGATTATTTGATTTTTTGTTTGGCATTAGGGGAATTACATTTAGCACTCGGCACAAGTGCGTCTAATAAGTGTGCAAATATCAAATGTTGGCTCAGTTTGTTAACATTTTACAAAAGCAAACGGATGCATCGCCTTGAATCCCCAAAATTGTATGACGAATCGCAGTGTTGCAAAATTATGACGTTGTTGGCACTTCAATGGAATCACCGGAAGAGAAATTCTAAACAACTTGAAGGGATGGCTGAAGACGAGTTGATCGACTAGTAGATGCCCAGTTTTTGTAGCAACAATAGGGCAGCTTGTAGAACTAATAGTAAGAAAAATTTAATCGAGGACAAGATCAGAGAATAGCGCGGATTACCCACAAAAACATAAGTCTCTAGTACTCTTTGGCTGCTGGGCTAACAATGCAATGTGGCTAATTTAATTTTAGACAGTTCGCTCTTTATATCTAGCTCATGAATGGAGTGAATCTGAATGAATCCCACTGCATTGTTTTCGTTATAAAGGGGTGTGTGTCTCCCTGTGTGTGTTGGTGTGAGTGTGCTAATAAGCTCACTAGTTTGATGCGATAAGTGCTTATATAATCGACGCTAAATATGTTCCAGAGTTCAGCTTCCAGTTGCCAGCCCATCAATCATTCGTCAAACTGATCATACCTTACCGCAAAATATTTGGAACTGATCAAAGTTTGTGTTTTGTGAGTGCGAATGAATCACGCACGCCGCGCACGCGCCTTGATGCGATGGTGGGCAAAGTGCGGACCCAAGAGGCATTGACAGAGCATGACTTGACGCTATTTATTTATTTATTTTGCTTTATATATTTGTTGTTGTTGTTAACCCGACTTGACGATCTTCTTTTGTCGGCTTGTTTCGCACTTTTGCCCATGCTCCGTAACTTTCATTCACAATCGTCGCTCGAATGACGTCGTACAGCTAAATATAAAACTCATATTCAGTTTACGCGGTCACACTTCAAAATCTAGTCGATGGCCAAAATGCCAAGCCAATGGCCATCCGCCTTCTATACGTGCCTGGCTCCAAGTCTTTACCGCTCCATCTTCATTTTCAGCTCTTTCGCGTCCATCACAATCACATTAATTATAAGATTTGTTGTAGTTGGCACGGACAAACACCGATATAACCGAAATATCCAAATAACCACATATTTTACGAGTAGCTCATCATTTGAATAATTTTCGGCGTTCTGTTTGGGATTCAAAAATTCGCTTTCGTCATTGTCAACCCGCTTGACAACCAGACTAACACACTTATTTCAACATTAAATCAGATTTTTTATTTCACGATTTTGCCAAATCAGATGTTTGGCATTTCACAAGAAACTTGTCGATTCTTTCTGTCAAATTTATGATTGATTTTTATTTTTATTACTCCCTATTTACACTAATTTTATGTGGCTGTTAGTTTAAATCATTTTGTGGGCTGCTTTTTATGGCTGCGGCTTTGATGATCTGCGAAAGTCGTGAGTTAATTAATTCAACTGAGTTTATGCAAAGTAATGCAGACGCTTTATAGAGCACGTACTCGTGGTACATACACGGGGTATGTTAGGGTTGTCAATGGAAATGTTTGAATAAGAAGAAAAGGTGTGAAAAAAGTTGGACCCACAAATCATAGTCACTTAGGAAGATTCATTTGAATCGGTGCAAACTTCTATGACTACAATAAATGATATAAGCCTTTAGGTTTTAGCATGAGTACAGGGTCTTTATCTGTCCATGCTCTCCACTGCTACCATATCTAATACTTTATGCTTCAGATATCAATCTGATAACACTTATTTGAAGTCGTTTGGAGTACGATATTCACTAGGTTTCTATTCTTGGAATATGACGGAAAGCTTTATTTTAAAGTGGATCAAACTGGGATTGCAAATGACGTCAAGTTAAAACTAATTGATAATTAACAGTTTGACAATTAAACTATACTTCTATGATATTTAAATCATACTAAAAAACTTGTTATATTTATGTACAAAGCTAAGAAATTCCACAAATTACTAAAAGTTCACAATGCGTTTGCTACTTTGGTAATATTCCAACAACTTTCCTACCCTACTCTAGTCTAACAAAACGCTTTCCTAGCTTATTGTTAATTTTCAGCTTTTTAGGCATGTTAAGTGCTAGAAAGATGCCCATGGATAAACTGGGATTGCATAGCAACTACAATGGAATTGTGCGGGATTTAATCAAGAATTGGGAATCACCAATTGTTTATCTTAGACAACTTGGCTATCTGCCGAGGGACTACGAGGACACATCAAAGATCAAACCCAATTTGGATGCGTTGATGAGTCGTATGGAACAGGATGATGAACAGGAAGCTTTGAGACACGAAGTAGGAGAGGGAAATAAATCTAAGCAGCTCTTAAGCGCTTCACCGGAAGTAGGAGTAGAAAAGATTATAAAGCGGGAGAAGAAGTGCGTGAGGTATCAAAGGGAAACAATTGAAAACCAGGGCACAAATTATCCCAAAGTAGATCAAATGATGGCCATGAAGCAACCAGCTCAAGCGCCGCCCCGCTCAAGTAATTTACAGCTGAATCTGCTGAGTCATTTGCTGGGCAAAAAGCAGCAGGAGCAGCTGCAACCGCAGCAGAAACCCGCTGACATTCTCAAAGAACTGGTAACCAAAACGAGTCCACAACAAGTTGCACCCGCAGCAGCTAAGCAAATTGAATCCTCAGTTATGTTGGATAACATTAAGAAGTCTGGAGACAACAACCCATTGAGTATGTAAGGCAAATAATTTAATTGAAATGATTAAACCGCTAAACTTAGCCAAACTTATACTAGTCGCACGAATCAGACGAAATCTGAAATGCAGATTGAAGCACCGCGTTATCTAAACTGGGACATTGAGAACAATAAACTGAAACAGATCTCACCCAGTGAAAAGCACATGTATGTGGAGAAACTAGTGCGCATCTTTGTGCAGAAACAACAAAGCCAATCTACTGCTCAACCCCTAATATAAATCACTTTAAACCAATTCTATATATATTTACACTGACTCATTTGGGATTCATTTAGCCTCGTGGTAGACAACGTCATGGTCATGGCATCATCCAGCAAATTATGATGTGTTTATAATGAGCAACCACAAGATCAGATGAGGGAGCAGCGGGAGTAGTATGTCTAGTCTGGGTTGGTGTCTGTGTCTGTCTGTGAACTGGCCAGGAATTGTGATTAGCACATGTGTTTGGGTCAAAAATAACACAATGCCTCAGACATAAAGCAAAGGAAACCATAAATCTGAGCATTTAATAACATTTTGCGGGAATTTGTTAAATGTTCTAGTTCTATTATTAACTAAAGTAATTCTTAGCCAACAGTTTCTTCGAGAAAAAGTGGAAATTCTTGACAGTAACCTTTGTAATCCTTCTTACCTTCCTTTAAATATATTTCTTAACTTTTCATATACTTTATTTATTCTGCATACTTTATAAAATAAATTTGAGCAACAAAATTACAGATGACTTGAAGATACACATAGTTATAGTTATATTTATCGTATAGGTTATTTATAGGAAGAGATCGTTATTTGTAAATTGGTCTAGAGTTGAACTAAGCGCCACAGTTACGTATAAAGCGCAGCTTAAATAGTTTTTCATTTTCATTTGCCATTCAAATTTAGTTGTGATTTTCCCAAGCGGAGGATAATTTTCTTAAAACCATAGGAGATTTTCTCGGCGATTGCTGTGGTTGTGGTTGTTGCTGCGGCTGTTGCTGGCAGGGCAATTCCTGCTGCTGCTGCACATTCACAATGCCCGAGTCATTCTCCGGTGATGGCGTGGAACCTGCGCCAGAATTTCTGCGTGAAGTAGATGGTCGCACATTGGTGTCCAGATGTCGAAAACTGTAGCGGTAAAATCTTGTGGAAAAGTGAAGGAAAATGGCCTGGAAAACTCACCGCAAGGAGCAATTGTTGCTCTTGTCCTCGCTGCCGGTGAAGAGAAAGGCCAGCGGCCAGGATATCCAAGAGTTGTGATCCACCGAGCTCTGTGTACGTATAATGGGTGCACTGCCGCGACTCACCACCGGTGAAGGTAGTTCCATAGATAGCTTTGGTGTGCCCGCCTTGTTGATGGCCGGATTGTAGATCTTTGGATCACTAACCATGCGCACAAAGAATGAACGCTTTTGGGCCAAAGTATCTTGTTTCTTGCGATTGATTATTTCTGTGATCTCGTCGTGCTGCTCCTTCTCTAGCAGCTCATTGGCAAAGTCTACAATGGTCTCCCAGGCATAGTCGATATCCTCAGCGGTGGCATTCTGTGCCACAGCACAGAAGCGTATTATATAACGATCGTTAACGCTAGCGGGTACCATGTGGAGTTTACCCGACTCATTGATGGTGCTCAACAGCTTCTCGTTAAGCTTGTCACTGCCCTTGAGGCGAAAGCAAACCAGTCCCAGCTGCAGGAAATTAATAAAATATATACATATATTTGTGCTGGCATTGTTAAGAGCTCAACAATGGTAACAATTCGCATTTCAGTTCCACTTAGTGTGACATTGCGTATACGCAATGTGACCGCTCAATTACGTGAGAGCCAATTGAATTTGAGTTAACCAGAAACTGACCGCCAAAAAATCAACAGCAGGGGCAGCTGCTGTCATGAATCACTTATTGTATTTCAGTCAGTTTAACAAATTTTTTTCGGTATGGCAATTATGCCAAAACACTTCAATTGTCAGAGATTTTTTTCTCTTTTGCGATCTCTTGGAATTTAGTTTTTGGCATGCCAGTGCGCACGTTCGAATTTTCAGCTTTTTTTGGTGGGTGTGAATTAGTTTACTATTAAAATCCAAGACAAATTTCATAATAGTATGATTTTTAGTCAAGTCAAATGTCTGTATTTGCGTCAGCTAAGCAATTTCCCCACAAAACTTTGATAAATGTTTAACAAGCACAACAGCAATCAATACACAGCACACACACACAGCTACACACCCACGCAAACCCCGTGTGGCTATAAAAGTGACCACAAATTTTGTTTTTGTTTATGGCCAAAGAAAAAAAAAATTAACTATGAAAACAAACAAAAAGTGCTTTGAACTCGTCTCATGATTGATTACTGTAAATAATTTAAATGTAACTTACCTTGACTTGATTACAAATTTCAAACCGTTTATCTCGTAGCACGAGCTCTTCAAATCTTTTAGCCAATTTGATATGATGACGTATATAATGTTGTAGTCCGGATATGCCATAAGAGCGCAGCACAAACCTACGAGATTCACAAACCAAACAGACTCAATCAATCAGTCTAAACCGGAGTACCGATTATATCATATATTAAACGTTGCTTTTTTGGGGGTAATTTATGCATTTATTCAGCGTTCTATATAAATTTTAAGACAATGTCT
The DNA here is from genome assembly GCA_035046005.1 of Drosophila acutilabella. Classification (NCBI taxonomy): domain Eukaryota; kingdom Metazoa; phylum Arthropoda; class Insecta; order Diptera; family Drosophilidae; genus Drosophila; species Drosophila acutilabella. The sequence goes on along the minus strand of JAWNOK010000024.1, from coordinate 10,882,570 downwards.
TTGTGGGGTTAAAATATATGCAAAGCATTTAAAGGGGAATTTTGTATTGTGATAGGTTAAGTTTATTATCATACTACTTTGTTATTGAAATTAAGCTTTAAAACGTGCTTAAGTTTTGTGTAGAAGTAGCTTAAAGTGATCATTACCACCTAATTTAAGAAAGAGATTCTAAGAAATCAATGACTTCTTGATAAATAGTTGACAGACACGCGCCTTTAGGTAGCTTAATCTAATAAACTTTGCGGGAAACATAGAAAAATCTCTTTATTTATAACAAAATCTATACTCAATTCCCAAAACTTACATAAATCAATTTAAATTTTCTTAAATTTCCTAGCAGCTAAGAAATAAACTTTTAAATTACAACCAACTGAAGTTGTATCACATAATCCAAAATCCGAAACTCAAATTTGCTGACACCAACACTGACAGTTTCGGAGATTGATGGACATAAGTAGGTGTGCCTGTAATAGGCATTGTCTACCAAAAATTTAAAAATACAAATTTTGTTGTTATTGTTTTTACAACTAAATCGCATGCAAATAATAAAGGCAAATGCTTGAAATCAAGTGTGCTCCAAGCTAAGCAACATGCTTGGCACTAGAAGAGACACCCAAAAAAAAAATTGAGCAGTAAGAAAAAATTGTATATATAAAGTATATTTGACAATAGCTAACAAAAAGTCATTCAAGAAGGGTTTTCGGGCTTGTTAGATGACTTGTTGTTGGATTTTTTTGTGCAGTTTTTTTTTTACTGTTTTTCGATTGTTTTCGGGGTGCTACATACCAGAGTTTCAATGAACGAAAGCGACGACTGAGTGGAACTCCCCAATGACGATAGTCGATGGCCGCATCCGAGTAGCCGTGCTTGAGATACAGCGGATCGACAACCAGAGCTGATGTCAGACGGATGCGATCGCGTACCCAAAGTGTTGAGCAGTCAAAATTGGTCAGTAGCCATTTATTGGGATTGGTATTGAATGAGTCGGCATATTCGATGCCCTGTTTTGTGAATTAATTAGCAGCGCAGCTAAATCAAATATATATTTAGTTCATACCTTGAGCAGTGGCTTCAGTTCGGGACAAATGAAACTATTGCCAGCATAGGCAGCATCCACGTGCAGCCAAACGCAGGGGAATTTTTTCAATTGCTTGCCAATTTCGGGTAAATTATCGAAGGCACAGGAGCCCGTGGTGCCCAGTGTAGTGGACACAAAGAACGGCACAAGTCCCTGCAGTTCATCCTCCTCCATGGCCTCGCCAATTGTCTGGCCACGCAGACTGGCATTCTCATCCGGTTCCAGAATGCGCAATTTCACAAAGCATATCATAGCGGCCTTCTCCACACAGCTGTGCGCCTCTTTGGAGCAGTAGGCCATCAGCTTAGACAGCAAATGTCCCTCCTCCACGAAGGGATGCTGAGCCTTAAGACGCTTCAAGGCCTGCGCACGTGCCGCCAACATTGTGACCAACACACACTCCGACGCGGAAGTCTAACCAACGTTTTAAGCTTAAATAATTAAGACTCCCTGCAAAATTCCTGTCACTTTCATTTTTACCTGTATAACGCCGCCTCCGGTGCTGCCCTCCTTGAGCGCCAGAAAGTGATCTGGCAGTCCAATGGCCTTACCCAACCAGTCAAGCACAATGGTCTCCAGTTCGGTGCAGGCGGGACTTGCGGCCCAGGAGAAGCCAATGCAACCGATGCCATCGCCCAGCATGTCACCCAGTATGGATGGAAAAGAGTTTCCCGCCGGAAAATAGGCATGGAAACGTGGATGTTGCCAGTGTGTTACACCGGGCATTATTTTATCCTCCACATCCAGCATAATTTGATCCCAATCCTCAGGATCATTGGGTGCTTCAGCTGGGAAAGTGTAGTGAAATTATTGTAGCATATATTTGGGCGCCACAAGCCAAGAAAACTTAAACTGGAAACTTTTAGGAATACTTTATATACAATTCTGTTTAAATTTTTAGACTACAAAGTAGTAAAGAGCTATAGCTTCTAGTATTCAGAACTATAGAAGATAAAATAGGATGTGCCAAGCTATAAATTCCTTGTAATTTTTACGAACTCAAATTCCCACTTTAAATTATATTGTAAGCTTATGTATGTCCAAAGATTTCATTTGGCATTGAATGAGTATATTAACCCTCGGCAACTTACATGGTAACAGATGCCTCAGATAGCCAGGTTCCACGCTGGGCGTAACGCGCCGTTCTCCCAAGGTTTCCAGATAATTGCAAATGTATTCGACCATTTCCATGCCACGTTTTCGAAATTCGGTGCTATCCATCTTTTATTTTTGTTGTTTTGCTATTTTTGTAGTACTAGTACTTGCTGTATTTATTTATATTTTTAATTTTGTATGCAATGAATCAACTGGTTGGCATGTTGGAGGAAAATAATATATGTATTTACAATTTTGCAAAACGATTTAGAATTAACAGCTAATTTAGTTTATTTCTCGTTGGCTAATGACAGACAGCAAAGTGTTTATAGCTTTTCACATGCTAAACATTGTAAGGAACTTAAGTTTTTCCGGAAATTATTTAAAGTCACTGCAAATTTATAGAACTGCTTGAGAATTTAATAAGATTTATTTATATTCTTGTTCCTAGAACTTCTTTGATGTTTTCTTCAACATTTGACACACATTTCTGTTAATAACTTAACACATTTTCTAAGGTTCTTTGCCTGTTGCATTAGACGGGTTTAAAGAAAGTTTTTAAGCGTTTTTCTGTCTTCAATTAAAAAATTAAATGAAATTTTTATAACACATTATTGCTCTGTTAAACTGTTTTTAATTTGCACTAGTGGGGCAACTGCTGTTGCAACTATCACAATCACTGCCACTGCCACAGCTTTGCCACTGCCAATTGTCACTTACTTTCTGCCGCGACTATGAACCGCTGTCCGCAGCTTTCAAACCAGAAATGATCCTGGCTCTGCGGTTTTGGCCAACAGCTAAGCTCGGTTGCTGCCTTGGCATGTCTAATGAATGCATACTTCAGCAGACATGTTGGCCAGAGAGCAGGCAGCAGGGGAGTAGCATAAGAGGCGCTGATGCTCACAACAAGCGGGGTTGTGAAGCTATTAAGGGTAGGGTGCTGCAAATAAATGAAATATTTGCGAGTGCACAGTGGATAAAATTACTAAAAAACTGGCTTAAAAAATCGTTCGGGAATTTTTTTTTTAAATCATCACTTTTTATGAAATATTTATAATATCAAATTAATTATAACTGCAACCAAAAACATTTGCTAAATGAATTTTTGATTCTATCGAAGAGCGACTTACAATATGTATTTAAAAACATTCATTTCTTTCTTATATTAACTATAAAAATTTGTTAAACCATTTGCTTATTGTTCTCTTATATTTATTTCGTAATCAATAATTTCATTGACAATAATTTTCAACGTGAAATGATAAGAAATATTCGCATTCCTTGCTGGTTTGGTGTGTGTGGGTGTATGGTTGGCTGTGTGTGCGTGAAAATATGCAGCAGCCCTGGAACACACTTAAGAGCGAGAGAGAGAGAGCGCGCCCTTAAAGTCCAAGATTACGTATACGCAAATTGAATCGAGACAAACGTTGAATGCTTAACACATTTTGTATATGTCCATTGCAGACAATTGTTTCCCCTTTCTGAACCCGGTTTGATGTAATTTGTGTAATGCATTTAACTAAATGTATATAATGTTAATTTAAAGTACGTGTTTTATATTTTTCGCATTGTCAAGCAGCCAAACCCACACAGGATGCTGGTATTCTGTCCTTTTGCTTTCATGACACACTCATTTTATTAATAACTTCCGCAGCAAATAGACCTACACTGGGCTACAGAATAGGGACTATTAAAATTAAACTATTAATAAATATATTTATTTAATTTCAAATTTATTTATTATTAAATTCAACAAAAAAATTCTTAGCCAAAGAAATCAAAGACAAATGATCTTGAGTATTAAAATTGTCTGCCTGTTGCTCAGTGTTTTCTGTACAGAACGTACTTGATAAGAATGACGACGATGCTGTACACGATGATGATGATGATTATATGATGATGATGCTAACGAAGACGATGACGTTCTCAATGAGACAGTCGTCGGAGAAGCGCCTGTCATTTGGCATTTTGAAGGCATTTCTCGATAACATTCCAAAACAACGCCTTTCATCCCCGAGTTTCCCCAGCGTTTCTTTTTGGCTTTCCATCGCTTTTCATTTTTTTTTTTTTCTATTTTGTGCTGCATTGAATCTTAGAATTGTCTGCGTTTTCATCTTTCTATAGGACATGCGATAATTGTTTATGTGTGTGGGTGGGTGTAGTGTGCTGCTCGCTGTGTGTGACTGGGTCATGGTATGTGTGCCGCCTACAGCCACAATTCGCTGAAAAGTTCATTAATAAACTTTCGTTTTGCTGTCGAATTCAGTGCTATATCTGCATTTCATTCGCTCTTCTTTTTTTGCTTCCCCTTTGATCTCCTCCGGCTGGCCTCCAAGCTTGTTTAGCTTCAACAAGTGGCATGCTTCGTTGTGTTGGCAAGAGGATAGCACAGGAATTGGGATAGCTGCCTTTCATGTATACGCCTTGTCCTCGCCTTGTTGTCTAGAGTCCCGACACCAACAGAATTTTATTTAATAGGAAATTTCTGCTGCAGCCGTGCGCATTTAATTGCTCTAGAAATGCTTTTTTATTGACTTTTACTTGAGCTGCTCTTCAGGCGCTGTAATTTCTAGGTCTTATCGGTTTTTGGTGACTGATAATGCACAAATAGAAAAGATAATTATTTAACCTATAGCTATATACCTATAGCTATATACTATACTTTAATTTAACATAAAGTATTTGTAGGAAAACCTTTTAAAATTATAGCCGATTTTTTCCATAAAAATCTCTGGATGATTTTCAAAAATCTTTTATCTTGACTGCCTCTGTCAAAACTCAAACGTAGCAGTTCAAAACTTCTAGCTAAGACATTGGAAAACCCAAGTAGCTGCCCTGTAATTCGTTGCAACCGAAGTATAGCCATTGTGTGAGGGAGTTTAGCTTGGTTTTTCCTTCCCGTGGGGGTTATGGGAGCTTGGCAATGTTGAGGAGCTCTTGCTCTCGTCTCATAAAGCGGCAATTATTCAATTTGCAGCGACTGTCGTGGCAATAACTGCGCAAGACAGTTTACGAGTGAATTGGATGAGCACTCGAGTTTCCTGCCTGCCATTTTTCCCCATTATAGTTATACAGGAATTTTTCCTAATTCTGGTTCAAGGTTGTCGCTTTAGGCCAAAAACTAAATACTCATCTTATTCGCTAATCAAGTTGACTTTAATCTATATAGACTCAACAAAATGATGCACTATCGCAAGGCAGAGAATGTCGAGCAGGAGCTGAGCAAAACGGATTTACCCTTTGAGAATTGCCTGCCTAAGGATCACAAGGATTTCCTATGGATGCACGTAAGTTTGACTGAATTTTATTCAAATTCAGTTAACAGTTAATGGTTTTTTACTCAAAGGTTAAAGGCGGCACCAAACTAAGTAATGTGGTGGAGTATGCCAAGAAGGCGCTGGACTCGGGAGAGTATCGTAGTATCGTGTGGAGTGGCTCCGGGGGCGGCGTTATCAAAACTATTTCCTGCGCAGAGGTTTTAAAAAGAAATTATCCACTCTATCAGCTCACACGCATGGCGTACACCAGGTGAGTTAAGGTTAACTAAAGTAGTTAAAATATTACTTAATTTAACTGTTTCTTTGCTAGCGTTGAGGAGCATTGGAAGCCACAAATGGATGGCCTGGAGGAGCTCATTGCCACACGCCAAATACCTACGCTGCACATACTGATGAGTCTGGATGCGTTGCCCGAAGGCATTGAGGGGTAATCAACTGTTAAAAAACTTGATGTACAGCTTTTCTAACACCTTTTTTTTGTAGTGTACAACTTCCGAATACCACCAGCGATTTTTGGCAACACGAGCAGGCAAAGGGCGGCAGAGCGAAAGCTCCTTCAGCCCGTCCTAACAAGCGTCCAAGGCCGGAGCGCAACAACAGACCACAGCAACACCAACAACAACAGCAACAGCCACAACAACAACAACAACCACAGCATCCTCAAAACAACCAACTTGAAACCGTCATTGACAGCGGTCACGGCTAATATATAGTTTATCAATCTAATCTAATCGCTAAAAAAGATCCACGTTGCATTTGAAAACTGTTATCTGAAGCCTGGGGCTATTGATAAGAAGCAAAACAACAAAAAACTGCAGTTGGGCATAGACGAATTGATAAATGCATTGCACACGGTGTATAGTGTGCCATAATGCTTAAAATAAACTTAATCTTAATTTACGGGATTAAATGATTAGTTGCCTAAACTGTAAAATAAAAGAAGCACGCTTAGTTTTACTTAAATACATTTAAACTGCTTTTGTCATAGATGTGTTTAGTTAAATAGACTTTTTTCTAATAGATAATACTTTGAACTGTTTACATTAAATTTTAAAAATTCTTCAATCTGGAAAAGTATAATCAAGTTGGTAGAACCTTAATTTCTAAATTTTTTCTATAAGAAATTTTGCTACTAAATTTAATATATTTTTAAAAACTAAAAAGCTATGCTGTGCTCTATTAAATATGTATTCAAAGAAACACCATACGAAGATTAGCAAAATTCGTGCGACAAGGAAATTGAGAATGCGCCATCTACAAATTTTGAATAGACCCCACTGGGGAACAGTGAGCGTGAAATTATTCGCCTGGCTTTACAATAGAGATAACAAAAGTGTAGATAGTCTAAATTGTTGTATTGTTATACTTGAGTTTATTTGTTTAGATAACTCAATTGGAAATCTAATCTATTAGCTCTAAAACACATTCAATGGATCAGTCAGTTTAAAAAATGTTGCGGTTGGGACGTGTCTTGTGTTTGGCTGCAGCGCAGCAGCAGCAGCAACAGCTGTTCCAACGCTGTCGAGCCACATTGCCCACAACAGCTTGCGGAGATTCGCTGCCAGATAAATGTGATGTGCTCATCATTGGTGGTGGCGGCATGGGCGCCTCTGCGGCCTATTGGCTCAAGTGCAAGACACAAAATGAGAAGCTCAGTGTGCTGGTCGTGGAAAAGGATTCCAGCGTGAGTAAACAGGCAGTTGAATCTGGAACACTTATGAAACCAATTTAACCCTAGTACACGAGTGCATCCACTGTGCTGTCGGTGGGTGGAGTGCGTCAACAATTCTCGCTGGCGGAGAACATCAACATGTCGCTGTTTGGCTACGATTTCATTTCTAATTGTCGCAGCCATTTGGGGGATGTGGACTTGAACTTCCAGCCACATGGTTATCTTATCTTGGCCAGTGAAAAAGGCAGTGAGACACTGACTCAAAACTCCAAGCTGCAGAACGAGCTGGGCGCGAGCAACGAGTTGCTTGGTCCTGAGGCACTGCGTAAACGATTCCCCTGGCTCTCTACTGTGGATATATCCCTGGGCTGCTATGGCACGGACAAAGAGGGTTGGTTCGATCCTTGGGCACTGCTCATGGGCTACAAGAAGCAGGCACGTACCTATGGCGCCCAGTTTGCCAACGGTGAGATCACTGGCTTCGAGTGGAATTCTGCTGGTGAGCTCACTGGTGCAGTGGTCTCCACTGGCGATGGCAATCAGTGCACAGTTCGCTATGACAATTGTGTACTGGCTGCGGGTGCGTATTCCGGGCATGTCGCCCGACTGGCCAAGATAGGCACTGGACAGGATTTGCTGAGCGTGCCCCTGCCTGTCGAACCGCGCAAGCGTTATGTGTATGTCATCAATACACAGGGTAAGAACTGTCCCGGTTTGGCCACTCCATTGACCGTCGATCCCAATGGCACGTACTTCCGTCGCGATGGCTTGGGTGGTAATTTCCTGTGCGGTCGTAGTCCAGCCGAACCGGAAGAACCAGAGTGTGATACCCTAGACGTAGATCACGGCTACTTTGAGTCTGATGTGTGGCCTACTTTGGCCACTCGTGTGCCCGCCTTTGAGTCCGTTAAGGTGCAAAGCAGTTGGGCTGGTTACTACGAGCACAATACGTTTGATGCCAATGGCATTATTGGCCGACATCCGCACTACAGGAATCTTTTTATAGCCACTGGTTTCAGTGGACATGGCATACAGCAAACGCCCGCTGTGGGACGTGCCATCTCCGAGCTGATATTGGAGGGTAAATACAAGACATTGGATCTGAGTCGTTTGGGATACGAGCGTCTGGTGTCCCAAAAGCCCATGCTGGAGGTGAATATTGTCTAAAAGATGACACGAGCCAATGGCTACGGGATTGCTCATTCCATTTATTGTTATCTTTCTTCTTGTTTATAGTTTTTTGTTTCTTGAAATTAAAATTCACTTATTAGTTTTGTCGTACGTGCGTCTGCGTTTTCCATTCTACTATTTTTGGCCAAATTTGCAGCTCGAATTTGTCTGTTTGTTGTGTGTTTCTACATATAATTTATTTAAAATAAGAATTTAAACATAATCATTATTATAACTTTACGGAATTAGGGGTGGAGTTCTGGGTGAGGGAACCTGTTTAAGCTGTCGTCGGATCTATCCTGATGCATTTGTCATATGAACTACATACATACAAAAAAAATTCAGTTAGTTTTTTTTCTTTTGTTAGTTTTTCTCTGTTTGCACCCTCTTTACCACCCTATACTTCTCTTGCTCTATGTGTGAGTGTGTGTTTTTACCCAAAAAACAAATAATTTTATGCGTTTACCTTGAGTCTAATGCAAGCTATTAGTAAATATATATATTATAAATATGTTTTTGTTTAAGTGAGTTCTGTATGAATGACTGAATTTTCCGTCCGTCAATAACTTCTTATGCTGTATGTTTTGTTTGTTTTCTGTTTTTGTGAGTTGTTTGTTTTTCCTTTTGTATTATTGTTGTTTTAAGCTTCACTTTCACCGGGTGCAGCATTCTCGTCCTCATTGATGGGCACAATCAGATTCTCCTTGGACATGAGATTGTATTTTGTGACAAAATGCGTAAATCGGTGGCAAAGATACGTTTCAGCCTCGAACTCGTCAAATATGCGACGATGATGAAAGTATGCATGCGAGAATATGCGATAGACTCGTCGGCACACCGATCCCAGCTTGGTCACCGATGATTCCTTGATGGAAACTCTGTGGGTGAGTTGAACACTTGACTCATTATGTGGCTAGTCGCTTACAATGTGCATTCTTAACATACCTGCTTGGAAAGTATTTGTTGCTATTGAGCAGACAAGCAGCGCCATCTAGCGTATGACGCGTGTAATCAATCGCTGGACACTCTTTGGGTGTTTTGTGGGCCGCACACAAGAATATCCACTGATCGGTTGCCGTCATCTGCGTGCACGTTGAGGGTGAGCATTGTTTTTGGAGGCGCACAGCCAATCCATTCAATTCCATACAGAACTGCCGCAAATGCTCATACTTCCAAACGCCCTCGTCCTGCGCCTCGGGCATGGTCAGTATAAGCTCCACATTTGAGGGATCACGCTTGATCAATTGCTGTATATATTGTTGCACAGCCAGCGTGCTATCCATTTCCTCCAGGGGTTCATCGGGCCAGCGACAGAAATCCTGCATTCGTATGGATTGAGCGAAAGTTGCAGGCGACACAAATGTATTTTGATTTTGATGACACTCACCTTTGATTTTGTGCCTGGTCGGTTCCTACGCAATATTGTCGAGCCGTCAGCCATCTTCATGTTTCACCTTGCCTCAATCGGAAGGAGCAAAACAACATACACACACAGGTACGTACACACGCACACACACACCTATGCCTACGCCTTCACAGCGGAGTTGTGTAGACAACGAATTTAAGAAAATTTTTAAAGGCAAACCGGAACGAAACGCTCTACAAGTTGAAGGCGTTGTGTTCTTGGTAAGCCAAATGCAGCGATTATGGTTATCAATCTATGGTTATTACTATGTTCGTTCACACATTTCACATTAAATTAATTATAAATTGAGCTAAAACACTTCGCTTTGTGCGAGAAAATTTCTGACAAAACTGCTACATACATACATATAGGGCTGGGTTATCGATATCGATTGTACGCTTTTCGTCACCACTCTTGCTCACTGGCAACCCTGTTCGTTGTCTTTGTTTATTGCAGCCCTGCGCTGTAGCCTCCAGCTGTCGCTATCGTTATCGATTATCAAAACCAGTCGTCATCATCAGTCAGCTTGCAAATCTTACTCGTATTGGAATTGCGTGTTATTATTATTGCTATATTACGTTCAAGAGATTCATAATAGAATTGATCAACCAATTAACTAATTAATAAACATGTCCTACGCGTATTTGTTCAAATATATTATCATTGGCGACACTGGTGAGTGTGGTTGGCTGCTGCTGGCAACTGGCCATATGAGAGTGAAAATTTTATGCATTTGTCATACGAATTGTGCAGTAACAACAAAACAAACACTATGAAAAAAAGGGCAAACTGCGTTGTGACAACTATGAGTTATTCCAGTCGCTGTATGCGTTGCCTTAAGCCTTAAGTCTTCAGCCGTTAAGTGTGTGCATATGCTGGTAGTGGTGGAGAGGAGCCCACGCAAAAAGGAAAAATCAATAATACCATAACAACGTCTCTACACTTGAGGGGGAGGCAGGCGCGGGCGTTACTCCACACTGTTGAAGTTAACAGTTGCTAGTTGCAGGAGTGGGCGGTAGATGGGGTTGTTTGTGCAAAAGCGCCCAGTATGTTACCGTGCTGAGTCAACTTTTGCTCTGACCAAGAATCCCCCTTCACCCACTTGACCCTGCTCTCTTCTCACATCACACAGTTTAGCATAAATTTTAAATGCGAACAGTATTGTCGATTATACCGACCAATCGCTTATCAATTTCGTGTATACACATATTTTTAACAGCTGTTGCTTTCATTTCGTATGCAGGAGACTTAACTCTTTTAAATCGCATACATTTTTACCAGGAAGAAGTTTCTTCAACTTCCTCATACGACTTCTACTCTGATAAGCAGAACAACGAACTTTCCAGTCTGATAAGAATAACTGTTAAAATATTTACCTTAAATTTTACAAAGTTTAATTACAGCTTAACAAATCTCAGAGATGGTAGAGCAATTTGTAATAATAGTAATTAGTCTTTGTTTTACCGCATAATTCGTCTTACTTTGTGAAATTGTTTAAGAGAAACTTTCACTAATTTAGTTTTCTTTTTTGTGCTTTATTTTTACGTATTTTTCAAGGTGTTGGCAAATCATGTCTGTTGCTGCAGTTCACGGACAAGCGCTTCCAGCCAGTGCACGATCTGACAATTGGTGTGGAGTTCGGAGCACGCATGATAACCATTGATGGCAAACAGATCAAATTGCAAATCTGGGATACTGCTGGCCAGGAAGCTTTCAGGTACACACCTCACTACTGTCTTTTAAATCGTTTTGTTAACAGTTTTTTTTCTTAAAATAGATCCATTACACGTTCATATTATCGTGGCGCGGCTGGTGCTTTGCTTGTCTATGATATCACAAGGCGTGAGACCTTCAATCATCTGACAACATGGCTGGAGGATGCACGTCAGCATTCGAACTCAAATATGGTGATTATGCTCATTGGCAACAAGAGCGATTTGGATTCAAGGCGTGAGGTCAAAAAGGAGGAGGGTGATGCATTTGCCCGTGAGCATGGTCTTATCTTCATGGAAACCTCGGCCCGCACAGCTGCCAACGTGGAGGAGGCATTCATAAATACAGCCAAAGAGATATACGAAAAGATACAGGAGGGTGTCTTCGACATCAACAATGAGGTACGAGACATTGACTTCATTTATGTAGGTTAATGCTTCAATTAATCAATTTAATACTCTGCAGGCCAACGGCATCAAAATTGGACAACAGGCAACGCCTACAAATCCAGCTTTGCCCGGCTCTGGCGGTGCGGGTGGTGCAGTCAATAGTGGTTGTTGCTAGGAATAAAGTGGAAGCTAACTATTGCCGATGTCTGCACTTGGTATAGTTATAGCATAAAGCCGAAAAAGCCGTTAGATGTTAGCCGACAACTGATAGCCAATAGCTGCTTCTGTGAAAAGCTATTAGTGACTAACTCGTAACTCCTTTTAGAAGGTCGTCGTGGAAGCTGATCTATTGTTTTTCTCCTTTAATTTTTTTAATTTCAAGCAAATGGTATAATAATAATCGTAATAAACTTAGCTACAAATACTAGCAAACAGAAATTAGTGAAAACTATTTCAAAACTAAGCGTAATGTTTAAAAATTAAACTAAAACACAGAAGAAACCACAACTATGTGTATTAAATATATAAATTATTCACAGAAAGCTAACAATAGAAATCAAATTAAAGTTCAATTTTAAATAAACTAAAAGAAATGAAAGAAACCAAAACCACAAAATAATGATCAACATTTGTAATTGTAAAATGTGTCGTGCGTGATTTATAAATTTTATAAACTAAAAAACAAAACAAAAAAACATACGTATATATAATATTTTTGTGTACATTTAGTTAGTTTGCAAGTTACCTTCGTGTAAAGCAAGTTTATACACATTGTACGAAGACGGATGCTGGGCGTGTAATATATACATACAATATACAAACAAATATATTTAAAAATATACTATTTAAACTATTTTTGATTGTGATTCGTTGAGTTTTTCGATGAATCTCCAACAACCCTCGATTGGTGACTGCTTTTCGTCTACTAAAAAAATATAATTTGTACATGTATTTTTGTTTTTTCTACAAAACGCATTTGTTTTTGTTTGATTTGCATAACACTAACGACAACAGAAGCATAATAAATATAATACAAATACTTTATAAGTTTAACAAATAATTATTGTGCTAAATGATAAAGAAAACAACAAAAGTTTTGGTGATAGTGTTAAATCAATTTCGATTATATCGCCGACAATTACGAAGTTTATATAAAAATTAAATGAAAACAACAGAAATAAGCATAAACCAAGGAATAAAATAAAATCAAATAATTTATAAACATTTGTATTTGCCAGACCCAAGCAGTAAAATAAAATAAAAATATATACAAATAAATATTATAAAATATAAAAAACACAATTTTTTTGCTATATCTCAAGGAGGGAATAAATTTAAACACATTTATTGGCTTTGTCTCAAAATGTAATTTGTATTTTATTTAATTATCTCATAATTTGCATATATTTTTTGTATATTTAAATTTTTAGTTAATTGATGTTTGTAAACATTTTAGAATTGCATTTATAATTTGTTTTCCGCTTTTTGTGTTGTGCTTATGGCTATAAAAAATTAGTTATTGGTTTTTATGTTTGTATTTTGTTTGAAACAACAACTACATAGACTAATGTTATATATAGAAAGGGTGTGTGAAGTGTGTGCTTAGTAATTAATTATATATTTTCTAATTATATAATTGATTTCAGTGCGCTACGTGAATTTCTCAATTCATTTCATTAATTTATTAATAATACTTGAACTGTTTCGGTAAAAACTTGCATAACTTCTGCTAAACCATTTGCAATTCGGGCATCGAATATTTATACAATACCAGCTACTAATTTTAATTATTAATTTAATTTATTTTTAGTTACTTTGAAGACTTTTGTTGATAGAAAAAATTGTTTGCTGTTGATTTTTTATGTAGTTATTGCATACGTTACTTCATAGATTGATAATTGTTTAGTTTGCGGCATTACTAGCTATTATTACTATTAATTCGTTTACAAAGAAGACAATTTGGGGAACCCGTTTGCGCATGGCAGTGATGCACTGCAATGAAATTGAATTGTTTTATACAAATATACATATTTACTCGTATATATGACTATAGTATGCATATTGTTAGTTTGTTGTTGTAGTTGTTTTGGTGTTAAGTTTGCTATGATTTTTATTTATTGGAGTACAAGTATAATGTAGTTGTCCTAGTGCGTTAACTAACTTACATAGTTTTGTTTATAATTAGTTCTCAAGTCAATAATTTTAGCTTAATCGCAATTAACTTTAGTTGTTTTTGTTTTAGTTATTTATCTACTAGTTCGCTCTGAGTTTTTTCTATTCTTTCTTTTTGTTTTTTTCGTAGCTGCAACAGCTTTTGACATAAGAAACTTGATAACATTTAATGCTAGTCCATTATTCATTAGTATTATTATAATAAATTTTAGGCTGCAGTGCTAGCTAAATTGCACTGAAGTATTTCATTTTTAGCTGTTACAAGTAAACTAATGTAAAAGTTGAGCTTTTTTAGTCTCTGAGACATCACTATCACTCTCCTTAGATGTTTTCTTATCCTTACAAAACTCAATCATATACGAACAGACGCCGGAGAGTGCTATAAATATGCCCGCATAGTAGAAGGAGTCATCCCATCTGAAAAAAGATAAATTACAAGCCATTAATACAGATGTAAATCGCTAAAATTTATTGTGATTACACTTACTTGTTGGTTATTTCATATATAGCACCTGCTATAGGTGGACCGGCAATCATGCCAACACCCTGTACAAGGAGCACTAAGCCGTAGGCACATGTGAAATCATCCAAATCAACAATACTGACTAGTATGCTGGGTGTAAACGAGAAGGAGCTGGCAAATGTGAAGCCAAAGATGACGCACATGGCCATCAGGCCATTATAGTTGGTTATCAGCATTGGCATAAAGAACACCGAGGCCCCACAAACTGTAAAATACAAATACGTATACAGATTATACACTATAAACATTATATATGTTTGTGACATATTAGACTTACTCAGCATGCATATGGAGTAGCATATGTTGATGTTCATCCATGGCCGATCGCCCAGAAAGCCAAGGCCTATCATGCCCACCGTTTGCGCAATTCCAATAGCCGATATCAGTACTGCACTTACGCCCGCCTCGTAGTTATATTGCTTCATGTAATCGGGCAGATACAGATAGGGTATGATAAACCTGTATAAAGAGTGTCAAGATAAGTTGTCGATTACAATCAAATCAAATAACGCCCATATTTTAATAAAAATGTTACGAAATTGTGTAGAGTATGCGACTATAGATACCATGCAACTTAGTTTTTACAGGGTATAAGTAATTATTTTTGAAATACTTTTCTTTTCGATCTGAAAATTGTCTGAGACCGGGGACTTCATTATTTGAAAATAATACATTTTGAGCTATTGCCAAATAAATTTGCGATGTCTTTTTGGTCTTGACAGTTTTTGACTTGTTACGACTAATAATTTTAGCACTAGCTTGTTGTAGATTGCGCAGATTGAGACCTTCAAAGAGAGCACTCACTTTTGCTCTCACTCTCTGTCTCTCTCTCTCTCTCTCTCTCTCTCTAATTTCTCTCAGTTCTTTGACTTACCAAATAAACAGAAATAGTGTGGACAGATTGAAGAGTGCAAATTTGCTATCCAAAAAGAGCGAAAAATCAAATGCGGATTTCATGGTGTCCATAAAGCTGTCATACCAGGTCTGTAAATATACGATAAGAATAACAATAACAAATATTAATGATTTATTTTGACTCGAAATTGGTGAATACGGAAACAAATGCGTATGAAATGTCTCAATGGTCGCTTATCAGCTAAATATACGAGTTATACGCATATAAATATTATATTAATAAAGTACATACATATTATATGTATATATTTGTAGAGCATCGATAATCGTGCTTTGAGCCAAATGCGGAGCAGCTGTTGTCAAGCAACTGTGAATCTAACTTGGACTTGGAGTCGAGGCCTCCGTGGCTGATAAGTGTCTCGGACGGGAGTGAGTTAAATTTGAACTCTAGAACTACAATTTCCCAAAAGTTAAGCCACTAGGTAGCAGAAACCTCGGTAGAGCTTGAAACACTTAATTGACTATAGAGATTCCTGCAGCTCTTCTAACAAACTCAGCTTTAACTTTGGAGTTGCTTTAATAGTTTTATCCAAGGTGTTTAAATAACCTTCGGATCCCCCGGTAGATACACATTCTTCCACTATTTAATGCTTGTCTCTTCTTAATATTTATATAACAGATTAACACTCTACTCCAAACTTTCTCTTTGTTATAATTAGTATCTTTAGAGCTAAATATAAACCACATAACCTAGAGCTCAGCTTTGAGCTAATCTTAAATTGATTATCGCACTTTAACCTCTATGTCTTTCTAGTCCAATCAAACTATATATAGCTCTCCTCTCTCCCACGCCCCGCCCCTCTTAATTAAAGCCCATTTCATACTCACATCTTCCTCCTCCTTGGCTATAGTTGTCATCGAATTGCGATAGATGTTGGGACAGGAGGAGGCACGCAAACGATAACGATGAGTGTTCAGCATCGCGCCCCGATAATGTATCGAATTGCGATGTATGCGCATATCCTTGAGAAAGTTGGAGTTCCTTATGGAAATGTTGCGACGCAGATTCGAGCGATACTGATTGGGTCTCTTTGTCTTGGACAGACGTCTTAAGCCCGTTATGCTGTCCAGACGGGAACGGCGCAGCGCCAATTCGCTGTTCTCCTCCTGCTCCGGTATGGTAATCACTGTGGAGGCAGCTGCAGCTGTGGCCTGATATGGCTGTGGCCTGGGATACTGATCAAGCAGTGCAAAGGTTTCTTCCTTCATGTTCATATAATAGCTGTGCATATCATCGCTTAGAATGTCAACGGAATTGTGACGATGTCCGTTAACCTTCAGATTGGACAACGATGGTGTCGTGTGCTTGGCCATAAAGAGATTTTCATTGAGGGAATAACGTGAGCTGGCATAGTTGGCCTCATTGTGCTTCTGGGTGAGATATCCTTCGTCTGAGGAGCGCAGTGAACCATTTGGTGTGCCCGCAATTGTGGAGCGTTTCTCTGACGGCGACAGCGTCTCTATCGACGCCAGGTAGGACTTCTTGGCCGCCTCGCCAGCCTCTGGGGGAACGGCACCCATGAGGGTATCATCGGGAGAGCCAAGAATGGGAGCAGTTGGCACATAGGCAGCTGCACTCGAGGACATCGAGAGTAGATTCTCGCGGGAAGGCGCTTCGGCTCCCTCCTTGTGCCTTAGGGAGCGTCGACTCAGACTCTTTACCTCACAAACACTGTCCAGCTCTTGGATGCTGAGGAACGTGGGCAGAAAGAGTTCGCTGCGATAGCGTTTTAGCGAAGTGTCCATGGGGTCATCAATCTGTTGATTCGCCTCTGTGTTGTTTTTGGTCACCAGCGTGTCCAGCACAGCCTCCTTGGTAATGCCCGTGTCCAGCAGTTTCTTGATCTCCTCCAGACAGACACTTGAATTGGAAAAGGTGGTGACACTCTGCGAACGACTCTCCAGACGATTCTCTTCAATCAACCAGTCCGGATCACGCATGAGAGCACCACAAACACAGGCATTCAACATAGTGCCACCAATTATCAGAGTAGCACCGCGCCAGCCAAAGGAATCAATTAAATATTGAGTTAAACGGGCATAGACAAAGGTGCCAATGCCAGTGCCCGAGGCACCAATGCCGGTAGCAAAGCTGCGCTTCTTATCGAACCAAAAGGCAATCGAAACCACTGCAGTGACATAACCAATGCCCAATCCCAATCCACTAATAATGCCAAACGTTACCATGAGCATCTCGACAGAGTTGCAAACCGAGGAGACGGCAAATCCAATTGCCGAAATGAGTCCACCCAAAATGGTCATCTTTCTGCAACCATATTTATCCACCAGATTCGACCAAATGGGACCCATTAACAGTGGCACCGAGAAGAACAACGAACTGATCCAAGCTGTCTTCGATTTCGACTCTCCAAAGTAATCCAAAAGCTGCGTATTGATCAGACCAAAGGAGAAGGAAATGCCATCCCAAATGAGGGAGATCATCAGGGAGGCAAAGACAACGACCCAACCGTAACCGCCATCGGGCATTTTGGGTGTCTTCTTTTCGGTTGTGGTCGAATCTATCGAATCCCCCGATTCATTCGATATCAAACGCTTACGCTTCTTCACCTGTGTGCCATTCATCAGACCAATTGTCAGCGTACCATCGCTATCCAAGGCAATTATGCTATGCCTCGTTGTCCGACTGTGTCCGGGTCCGCCCTCGTCCACGCCATCGGCTGCTGCTCCTCTGTAGCGCAGCTCCTCCACCGAAAGATTGCAGAATGTCACCTCCGGAAACAGATCATGTTTGATGGCCTTGTTCAGTGGCGTATTCGCGGGTGCCGGTAGCGTTAGCTGACAAATATTTCCATTCAATTTACTACTATTGCCATTGTTATCATTATCATGATCATTGTTCTCAGCATTATTATTAATATTGGTATTATTATTATTATTATTGTTGTTGTGGATTGTGTTGTTGGTATTGCTGCCGGTGTCAGCGTTCTTCTCACCGCCACTGTTACTCTTTGCTCCCACTGTTGGCTTCGCCATTTTGTCTAAGGCTCTAATAAGTTGCTAATAACTTTCTTTATAAAAATTTGCACTTTTGTGGTTGCAATTAATATGTGAACACAGTTTAGATTGAGTTTTGTTTTTGTTTTCAGCAAAGTTTGTATGTATTTTTGTATTTCCTTTAAGTAGCTTTAGCTGTAGGTGGATATGGATTGCTTTAGTTTGCTCTAATCCGATTCCTGATTCCCAAAAAGTCAACACTGTCAAAAGAAAGCAAAAGAAAGCCGTTAAAAGATGGTTAAAATAATAAAATTTAGCTTAGTTATGCATCATAAAAATCAACAAAGCTACGACTCTAAAACTAAGTAGCTCGGAAAACCATGTAGAGCTGTAACAATAAGGGTATTCCCTGTGTAAGTCAGCTTAGTTTTAATAAAATATCTTGATTTAAGAGCTGTGAGTATCATAAGCTGTTTGTAGATACTTTCTGTGTACTTTGCTGGCTTATTTGGATTGTCTCTGCTCTCTAAGGGCACATTCATACTTCTGTTTTTCCTGTTTCGATTAATTGGAAAACTTTTGCAGGCACTTTTCCAAGCTGTCAAGTTGCATGAGTTGCACTTACGCGCTAATCCACGGAATAATGATAAATAAAAATCGAAATAAAGTAGAATTTGGATACAAAAACAGTTTCAATTGGTCGCAACAATTTGTTTTGCATTTGTTGTTAATGATTTTCTGCTTGCCACCACAAAAACAACAACAACAAAAAGCATAAAACATTTCATTTGAAAATTCGCGCTGAAACTGTTTATACATTTGCCATTTTGCTACAATTTTAGCCCAAGAGAAAATCGCCTTCAACTTGACCTCATAAAAATAGTCGAATTGCAGCGAAAGAGCAGAGAATAAAATGCAAATTGTTTGGGTTTTCAAGAGTCTCGGCTAAATTGGCATCTGCGTCAGAGAACCAACAGCTGATTTTGTTATTTAGTTATTCGCAAATACTTAATAAATTTATTTAAAATTCTACACTGCGTTGTTTACGTTTGGCTTTTTGTTTTTCTTTTTCTTTTATTTTTATTTATTTTTTTTTTGTTGGCACTCAAAACGCGTCTGTCTGCAGCTATTTTTAGACCGCTTTTAGCTTTAAAAGCGGGCCAAAAATGACTTGGCATTAATAAGAAAAGCTAATTACATAACTTAGGGAAATTTCCATATCGTAAAAGCAAATTGTAGCGTAAAACGTAAAACTTGTGAAGTGCAAAAAAACAAGTTAATTGAAATTGAAAAATAAAAGTATTCGCTGACAGCTGATTTTATTTGAAGTGCTTTACGTTAGGCCAGCAAATAAATATATTAAATATTAAAAACAGTCAGCAAAAGCACTGAGCATAATATTTATTTTTGAACAATCTTCTCCAAAAATAAATATGACTATAATTAAAGTAGCAGAATAGAATCCAATCGAATTAAAATCGAAATGAGTATAGACTTTTTTAATGTATAAATACTTAAGTTCAAATGCTTTAAAATTAACCAATTAAAGTTGTAAATGTTTTGAAACTTACCTTCTTTACTGGCTGTAAACTTGGCTCGCCACAAGCGTCAACAAAAAAATGTTTTTCGAAGCGAACAACTTGACGATTGTTCATTTAAAACTTGAACAGTTGCCCTTGATATTTCAATTGTTTATTACAATTATAATAGTTAGATTTATTATTGTTGTAGTTATTATTATTATCACTGTCACTGTCACTGCCACTGCCGCCAATTAATTCACCATAATTGCACAAATCTTCAGTTATATTCAACTCACTCAGCGTGGGTCGTGGATGTGCCAAGTGTTTATTCAGTGTGGCGGTTTTATTGAAAATTCTTAGACGCGGATCACGTGGAATATAATGGAGAAACACTTTATTCGATTTACTGCTGTTGTTGTAAGTACGCGGATTGTTGTTATTGCTGTTATCAAAGGCGGTTGTTGTTGTTGTTCCCAATGATTTTTTCGTCTTCTTGTTGCTGTTGCTGCGTTTGCTTTTCTTAGATTTTCTAATGGAGCTGTCAACAATTGTTGTTGTTTTTGGTGTTGGTTTTAATGTTAAAGTGTTTGTTGTTGTTGTTGTTATTGTTTTAGTGGCACGATAAAGTGACTTTAACCGATAGTCATTCATTAAGAACGTTAACGTATTTATCACAGACCAGCAAGAAATCAATTGAGCAAATATTGCCTGCAACTTGAATTGCCTTTTGTTGTTGTTGATGATGTTAGTGTTGTTGTTGCAGTTGTAGCTGCCAGTTAACGTTATTAGCCCGGACACCAACATGCGGCACGTCGATTACAATGCAAAACTTAGGCAAATAATCCAAAAACAAATTAATGCAAAAACGAAACTAAAATAACGAACGAAACTTTGTATAACAAAAAAATTATTGATCAATTGTTTGAATGACTGATTGATTGCTGTAATTGTAGCGGTAACGGTAACTCAACGCGTGTCAAGTGCGCGGCGCATTGTGCGGCTTTTTGGCAAACATATCGATGGCAATTTGAACAAGGCGTCTTCTAATGTGCGGCACACGCGGCGTATGATTAATGCGTGTTCTTTAGCTTCCCCTTTTCTCACTGTTGTGTTTGCAACTCAATCGCTATTTGTGTTTTTGTTGCT
Organism: Drosophila acutilabella; assembly: GCA_035046005.1. Taxonomy (NCBI): domain Eukaryota; kingdom Metazoa; phylum Arthropoda; class Insecta; order Diptera; family Drosophilidae; genus Drosophila; species Drosophila acutilabella. Next base: position 10,861,536 of record JAWNOK010000024.1, on the reverse strand, counting down.
TGTTGATGATGATTTATGATTCTTATAGTTGTTGTTGTTGTTGTCGATTAGCAGCTGATGCTGCTTCTTAAGCCACAGTCTAAGCGCTGCAAAGAAACAGAGAAATAGTAGATAGTTAGAGCACTGAGATGAGCATTAAAAATAGCTGTGATTTGTTGTGAGCTCTTTAATAAATGATCACAAATTGACAAGCGCCAAGTCCATTAAGACCAGCATCACAAAACACACATGCAACTAGCATTTCTTATGCGAAATATCTCGAAATTATCACACACAATAGACGCTATAAATACTTGTCTTAAATTGGCAAACAATGTACAAAGCATTCTATACAGTTATGTGCCACAGTATGCCATTGAGAAATATGTTACTCTAAGCTCAGAGAATACTACTGTAAATATTTGTTATACTCGTATATATCAACGTCTGCATTTTATTGCAGGTCAATTTGCAGCAGAATAACAAGAGTGCAACACGCCCATTTTGTTGGCCTTAGTCTTGTACTTCTTATTGCAACAGTCAAGTCAAGTTGAGTTAACTCTGTGGGTGTGTCTACACACAATCTAAGAGAAATACTTAGAGACCCGAGTGTTGTCAAGTGGCAACACTTGTTTGCTTAGTTCGCGGGGAGCTGTTAATGTAGCTGGGACGTTTTGAAAGCACATTTAAGAAAGCTTTCAATCATTTAAAACAAGCTTAAAGCTTTTTGTTTAGTTATAAGCTACTTTTACCGAAACTAAAAACATTTTTGAAAGCACATTAAAGCTGCCTACGAGCTTCGAGTCCTAAAATAACAAGCTCTTGCCGCTTCGAGCTACACTAGCTGTACTACTTGACTTAGCACGCTTTACAACACTGTACAAACAGTTTAAAAGCACATTTACGTCAATTTTATTGAATGGATATGTATTTAAACACACTTCAAACACACTTAACTCACTTGAAGTGCACAACTTTCGATAACTAAACTTTTTGTGTGTTCTGCCAATTTGAAGTGCTTAAAATATACAGTTATCAGTGAGAGCAGCGTCTTGGTGTGCGAACAAACCACTCAAAGTAGAACAAAATAAATAAAAAACACAAAAAGACGAATGCCCCAACGCATTGCCAAGTTCAATGTTCGATAGGCGATTGTCGATTAAATCACTTGAAATTGCATTCATTTCAAATTAAAATTAAATACAATTCATGTGCACATAAACAAATTAAGTAATACAATTTGGCTGTGATTTTAAGCTAGAAAATCCATTAGTTTAAAGCTAAACACTTCAAGTATGTAAACCACTAAATGGGTTGCTTATCAAATCTCAATTATCAATTATCAATAGTAGATAATCGACAACTCTTAAATCTTATTGATTGAGTGTGTAGTAAAAATAGCCTTGATTTCGCTTCTTCTTCGATTTCTGTTTCTTTTGTGATCTTTATCTTTATACAAATGTAATTTTCTAGCATTGTTATACAGTGTATGTGGTTAATTGATAAGACAAAGCACGCGTTTCTGTAATGCCTTGTTTGAGACTTTCACTTCAGATTTCTTATCAACGGATTATACTATAATTGAGTTTATATTTCCGCAGACAAATTTTGAAAGATTAGTTTTAGTAAACTGTGCATTTGTATAAAAAAATGAAGTATTCACACACATTTTTAATTATTTATTATATATTTTAATTTTTAATTAAGACTCAAAGTTTATGTTATTATTTTATTTTAATTTGTAGCTCGTCTTGACACGTGTTTTGAGCTTTAAACACTGATTAAAATGATTTATCTTAGACACAAAAAGATTTTTCTTGTCTGCCTTAGTTTATTATAGCTTCAGGCGAACAGACTTGAACCATTTGTTTGTTTACGGTAAGTTTATCACGTGTGAAACATGTTTATACTTCATTAAATGCTTCAGAGGCGCCCATTTGTATGCAACACATTTTGACCTTTACTCGGGAAAACTTTCACTTGAAAAAACAAATTACTTAATTCTTGTGGGAACAACACGCACTTTAAACGCGAGACAAAGAAAATCTGTTAGCCACATGATTCAGTTGATTAGATATTTTTTTTTTTGTATCTTTTCGGTTTAGAAGAAGTCGTCGCGTAGTTAAGTTTTCATTGCGAAGCCGTTGGACCGATGCGGCGGCCAAGACAAAAATTTTGTAGTTCAGTTCAGTGGCTCGTTGCCAGCCAGACTAATAAATGAGTAAAAAGATTCGGTGACAAAAGCCTCAGTCGAAAGACGAAAACGAGTCGCAGCAGAACGAAGTGAAACGACGAAGGAGAGCACAGAGAGTAAATGGGAAAAGGGGGTGAGGTGAAGAGAGGGTGAGAGCAGTTGTAGCGTGTTGAATTCAGTCTGTAATCGCGGCAATCGTTTGCTTTAATCTAATAAATTTCTTATCAGCAGGCGTCGCACGACACTACTACGCACACTTACATACTCTACACTATGTAGGAATGTAAATATATATATGTATTATCGTTGCTATCGCTCTACCTGCCCCACATGCAAACACTTCACATCAAACATCCCCGTCAACTTGTCCGCCTTTCATTTTCCTTTATTCCTTGCTTTCTTTCTATTCATTTGTGCTAAATTATAGTGTATTTTATTATACATTAATCATCTACATGTAATTTTTGGCTTATAGTATTATAATCGTCTTGTCGTGTAACCTTCTGTGTTATCAGATGAAGGGCAAGTGGCAAAAAAGTAAGTGAAAATCTGACATTTTTATACCCTGCATATAAACGAAACAGGTTACAAACTTACAAGTAACCGGTTTGTTTTAAAATAGTTCAATAAACGTTCCATTTATAGCTACAGAATTAATTAGAGTTAAGTGGAAGCATTTAAAAGTTATATTCCTCTGTCGAATTGATGTCTAAAACATATAACTTTTTAGTACTTAACAAGGCATTAAAAAAACTGATTAAATTATTTTTAGAATATTTAGAAATATAGTAAAGCATTCACTTATTCTTCATACTTCCACTTTTCTAACCAATGCAAATTGGAAATTTCCAGTAAGTGTAAAAAAGGCAGACAAAAAGGCTGATTAAAAGACCCAAAATTTGCTATTATATTATAAAATTCTATGACATTACTGAGCTAACTTGTGCACGACTAATCCACTTAGCTAATCACTATCATTAAGTGTGTAGGCAACAGCAAATGAGCGAGCCGACATAATACATTGTAAACATTTTAAACACTTAATTTGTATTATATTGTTTTATGGATTTGTACAGATAAACCTAAAATGCGTGATAAGAGCAAAAATTTTTCATTGCTTAATGCCGCAATTATACATTATGTTAGAAGTATATTTGCGACTCGTCTGATACCAATAAAAGGCGGTTTGATGCTGACCTACACCAGTTTTATTTGGGGTTTTTCACCAAGTAATTGTGATAGCCGAAATTCAAGAACTAGGCCATTGCAATAAACTTGTGAGCAAAGTCATTCACTCTAAGACGTAGTATGTTTAAGTCATTCACATACTCACAATTCTAATCAAAACATTCGTATTCACTTTCAGACCACCACATTCTTTATTGGCCTTGCTTCAAGTTTCAATCGTAAAAGCAGATAGAAGAGAAGAAAGAATGAAAATAAAGGGAAAAAGGCCATTTCCATAAAGAATATTCATTTACATTGAAAAATATTGAAAATTGAAAATATGATGATTGGTTTTGCATTCACTTCGCAATAAATTGTCAATTGATGATTGTTCAGTCTAGACTTAATTATAAATGTAATTGATTCAATTGTCAGCAGAATTTTAGAAATCTGAAGCTTTTAATTCGAGTTTGTCGATTGTTGTGTACTTTGGCAGCAAAAATCTGATAAGCTTTATAATTTTTTAATTTCTCGATTTAAATTTGATTGGAAATTTCTTTTGCTTTAAACTTGGTTAGAAAGTGTCAGACAAGCAAATGACAAGTCTTAGAGCGATTAAACTTTTATAAATGTGCTGCGATTGTGTGCATGTTCATGCTTGTCAACTCTTTGATTCCCTTTGGCAATGCGTTTCGCAGACCGCTTAATTAATGCAGTCCGAGTAAATCTACCCACAAGTGAAAATGATAGATGTCTGAGCTCTCTAAACATGGCATTAAATGCAATGCGATTAACGCTAGTTGTTAATTGATACGCGGTTTTAAGTTATATCGTTTTGTGTGTCTATCAACTAAGTAGCCGTTTAAATTAATTGTGCACATATTGCCGTTTAGTTTTAAGTGCAACGTGACAATTAAATGTTATGTGCATATAGGGTAAACCGATTAAAATCACATAAAAGCGTCCAATTAACCCTTTTGTGTTTTAAGGGGATTTTACCCTAAAACAAATGCTAAAAGGGAACAGCTATTAATTGTGTAATTTAAGCTAAAATATGTTTAATAACTCAAAAGTTTAAATATATCATACGATAATTTAGATTAATACCCATTGAGTATATTAAAGAACCACAGTCTGTTAGCAGTGGTTTAACTATAAGTCGACATTGTAGCATGCTACATGCCACGTGCTGCATGCAACATGCCGCATGCTAACTTGACATCCTTCAACAACAAAAAAAGGAAGCTTTTTTGTATGGTTACGCCCCTTGAAACTTGCTTGGTGAGCGCAAAAAAATGTGTGACAGGCAAACAAGTGCATATAAAAAAGGTGTCACAGTGCCAAAGTCAAAAGCAAACACACACACACACGTACACGTGCTGGCGGCGTGCTTTGATCTGTGTTGTCTGTGTGTTAGTGTTTGTGTGCATATTTACAGCCTCTGCAGAACTGACAAATTGCAACAATAAAGCGCAGTCAGTGCAGAGTTGGCATTTTAGCTATTTTAGAGCGATTCCAGCAGAGCTTTCAAACGACATAAATTGCAGCGGGAATACCAGGCGATGAAGAATGCTTATACAAAATGAATTTATAATTATATTCCCTACTGCAGGTGCAGCAGCAGCTCACAGTCACGCACACTATAATAATTGCGCTCAGAGCACACTCTGCCGCTCAACATTCGGTTGCTTTGCAGTTAGCACGTGTGTTCGGTGCCTCCAGCAGAGCACACAAACAGTGGTCTCACCAGCTGATCCCAGGAGACTCTATCGGCCTCTGTTAACTCGCTGTGTGTTAGTTCGCTGCTGCCAGCTGAGCAGTCTGACAGCAGACTCTCCAACCGTTAACATTATGTTAATTGCGCTTTAAGCAGGCTCTGCCGCTGTAAGCTGTCTTTCTTTGGACTCTTTTCGCCAGCTGAGCACTCATCTGATCACGCTATGTTAGTAGCGCTGTAATCAAGCTCTGCAGCTGTTACTTCTCCTTTTTCGTTTGCGCCATGAACTTTCCGTTATGCTCAAAACACAAATTTAAACTAAGCGAACACCAAACCAACTAAATACATTTAATTTAACGTCACTTTTTATACTATTTCAAATAAATCTAGTTGATTAATCTAGCCATTTTGGCCTGATAAATTGCGGCAACACTGAGTCAAAAACCATTTTTTTCTAACCAAAACCTGCAGTGCAAGTTAGAAAGAGACGAAAAATGCTGAGTATGCTAAAGGATTATTTATGCTTTTTGCCTTAAACTTGACAAACTTTTGTGGTCACACACAGCAACACACACAAACATGCAAAAGGCGTTTATTATTGATTTTTATATATGCAAGAGTGTGTGTTTGTTGTGCGAATGTATGAGTGTTCTTCATGTGCTCGTTCATGTGTATATCCTGTGCATATAAAATGAGATTCGCCGTTTGCGATTTCTTTTATAAAAAATGAAAAAAGCATGAAAAACAACCGCAACTCAGGAGAGACGGGAGGAAAACGCTTTTCAGCATCGGAAAATGTTTTGAATATAGTTGTGTGCATGAAGTCATCGCATGTTCTCATTTATGTAAAGCGCAAACTTCTCAGCTGTCCAAATAATATTTATTCTGCAGTGTTAATTTAAATAAACTGAATTTATAGTTCACTTTTTTGAAGGCCATTGGTCAAACGGAACCGCATCAAGGTCGTTTTACATTTAAGGGTGGCATTAATTTTTTTTACCACCTTCTTGACGTCATGGGAGGTGTCAGAAAGGTTAGAAATAATAATGCAATTAGCTAAAATGCAAATGAGTTGAAAACTCAGTTGGAACTCAACTTCAAATGTAATTTGCCAATTAAATATAAACAATAAATGTCTACAGGGTATCTGCTGCTGGCATACACTCAATTGTATTTATATTTAATTAATTTGCAGTCAGTCACATTTTCAACAACTCTAATTGATGAATAAAGATAATAGTCTCAATATATATATGGCATATTTTTGCATAAAATATTTGAAAATCATCTGGAAATCAATCGAAATACATTTTTAATGCATTCATGAATAATTTTCAACTCAGCGAGTGTCAATTCACTCAGCTCGATTAAAATAATGATAGTTATTTTTAGAGCAAACAAGTTTATTGTTAAAACGGAACTCAATAAATGAAATATGAGAAAATGTTGAACAAAGTGATACATTGCTTAAATCAATATGAATTTTAAATATTAAAGTCATGAATAATACAATGCAAGATGTCAATTCAGAAGCCCAATTAATAGAGGAATAATTAATTATAGTTTATTTAAGCAACCGGATTTAAAAGGGTCTACGTGAAGGTCACCAGAAATTAGAATTTTAATAGAGATTAAGATGGCAAAACGTTGATAAGCCCAGCAGCTAACAAAGTAGCTGACGAGAGTGACAGGAAGGACCCGTGCAGCCCACAAGGACGAAGGACTCGAGAAGACCAGAAACAAGGACAAGTGGCATGTGATGTAATTACGCAAAAATAAATCGAAAAAAAAAGAAGTGGGGAAACGGCAAAAGAGTTGGCAAGGAAAAACCTGCAGCACTTACAGCTTCAACTTTTGACCCCTTTTTTTCTGAACATCTTTTGTTTTTCTTTTGCTTTTCTTTCAACACTTTTCCAACACTCGATTGCTCCACTTACTTGGCAAATTGTGTCCGCTTGCGATAAATTCTCTTTGTTTAGATGGCGCAAAGAGCAGAAGTAAAAATGCAAAACTCAATTGACGACAAGTTGATATCAAATTGTTTTTCTTAAAGTTTCCTTGTGGTGTTGATTGTTGCACCACAGCCATCTCGGCCTAAAATCAAATCACAACTGACTGACATTCTCCACAGCGAAACAATTCTCGGGTCTCTGTCTCTCTCTCTCTGTCTGTCTCGCTTGTTCTTTGTGTTGATTGAGATATGGATATATTATTGAAGACATCGTCACACTTGGATTCACACTCACCCTCTCAATTCTCTCTCTCCCCATCCCTTTCTTTCTTTTTGTTTGTTTGTCCGTCTTTAATTTTTTCAAATGCCTTACAGCATTTTCAACCACTAACTCTATTTACTCTTAATAGTTCTTTGTCTTCCTAAGTCAGTGGAAATTTACCAGTTACATGCCCTTTCCTTTTCTCTCTTTCCCCGTCCCTTTCGCCTTCTCTTTCTGTTTCTCGCTCAATCAAGACACTTTTATCTTGCGTTTTCACCACAAGTAGTAATAGTTTATTATAGTTTTTTTTTCGACAAAGTAACTAATTTTAATAGTTTATTTGCATGATAATAAGCCAAGATTAACTTAAGCAATTAACGTTGAGCGATAAAAAGGCCAACATTTGTAGTAGAGAGCTGCAAAAACAGTTTTTTTAAATGGTAAAATTTTAACTCTTTAAAAAATAAATGCAAAACTTTGAAAACTATAGCTAGGCATATGCAACTCTAAAAAAATTAATAGAATTCTATAATTGTTTAAGCTTTGAAATCAATTTCAAGAGGCACGTATGCAAAAAATTGTAAGATAATGATGTTGGAATAGAAATGAACATAATTTCAAAACTATAAACTATCTGAACATTTTAATGTTTCAGTTTTCCATACAACACTTAAAACAGACTTTCGCATAAAAATAAATAGTATTTTTAAAAAAGCTACCCATTAATACGTTTATAAAATGCTCATATATGTTAAACTTTGGCATTTCGCTTGAATGTCATTTTTGGCACATTTCGCACGTTTGATAGTAAAAATTACTTAGTGGAAAATGTGCTTTCATTTTCTTGACTCAACTATTATATTATGCAAATTGTAGCTTAATGGACATGCGATAAACTCGTGACTCTCATATTCTGGCAGAAAAGAATAAAAACTTTTGCATTTTAACAAACTGGGATGAAATTAATGTGCGTGTTCTGTGAAACTTTTGGGGGCAAAACGAAGAAACAACAAATTAATTCGCAAACTGCATGCTAAACTCATTTGTTGCAAAAAACTTGTTTAATAAAGTTCATGCATATGTTCATAAATTATAAATATTGTAGTATATTTCCTGCCGTGCATTAATTTTGCCAGCGTTGAATTTTTAAGAGTTTGTAACTATTGGAAGAAAGGTATGAAAAATCGAGAAATTTCCATGATGCCAACATCCCGTTCTCCCATTTATACAGGGTATACTGATGGACATGAGAATTGTAAATTATAAATGATGATGGCGCTGCGGAAAATTATGATAATCGTTTTTGATGAAAAATTCTAAATGTGTCTGATTATGTGCACATTTCTGCCTGTTTGCAAATTGATAAATAAAATAAACTTGTCAAATAAATTTGTTAATGTGTAAAGTTTAATTAGCGTTAATTGTACTGTAGTGAATCTGAAACTATGATTTACTATATACGCATTTTGCCTTTAGGCCAAAGATGACGCAGTTGATAAGATTATAATCATAAAATTTGAATTGTTATCACAAGAGCTTGTCAGCTAAAGTGACGACTCTAAACTAATAAGATTTGTCTCGTCTCAGTGCTCATTAGTGAATACCCTGCTGTTAGCCGTAGCTGCAGGGTATTCAATTTGACTTCCTTAAACCAATAACAACAGCTCAATTAGAACGAATAGACATTGACTTTAAATGTCATGTGCATAATAAGAATATTCACCTACAATACACCTAGCACAACAAACAACATTATCGTCTTCATCATCATCATTATCGGCATCATTAATGCGTCTCACGCAGCAGCAGCTGCTGTCAACCGGTTTAAGGTACAAAATTTTATGTTTTTATTGATTTTTCTACATTTTTCTTTGTTCCTCCGCGTGCCCGTTGGCTGTGTAGGTAACATACTTATGTGTATGACTGTGACTGTGTATTCATAGCATTCACATTCACATTACGATCAGCTGTTGGGCTCTTAGCACTGACACACATTGTGCGACTCCGCCGCTCATTTAAATGCCGAATGTCATTACCGGTTTCATCATCATCAGCTGTGCAGCTGGTTTTTTATTGTTTTTAACGCTTAGCGAATTATTTGCAATAATATTTACTTGCCAAGCAATACACAACTTATAACAAACAATGCATGTTTCTAACAGTTGTTTTAGGTAACTTAATTTGTAGAGTTTCCAATAAATCACACCTAAACAATAAAGTAAAACTATTGTTCATTAATTAAAAGTTTCATTGTACTGCAAAACTTTGTTAGAAACTTTATATGAAATCTAATTATTGACAGGTGTTTTTATTTGCTTGTTAGCATTTGTGTATCGCATGTAAAATTCAAACACCGTTATTAACTGCCAAACGAGTTTTAAGGTTAAGAATTAACGTTACTTAAAGCCAGTTTTGACTCAGTGTTAAGTGCATTGGCTTTAACTGAAATGCCAAAACTTTGGGCCCAAGGACAACAACGTTACGAGTAACGTATTCGATTACAACAAATCAAATTTGCAGTTAGACATAGAATAATGTAAAACAAAACATCGTATGGCATTTGGCTGAAACCATTAAAGTGTCTGTGTAACCAAAGCCAACCATCATCCATTTACATCAACATAAATCCATCTATTCAGCCATCCATCCATCCGTCTGACTATTTGTAGTGCCACCACTGGGTATGGATAGCTGGAGGAAAAACACTGAGACAGCGACATCAGTTTGCAGACAAAAACAATAAAAATCAAATTGGCCAAAAAAAAAAGGACGAATGGCTGAAAATGCGACAAAATGGCGGCGCGTGTGTTGACTTTATGCGGTAACCAAATACAAAATGGCCCACATTCAATGCGGTTTGCTGCTGCCAACATTTACCACATGGGGCCCAGAATTTCCCCCAAAAAAGGAACTTGTAAATCTTTTGTGACCCTTGAGCAAGGTCACCCAACAATCGAATTACCCGCATAATCAATTAAAGCGCTTAATTCTGCATATTAATCAATTGAATTAATTTGGAGTCAGCAGAAATTAGCAGAACGTGCTAAAATTACTTTTTAGATAACTAAGGGGAGCTTTGACCTTATCAGTTTTCTTTGTGTAGCTTCTACGGTTCTCCTCTAACATTACATGCCCCAATTCCAGTTAGGGAGCACGAAAGAGATAGACAGTGCATAAGATAGCAAGTGTAAAGTCCAAATTGAACTCTCTTTAATAAAAAATCTTTTCCTAATTGCGTTCTACATAAATTATATGATTTTCAGTTGACGCAAAATATTGAAATAATTTTGTATAGCATTTTAGCCAAACTAAGCTAAAAATAGCCCGAATCATATGATTTCAAAGACATTTTTATACATATTTCTGGGCGACAACAAAATAATAACAACAAATGCGTCGGTTCCAAATATACCATTAATCATACATGTCTATAATATATATAAAATTTACTATATATGACGCACATGTCTGCGTACTTTATGTCTACATTAGTGTGTGTGTGAAAACTTTAAAGATATATAGTATTTTGGAAGAGCGCAGTACCAAAACAAGGTCAATGTGCTCAGAGTTTATATGCAGAACCACATTTGTAATGGCATATATATAAATAAACATAAATACGTATAAATATATAGACATTTAACTTGAGTATGCTTAAGATAACGTTTAAACCAATTTTACCTGTTTCCAGTTAAATTTTGAGTACTTTTCACGTGCTTTCACAATCGGCAATGGTAACTGTAATCTTCAGCTAAGTAACAACCATTTTTAGTTGATTTTTCGTTATTTCGTAAATATTTCCAAAGTTTACATGACACAAATATTTATTATATTAATTTTTTTAATTGGAAAGCAGTCTCTTTATTTAAACAAAATGTAAAGCACTTGTATAGATATTTAATGTTTTTATTTACGGTTTGTTTACAGTTCGAACAGTGGGTAGAAAACGACAAAAACGAGTGCACATAAAACGATAAGTAACGGTACTTTAAAGCTCTGTAGAGATTGTTCAGTGTTTGGGTACTTTTTTTTTTGAGTTTGTGTTTGTGATTGTACAACAGTTTTTTTAGTAAACAGTTATTGTCAGGTTTTGTGTGTTTGCGATTTGGTTATGTAAAAAGTACAAAAAGTTTAATTATAATCACACTTGATGTTTGTGTCACGCATCGGAATTTACTAGTAATTTGTATACGATTTGTTTTTTTTTTTCTTTTGTGTTTCTTTCTCCTTTTTGTAGTTTATGCTTTAATGTTCATTTCCCCTTTGTGTGCTTGCTTGTTGTTGTTGTTGCTGCTCTTTTTGTAGCTGTTACTGCTACTCATTCACCCAGTGTGCGGGAGTTTCGATTTTTCTACACAGAACGTATGAGGGTGTGAGAGAGAGGAAAAGTGATAGCGAGGGCAGGGTGGACAGATGACAGCACCGCCCAGCAACGAAAGTTCACTAGAAGTATTTGGCGGTTGGAATAAACAATTGCACCAAAGAACACTCACACACTCACGCACACTAATGCAGCGGAAAGGAGAAAGAGCTGACGCAGAACATGCACGTGAATTGATTTATTTAAATTAAGCAAATTTGCCGATTGGTGTTTGATTTAGAACTTAGCACGTTTACACGAAAATTAAAGAGACATAAGCTTTACGAGCGCCTGACGCTTGAAATATTTCAATTTGGATATCTTCCGCTAAACACGACCGTTCGATTCCGCAACTACAAACTGTTTTACCGCTGACGATGTTAGCGTGCTGTTGAGCTCAATTGGGGCTGTTAAGACAACGCTGTACTCAAAGGAACTGTTAAGCAAGCTCTGTTAATAACATTCGGTTAAGTCTAAAAGAATAAAAGCAGAAGCAGTGGCGTAGTTATGACGCACTCTCATATAACTGGCTATACGAAGAGGGATTGTGTAAAAGACTGGACTTATTATAAATTTTTAATATATGTGAACAGCAGTCGTGGCCTCTACAGCTACGTCGTGCTTTTAGTTACATTAATTATTGACTGCGCCTATGACAGCTGTAATTTCTGCTGGCTTAACAGCCATTGACCAGTGTGTACACACCAAGCTTTTAACATATTGCGCGTAATATTTAAATTCAAATTGTTAACAGTAATATTTTCAATTCGATTTGAAATTTATAATAAATTGATTGTGCTAGCTAAAGTTAAATATAAACCAGTTCACACAGTGAACAGTGACTAAGAGCAGGAGTCACTATCAGCACCTTCCGCTTCATTAGCTGCGAACAAAAAAAGAAAATATTTGATTAATTTAATGCCCACGTGTCTATGACGTTTGTCAATCAAAGCAATAATAGTATATCACTATTATCTTTGCTATAAATTACTTACAAAGTATTTGTAGACCAAACATTAGTGCAAAGCCCAACAGTGCAGAAATATATGCACGCCATCCAACATGATTCTGGGTTAGGATCTCAAAGAAGACCACATAGAGCAGAGTACCCGAGGCAATACCTTGTAAAATGCCAGAGGGTACACTCGGTTGGTTAGCGTTCTCCTGCTGGCTTATGCCAATGCCAGCACCGATGCCAATGGGCGTGACAATCGAGAACGTTACGAGATAGATGATGGCCAAAGAAGTGCGCGTTCTAGCCACCAACAGTTCCATGCCCACACAAAACGCCAGCACTAGTTTGTGGGCAGCGACAGCGGCAAACATGAACCACACTGTGCCCACCGTACCCTCCAGTCCAATGGCCATGCCCTCAAAGAGTTCGTGCAACGACAGAGCCAAAATGATGCCCAACCCACGCAGCGAGGAACCACCGTCATCCACTGGCATGTGACTGTGTCCGTGGCCATGACCTTGACCGTGTCCTTGACCATACTCAGCTGCAGGTCGCTCTAGATCGCAATGTGGGTCTTTTTCAGCTGCTTCTTTGGTACTACCCATCAGCACGCTATGCCTAACGCTGTGTCCTCGCTCGAAGGCTTCGCTGGCCAATGATTCCCTTTTGCTCAGCTTGTGCCGATGGTGCTGCATGACCAAATGCATGAGTTCGTCCAGCGCAAACATGAGAAAGAATCCCGTGCACATGAGCATCTCGGGCAGGGCAAAAGGTGTATCCGCCAGATTGCCACAATGCTGTAGTAGCTCCACCACTTCGATTACCTCCGGCAGCATATGAAGAAATGTGGTGCAGATGAGCACACCACCACCAAAGCTAAGCAGGCAACGCACCACCGTGGAGGATCTAGTCTCCTCTGGATCCTTCTGCGTCCACTTGAGGCAACGATCCAACATATACGGTAAACTACCACAGATCACAGTAACCACAATTAACACCACCATAGACACAATTTTAGCCACCAGCAGAGCATTTTGATCCACCGCAACCGTTTGAACTTCTCTCTCCATTTCTATGGCTCTTGCTGTCAGTAGCACCACCGACGAGGGCTGTGTGTTCTCGTACATCTTCTCACCACCGAATGTTGTCCACAAGTGCGACCACCGCGGCAATACTGCGCCTAGATATACCCACCCCGTCCCTATCAGATGGTCATAAATTTGATGTCTGAGCGCTGATTGACAGCGGGAAATTACTACCGATTATACGGATAAAGTTCATTCGATTCCAGACCGATCGTCGGGAGAGAACTGAACTTTCATTTCATTTTATATATATTTTTAGTTTAGCGGTCTGATTGATAAACTTTGATTTTGATTGTTCAGAAATGCCATCGAACTTTCAATCAGTGCAGATAAAACTGATAGTAAAGCTGTGGGAGAGCGCAGCGACTGTAGAAGACCCTGTTATAAATATTTGGGCATAGATAATTATCGGTATAAGAAGTTGTTAGACATATCTCAAATAATCAAAGAGTTTCCATACTTATAAGTGAGTTATTCATCGGTCAGCTATATAAAAGAGTTGTCCTAGGTAGGGGTAATAGAAGTACCTATACCTTAGAGACCTTAGAGTATAAAATTAAAACACAATTCTTTAAACTTAATCTTCGAAATAAATTTATTCGTTTTGCTGAAACTATAAGCTTTAAATTTTAAGGCTTTACTTTAGTTTAAACTACACTTTTAGACGGTAAATCAGCTCACACTCGTAAGCTCAGCGCTAGGACACTCAAAGGAGCTCTTACCCGAGGCTTCCACAACTGCCAAAGAATTAAAATTTAGTACACATACTAATTAGCTGAGCTCCTTAAACTTACCTGCGATTTGCAAGCCAAACATGAGCACAAATCCGCCCAAGGAGCAGAGGAAAATACGCCAACCTGCGTGATTCTTGGCCACGATTTCATAGTACACCACATAGAGCAGCGTGCCACAGGCTATGCCCTGTAAAATCCCCGCGGGTATGCTAGGCTGGTTCGCACTCGATGTCTCGCTGACGGCAATGCCAATGCCCACACCAATGGGCGTCACAATTGAGAAGACAATCAGATAAATGACAGCAATAAGCCAACGAGTGTGGGCCATCATGATCTCCATGCCAATGCAGAAGGCCAGGACCAGTTTGTGACACGCAATGGCAGCACACATGAACCACGTGGTGTCCACACGCTGCTCCAGGCCAATGGCCATGCCACCAAAGAGTTCGTGCAGCGAGAGAGCCACAATGATGCCCAGGCCACGCATCCAGTTGGGTTGCTCGGGCTCGCACTTCGATGTTCTCTCTACCTCCGTTTCCGTTTCCTTCACCAACTCCAACTCCTTTACCACCTCCAACTGCACCTCCGTTTCCAACACCGTCTTGGTCTCCATTTCCACTACCATTCCCTCTACCTCCTTCTTAGCCACCTCCACTTCCACCAGCTGCTTCCTGCGCTGCCGTCGTCCCACCAGGAAATACATGAGCTCCTCAATCGCGTACATCAGAAAGAAACCACTGCACATGAGCATCTCGGGCAGTGCGAAGGGCGTGTGTGCCAACATTTGGCAATGCTGCAGTGCATCTACCACATTGATGACCAGTGGTAGCATGTGTATAAATGTGGTGGCAATTAACACACCACCGCCAAAATTAAGCAGACAGAGGACGGCCAGAAATTCGCGTGCATTTTGTACTTTGCGACTTGTCCAGTGGAACCAACGATCGAGCACATAGGGAATGAAGCAGAAGACTAATGTGACCAGCAGCAGCACGACAATCACCACAATTTTGGCTACCAACAGGCTGTGATCGTTCATGGCGTTGGCAACACTGGTAACTCTCTAATTTGAATACCCAAACGAGCAGACATTATATACTAGTTTCTTAAGTCATCGAGGGTTAAGCGCATTAACCTCCCAGAAGCCCTTAAGTTTTTTTCTTAGGAATATAAGTACAGTGTTACCTGCTATCAAAGCACAGTACAGGTAACATTGTATGTGCTCATACATCTATAAATAATTAAGACTTTAGGCCGATAACGGGCCTATGTACGCCGTAAGTCATGTTAGTCAGTTGTCACTGTAGTTAATTTGGTGCTACCAACCTGATATTTTTTCCTGATAGCTGGCAAGTACAGTCGCCAACTTTCATATCATGTGTTCTATGACTGAGCCTCAAAGCCAGTTGTTTTACTGATAACTCTGCTTACATAAATATAAATATATGCCTATGGGGTGTACTCTCTCTGATGTTTTCGCCAGTCCCCCCTGAACAAACATAATTTATATCAAATTGATTATAATAAAATTGTCAATCAATTGTCAATCTATGAGTACATCTAATAAAAAGGAAATATCATCAAATAATTCAACATTGTCAAACTGTCGCACTGAAAGCTCCACAAAAGCTATAACCATGCTTAAAGCTTTTTTTTCTGCTGAACAGTGCTGGCAATTTAGCTGTTTTTTAGTTAATACAAAAAGTTAAACACTTGGTTTATTATTCAAGAATTTTAATTATTTTATTGATCCGTTTTGTAAAAATTATTATTTTTCTTTTGTTTCTTTTAATATTATTGTATTTAAATATAATTTTTTAAAAGTAATTACTATGACTTGAGCGTTGCTATTATTTATTTATTTAAGTTGTTTATTGTTAAGTCAAATGTTGTTAAATTGTTTATGGAAGCAGTCAGAAAGTTGACTCTTGATTTGTTTGAAACCAACGGATTGTCAATTATTTTATGATATATGAAATATTTGCAATGTTTCGTCACCAGGGACACTTCTCTTTCTATCGCTCTCGCTTCTCGCCTCTCTCTTTCTTACTCTCCCTCTCTCAAACAATACTTGGGGCAGCATATTCGGCACTCTTGTCATAAAGTCATTTCTTTATCGTCGTCTAATTTAGACGATTTGCATGATGATAATTCGTTATAGATGATGATGAGTGTGTGTGTGTGTGTGTGTGTGTGTTTGTGTTTGTGTTTATATGTGTGTGTTTCGTTTTCTTTTTTCAAATTCTTTTCTTCTTTTTTATGTGTATCTCTCTCTCTCATTCGTTCTTTTACTCTCTTGCCACCTTTGTGGTAGTAGTTTGTATCGTAATTTCTTCATTCTTTTAAACAATTTCTAGTTTTCACAGCAGCATTAAGTAATAGCCCAAAGACCAGTGTGTTTGTGAATCAATTGAATCACTGGCACCGATCACGATTGCTTCGGATGCTGCACGGGCGGTGGTGGCGCCGGCTTGAAGCACTGCAGCAGGAAGGCCGTGTAGACAACGAAGGCCAGTGCCAGAGCTATCAGAGCGTACATGAATATATTCAGTTCCGGTTGACGGAAGCGGTTCTTGCGCAGCCATTCCAGCACCTCATCCTCAGACAGTAAGTCACCTATTAAGTAACATATTTAATAACGTATACCAGCTTTTATTTTACCAATAACTCACCTCTATATATGCTGGGAAAACGACGTCGGAAATAGACCATGGCTGGCAGTTTGGTAACGCCCCATTTCTTGGCATAGCGTGAATCGGCCATTTTGACAAAAGTTATGTCCAGATTATCGGTTTCACTATCAATATTCTCTAGTTTCTCCAGCGCTGCAGCGCTATCCACCTGATTATGCTCATCTGCAAGAGATTTCAACTCAAAAACAATTCAAATTTGTCATAAATGTATACTTACAAAAGAAGACGGAGAGAAATTCGTTTTCCTCGAGCAATTTGTCGAGCATTTTACGATTAACTTCTTCAATTTCGTTTTTAATTTCGAATACATCTTGAGATGTCAGCCAGGTAATGACTTTGTCATGCTGATGCAGATCACCGTCATACAAAACGGGCACTTGTTTGCTGTAAGATAAAACCATTAACAATGCACTCTTTTTTGACCAGAAACTATAGCTAAACTAACCGGAAGTATACCAGCGAGGGTATATTAACAACTTCGTATTTTTTGGCCGCTTCAACGCTGGCAATCTTAACAAAGTCAATGCCAAACATATCAGCTTCACCATCAATCTCCTCCAGTTCCTCTAGAATCTCCTCGCACTCAGCACAATCATCATCATCTGATTAAGAAAACTAGTTAGTTGTTGAAAAATTTATGTGATATAGTTAAAGACTTACAGAAGAACACCACCAGCAAAGTGGACTCTGCCATCAGGCGATCCAACATGCGCTCATTCACCTCCTCAATTTCATCGGCCAACTCGCGATTGTCATCATCAATCAACCATTCCAGCACCGATTGTTCATTCTGTAGATCTCCCTCAAAGAGCAGCGGATTACCGTTGCTGCAAATACAAATGTTCGATAACTATATCTTTGTAAAACATGCCGTAGTATTACCGGAAGTACACCAAAGCTGGGAAAGTCTTGATGGAATAGCGTTTGGCCAGTTGAGGATCTTGAATTTTAACCATATGTATGCCAAAAACATCACACTCATCATCAATTAGTTCCAGTCCCTCCAATATCTGATCACAGATATTACAGTTGATTTTGTCTGATAAAGTAATTAATAAAAATGCAATATAATAATGTAAAATACAGTTAAAATTTAGAGAATGTGAAGCGTGAGCTGTCTAGTAGTTTGAGTTAGAAGAGTTTTAGCTGGCAATGCAGAAAGTGATTTTTATTTTTATATAGAAAACGCCAAAAGTAAGGTATTCGCGCCCAAACTAAATCTTATACAATTGTCACAACAAATTCGCAACTTTTTTGATAAATTTTGGAAAGACTTGTGGGTGAATGTTTATTTAGTTTGGTCGATAATACAAATTAGAAGCCATTTGTTTAGTATTAGAAGAGAAGAGGTTTTTTTTATAGGCATTATACAGATGTATTATTAGAGCTCAATTAAACATGCACAATTATGCGATTTGGCTTTCTTTATTTCTTATTATCTTATATTGAGTTGCGATTTTGTGCACACGGGAATACCTTGTTTTTGGATACGTTTTCTTTTGCGGGAAATGTAGTTTTGCACGAATAGACTGGATGAGTGTTTGGTGGTGGTCAGGTTGCTTTCTTTAAGACTAGAAGGGGAACAGAAACTTCGACAGTAAGCTGGTGGCTTGCCCTTTCGCTCAATCGGTACTGAGATTGGTTTATATTTTTGGTTTTTTGTGTTGTGGGGCAGAATTATTTTGAATTGATTTTTGGATGTGCAATTTTTTTGTGTTGTTGGTGCAGATAAATATTTGTGTGGTGCGCGGTGGTGCAGCGGTGCATTGGTGGGTAGTGGTGCCAGGGTAAATAATTGACATTGTGTCGACATTATGAGAAATGCTTATTTGGAGGGAAAAATTCTATTTTCAATTATTGCCAACTTACAGAAGTATACAGCCAGATATTGTGTCTCTTCGACCATCGTCTCAAGCATTTGTCGTGTGATCAGCTCAATGCGATCTTCGGTTTTCTGTGTAATCAGCCATTGTAGTACTTCTTCCTCCTCACTCAGTTCGCCTGCGAAATTTTAATTTTCTTCGTTTATTTTGATTTGTTTACTTGGTGCAGCCAACTTAAAGTCGATACTTCAAGTCGATACTTTCCACTGTTAAGTTAACAGCCAGCTGACAACATCGATACGCAATATCGATATCGATTGATACTTACCTTCAAACACATTCGGTATGCCGCCCTCAAAGTACACCAGGGCTGGATACTCGTGCACGCCATAGCCGTCGGCCACAGAAAAATCTCGCGTTTTAACAAACGTTATGCCGTGTTTATCGCAATCATCATCAATATTCTCAAGCTCTTCCAACACTTTGGTACACTGCTCACAGCCATCGGCATCTAGAGTAAATTGGTGATTGGGTGCAAGGCGAATATGCAAATATTATAACAAAGATTGCACACAGAACATGTGTTGGGTTCATGGGGGGTGGGGGCTCAGGGAATAGGAAAAGAACAGACTAAGAGCAAGCACTACATATAAACTAAGCACATAAGAGGGAAGAGAGTGAAAACTTGTGTAGTGTAAAGAAAGAAGGAAGAACGGCACAAGTGCAACAGAAGTGAAGAAGATACAAAGAAAGTAAACAAGTGTAAAACAGAGACAGAAACAGAGAAAGAGAGAATGATAGAGAGTGACAAGTGAACGGGACTCCAGGAGCGCTACAGCAAAGTATACGGGTAAGTCATTCTCATACAAATTGGGTGTGAGACTGAGTGTGTGTGGTTGTGTGTTTGTGTGTGCTTGGGTACGATGGTGTGGTTAAACATTCTTGGACTCATTCCATTTGTGGTGGCTATACAAAATTATTAGATTTTGACGATTGTGCGCTCTACCATCATCATGTTTGGCCGCAGCAGCGGCATCCATTGCTGCACCATCGCCACCGCCAGCAGCACCGCCGGTAGCGTCGCCACCTGCTCCTCCACCTTCTGTATCACTGCCAAAGGCGGCGGCAGCACTGGCGGTGCCGCCATCCTGTTGATGCTGATCGCGCTCCTTTTTCAGACGCGCCTTTCGCGCCGCTTTCGAATTGCAAATATCGCACTTTGTTTTATTCCCTACGTTTGTTGTTGTTTTTTTTAAGGTGTAATTTTTGTTGGTTGTTGAAATATTTAAATTTTTAAATAGAAATATAAATTTGGTAAAATAAAGTCTTGTTGGTTAGATACATTTTGAGCGCTATTCAAATCGCTTAGAAAATAAGTTTAAAATGTTTAGAAAATACCTTAAATGATATTAATTACTGCAAACTGTTTGCGCAAAAGAGTGAGCATAAATCAAATTAAGCACATTGAAAACTTAATTTTAAAATGATATGAGACACAATATTGAGTGCGCGACAAAGTATGCAATAAAAAAATTAATACGCTTGTACAGTATTGAAATTGTGGCATTCCCCAAAAACCCGCCCGTAAAACCTGTTCCGTCCGTTCAGTCAACCTCAGTACGGCCATAAATAAGTGCAGATACCTTCAAGTGTATTGTAACTTCGGTATGCCGACGTTATTATAATTTTGTTGTGCTCAATTTGAATTTATGTCACCAAACCGATTGCAGCTTAACGCCGGATAAGCTTAACAGTTTTTAATTTAAAATTGTCTTTGTTAAACATATCTGGCGTTTATTTTTCGCTTTTTTGGCATCTTGAACTTACAGAAGTAGACAGCAATTGAGCCAGACTCTTCAATTAATTGAACAAGTTTATCGCCTTCGAGATCTTCGATAACATCTCCACTTGGATCCTTTTGCGTAAGTAACCAAGTAAGGATCTGTTCTTCTTCATAAAGATCCCCTGCAAAGTGGGATAAATGAATATTTAGTGACTATTTTTTAACGCCTCTTTTAAATCATACTAACCGGCGTATATAACTGGCTCTTTCGACGTGGGCTTAAAGAAAACAATTGCTGGCAGGGCGAAGACACCGTATTCCTTGGCCATTTGCTTATCATCGATCTTGACAAAATCAATACCCGCCTTATCGGCATCATCATCAATGTGCTCCACCTCGGCCAAAACACGTGGACACTGCTTGCACTCATCGCTGTCTGCAGTCGTTTTAAAGTTAGAAATTATATAAATTTATAATTTAATATTCTTACAGAATATAACTGCTACGTAGTCCGAATTCTTGCGTATTTTCTCAAACATTTTGCGGTTAACCTGTTCAATGTGATCGGTCATTTCCATATTGGCAGGACTTGTTAGCCAATCCAGTACTTCCTCCTCATCATCGATATCTCCATCGTAGTTAATGTACTTGCCCTTGCGGAAATATGTTAGTCCGGGTGGATTTCTAAAGCCATATTTCTTGGCCATTAGTTTATCATGCATTTTGACTATATAAATGCCATATTCGGCAGCTTCATCATCGATCAGTTCGATGTGTCTCAGAACACGCGGTGAATCCGGATCATCTTCCTTGTCTGCAAATCAAATGTTATCAATATTTAACTATGTGAATTAATTTATGACTGAAACATATGTAATTTTGATATAAATTTTTGTAATTTATGCTCTTGTTTTTTGGGCAGTTACAGTTTTTAGTAGGCGCGCCTAGACTTTGTTTTAAAACTTTTATACTTAGCGTTTACCTTAACTGTGTGTTTGTGAGCATACTTACAAAATATAACCGCTAAAAAGTCTTTGGTGCCTATATATTCTATAAGTTGATCCCGATTGATAAGCTCAATGCTTTGATCGGCCTTTTGTTCCAGTATCCAGTTGAAAACCTCATAATTAAGCTCAAGATTACCTGCATATCAAATTGAATATTCATTAAATAACAGCATAAAATTTGTTCAAATTAATTTGATCACTTTTTTTCAATTTCCTTAGAGGAACATACCTGTTGGCTGCAGTTGGTCAATCAATCAATCACTGTAAAAATTTTATTAAACCATTTTTTGCATTCTGTTTAATTTAACCCGGGAAATGAAGCTAAAACCTTATGGGAAGAGTTGGTAAAATAATGCATAATCATAATTTTCAATGGTTTACATTAAATTCTGATTATTTTCCGCTTAAAACCATCAACACATAGTTATTCATTTTTTTTGTTTATTTTTTTCTTAAATTTTGTTTTTGTATTTGTGCAAACGCTTAAGATTATTCAAAAATGAACCTAATTTGTTTATTGAGATATTTTGAAATTTACAATTGACTTAACAATTTTACAAAAAATTTGGTTTATTGCTTAAACTGTTCATTTAAGTACAATGTGATTTAGTTTTTATTTGTTACAAGTATAGATAAAAACTTTAACAAAATACATTTTGATCTTTACAGCTGCTGTTCAACAACAATTAGATTTAATAAAAATTCTTAGAAAAAAGATTTTTGACTCTCAGTTATCAAAGGGCTTACAAAATTAGAAAATAGTATTCGATATTTTGCAAATATCGATAACAACAGTTAATCAACAGTTAACAGTTAGCCGGAAGCGGCTGAAATATGTTGAGACAACAATGAAAAAGCATTATGTGCGGGGCCATTGAGAGATTTGCCAGCCATTTATAATATTAAGTATACGAACTGTATGTTAAAAGTATTAGCGAGTTTTCCGTTTTATTAATATTTTTTTAGTTTTTACTTTGTTCGTTTTCTTGTGTCACAACAACAAAGAATCGATTGTACATATATATTTTGGCTATGTAAAATAGTAGTAAGTAGTTTTCTTTTGGTAGTTTGCGCTTCACATTTGTAAAATTGTTTAAAAAAATATTTTGATTTTTTCGTTTCGACTTATACATATGTAACTTGTATAATTGTAACAAAAAGTAGTAAGTAGTATCAAAAAGTTTGTGATCAGTTATTTACTTTGATATTCAGTTTGTTAATTACGAATTTACTTTGCAAATAGAAAATTAGCTAAATATATATAGACTTGAAATTCGGAAAATAATTATTTTATTATTTACGAACCCTTAGTAAGGGTATTTTATCTTCGGCATGCCGAAAAGAACTAAATTGTTTAAGTTATTCCAAGTGTTAATTGTAAGATTGTTGTTGCAATAATTGCTTTAAATTTGAACAAAGTTTTGATATCGCGCTATTGAAATCCATTGACAAAATGCAACAAATTCTTTTTTTAGGTTTTTTTTTTAGTGTTTTGTTTTTAGTTAAATAGTTTAAAGTGAAATAGAGAGGCAGCCTCAACAGAAAGTTGTCAAAAAGTGCAAAAGTACCGAGCTACGTTTAGTTCAACAAAAATTGAATTAGTTTTAGTTTCTTCTTTTTTTTTTTTGAGTTGCGAACCGAGCTGAATTGAAAATTAGCTGGCATTTCGAAAAAGTGCACTAACCGCTGCATTACTCGTGGAACAAAGAGTACAGTTCGTTGTTGTTGTTGTTGATTTTAGTGCATAATTTGGTTATTAACATTTACATTCAATCAGGTGTTTGTGCGTGCTTGTGTAACAGTGCGTATGAGTTAAATTTAACATTAAAGTAACGCTTTTCGCCTGGCAAGACTCATTGAAACAATTTGTATTTTTCGTATTAAGTACACAACCAAATGAGTTAGCTTTTTAACAATTTATGTGCTTCGTTGTTGTCTTTTGCTCTTACAATTTATGACAATCACAAATTAGACATTACGATCTATAAGGTATACATAGAAACCTGTTATTCGAGGCTTTTACAACAGTATTTGCTCTAAGTTCTTAAGTTTATGTTGTTGATCTTGATTTGCTGTTGTTGTTGTAGTTATGGTTGTTGTTGTTCTGGTTGTTCTTTGTTTTGTTAATTTTTACATTGCATGACAACATTGCGTATACGTGCTACTTCAATTAAATTTCATACAATTGTTCAATTTAATTAAATTCTGTTCTTGCTATTTATTTTAAAAATTGATTTAGTTTTTGGTTTTGTTTATTTAGTTTTGTGACTGTTTTTCTTTATTCAAAATTGTTGCCTTACTCCCACAGAGAGATATCCTGAAAAATGAGGTCATACAAATTTTTTAGTCGATTTTGGAAAAAATTAACGCCTGCAAGACACAAAGAAAAAAAAGAGAGAGAAATAAACATATCAAATTACATCCAGATATGACTGTGTGTGAGAGAGTTTGTGTGTGGTGTGTGCACAACAACATTTACTACAAAAACATAAATGATTCTACGCAAACAAATGTCTAAATAAAAAAACAAATTTACTGTTTTGTGTCTTACAATTTTGATATAAAAAAAAAATAATTTGAAATGATATATGTGAGTTTTAGTTTTCATTCATATTCACAAACTAATTTGGGTAACGCGACGTACCGGTTTTAACATTCAGCTTGCCAGTCGACTTCTTGGACGATTTCTTGGGCTTTTCCAGCTCAACAGAATCATCATCGTCCTGTTGTTGCTGCAGCTTTGGGATGGGTTTCTTGGACGATTGTGATGAACGTTTGTTAGCATAGGAAACCTTGACGAGGGGCTCATCATCATCATCATCCTCATCGTCATCATCGTCGTCATCGTCGTTAACCTCAATACGCTTAGTTGGCTTCTTGTGGGAGACAGACTTTGGGGCAGGTTTGCTTGGAGTGCTCGATGTTGAGGCAAATTTAAAGTTGCCACTTTGCGGCTTGCTCGATTCACTGTCACTGTGTCCGATGCGTTGGGCCGTCATTTTAGGAACTTTGGTTGACTTCTCCAATTTGGTTGGACAGCACTGGAATGGTCTGTAATCGTTGGGCACATAATTGTTGCCGCGCTTAGCTGAATGGCCGTCGTGACCCAATCCAACATAGAAACATTCGTCATCTGTTGTGAGCAAACAAACAAAAACATTTTGTCAGATTGTTTAGTTCTTAATTTTGTTTTTTTTTTTTTTGGTTTTTTGTTTTATTTATATTTATATATTGTTTTTTTTTTTTTTTTTTTTTAAGAAATCACTAACAAGAATCAAAAGTAAACAAAAGTGCATAAAGAGTAGGCGAGAAATACAAAATAAAAGTCGTAAAAGTGCTTTTATTTTTCAACACCTTTGGAAAAAGTATTTACCACAAAGAGCAGTTAGTATAATTTTCTTGATATATTTTTTTTCTTTTTCATATTTTCATAACTGATAGATTGATTTCTTGTTCAAGTACTAAGAGTATATAAGAAGCGTGCTTTATGAATGAACAAAAATTTAATTTAATTTAATTCATTTGTTTTTAAAATTAATTTTACTATTTAACTAATAACTGACAAAATGCTTTTGATGCTGACTGTACAGGTTGATTGAATCTAATTCAGTTTGTTCAATGTTTTTCGATCGTTGTACATTTTTCTAGTATTTTTTTTTTTGTTTTTTCTTTGTTTTTCTTTGAAAAATAATTATTTGTAATTATTTTCATCAGAGTGGGTTCGATATTAATTATATAATTAACAAATAAAAACGATTACTTAAAGTATTAAATGATAATAATTATATCAATAATCAAAACAATCAAGTTATTAACAAATTTCTAGTTCATATTATTTATGTTGAGGTTGTTTTCGGTTTTTTTTTTTAACATTATATTAAAGAACTTTTCATAAAATTATGAAAAAATTATAGTAATTTTTTTTATTCAATATATTTTTTCAAACATTGTGTCAGCTATGATTTTGCATTATTTTATTTGATTTTGTTGTACCAAATTTGTTCACTTTTTTTTTGATTTTGAGTAGAAGAAGAGAAGTTAAGGGATTTGGAAGCTTCAAACAACATAGACCGAAGCTTTTGGGAAGGGTCTGATATAACATTCACTAGGGCAAACATTGACGTGGTTTTTAGTGTGTGTGTATATGCATGTATGTGTGTGTTTGCTTGGGTAATTACGACAGATTTTTGTCCAATTTCATTTGATGTTTGGTTTAGCTTTAGCACAAAAGCTACACATTTAGAAAGAGTTCTTGGATTTGGTTACCTTTGGGAAATGCATATTTGGTATTCCTTTTACCCAAGTCTGTAGATAGACAATGAAATAATACTGTAGTGTGTGCGATTTTCGTAATTGTATATAAATATATGTATATAGTTTTTGTGATAACGTAGTTGTTGGAAAGGTCGGTCGGGCGGGGAATTCATAACATTAAACAACTTCAGTTAGTGCGGCAATGGCAACTCACATTCACGTATTACCTATTTCATCTATAAGATCTCCCGTGCAAAGATCAGAAAGCCGATGTATCGTTCTGCCTTTAGATTTGTACTTATATATTTGCTTGCTGATATCTTCTTCGTCATCGTCGTCGTTCTCGTCGTCATTGTCCTCGTCATTGTCATCATCATCGTCATTTTCATCGTCTTCGTCATCATCATTATTCTTATTGTCAGTTTCGTCCTCGTCGTCATCGTTGTTGTCTTCGTCGTCATTGTCCTCATCGTCATTGTCTTCATCGTCATTGTCCTCATCATCATTATCTTCGTCATCTTCATCATCATTGTTATTTTCATCGTCGTCTTCATCTTCATCGTCCTCATCATTGTTATCATCGTCATTGTCCTCATCGTCGTCTGCATCTTCATCATTGTTTTCTTCATCGTCCTCATCATCGTTTTCATCATCGTCGTTATTATTATCATCATCATCGTTTTCATCTTCCTCATCGTCTTCATCGTCATTATCATTATCATCGTCGTCTTCATTATTATTATCATCTTCGTCTTCATTATCATTATCATCATCGTCTTCATTATCATTATCGTCGTCGTCTCCATTATCATTATCATCGTCGTCTTCATTATCATTATCATTGTCGTCTTCGTTATCATTATCATCGTCGTCTTCGTTATCATTATCATTATCATCGTCGTCTTCATTATCATTATCATCGTCGTCTTCATTATCTTCATCATTTTCGTCCTCATCATCGTTATCGTTATCGTCGTCATCCTCATCTCCGTACTCATTGTCATTATCATTATCATCATCGTCCTCTTCATCGTCATCGTCATCGTCATCGTCATTGTCTTTGTCATTGTCATCGTCATCGTTATTTTCATCATCTTCGTCGTCGTCGTCTTTTCGCGAATGTTTTCGTAATCTTTCCTTTCGGATCGTTTGCTGCAGACGCTTTAATCTTTGTCTTTTATCCGCATCACTTTCTTTTGGATAGCTCAATTTAACAATTTTCTCATCACTTCCATCGTCATCGTTGCCTAGTTTATCGTATATCGAAAGTATTCATTACGTATTGCACTTTACAATGGGCTGTATAAACGGGTAGAATGATATTGGATATATCCGACTTGCTTGGATTTGATATGCAATCTCTTTTTTTGATTTTGGTTTTTAGCCAAAATATTTGTGGTCTCAACTGATTTGATATTGAATGTTTGGCTTATGAGCGTGAGTTAGAAAGCAGAGAAAACATTTGAAACAAGAACGCTTACTCTTTTGATTGATTAACCATTGCAGCACTCGATTTTCATTTTTGAGATTACCTGTAAAAGATTACTTGATTTGTGAATACTGAACTGTAAACAATTATGTTAAAGACTTACCATCATACATGATCGGAACGCCTGTCTCGTAGTAGACCAAGGCTGGGAATGCGAAAATGCCAATTTCATGAGCCAATTTGACATCGTTTGACTTGACAAACTGAATACCGTGCTTATCAGTATCGTCATCGATATTTTCCAATTCTTCCAGAATGCCAGCGCATGTTTCGCATTCATCATCATCTAATTTAAAATAAAAATATTATTAAACTTTCATTTTTATGTTTTAATAAGTTAAAACTCACAGAAGTAAACAGCGAGATGTTCCACGTCGTTGATCAATACTTGCAGTGTCTTGCGGTCTACTGATTCGATAACATCAGCAGTCGACTCGTGCAAATCGATAACCCATTCCAGAATTTCTTCTTCCTTCATCAGATCACCTTGAATTATATTTATATTGGTATTATATCTAATATTTTGTAAGCTAGTGGTACTTACCGGTGTAAATTGTTCTAAACTTATGTCTATAAAATGCAAGCGCCGGCAAACCGGGCAGATCGTATTCCTTATCAATATCGTCATCGGATGTCTTTACAAAATCGATGTCTTTTTCCTCGCATTCGTCATCGATGTTCTCCAGCTCGTTAAGAATCTTCTGCGCCTTCTTGTCACCCTCGGCATCTATTAATAAAGTTGTTGAAACATTTCCGAATAGTTGTATTATTTAGACTTACAGAAGAACACGACAACATGATCGTTTTCGGCCAAAATTTTGTCCAACATTTTTACGTTGACTTCCTCGATTTTGCCGGGAATCTCGAGGGTTTCGTCATCGGTAATCCAGGCCAAAACTTCGTCCTCATCATCCAAATCACCAGTAAAGTGCAATGGATCACGATTTCTGAAGAACACCAATCGTGGATAGTTCTTGACATTGTATTTCTTGGCAATGCCTGTGTCCTCGGTAGTGACAAAAATGATGCCAGCCTCGTCCAGTTCATCGTCGATGCTTTCCAAAGCATTTAGTGTGTGGTCACAGGACTCTCCAGGTTCGCAGGGACCAGTAAAGAAGACCACAACATATTCATGCTCATTGATCAGATTGACCAGAATTTCATCGGTAACCTCTTCAATGGTCGCTGTCTTCTTTTGCACCAGCAGCCACTCAAGCACCTCATCCTCATTCATTAGATCACCCTCATACAGAGCAGGGATCTTATTCTCAAAGTAAATCAGAGCGGGCAAATGATCGAGACCATATTCCTTGGCTTCGGCAGCATTATCGATACGCACAATGACAATTCCCTCCTTTTCGAGCTCATCGTCAATGTTTTCCAACTCATTCAAAATGCGCATATCTTGTTTATCTTCCTTATCGTCTATAAAACATTTCGATAGTTAGTTAAAAAATTGATTTGATTGAATTTTCTTGGGCTTACAAAAGATAACCGCCAAATGTTCAGTGTTCTCGACCAATTTGTCCTTCATTTCATCGGTTACTTCGGGAATTTCCGAATAACGCTTCTGATGCACCAGCCAGCCAAGTAGCTCATCCTCTTTCATCAGATCACCCTCGTAGATATGTGGAATACCACGTTCAAAGAGTACAATCGATGGGATTTCATCGATACCCCATTCTTTGGCTTCCTTATCGTCATCGATCTTAACGAAAGCAATATCATTCTGATCGCACTCATCGTCGATGTTTTCCAATTCTGCGAGGATTTTCTGTGATTTCTTTTGATCTTTATCATCTGCGAAAGATTGCCAACGATTATTTAATAATTCTACCAAAATACAAATGTTTCCAATTGGACCTCCTATTAAAACCGCTCAACTTGTAACTGGTTTCATACTACCTACAATCAAAAGGGGAAAGGAGAAAAAACTACCCAACATTTCCTAGACTAATTTTCCGATTTAGTTTCTTGGATTAGTTGAAGCGCTTGTAAAATTAATAATTTGTAAAGCACATCGAGCAGTGTTACGATTTTGGCAGACACTCAGACACACCCCGATATTACAACATACACATATACATATTGTATATACATATATCTCGATCTCTATACAGTATCTACAGCTGCAAATCCGTTGACTTTTGAGAGGGAATTGTGGTCGTGGGGGGAAAGTAATCACTTACAGAACAGCACGGCAACATGTGGCATTTTCTCAATGATCAAATCCAACATTTCATCGGTAATGTCTTCAATTTGATCAGAACTAGTTTGTTCTTCAAGCCATTTCAATAGCTTCTCCTCATCCTCCAGATTGCCTTCGTATATGGTTGGAATGCCTTTTTCAAAGTATATCAGTTTAGGAACTTTATTGATGCCATATTCAACGGCCTCCTCGGGATTGTCGATTTTAACGAAAGTAATGCCCAAAGCGTCGCATTCATCGTCAATGTTCTCAAGTTCTTCGAGCACCTTTTGCGATTTCTTGTCATTGTTGTCGTCTGGAAAACAGCTTATGGATCAAAATGGTCCAACCCATTTTCGACTAGTTATTGGTTTTATATTTACAGAAGAGCACTGCGATGACGCGTCCTTCTTTAATCATTGTATCGAGCATTTCATCGGTGACATCCTCGATTTCATCGCGTTCCAATTGTCCCAATAACCATTTCAGTATCTGTTCCTCATCCATGAGATCGCCATCGTAAACGTTTGGAATTTCTTTTTCAAAGTATACAATTGCTGGTATCTACAAAGATTATTTTGTTATCGCTATCGATCGTTCGTAGTTGGTTATCGTCATCGTACCGAATCGATTCCATAATCGCCTGCTGCCTTGGCATCATCGATTTTCACAAATTGTATGCCATGTTTATCGCAGTCATCGTCGATCTGTTCGAGCTCTTCCAACACAGTCATCGAATCATCATTGCCATGATCATCTGTAGATGTTTTTAATTCATTTTGCTATCGATACACTTATCGACTTTGTTATACATACAGAAGAGCACAACCAAATTATCGATATTACTGATAAGCGTCGATAGCGTCTTGGTGGTAACATCCTCGATAACATCATCCTCATCGCCAGTAGATTTATTTTGAACCAACCACTCCAAGACATCCTCCTCACGCTGCAGCTCACCTGAGGCACAATAGACACATTGAACTGGATTTCATGTTGTATACTCTTAGGTATTTGTTATATACCTTCATAGATAATTGGTGTCTGATGGCGATAGTAGACCAATGCCGGCAGATTGCCCAGATTGTACTCATCGGCCAGTGCCTCGTCGTGTATCTTGACAAAACCGATGCCAAGTTGATCGGCCTCATCGTCAATATTCTCCAATTCTTGCAAGGCCTTGGCGCATTTGCGGCACTGCTGTTTATCTGATAGACGATTACGATTTATTACGATAACATAAGGGCAGCAATAGTCCAACTAAGGCATGGTTTTATTGTTTTGGATAGTAGTTGCAGGTACACAATTTAGTTTGGATCAGCTGATTTTATACATGTGTGTTTATTTTTGGTTTTTGTTGGGGAAAGTATTATACAAATAGGGTTTTGGGTGCTTTTTTCACGTAAGGTTAAGGTTAATGCAATTCACGACAATGTTTCGCATGCAAGACAAGAATAGCATCGAACAGAGACAGAGGTAAAGAGATAGTGTGTGTGTGAGAGAGAGAGGTAGGGAGAGAGTTGAGTGCAATTGGAAATTGTATTAGAGCACTTTGGGTAGCCAGCAATGCTGTTGAAAATCGCATTAACCAATCAAATCAATTCCTTGTTTATTTATACTCTTTTTGTTTACCCAAAAAAAAACTAGAAATCTTGAGAAAAAAAACGTATGATAATCATAATAATATTCTTTGTATACAACCTGTTGCAAAATTCGCTGTAAAGGAAATAAATTCAATGAACAAACGAATTGTTCAAAGCATTCAAAGACAATAAAAATAGAGAAATATACGATTCTGATTTTCCGTTCGTTCTCTTCTATCTATAGACAGATAAAAGCTCCTTTCTTTTGTTGCTTATATTTTGGCCTCTAGATTTATCAATTCATACAAGCTTTCGCTGCGTATACGTAATATTTGATATCTTATAAGTACGCTAATAAATTAAATGACTTAACTTACTAACTAAAATAGCTTAAATCAATTTGATAATAATTTAAACAATTTTAAAGACTTAAATGCCATTTTATATGCTGTAAGCAGGAAACTATTCCTTCATATTTTATAGAATAATATCTTTGAAAGAATGCAAATACTTTTACTGGATTATAATATATTTCAACACAAATAAAATGTGCATAAATCCGTTTATTGTTTAATATTTAGCATTTTAAAAGAATTAAAACAATTTAATTTACTCAAGCGCAAAATTTCTTGTTGAAAATTCGAACAAAATCGTAAATTTCAGGCAATATACATATTTATCTGACTGGGTGGGTGAGTGGGTGTCGCCAAGGTGGCAAGGCCACGCACACACATATACACGCACACCCACACACACACACACACATTTAGAGATAGAGATACATTACTGTATGGCGACAGTGACTAAACATGTTTATGTTTATAGTTTTGACAGTTTCGTTTCGGTTTTTCTTATTTTGAAAACAAAAATTGCATTTAGTATGCGAAATGCATTAATGAATTTTTGTGTAGCAGACTTGGGCAAATACTAAAAATAGTGCAAGTCAGTTGGCTACTATCACACACACTTACTCACATCTAAACACTCGCTATATATATACTATATATTTATATATAATATTATGTAAAATTGCATTTGGCTGCAACTAAAGAGCTGCCCATAATGACATCCATGCCGGCTCGTGTGCGCCAGCATCTTGATGTATTGCTGTATGCAAAAGCAATTAAAACTGCTGTCTGTCTGCAGTTCTATGCGAGCAGCACAAAAAAACAGACAGCAAACCATATAGTAGACTATTAAATACCCTACAGAGCAGTAAATTTTATTTAAATAGCGAGGAGAAGTCTTAGCTTAAAGAATTTCCAGCAGAGCATCTTTTTGAGGCTCTGCTTTGGTAGGTAACATATTAAAACCATTAAAATTAAATATCCTAATCAAATTTGAATAAATTATGAATGCAAAGTATAGTAAAAATACTAAAAAGCAGCAAGCAAATGAATTTATCACAATTTGTGTTAAAAATTTAATTACCAGCTCAACTAGCTATAAAATAATTATGTTTACAGGGTATAACATGGTGCGTAGTGTTTCTTGTTTTTACCAAAAACTTTCGGTTAGAACAATGGTTGCGAAGGAAGGCAGAATATGTTGTTCTTGTCTCACCTACATGCTGATCATCTATGCGAAGACCTTTGTGTGCTGTCTACGCTTGATAAAAATACATACAGTACTTTTCCTATACACACACAAATTGTAGCTGTATCTGAGTGCGTATGTGTGTGTGTGTGTGGTGCTATATATGCACGCGCGTATACAGTTAGTTGTTTGAAAATTGAGCAAAAATAACAGCAGCGTAAAATCATTTTGTTGGCCAACCAACTGCTTCGACTTGGCTATTTATAAACCAACAAAATTGTAGGTGGCTCAGATGTGTTGAAAAATACAACAACAACAAGAGCAGCAACAATAAATAAATAAATAAAATTGCTATACATTGTTGTTGTTGCTACTGCTGCTGTTGTTTTATAAAGCTAATACAAATACATATATTTAGTACATATTTTTCTGGCCATACAAAGTTAAGTTTATGCTCTCTGTATAGAATCAAATCCATTTCCTTTGTTCCAACGCATTGTGGCCAAAGTGTTGCCACATTTAATTTGCATATATCTGTATCTACATATACAAACGTATCTAGATACTTTTACGCACGCTGTGGACTAACAATTATATCATAAATGTAATTTATGCTTGATACGTTCATTTGATTTGTATTTACAAATTTGCCAGTTGAACTGATGGACTGACTGAATGACTGACTGACTGACGGACAGATGGACGGACATTTTGGTTTACAAAAAGGCAAATGGCGATTTTGTTGCTTTTGATGTGAGAGCACTTGGTCGCTTTGGGACTGATTGCGACCAACAACCGGGGACACAAACATGGTCTGGCGCAGAGCCCAGACATTTATGTTGTTGTAATCTTATTTTTATTTTTATACGTATACGTAATATTTATTTATTCTTATTTGTTTCGCCGTTTTTTGTTGTTTGATACATACATATATGTATGTACAATATATGCCAATTTGTTTGCCAGTTAAATGTTCATTAAGCCACTAAGCTATCTATATTATATCTAGCTAATTGTCTTTTAAAGGTATTATCTGTTTTATATATAGATTATATCTTAATGTAGCGAAATTCTCTATATTTACTTATCTTACATTTTATTTGAATTTCTTAAAAATACTTGAAATAATTTATATATATATAGCAGCGTCATTTTAGTACTGACTTTATGCTTTATTTTTAATGATCTAAATATATGTATTTAGAGGCAAATTTTTCTTTTAAAAACCTATAAAATTTTCATTTCAATTCTCTTCCCGAAAAATATGCTAACACAATTGCGAATTCTTTAATATAAAATTTTTTTAAGAAACCCTTTACTGTTTTGAAATGATATTTAAGTTTTTTAATTAATAAAATATTCAAAAATATTTCTGACACTCAGAATAAAATTTGATTTGCATACGACATAAAGTTAGAAGAGTCAATTAAAGTTAGGAGCAAGAAAGGCGTGTCAGTTGGGCGGTATATACACAGACATACAGACATATCAAGGTAGAGTTTAGCTAGAGTTCAGGCAGCTAGGGATTATGGTTATACGTATTTACATATAGATACATTGGCATTGCATTCGTTTTTTGTAATTTTTTTGATTGTGTGAGGCTTTTTGTGCATATGTAGTTTACTGTTGTTGGAGGAAAATCGTTTTAGAGGAAATTTAAGGTAGGAAAACTGGAAGGTGGAAGGTGGAAGGCGGACGTAGGACAAGTCAAAAAGAACAACCTGAATAACATATGCACAAACTTACCCATTACCCTGGGTGGGCATGTTTCATGATCAGGACCTGTTTGTCATTTGAATAGATACAACGCAGATACAAATACAATATTTGCTTATGTCATTAGACTTAGAACCGACGTTAGAAACTATATATATATATATATTGTATATTATACATAAGCTATTTGTAGATATATTAAAAAGTGTTTCTCTTAGGTTAGTTACAAAATAGATAGTACAATTAAAGTTAATATAGATATGTACAAATACTAGATAGAAATGCATGTAGTTTGTACCTAAGTTGTATGAATTTTAGTCACAAGAGAGCTTAACTGATTTTGGTATTTGGTTTTGTTTTGTAATTTGTACGCTAAAAACTGCAACTGCTTTGAAGTAAATATAATCAGAATGTTCCACCAATATGAATATAAATAGTAATTGTAATTGTAATAAATATAGTTTGATTGAAATAAAGATTGATAGAAAGAGAGAAAGAAAGAATTGAAATACTTTGAGCTTGATTTGTACTCACAGAAAAGCACGGCAACAAAATCGGTATCCTCAATTATCTTGTGCAAAATCTTGGCATTAACTTCCTCAATACGATCGGGCAGATCCATGGCCTCCAGGGAGGTGAGAAAATCGAGCACGCCCTCTTCATCCATAAGATCACCATCATAGATGATCGGTTCCTTTTCCCTATGTTAAGTTTTTATGTAGTTAACTTCCTTTTGTTTTTGGTTGACGCTGTATTACCTGAAATAGGTGAGGGCCGGGAAGGTTTTGATGCCATACTGTTTGGCCAGTCGTTTGTCGTTGATTTTTACAAAGTCAACACCAAAGGAATCGGTGTCATCGTCAATTTTTTCGAGTTCCGCTAAGACCTTATCACAGGTCACACAGCTACGCGCATCTGAAATTCAAAACAAATGAAATGTACATAAAGAAATGTACAAGTGTGTGTGTGTGTGTGTGTAGACTTTACTGTCAGTTCAATTAATAATAATATTTTCGCAGATTAAACTGCATAAAGATACCAACATCAATTGACAACTAGCAACTGTCGCGTGTGACGCCAAATGCCGACGCGATTATTCATAGTACAGTACAGTGTGCATCATTGGTAGTTCACCACGCCCCCCTCTCAACCCCTTGCACCCACCACTGTCCACTTTAAGTCATATATAGCGAGAGAGAGCAAGAACCGCTAATGGCATTTTGGGGCCCAGACCCAGGCTACTGAATGAAATGACAGCAGCAGCAGAGAAATGGCAGCGAATACGTTATACACACTATAGACACTATATGGTATATATGCTAGATAAACAGATCTACAGATATATACAGTTATGTAGTATATATGGCTTATATGGTTAGCTATTAGTGTGTGCACAACAACTGACACAAGCATTTTGCTAAATTAATTCATAAAAATGCAATGCAGACACTATTAGGGAAATGAATTCAATAAATAGTACAAAAGATGTTCGTCATCTCTGCGTCGGTTTTTTTTTCGGCTTTTCCTTTTTTTGTTTCGGGTGGTTGCACGCCCCATCTATTATACAATCTATAAGCTGTATAAATATACAAATTACTCATTTCACATATAGTTAAATACCCTGTAAACAAAGCTGGGCATACGAAGGGCATGCGGCGAGTAGCATCTTGAAAGCATAATTGATTGAGGGATTTTTGTGCTTGTGTATACTGTGTGCACTACAGGGTATCCAGCTAACAATCAGTCACACCACCACACGCTCTGTTTATTGTTCTTAAGAGCTAGTAAATTTAATCTGCATTTATTTGGATTTCAATTGGTTTATACTGGATCTATGTCTATATCCGTCCCAAGTAAATATAATTGAAGATCATTTTGTTTAGTTTGGAATGAAGATGAAACACTTCAGTTTTCTCAGCTTTTTATGGCTTTTTTTTGGCCAACAAGGAAACAGCGAACAGATGCTCAACGCCGAATTTGATAAGCTGAACTGATTTGTAACTTTTGGTTAGCTTCATCACACACAGATTGATAATACCTGTTAACAATAATTTCACAAATGTGCAGCATAAAAACGTTAATAGCATTTACTTGAAACAACAAACAGCTGTTGACTTTTATTGCCAATTTCTTTGCCAATTTCAATGAGCTGCCATTTGCGTAGTTCATAGACAATTTTCTTTTGCTTTTCTACCACGCCTCCAACTTTTCGTTGATTTTTAATTTGAATAAGTCATTGGATTGCGTGTGTTTTTTTTTTTGCACGAATTTGCTTTGATTTTCAGTGTCAACAACAACAATAATTATGGAATTATATAGTACACAGCGCAAAAAAAAAATTATTCTTAAAACGAATTCGGAAAACCGTGAAATAATGAACATGAAATGAAAATGCACTTGAATTTACTAAAAAAAATAATAATTAAAAATGCTGGTCTAATGGAACTTTTATGATTTAATAATTAGGAAATACAAATTTTGGAAAAAATCATGATTTCAAGAGCAAGCTACTTGACTTTTTCGCGCCGTGTAGTCATTGCCAACTTTCCAATGCTGTTGAGTAATTTTTCCAAATGCATTTTGATAATTTACACGATAATTTCCACATTTACTGACGGCATTGAAGTCAGTTTGATCCATTATAAATACATATTTTTCAAAATTATGTAGCTACGTGGACAGATGGACAGACAGTTCGGGGAAAACTAAAAGAACCTTCGCTGTGTTTTTGAGCGTAACAATATCCAATATCCGAAGGTGATTAACATGTTTATGGAAGCTATTTTTAATCTGATAAATTATAACGCTGCGTGCATTTGTTTATGCCAAAAATTCGTGTATTTTTCAATGTGCTCAAAATTCAAAATTCAATTAAAATTTTAACGATCGCGCATAAAATAGAAATTCCTGCATTAACGGAGAAAGTAAACTTCTGGCAAATTAAGTTGATTTAAACATTTTTTCCTGTTTTTGTAAATTAGTATAATTAAGCATATTGCTGTCAGTAACTGAGTGAACTTTTTTGACGCTTTTGTGGCCAATATTTTTCAAGTTAGCCAATTGAAGAGTTTGCGCCAAATTCGTTAAAGCAAAGCAACAAAAAAGAAAAACTATATTGGCGACAAACACACACACACACACACTTGCAAACACACACACATATATAAAATAAAGAAAAGCAGGCACGAAATAAGAAAAACAACAACAAGAACGGCAATTTCTCACAGCCAACGCGATTTCGACTCATAAACAGAACGCAAAGGGGGAAAATAGCAACAAAAAGACAAAAAAAATAGGAACGAAAAAAAAGAGAATAAAAAAACTAAACCGAATGAAAATCTCAAGACATTTCGTACAACGAAATTTTTCACATATTTTCACTTGTATGCGAATTTTTAGAATTTTCACTAGAGAAAATTTATATAATATGGCTTCTGTTACTATTTCGAGTCGCATGGCCAACGCTGAGGATTATATCGTATTGCCCGGATCTTAGCGATATTACTAGCGAAAACAACAACTACATGTGTATGTGCGTGAGTGTGTAGGTGTGTGTGAGAGTGTATGCTTGTTTAGACTACTTACACCAGAAAACAGCAACATAATCCTTGTCGGCCAACAGTTTCTCCAACTGTTTGGCATTGACCTCCTCGATGACAGCTTCTGGTTCAATTGGCGCCGCTGGTGCCGCCGCTTGTGATCCTTTTTTGTTAGCGCAATTCACATATCCGGGAAAACTGAGTGCCAGCAACGTACACACGAGCAATGTCAGAGTTTTTAAACGCGTGAAAGTCATCGTGCGATTGCCTTCAATACGCTCTCGAATCGAATTACTTTGATTTGGCCGTTTTTCAATTCTTTTTGAATTATATTTTTCAAACTCTTAACTCAAACATGCGTGCTTGTGTGTGTGTATTTATTAATTTTTATTATTATTATGCTTATATTATTTTCTTTAGCTTTTAGTGAGTTACAAAAATTTGTCGTCGTTTTGTCGTTATTAAAAAATTATAATAATTTCAAAATTTTTCGGGCACTATTTTTAGTTGAAAAATCTTATTTCTTTTGCGAACACTAAATATATATATATATATATTTTTTTTTTGTGCGCATATATACATACATATATATACAGGCAAAATATATATATATATATATATATATATATAAAAGGGGTATATGTGAGAAAATTAGATTATATATATAAATATATACATATATTTATATATACTTTTTTTTTGTTCTATTAATTGAATGTTTTCCGCGGACTGTACTCTTTTTAGTTTTGAAATTTTTGTTCCACTTCGTGCAGAGGTCCGCTCGCAACTGAAAGTCTTTTTGGTGAACATTCCGTACGAATCGAGAGGCCTCGTTAAAGCTCTAGGGATCTTATATTTCGGGGCTTTTTTGTTTAGAGCTTTTGTCGGACATTTTGGCTTTTTTGCCGAATGAGCGATGGAGCGAGATATGGGACGCTGCATGTGCGATCAAAAAGTATGGTGAAAAGTGCCAAAAATGAGCGAGAAACATTTTCGAAATCCTCTTTGCGTTGCACTTCTTTGTTTATGCATCTCACAGTTTGTACATATAGAGACGACAACGGTCGGTGGTCTTACGAAACTTCCTGTAAAAACAAAACGGCAAAAAGTACACACATAGTATGTACGTGGCGGCTATATATAAAACGAGAATGAAAGTGTACAGAGAAATTGTGTAATGCGTAAATATCCAAATCACAACAGCTGCGAGCACATGGGCGTCAATCAAGCAAAATAAAGTCTAAACGCATGATAAACACATAAATATTAAACATATGAATACTAGCATATAAATACATTAAACAATTTATTTAAAATTTTCATTAACCTCTTAGAAAATATTTTTCCTAATTTCTTCAGTTCTTATCTGCTTACAAATAAACGTTATAAAATAACTGCTGCTGTAGGTATCGAAAAACTAGTATCGATTAATGCATAGAGTGGCCATACAATATAAAATACCAACAAGTATCGGCGCGGTATCTGACCGCTAACTAAGTCTGG
Organism: Drosophila acutilabella; assembly: GCA_035046005.1. Taxonomy (NCBI): domain Eukaryota; kingdom Metazoa; phylum Arthropoda; class Insecta; order Diptera; family Drosophilidae; genus Drosophila; species Drosophila acutilabella. The sequence goes on along the minus strand of JAWNOK010000024.1, from coordinate 10,822,018 downwards.
TCTCACCCAACACATATCTTCCAAACTGTGCAGCGGAAAGACGTTTCGTCGTTTTCTCGTCTGCATTTTAATTATTTCGGTCACAGATGCAAGTACAAAGCACAAACTAAACAACAGTTGTGTATGCGTAGTGCATGCTAAATTAATAGTTTTAATACAATACAACAAGTGTGGGCGTATTAAGCGCTTCCAACACCGATTAAAGTGACGGCGCGCTCTCTTTGCAAGTGCACAAAAAAAAAAGAACAAAAAATCGATTAGCATTTTGTGAAATTTCAGGTAAACCACAAAAACAATGAATGCAATGTGTTTTGTTTTTGCCATATTTGCATAAATTTAAATTAAAAGTGCCCCAATAACAACAGTCAGAGCACAGAAATTCTTCACCTTGAACTCTAGGCGCAGCCAGAAAGCGCAAAGCGAATCAAAGCAACAAATGCTACAAGAATTTCTGTGCTCTGTGCTCTTTTTTTTTGTCCGTTAAGTCGCACGATATTACAGCTATATAGGCATGTATATATAAATATTTATCTACACACCTTTAACGGTTGGTCGGAAAAACTGACATGGCTCGTTCGAACGCTTTATCGCATATCAATGTGAAGGTGAAAGTTATCAGCTGCTTTTGTTGTTTTGGTGTCTGCATTTACATGTGTTTTGAAGTAGAGCAAGTATGCGGCATGTGAATACCCTTGATTTGTTTTTACAAAATTGATTTATCGTTTGTTTTTGTTTATTGTTTTAGGCAGTCCGTTTTATATTGCTTATCAGTCTTTTGTTTATAGCGAAACAGCCGCTTATCGTTATTTAATACTTTTTGAACATGCCTGTTTTCTTAATCGCTTATATAAACAAGTTTTTTCCAATTAATCTACACAACTTGTGGGGTGAAGTTTCCGCTGATCGCGGAAAAGTTTGCAAGTTGTTTGTTTATTCAAAAACATGCGATTCGACCGGCTTGAAAACCAGTTTTATTTATTCAAACAGCTGAGTTTTATGTATAAACATTTATTTAACTAGAATAACCGAATCAATGCAGTTTCCACGAATGAAGGAAAAGTCTTCATTGAAAGCAGACGTCGCTAATTTAATAATTTTCATGTTCAGCTTTATTTTCAGCCCAGCGCGTGACAATTTAGCGGATTTTATGTCATTTTTACTATGAAATTGGATGAAATTGTTGCATGGTACGTGTAAAGCTCAATTATTTAATAAATACACAATTAAATGTAATGTTTTTTTTAGGTACCAGAAACGAATCGGCACCTATGATAAGCAAGAATGGGAGAAAACTGTCGAACAGCGAATTCTGGATGGCTTCAATAGCGTTAATCTCAAGAATACCAAGCTTAAAACGGAACTAATTGATGTGGATCTAGTGCGAGGTGACTGAATACTATAAAAAAACCCTTAAACAATTTAATTAACTAATTGATTTTATATTTTTAGGCTCAACATTTCCGAAAGCCAAGCCAAAGCAAACGCTCTTAACTGTAATACGTTTGGCTATCTTGCGTTATTTGCTGCTACCACTTTACGCACAATGGTGGGTGAAACAGACGACACCGAATGCCTTTGGGTTCATACTGTGTCTATATGTGACACAACTGATCAATTGGGGCATCTACATAATGCACAGCAATCGCCTAGCGCCGCTCGTCTATGACCCGGAAGTGAATTTAACGACAGTTGTGCTCGAAGATGATCGGCAGCAAACTGAGGAGAACGCTGATTTGCTCAGTGCATTGTTAATACCCTGTGCCCTCAGTCTGCTCATAAGCCTGATACACTCGCAGATTGTGGCCACAAACACAGCGTCGGGCAGCGGAAGCGGCAGTAGCAGCTCCAAGAGCAAATTGCGACGCTTCTCGATGAACAATCTGGGCGAGAAAGCGCCACGGGAGCATCGCATGCGACGTCGCAAGAAGTTTGTGCGGTAAGTCTAAAGCTTAAAACATAAATTATACTCATAACTTACAAAATCTAATGCTCTTTACAGCCCTCGACAGTCGGATCCGGACATTTCCCAGCCAAGCAGCACTCGACGCGCCAAATTGAATGTGGAGCCAAGTCCGAGTACGAGCACCGAGCTTAAATCCTGCACTTGCACAGCCGCTGGTAGCGAGGAAACATTTGCGACCACAACTGCCATAACCGTACACCATCAGCCCGATAGCACCACACTCACCACTGAACCGCTCTATGATCTCAGAAAGATAGCCAGCGCTGCGTCGTCGGAGAGTCCGCACAAGAAACGCAATGTTAATTGGCATACGCCCATACAGATTTGTGCCACATTCGATCAGAATGAGTTGCCCTCGTCCAGCATTGAACTGGGCAGTGTCAGTGCAGCGCCAGCTTCAAGTGGTGCCCGACTGGAGCCCAATTATCGTACACGACGTAGCATTGGCGAAGACGATGGCTTTGAGAGTCTCAATGGCAAGAGTTCCAGTGGTGAGGACAACAATCATTCGCCCAATGTTGTTGGCAACAGCGCTAGCAATGCCACAGCGGCAATCACACAACCATCACAGCTGCGTTTGCGTTTAAATGTCAACAGCAGCTGCAGCAGCAGCAGCAACAACAGCGGCAACAACAACGCTGCGAATGGCAACAGTGGGAACATCAACGTAGCCACAACGGACAAAGTGACACGGGAAGCGAGCAGTAGCAGCTGCGCAGAGTCAGATGAATGTGATGATGCGGACATTATATCGAGTCCCGCCTCGGCTGGCACTCAGGAGTGCAACACTTCAGCCACCGACTGGCTGGGCATCACCACAAACAGCGAGGACTGCAGCTACACCTCGGAGCTTGATCAGTCGGAGGGCGGCTATAAGCATCAGCCTGGCAGCGATGAGGAGTTGCCTGAGCTGGACATAACACCCACAACCATATTGAATCCACACAGCAGCACTGATCGCAGTAAGTACTCAGCAAAGACTACTGCAATACTCTATTAAACTCTTGTTCCTTTTCACAGTTAGCTGCACCATTTGGGATCAGCGGGATACGAAGAAGGCTCAACTTTCTGTGCTGGAAATCGCCTCGTGCATCATCGAACGCGTTGATTCGTTGGGCGTGACCAATGACTACATCTACATTGGGGTCTTCTTCTCCTTTCTGCTCACACTGATCCCAACCTTTTGTCGACTATGCGAGGTAAGTGACTTCAGTTGGATTTATGCCTCCTGTTTAATACCCATCTTACTTTCAAGATCACTATTGATGACAAGGGCAGTGAGATCAGCTACTTCTATATGCCACAGCTGCTGTGGGAGAAATCATCGTCCTCGTTGTTTACGCTCTTGGGCTTTGCTTTTGGCAAGGCTCAATGGGAACGCACCGTCTTGGCTTTGGGCTTCATCCAGAGACTGTGTCTCACACTCATACTGTTCATCATCTTTGCTGTAGCAGAGCGCACATTCAAGCAGCGGTAAGTTGGCTTGGTTTATGTACATATGTATAAGCTTTAACTTGTCTTTTCTTTGTAGTTTTCTTTACGCCAAACTTTTTTCACATTTGACTTCGTCACGTCGTGCTCGAAAATCGAATCTGCCGCACTTTCGGCTCAACAAAGTGCGCAACATAAAGACCTGGCTAAGTGTGCGATCATATCTGAAGGTGGGTAAGGCGTAGAAAGTCCTAAAAATCGAATGTGGTTTTAATCAGCAGCTAAGTCGAGACAGTCTCTAATAGAGCATAAGACTTTAAGCAGTTGTACTTTAATATAGTTGAACTTATTAAACAACCGATCAAATGTTAACCACTATATCATATAGCTTTCATAGGAGTAATAGGTCTAAAATAATCTCTTAGTAGGAAAAACTTGCATGTAAATTGAGCTAAACTGATTAAAAATACTGTTCCTTTTAGAAACGCGGTCCTCAACGCTCGGTAGACATTATTGTATCGGCCGCATTTATAGTCACATTGCTGCTGTTGGCCTTTTTGAGCGTGGAGTGGCTGAAGGACTCGGTGCATTTGCACACACATTTGACGCTGGAGGCGTTGATCTGGTCGATAACTATTGGCATCTATTTGCTGCGCTTCATGACATTGGGTCAGAAGATACAGCATAAATATCGCAGCGTTTCGGTGCTGATAACCGAACAAATCAATTTGTATTTGCAAATTGAGCAGAAACCTAAGAAAAAGGAGGAATTAATGGTCTCAAATAGTGTACTAAAGCTGGCAGCTGATCTGCTAAAGGAACTGGAAACGCCATTCAAGATCTCTGGACTCAGTGCCAATCCCTATCTGTTCACAACCATCAAAGTGGTCATCCTATCGGCATTATCCGGTGTTTTGAGCGAGGTGCTCGGTTTCAAATTGAAACTACACAAGATTAAGATTAAGTAAAGCCAAAAAAAAACAACATCGATGGAATGATTCAAACTGATCGGCATGGCGAATGTTATATTTTTGTAGTACAATTTTTTGGAATGCTTTAAAAATAATGGGAAGGAGAATCCTACCTACAAATATCTAAATTACCTAAATATAGTTTTTATATAATAAAATAAATATAATTCAAATTTTAATAGCAATAAATTAAGTAAGCCAATGTTTATGTTTGTAATTGTGATTGTTTAGCCAGTGTTAACTACTTAAATTATAATTCCTACACCTAAATAATATAACTAATTAAAATATTAAATAAAGTCCTATATATTTACACACATACAAACACATATACATACATACTTAGGGCGTCGTGCACAATCACAAATGGTTTACAAAAAAGAAAAACAATATATGTTGTCGTTTTCATAGTTGTAGTATTTAAATTATTGCGTTATCAGTTATAAAAATCTATTTCAAAAAGTAACGAATAAATTTAACAAAGTGAACAGCGTACGTGGCTTTATCAGTTTTGTAGTCTTCTCCATAGATGGCGCTGGTCTTGCGACAGCTGATCGCGCCAGCAGTGTGACCAGAGTTTTCGCTCACGCTGCACACACACCTGACGTAACATTCATTGGCCAATTATTGTGTGATCGCTCCTGGAAAAATCAATTTTAATAGAATGCTTAAGCTGCAACTAACAAAATTGGTGCGTCAATCGATAGCCACACAGCTGCTGCGCAGCCAGACACGCCTACTGCATGTGGGCGAGGCGAATGTGCTGAGCAGCGAAGTGGACAAGCAGTCGGCTGAGTTCAAGGTATAAACAAATTTACATACATACATACATAAGCCGCAATATGGTAACCGCAATGTGCGCTGTTGCTTCTCCTCTACAGGACAATGCCAGCGAAATGGGAAAACTGGTCTCCCAGCTGCGTAGTCTGACGAGCCAGGTGCTGACTGGTGGCGGTGACAAGGCCAACGAGCGTCACACGTCTCGCGGCAAGTTGTTGGCGCGGGAACGCATCAATCTGCTGCTGGACAAAGGATCCCCCTTCCTGGAGCTGAGCACACTGGCGGGCCATGAGCTTTATGGCGATGAGGTAGTCAATGCGGGTGGTATTGTTACCGGCGTGGGACGAGTTTGTGGGTAAGTTTTGTATTCCGATTAGTTCTGAAACGGATTACTTAGCTTAACCTTTCAATTTAGCACGGAGTGCGTTGTGGTAGCCAATGATGCCACAGTTAAGGGCGGCAGCTACTATCCCATAACGGTAAAGAAACATTTGCGCGCACAGGAAATTGCCCAGGAGAATCGCTTGCCTTGCATTTATTTGGTGGATTCCGGTGGCGCCAACTTGCCACGTCAGGCAGAAGTGTTCCCCGACAAGCTGCACTTTGGTCGCATCTTCTACAATCAGGCGAACATGTCGGCTCAGGGCATACCACAGATTGCCGTGGTCATGGGCAGCTGCACAGCCGGTGGCGCCTATGTGCCTGCCATGGCCGATGAAAGCATCATTGTGAAGCGACAGGGAACCATCTTTCTGGCAGGACCACCACTGGTCAAAGCAGCCACAGGTGAGGAGGTATCCGCCGAGGATTTGGGTGGTGCTGATCTGCATTGCAAGACTTCGGGAGTGACAGATCACTATGCGGTGGATGATGAACATGCTCTCTATTTGGCTCGTCAGGTGGTCAGCAATTTGAATCTACCTGCCACTAACAACTACAACGATCAGTTGCTGCAATCCAGTCAGCAAAGCTTCCGAATTGCCACGCCCACGGCTAGCAATGCCATTGAGGAGCCACACTATGATCCTAAGGAACTCTATGGCATTGTGGGACCCAATCTCACTAAGAGCTTTGATGTGCGCGAGGTGATTGCTCGCATTGTGGATGGCAGTCGCTTCACGGAATTCAAGAAACTGTACGGCGAGACGCTGGTCTGTGGCTTCTCCAAGCTCTATGGACGCACAGTGGGCATTGTGGGCAACAATGGTGTGCTTTTCTCGGAGAGCGCTCTTAAGGGTGCACACTTCATTCAGCTCTGCGCGCAGCGTAAAATTCCACTTATCTTTCTGCAGAACATAACAGGTGAGTAACTGCATCCAACTGGGTTTAATGCCTGGTATAACGTGGATTTTTGTTTACCCACTTTAGGTTTCATGGTGGGACGCGATGCTGAGGCCAATGGCATTGCCAAGAACGGTGCCAAGATGGTCACGGCCGTCGCCTGTGCCAATGTGCCCAAGTTTACGGTGATCATTGGTGGCTCTTATGGTGCTGGCAACTATGGCATGTGTGGACGTGCCTATTCTCCAAGATTCCTCTATATGTGGCCCAATTCTCGTATTTCGGTCATGGGCGGCACCCAGGCGGCCAATGTGTTGTCCCAAATCACCGAGGATCAACGCAAGCGTGCAGGCAAGGAATTCACCGAAGCGGAAGCTCAGAAAATTAAGACTCCCATTGTGGAGATGTTCGAGAGGGAAGGTTCACCTTACTACAGCACTGCACGCTTGTGGGATGATGGCATCATTGATCCCGCCAACACACGACAGGTTCTGGGCCTTAGTCTGAAAGCGGCACTTAATAATGCTGGTCACGATACCAAATTCGGTGTTTTCCGCATGTAAATCTGGTAAATTGATTGATTTATTTCTTGCATTTGTGAGCATTTAATGTTCAAAGCTGTTGAAACTATTGCATTTATTAGTGTTAAGCAACAAGTTGTTTTTATTGTGAATTTGACATTATTATATACAGATTAAAGGGCAAGGCCTACCATGTTTTGTAAAATTTTAAATAAAACTATGATCGTGTAACGGAAATATTTTCAAATGTGCAGCATTGAATATCGATCGGCGATAAATTTAACTTTGCTTGTTATCGGTGGCGCGTAAAATGCTAATGTAATTTAACAGCATGTTAGCATTAACATAACTCTCGCATTACATTTCCAGCACTAAACAGAACGCTTGCACAACACTAGTTAGCAGTCGACAACACTACGTGAAAACGGTTCGTCATAGAATTTGGGATTCCTTTGTCATTAATATCGGTGAATTAGTATAAAGTACGGCTTAAGTTAAATCAAAGACTAAAATTAAATAATTTTTATAGGTGAGTGCATAAATGCCAATTAATACATTAGCGGCATTTTGCAGAATATCCAGTATCCAAGTGTATATGTGTGTGTTGCGTGTGTGTGTACGTGTTTGGTGAATGTTGCGGCTACAGCAGCGGCACTTTGCCTTTTTTTTGCTCCCATCTTGAGACTGTGTGCATGGCAAAATCTAGAAGTAGCGTCAGCAGAAAAGAAAGTTCAACGGCAAAAAAAAATGTGAGAGTTGTGCGAGTATGTGATGGTTTTAAAATAGCCTTGCCGAAAACTTCAAGTGCACACTTGAGCGCAAAGTAGGAGAAAATATCTGTACATGCTGCGCAAATAGTGCATTAGTGTGCGTGAGTGTGTGTGTTGTACGCATTTAAATGTCGCCCGTGTTGCAGCAAGCGTCTGTATGTTTGCGAGTGTGCGCCCAAAAATAAAATGTGTGCGTGATGTGGTCCCTGTGTATGTGTTTGTGAGTGTGGCTTCTTGCAACAGGAACAGCCATAAAAATTCCACTGCCGCATTGCAATTACAAAGCCGACAGCAATCATCAGGCCATTCTTTGCTGCTAATCTGCAGTGTCAATTCCGTTAGCTTTTTTGTTGTTCTTCTTTTTGTTATTTTGCCAACTTAAATTTCTACCTGCTTGCTAACAGAGTAATGCATTATTCAACCTACTAGGGTTACCATATTTCCAACCATTTCCTGTGCCTCACTCAGGTGCTCGATTCGTATTTCTGTTGATTTCGAGTTTAGTTTCTGCCAATTCCAATTAACTCGCATGACGTCATCGCCGCTTGTTTGTCAACTCTTTTATGGGGTCTATATGTCAACCCCCGCACATTGTTGTCCAATCAAATGCTGTTTCTGTGTATGTGTCTGTTAACAACTGATAGAGTAGTGTTCAAACAACTTATCATCCAAGTGTACGCCTTGGCTTGTTTTCTTTTAGTTGGCCACTGTTTTTATTGCCTTCATTAAAATTGCTGAGCCAGCAAACGCCGACGCTCTCAAATCTTGCCGGTTTCTTCACACATTCACATAGATCTCAGCTCAAATGCTCACACTCGCACTCTTACGTTCACGCACACACACAGGCACACGCGCTCACGCAATTGTGTGAATGTGGTTTAGGTGTCATATGCAGCTCAGCTTGAGATTTTTGCTAGCTTTAGCGCGATCGATATATAATTATGGCATTAGCAGATGACGATAAACGATGCCCCATATCGATAAATACCTCGCAAAATTGCTGCCAAAATGATTTTGATATGTTTTTTTTTTGTTTTTAAAGAATTACTTTGTGCGCGTTCTTTAGTCCTCCGTGCTAGTTGCGCTTAATTGGTTTGCCGCTTTGCCACCACTTCCGCTGCAGCGCGCACGCATACTAATACAGAGGCATAAATCACGGGCAAACGCCCCCGCATACACACACACATACTCAAACTAATCATCCGCCATCGACAGTGGCAAACAAAACAAATCCCCTCGTAATGAGTTTTCAACTTGTTGTATTTGGGGCAGCTTTGCCATAGTTGGCGCACTTCAATCAATAAACAAAAACAACAGCAACAACAATAACAATTGCAGCGGCAGAAGGAAGCAAAAAAAAAGAAGAGAAATAACTCGCATTTGTATGGAAGTTCCGGCAATGTGCCCCAACTTCAGCCCGCCCTTTTTTTTTTTTAGTTGGGTTCAATGCACTTGCCACTAAGCTACAACGTGGCAAAACTTTACACACACACAAGCACACACAGAACACACACACACACACGACGCATAGTATATGCTTTGGTCTGGTATTTATAGCCTATTTCGGCGTCATCGTCTCCCCAAAATGCCGGCTAATATAATTTTTTATCAACGTGTGTTTTTCTCTCACTCTCTTTGCCTTCTGCATCGTGTGTTTGTGCCCACGTTTGTCGCATTGGTCATGTTTTTAGCTCTTGATAATGCCAAATAGCTGACGCAGCTGCAGTGACTAACAGTTGCCGCTGCTGTTGCTCAAGAAGCATCGACATCGGCAGCGAAGCGTTGACAAACCGCCCAGCATCGTCGGCTGAACAGGCATGGCAGAGCAGAGCAAAGCGGCGCAGCGCTCCGCACAGTCCAAGTTCATTGTTCGTTGGCTTCAGTCTTCGCGTCTTTAGAGTCTCGAGTCTCGCACGGTTTGCGCCGCTATCGCCGCATTTAACTCTGTGCGTTGTTGTTCTTGTTTTTTTTTTTTTGTTTTTCTTTATTTTTCATTGCAATTTGTAATTTGTGATTGTGTCTCGCAATTTCTGTTTGCATTTTACGCTCTCGTAAGTTTGCAAGCGACTTAAAGTTCAAAGTGGAGATTGTGCGTTTCCACTTAAAAGTGCCTAGCGACAACAACTGGTCACCCTAATAAGCGTGTCAGTATTTAAGACAGTCTGGTGCACTTAAGTTTACACATAGTTTCATCCTTTTCAACTTTAACTTATTTTACAGTCTATTAGAGAAGCCTTTAAAACATAACACTTTGTTTTAGATCACGTTTAGCAGCTGTCGTGTAAACATATGTAGAAACTTTAGTTTTATGTTAATCTCTTGTCGTTTCAGATTTTTAAGTCTTTTGCATATTTTTGTATTTGTTGTGCTTTGTGTGGGTTAAGGGCTCGAAAGTAGGCTGAGATATATGTTTTCCTCTTTGATCATTCATTTTAATGTTGTTCAGATTCATTCAAAACTCAACGTAACAAGCCAAAAATTTGAAAAAAAAAATTATACAAATTTTTACAAAAAAATTAAAAATACAAAATAATTTTTTTTGCATGAATTTTGTAAACATGAAATCAACGATGTTTAACCGTATGTATAACTGATAAAGACATTTCCAATTCCATATGTAATTACTTAAATCGATGGCAATTAAACTAAAAAAAAATGCTAAAAACAAGCTAAAACAATATAGCGAAAAAAAGTAAAAGTTCGCGTACGAGTTTCATGTATTTTTACTATCGTGCCACATGCCACAATCAGCCGCACAAACACACACACGCAGAGATATCTATTTCTGTTTCTGCTTCTGTTTATTGTGTGATTATCGTGATCTTGATATTGAGACACGCATATACATGTCCAATGCCTCAATGCACACAGAAAACAAAGAGAGAAAAAAAGCTAAACAATTAGAAAACAGACTGTAATTAACTACAATTTGGCCCGCCCACACACCTTTCAGCCATAAATGTAAAGTGATTAAAACTCTTTTTATTTTTTCTATTTACTTCCATATCCACATCGATAGAATCGAGCAACAACCACAAGAAAGCAGATTACAGAGACATGGCTGTTAACGTATACTCCACAAATGTGACGTCAGAGAATTTGTCACGTCATGACATGCTGGCCTGGGTAAATGATTGCCTGCAATCCCAATTCTCCAAAATTGAGGAACTATGCACGGGTAAGTCTTCCAAGTAATTCCCCCTACAATTTGATCATCGATTACTAATCGATTATATATTTATACATGACTTTTCTTTACCTTATTTAGGTGCCGCTTACTGTCAGTTCATGGACATGTTATTCCCAAATTCAGTGCCCGTCAAGCGTGTCAAATTCCGTACGAATCTGGAGCATGAATATATACAAAACTTTAAGATCTTGCAGGCGGGCTTTAAAAAGATGTCGGTCGATAAGGTAACTTCCTATGATTTCTTCTATTCTTTCCATAGTAAATTGGTTTTTTTTATGAGTATTTCTTCCAATTGATTTTGCATTTTATTCGACTAAAGAAATAACACAATTTTTTGCACACTTACATAATTAAATAGCTTAATTTGTTTATCCAATTTTAGTAATTAGCTCAGCGATGCGTTGAAAAGTTTTTAATTTAATTTAAAGTTCACCCATTTTTGGTTTTTGAAAAGTGATTATTATTATTTTAAAGCGGAAATTATTTTATTCGATTTTATTTATTGTAAACTTCGTCCGATTTGATTATTAATTGTATATAAGAAAGACCAGCATATCCATTATATATTTTGTTATTTTTAGACGATTAGCAAGAGTTTATGATACAGAAATTATATCCCATTTAATTGTAGAGCTCCATATAACCTTAGATATCAATCGATTTCATTGTAGACTCTATAATACATCAATCGAATGTCTCACAGATACTCAAATTCCCTTTTAATTCAGTTTATCAATAAGATTATAGCAGTTACTGTAACTAAGGAGACTTAAATGAATTTAAGAGTTTTAATTTCCAGTTTAAGAATGCAACGTTTTTATAGGATCGGTTCTTGTACACTTGCTAACAGTTTAATTTAAAAATATTGTGTGTAATTAACTGACATTTCCGTTACCTTATAAACAACAACAACAACAAAACTGATGACTACAACCTATAAAACAACCACAGATAATACCAGTTGACAAGCTTATTAAGGGACGTTTCCAAGACAATTTTGAATTTCTGCAATGGTTCAAGAAGTTTTTCGATGCCAATTATGATGGACGTGATTATGATCCATTAACCCAGCGCGGTGGTATCAAGCTGGGCAGCGGCAATGGCAACGGCGGTGGCAGTCACGCTGGCAGCGGCGGTGGCAGCAGCAACAATGATCTGCATTTAATGCATCGTCGTCCGCAGCAGCAACAGCAGCAACATCATTCACAGCATCAGCAACACTCACAGCATTTGGCAAATAATGGTCGAATGGGAACAAATCCAATAATACGCAATCATATCGGTATGGGCTCAACGAAGAATATTGCTAAAGACTATCATATTATTGGTGTTAATGATGATGAAAGTGATGATAAAGAAGCTGGTGACGGTGATAGTCGCTGTATGCGAGTGATTTGTTTAAAAAAAACATACACAAATACACACATATCATTTACAAACTACAATATTTAATTTGTTGTGTTGGACAACAAAACGAACGTGAAGCACGCGGTTTGAAAGAAGTGCGCGTCTTTTAGGCAACAGAACAACAACATTGGCCTGGAATTTTGTGGCACCACTGGCACACACATCCCAGCACCCCACACTCCACACTACACACACCCACCTAACACATACACACACACATCCGCACAACCAATAAGCATCGTTTTGAGTTGTTGTTTAGTCCTTGTCCTCGTTTACCCTTTTGTTTTGTGTGCACATCTGTCTCTATTTTCAGTTGTTTTCCTCGGTTCTTTTGCTCATCTTAAACTAAAACTTTCCAAAAATATCAGAGAAAAGTACAAAAACACTGCCATATTATTCTTCTATATTTCACACATTTTACTTTTAGATAATACCAATTGACAAATTGATTAAGGGTCGTTTCCAAGATAATTTTGAATTCTTACAATGGTTCAAAAAGTTCTTCGACGCCAATTACGATGGCAGAGATTACGATGCCAGCGCGGTACGTGAAGGTGCACCAATGGGCTTTGGATCCGGTGCTGTTAAATCTCTGCCAGGCACAAGCACCGGTGGTGTTGCCAGCTCCTACAGGCGTGTGACAACGGCGACAACAGCACGACCAGCAGTAACGTCATCAGCCCCAAAGCCCAGTAGGTTCTCTTGGTTTGGTTAAAGTCCACCACAACACACACACACATACAGTACATACACACCACATCATTTCATTCTTTGTACATACATCATACTATAGTTTAACAAAACTGAATGCACCCAAAAAACAAACACACAAACATCTAAACTATTTTGTTTAAAGTGGAAACTAAAGCGATTTGACGTGCTTCACGTTTGTTAATGTATATTTCTGTATATGTTATTGTGGTGTAATCCATATTGGTTTTGCAGCTAGAGATTAATATTATTTCACTTTCCTTTACTCCTTCAACTTGTGCTATCCAAGCAGTTTCTAAGGTGCCGCCACGCACGACCAATTCGACGCCGCCAAATAGATTGGGTGGTGGACAGGGTGCGGTAAAGAAAAACGATGTGGCTGGAGGCGCCGGCGGTGGCGGCGCATCGAATCATCAAATTGAGGAGCTGTCCAACCAGGTTTGTCCGGAGGTAGTCTATCATAACACTTGAATTATCTTATTACAAGTTTTGTTTGTTCTGATATCGCCTTACTCAGGTCATGGACATGCGTTTGAATCTGGAAGGTTTGGAGAAGGAGCGTGATTTCTACTTCTCCAAGCTGCGTGACATTGAAATACTGTAAGTAATCAGAAGTACAGCTCTATAAACAATTAATTGTATTGATACTCTTCTTTGAAACAGTTGCCAGGAAGCCGATGAAGCTAATCCAGCACAGTTAATTCAAAAGATTTTGGATATACTCTATGCAACTGAGGATGGCTTTGCGCCTCCAGACGATGCACCACCAGAGGACGAAGAGTACTAAGCAACAACTACAACAACATATAAAAAAAAAAAACAAAAGTGTGTAGCGTCGGGAAGATAAAACAAACCAACAACATCATGATATATAAACTGTTTGCTGCATACATAAACAAGAAATCTGCGAATTGTTGCGCTAAACAACTAAAACCGAAACTAAATAATAATAACGTCAACAACAACAAAAGGAACCAATTAACCAACGAGATGCAACAACAAGAGACAGCATTACATACACACACACACACACAACAAACATAGCAGTTTATAACACACAACATACATTGCAGATGTACATTAGTAACACACACTAAACAAAAAACCATGAAAAGCTACAACTAATTCGTATAAGAGCAAAATTTCAATTCAATTCTTGTTACACTGAAATGATTTCCGAATGGCAAATAGCAGCATCTGATTGAACATGAAACTGTAATACACATTTTATACCTATATATATATATATGTATGTGTATAAATATGTATATATGTATATAAAACGCGTTAAAACTGCTCAATTTTGTCGAAAGACAAAGCTGGTGTTACGTTGCCTGTTGTCATTTAAACAAATCTGTATTATCTAAATATTATACATATGTGTGTCTAGCAGAAAAAACAATAACAATCACAGGCCGCTGTCTTGACAAATTCATGTTCATTCGTTTGCTGTTTTTTGCTTTTTTGGTTTCAAATTCGCTGGTAGCAATAATATACCTTTATTTATTCGTATCTAAATCCATTGTTGTAGTGTCATCCATAAATAAAACACCGACAAAAACTAAACATAATGAAAAAAACAAAAAACAAGGACCCCTGCAAACAAAATTGTTAAAACATTTAGTTTATGCTGTATTATATAACATCGTATATTGTACGATTATCAATCTAACTAAAAAAAAAAAACAAATGAATTTAATAATTTTAAATAAGATATAAAACAAAATTTTGTATTCGTTTTCTGAGTGTTGTGCTGTGTTCAGTGATCAGTCCGTAGTGATGATGGATTTGATATGAGATCGGATCGGATATTATAGCATTGCCTAATATAATTAAAAGATGATTTCTTTTTCAATTTCTTTCAACGAGGAACTAAAAAAAACTTAGTATTTAAGCCATTTTGCTCTCAATTCGCTCTCATTTTTTGTTCTATATTTATGTGTAAAAATCCGAACGTTATATAAAATTTAAATAATAAAAAACAAACGCAACTTTCTAATTTCTAAAGTGAATTTTTTTTATTTCACCACTTTAGTTTTCTTTTTTTATTTTTAGCTTGGAGAGCCTTTATATTTGTTTAACAAGACGCTGTAAATATTTTGTTGATGCATAAACTAAACAGTTATATATAAAGTGCGTTAAATCGGACTACATAAAGAACATTTAAGCATACTTTATAAATTGTATGTACTATAAAAAAACGTTCTATAAATTAGAATAAAATACAAAAAATTCGAAAATTTGTTGCCATGCATTTCTCAATAATTCATAAACAATCTGTGTACAAAATGCTTTTCATTAAACAATTGATTAAGCTTAGTTTAACTATTTAACTGCCGACTGAATCTCCGGCTGTTTGTGGGTGCCATCGCAGAAGGGACGATGCGTCGTCTGCTTGCAGTTGCACAGCCAATAATCACCGGTCTTCTCCACCTTAAAGCGTATGGGTCTAAAAAGCAGTAAGTAAATGAATTAATTGTTAATTAAAAAGAGTATTTATCTTGCTCACCTCTGCTTAATCTTCATAAACTCGTTCTTGTGTGTTCCATCGCACAGCGGCTGCGACTTTGACTTTCCGCAGAGACACCAGCTGTAGGTTTTGTCTGTATGTGTGCGGGTGTTGATTATGTAAACATTTGTATTAGTGCGCAAAAATTAACTAAAGCTTTAGCTCACCTTTGTCCAGCCGTAGCTTAAATGGCTTCTTATCAAATATAGCACCGTTTTCCTTTTGCGAATTCGCCGTTTGCTTATCCTCGATTAAATTTTTGGGTATCGTTTTTGCAGCAGCGGCATAAGCAGTGCCGCTTGCTTTGGCGCTGGAACTGTAGCAGATTTGCTGTGAATGGCAGCAATATTATTAGAACGCACAACTTTAATTCATCAGAATGTTTAAATACCTTTAATAACCATGGTGATTGTACCGTGCGTCTTAACATAATAGACATTGTTGCAATTAGTTTAATAATTATGAGTAGGCGTTAAAACGAAAGGCAAGTAAAACAGCTGATATGCCAGTGTTGCCCTAATGCGTGCCTACTCTAACTGAAACAGTGTGTACATGCGTAGCAAAACTATTGAGTATTTTAATACTAAAAGAGTAGTAAGAAGCAAATTATCGGCGCGACTCGATCGATTTTCTGCCTAATGTTTTAATTCGATGGTAAGTTTGAACTTATGATTAAGACTTGAAAAATGTAAAGCCTGCATAAGAAAACCTATTAACAAGCTGTGTGTGCAATTAGCTTCTACTTATGCCGATGCCGATGACGATGCCGGTGCTCAAGGTCGTTTGCCCCAAACGGTTTTACGATTTCACAATGAACAGCAAATGCTGATAAGTGAGACACACATCAAATTCCAGGCGACAAAAATGTGACAGCGTGTAGCAGATATGATTCCAATGCGTCTGGAATTAAATCGTAGACATTGCGCTTTATCGCCACAAGCAATCGGGCTTGTCTCTTTACGTAAGATACTCCAAGATAAGATGCTAGCTACACTGACTAAACTACTATGAAACGACCCCATTAATACGGTTGATACGGTTTAATATCAATGCAAGTTTTAAGTGTTTATTGAGAAAGAAAATACTAAAATGCGGTATTGAATGGATAGTACTTGTGGTTCGCCATGCCGCTAAACGGCACTGTCCGCACACCAGTGTGATACCTTTCCATGGACGCGACATCCTCGGGTTTCAGCTCAAAATCAAAAACGTTAAAGTTCTCAGCAATTCTCGTTGGATTAGATGACTTTGGCAGTGGCACAACTCCGATTTGTATGAGATAACGCAGACATATTTGAGCAGGAGTCCGTCCGTATTTCTTGGCCAACTGTTGCGCATGTTCATCGTACAAAAACGGTGGCCAGTGGCGGGCAGGCTGTGGACGTGCCAACGGGCAGTAGGCGCAAATGACCAAATTGTGTTCCTTGGCATGAGCACGCAGCTGTTGCTGCTGGAAAGCCGGATGACACTCTACCTGATTCACCACTGGTTTGATGCGGCAGTTTTGCAAGACTCGTTCCGTTTGAGCTGCATTGAAGTTGGACAGTCCAATACTGCGGGTAAGTCCGAGATCCACAAGTTTCTCCATTTCACGCCATGTGTCCAAGTAGTCCACATCGGTGAGTTCCAAGGTTCCATGAACATTGTTATCGTTGTGAAATTTTTGTCCGATTGGCAAGTGCATCAGATACAGATCAACGTACTCCAAACCCAAATTGTTTAGGCTTAGTTTAAAGGCGCGCTCTACAATCTCGGGGTCGTGATGAATGCCACCTAGTTTGGTGGTCACGAAAATCTCCTCACGCTTTATAACACCCTGAGCGATCTTTTCGCGTATCGCCTTTCCAACCTCCTGCTCGTTCTCATAGACAAAGGCGGTGTCTATGTGCCTGTAGCCAATGTCGATGGCCGCACAGGTGGACTTATAGGCATCCGATTCGAAAGACTTCCAGGTGCCTAGTCCCAGCACGGGCATCTCCTGGCCATTGTTAAGTTTGATTTTGTTCGCTAGACTTGGCATTTTATTGTTCTTTGATAATTCAAATTCTGATTGCTGACGCGTTTCTAATTTCGTTACGTTCTTGATCGACACCGCAAAGCTCTGTGTTCCAGCACGTTCCAGGTTTGGTGAGCAACTAACTCGTCTCTCAGCCGGTTTGAGTGTGTGATTCAGTGGTTCACACTTTAAAAAGCCCCCAGCTCTCTAATACCCTCGACAATTAATTTACTTCAGAGAGGTATGTTCTGCTTGTGCTAAAATATTTAGTGTGCGCCCGTAATGGTTTTCTTGCTGATGAGCTTGCTGCAGGGTAGTCAAACGTCGCATACCCACAGCTTTTGTTCTCTCTTTGTTTCGTTGAGTCATGCTATGAACTCACTCACACACACACGCAAGCAGTGACGACACGTTTTGGTTTTTTCCCTTCGTTTACGCTTGGAAGCTTTCTCTCTTGAGCTTTTTTACAGTCTGTGACGCGCGCTAATTGAATTGAATTTGCTACTGAGCTTTTATTTAATTTGCATTTGATTTTGTTTTTGCTAACACATAAAATCTTTATTTGAATATTAGTTAAAGTTCAAAATGTTAGACATTTAAAGTTACATGTGTCCATACGCTTAGTTTGTTTGCAACATTTAAAGATTATTGTTAAAATATTTTGTAGCTTTGCATAAATTTATAAGTTATTATTATTGTTTTGTTGTTGTAATTGCAATTGGTTAAAAGATTTTGTTTTCTGCTAAATATTTATGTATATACTTATGCAATGCTATTTCTTTAAGTTATTTCATTATATTTAAATGTTCGATCGCCTGCCTTTGGGCTCCTAATTGTTGTTATTTGTTGGTGTTGTATTCTTACTGTGAGCTCTGCTGAGCATTTCATTAATACTATTATTACTTTTACTAGCATTAGTATTATTATTATAAATGGTTGTTTTCGTTTTGGATTAGCATTACGAGATACAAGTAAAATTGTTTTGTTTTCTTTAAAGATTGTTTTTTGTTAGACATGTAAACATTGATTTTGAACATTTAGTTAGTTGTAGATGGTTTTTTGAACTTTTTCTGTGATTTTTCTGAATATTTACTGTTTGGTTTGCTTAAACGGAGGTATATTACGTATAGCTATAGCTTGGATCTCTTTTTAATCATTTTTGGTTGCTTCTCTACTCGCTTGATAGAAATTTATGCAAAGTGACAAAACGAAAATCATAATTAACGCAGATATTTTCTATAAGGAAGTATGTAAATAAATGTAGAGATTCTTTTAAGATTGTCAAATCGAATCACAATTTAAAATTTGAAATTTTCATTTTAGATTTTGTTTGTTTTAGTAGTTCTTTTATATCTATATAAAGGTATTTTATTTTATAGACTTTTGTATATAAGATTTCAACATAGAAATGCTATAAAATATATATGTATATAGTATATATAGATTTCTTTGTTCCTTTTTTTGTTGTTAGAGAGAATTCTATATCTAAATATTTGACACACAAATTTTGGAAACGTTTCTTAAACTAAATTATTTAAATCTAAAGTGGGAAAAGTGTTAGACTATAAACACCCGTACCATTTAGACAACGCCTTGGTCTACAACTATATTAACATTTAATCTATATAGATATAGAAGAGTTTCTTTTTTTTATATTGGAAAATTGTCAATACTAAATGGACGATTCTGGCGGAAACTTTCCATTTTCTTGGGTTTCTTATTATTTGGTAGATAAAGTAATTAAAGGCTTTTAATATTATTATTATTAGTATAGTTTCTCGATCTAAAAAATTGGTGTCTTGCGTTGTACGTAAATCAATTCAAAATTGATCAATTACTTAATAAATTAAAGAATCGTTCTTTGCATTAAGTTTAATCGCACATATAAAAAAGTTGCATTCAAAATTCGTTTGTTATTTTGTTTTTTGCTTTGTCTGGGGGGAAACCTGTGATCTATTTACTGAGAATTTATAGAGAGTTTTCAGTTAAGAAAATAGTAAATTAAATACAATTAAACTACGATCTGTGTATGTGTGTTGCTTTGGTTTGGTGTGATTAATATCCTACAAAGTGGTTCTTGTCTAAGTGGTAATGTCGTTGTTTGAGAGACCTTCTTGGGAGAGGAGTTGGTTTAGTTTAGGATACTACAATGCCTAGTATAAGTAACTACAACTATACAATTACTATTCTTTCTGCCGCCCTCTCTTGTTTGAGATAAGATGAGCTTAACTATAGACTTATTATCAATTAAAGTACACAATTCTAATTATATACATGTACAACGGAATGATGACATCTTTTGTACATATTCTACAAACTAATAAGGTCCCTCTCCAGTGTTTTTTATATATTTCTGTTTTATAATTTTAATGCACATTTTTTACTTTACAAAAATTTAAATAAAACAACTCAAAAAGTTTTTAATTTTAGAAATATACATGTGTTTATGTGTGTGTTTGTCTAATTTATTTAAGCATATGAAAAATGTGTAAACAATAATTGAAATTAAATAAATGACTTAGGACTAGGTACAACTTATATGTTAATAACTAGCTTTAACTAGATCCGATTAAATATTTCGTTAGTCGCTTTGTGCTGCTAACTTTGTCAATTTTTTAGTATTTGTTTTTGAATTTTTATAAAAATAAATTCCATTCTTGTGGTATAGACTTTCCAAATGGTTATTCGCTTCGTTTAATTAACAAATATTTCGTAATGTTGCTGATTAAAGTTTAGTACACGTTTTATCTTGTTGTAGTTGCTTCCTCTAAATGTTTAGTATCACACACGCCCGTTTTAAATGTTTAATTTAAATTTGTTCATTGGAAAATTCGCTTTCCATCCACATTTTTTAAAGCCAACTATTTTTGCACTAAATCAAAAAAGTTTTTCAACAGAAATTTCGCAGTTTCAGTTCATTTGGAAATTGTGATATACATGTGTTTTTTGTTCATTGTTTTTTTGTCGTCTGTTAAGCTTACATAAATATTACTTAGTCTCTGGCTAATTTCGAATAAAGTTAGCTTATTAGTTTATTAGCGGGATTTTGTTTTTGGCGCTATTTTGAATGCACTGGTTGGTTGTCTGCGGGGGCAGCTAAAAAACAATGCAGCTAAGCTCATTACTGTGCAGCTAATTACAGTTTTTTGTTTTGAACTTGATTAGGGGCTTTCCTGCTATTAAAACCCTTTTGAAATACTCTTTTTTTATAGACACTAAAATACGCGCTAATTTAAATAAACTATGCATATATATATTATATTAAATATATTAAATTTATATGATAACTTTGACGTTTATATATTTAGTTTAGCTTCCTGGTCGGCTCCACTTTCTGGGACATGGCGGTTAGAACGCGCTGATTGTCAATCACACGAAAGCTGCTGATGTACGAGCGTACTTCGCCCTCGCTCTTCGGAGACGGTGGCTCCAGACCTGTAAATTAAGCAAACGTTTAAATAAAGTCCATTAAGTATGTATGTATGTATCTAAAAACAATTTTAAAAGCTCATTAACTAACTCATGCAATTAATAGCCTACTTACCCAAACTCCGAGAGCGACAAAAGCGTATAGTGCGCATTGTCTGGGCCATCATGTGCATTTTCTCAAAATTAACCAAACCGTCGAGACTCGTCTTGTTGCCCTCATGGGCAAAGGTCATGTCCTTGAGCAGCAGCGGCATGAATGGAATCAACGGAGGCTGCAATTTACCCACAAACACACGATATGCCCGATGATTGCGACTGGGATCGATAAGAGCCTCGAACTCTTGAAAGATCTTGCGAAATTTCGATGGTATCTTCTCCCAGGTTTGATGCTGACGCGTTACGGCCATGTTCGAGAGGCCCATAACGATGGCAAAGAAGGCATTCAGATTCTGATATTCCTTGCAACTAAAATACAAGACAAGTACAAGAGTTTAACTATCTTTTCAGGTGTTAATTAGGCCTTAAAACACTTACTAAGCGGCCAGCTTGATGAATTTACGCACTAGACCAACTCGTTTGCTCAGACTTTGAGTGGATACGAGCTCGGTGACAATCCAGTATTGCACCTCATTGAAGCGTCGGAGAAACACATCCAAATTGGCAGTTATCTGTGGATGAAGCAAGAGGGGAGAAAGTGAGCGGAAAATGTTAATAAACGAAAGTTAGAGAACACATTTTGGTAAGCTTTAATTGCTTGAGAACTCTCAAGAGAGTTGAAGCTAGGAACGCCCTCGGAGCTCATGCTAAAACTCAATTTGCAGCTCAACATGACAAATGCCAGACTTCTGAATAGTTGCCAACCAACTTGAGTCTATCGTTTGTGTGGGGACGTGGTGCGACAGGGAGCAGCTTTCCAGCGTTGAAACTGAGGTGGGGATTTGCCTGGCAGCCTAATTAGCCAAAAGGCTTTTAAAACTTCTGCGAAACAATGCAACCACAGGCCAAATAATGGCTATACAAGTATTTTCTATTTGTGTCTCTTTCTATGCATACACTGTAAGCAAAGTAGAAGTCAGTTTGACTTAAACATATATTTTATTCTCTTTGATGTATATATTAGCATATGTAGCGGAAGCTTTTTAGATTACATATCTGCCACTCTGTTAAGTATACACTGAGAAAAAGTATGAGTACTAAATACTGCACACACTTAACGATAAACTACGCTACCAAGTCTAATAACTAATAAGTGAATTTGTCAGTTTGTTTAAGTTTGTTTGAAGTTTGGATTGGATATCTACTGAAAGTTCTGTTCGCTTGGTATTACAGCTGGAATATTTAAATACCCAGTTGAATTCGCAAGCGAAAAGAAATCCACAGTAAGATACGACAGAATATAAATGAGCCCAGTTTAAACAAAATAATTTTGTGCATTGCTAGCAGCTGTTAATTCTGGTTGCCTGGTATTTCTGTTCAATTATGTGCAACTCGTGAGCTCCCGACCAGCTAAAATTTAAGATTTTTATAGCTGATTCACCAGGCGCACAGAATCAGCAGGAGGCGACATTAATGTTAACTCAATGTTAATATTAACTCAATGTTAATGTTAACGCAATGTTAATGTTAACTCAATGTTTATGTTAACTCAATGTTAATGTTAACTCAATGTTTATGTTAACTCAATGTTAAAGTTAACTCAATGTTAATGTTAACATAATGTTAATGTTAGCTCAATGTTAATGTTAACTCAATGTTATTGTTAACTCAATGTTAATGTTAACCCAATGTTAATGTTAACTCAATGTTAGCTCAATGTTAATGTTAAAAAATTTTTCAATAGCGACATGCTGACCTTTCTGTTTGCCTGGTATTTCAGCAAGAATTACTAATGATTTTGGCGATTGCTGATCGGAGCGGTCAAGCAAAAAAAAAATCTGCGAAAGGCCAAAATCGAAGATTTTTTTGTGCGAAACACCAGCCGATCAGAATCAGCAGCAAGCGACAGACTGTAATTTTAATTCAATTACAGAGAGTAGAGTGCGGGAGCATAAGTAAACAGTAAACAGAGAGTGCTGCTTGTTAGCGCCACAGATGACAGCGAACAAACACACAAACCGTTCATGGACTCTGCTGGCGTCCGCGAACAATCACACAAACAGCGGCAGACATCTCTGAGCGCAATAAGCGCAGAGAGTGGGAGTCTGCTTAAGCTAGTTAATAACTTGTTAGTTATTTTGTAGCAAATTTTGTAAATTTTCTAGCTTGTTTGTAAAATTTCCCCAACCCTCTGCTAATAGATAAGTACAACTTTTTTTTTACGAGTGTACCTTGCCAAAGTGATGCCGCCCAAAGGTGTGATAGAGCAGCTCATACTCGTGCACCGCCCAAAATAAATCCCATTCAAAGATTGTGATGTGATAGGCCAGCTCTTTGGTGCTCAAGATTTCCAAATCGATGTCGACGCCCTCAGTGGGACATTCCTGTTCCGGCAGCTGTGTCTGTAAGCACATTTGGAACACTTTATTAGTAGAGCAAAGATGCTTTGATAAAGACCTACTTACCAGGGCATCCAGATGATCCTTGACAGAGACAAACAAACGACCATTGAGTGTTAGTCCTGTGGGTATGCTAACATCGTTATCCTTAAACACGGAGCGTTCACCATTCGATTTAACCTCAACGAGGCACAAGTCATCGGGACCACGATTCAATTGCAATTTGTCCGCCGCACAGGCCTTGATTAACTCCGCCGTGGTGTGCATTGGAAAGCGCAGCGTGCAGTACGTGTGGTCGGCACAGTACACACGGAAAATTACTGCAAAATGAAAGGGGAAAGAATTTGAATTTAAAATTCCATTTGCATTTCGATTTCGATTTGAAATTCTATTTACTGTCATCATCAGGCCGTATCACGGTCTTTGAGGGCGTCGCATTGCCGCTAAACAGGCAAATGGGTTGTCCATTCGTTGGCAATTTCCACTTCTGTCCCGCATTATGATTTCGATCCTCCTGATACCGCGCCATTTGTGTGAGCACATTGTGTATGATGCTCGCCTCCTCGTTTAAATCTGGATCAGCTTCCACCTCGGCAGCGAGATCTTCTATGAAATCGCAGACACTTGGCTCCTCAAAGGCCGCATGACGTACGGCCATAACCCATTTTTGCATGAATTGTATAACACGTTTCTTAAAGTTGATTATGTACTCCCGATCCTCGGGCGTTTGCGCCTCCTCGTGGGCATCACAATGAAAGGTGCACGGTGGTTAAGGAATTACTTTTACCAATCAAATTGCAAATTATGAAGTTACCCCAAAAATCTGTCACGCACTCAAAGGGGGAGGTATGGAGAAGGGTAGGGACGTGGTAAGAATTGTTTTTGTCTGCTTATTAAGCACATCACGTTCTTCCATGCAGATTGGAGATTAGTTTTGAGCATCATTGAGTCAAGCTACAAGTGAAACTCAAGCATCGAAGCACATTCAACTACACATTACCAACTTCTTGACCCAATGACTTGCTTTCTCACTCACTTACACACACACACATATATACTATAGCTGTCCCTGTCTTGCTGTGGCTTTTGTTTTTCAAGAGTTTAACAGTTACTTTGCTGTACGAAAAGGAAGTGCTACTCATCCCTTAGTTTGATATTATTTTTTGCCTCTCTTGACATTTTCAAGTCACGAAACTGACTTCATGTTTTGCCCATATGTGTGGGCGTGGCCTGTGTGTCTATGTGTTTGTGCTTGTGTGTGTGTGGTTTGCATGCTGCCAACACTTAAACTGTCGCTGTGGAAATGTTTGCTGACCCTGCCATCAGTTTTTTTTTTTTGCCTTTCCCTACTTCATCTTTTGCGTCCCCAATGTGTACGTGACTCCTGTGTCATTTTCTGGTCTAAACTATACGGTCTGGGCAAATGGAGGTTGGCCATTTTAAAAGTGGTTCCATTTTCCATTTTCAAGTGCGGCTCTAGCTAACTGTGAAATAGTCTTTAAAGTGTCTGACTCAAAATTTCTGTTAAGCTCGCGCACGTGGCGAGCATCCAGAAAATTGCGGCTCAACAAATTCAATTAAATTTTGAATAATTTCTGTTGGCTGCTGTTTTAGGCGGCAAATCTAATGCTTAAATTGTGGCTATAAAAGGTTTAAATCTGTTTAGATAGCTCACATATAGTCAATAAGAAAAGGATATGCAGGAGGAAGGATATGCGTAAACCAGTTGAGAATTGTATAGCTCATATGCAGCTTTAAATACTTTAAAGGCAGATAGGAATTATGCAGAGTAAATAAAGTAAAAAGAGGCTAAAATGTAAAGGTAGCTGTTGAAGGTGTTCTAATCTAAAGAAAAAGGATTATCAGCTAAGGTGACTGATTAATGATAAGGTAATTAAAGAGCTTTAGGCTAGAGAGAAAATAAATTAGATAGAACTTAATTGAAGAGCATAAATGAAGCTGAGAAAAAACTTTTAAAAAAGGAGTGTGAAAAGTTTTAATAGAAAAGTGAAAGCAGACAGCAAATAATTGAATTTTAATGAAATGGAAACGGGAAAATGTACAAAACAGACTAAATAACCCAGTGAGACAGAGACAAAGACAAAACTAGCTGGAAATAAATAATTAACTTTAGTTGGTTGTTGTAAAAAGGATATTAGTTGGCCAATTCGTCAACGAGCTGCACGACCGGCATAAAAACTATGTGCGTGAGCAGAAAATCATCGAGAAATGGATCCATGCCGCTGACGGACTGTCCCAGACGTGTCTCAAGCAAATGTTCCAGCATTTTAGCTGGTGTGCCCGACATCACGGTGTATCTGTAGGTTGGAAGGAGACGATGCAACGCTTATTGAAATTCAGTCACGTGTAATTAGGCCATAAAAATGCAAATAAAATTTAAGAGGTTTCTGTTTGCGTTTCCGTTTCCGTTTCCGTTTCACTTTCGATTTCAATTAAAATTTGATGAGTGCCAAAAATACAATTGCCACTCACTTGAATGCGGAATGTTGTCCACGTTGTTTGGCCACACGCTCAAGCACTAAAACATCCTTGCCATGCTCCTGCAATCTTAGTGTATTGGCCTCCACATCACGCAGGATGCGATTAAAGTGCTCCTTGTCCACGCGCAGCAAATGGCAATTGTTTTCCTTCAAAACGATTGTAGCAGCTCTGCAAAAGATTGACAACAATTTCATTACTTATACGTAAACAGATTTTAATTCCATCTTGAGCTACAAGGTTGGCAAAGAAATGTTTTGAATGAATTATTATTATGGCTGACAAAGTGCATTTTGTTAATTACTTTTGCACAAAGCTGTTGACAAATTCTGCAGCATTTCCTGTCGTTTTTCACTCTCTCTCTCTCTCTCTCTTCTCTTTGACATTTTCATATCCGGTGAACTTTACAAAGAGAGCAGTCTATTTGTTGATTATTTGACTATGCTTTCTGCTCTTCTACTTTCAAGTAGCTACAGCGTAATTCCACGTCGATCATTCTTTGTTATAAAATGTTTGTGAATGACTTTGGCATTTGCATAACTGTAATTGATGCATTTGTGGCTGTTGCTGCATGAAATATTCAATTTTTTGCAGCTCACAAAAAATCAATCGATAAGTAAATTATTTTTATTTACCGAAAACTTTCCGCAGCTGCCACGCCTTTGGTGGGCATGCTGTGGTTATTTATTGTATGCTCAAGGTAAACTGTTTTTATTTTAATTAACATTGAACACATTTCAATGTATTTTTAACGTTAACGTTTGAAGCTTTCACTGTTAATTATTTATTAATATATTTGAGTTGTGTGTATTTTAAAACAAATGTTTGTGAATGAAATTTATTTATAAAATATATTTCGTGTTTAATAAAAAGTAGAAATTAATAGAATTTTATTTACAGACTTTTTAGCTAAAGTTTTTCTGCTTTTAGATCTCAATAAATAAATTGTTCTGGGTTCCTAAATTTGTTTTGTTGGCTTTAAGGTTTTATATGTCTGCCAAAAACATATATTTATAGCATTTAAATATTATTTAAAGCTTTACTACAACTGCAGGCGCTTTAAACGCTTTAAGTTTTCAGTAATTTTAGCCTCAAACCAAACTTAGCTGCTAAGCTGCTTATTCAAATTGAGACATGTTTTAAGTGCCACTTTGTAGCTATTATTGTTGACTATATTTGTAGCAAGTGGCGTATTCTTTGTCAACACACACATACAGACATGAGCTAGTTCTTAGCAAATTTATATATTTTGTTTCAATTTTCAATTGTTTGTCTTGAATGCCACACAATGGCTGCTGTTATTTGCCATTTTTTGTTATCATTCCTGGTGTTGTTGTTGTTATCTCTGGGTCTGTGGGGCAAGAAAGTGTCTAATGCTATTACCCGCCGCACTTGCTTTGGGTCTTTGTTCATTGTGTTGTGCGTTTGGCCAAGTGCAAGAGTTTTGTGGCTCCATTATGCTACTCGCATATTGTGTTTTATTGTAACTGGTCTAAAGCAAGCAGCAGCCCAAACTTGTGGGCAAAAAAGGCGAGAGAAAGAGTGTGAGAGGGACAGCGACGTAAACGATATAAAGAGAATTGTTGATGCTCCGATGTCTAGAAACTTTTACGTTCAACGCAGAGTAAAAACTTTTAGCCAGCAATCTGACAGTTTAAATTGTAGCAAAGGATTGACAGAGGACAAGAAGAGAGAGAGGGACAGGGAGAAAGAGGGTATGGAGCGGGAAGACAGCAACTTAGCTTGCCACTTACCTGGGTGCGTCGTTTATCAAAGCCAATTTGCCAAAATCATCGCCAGTCTTCAGAGTGGCAACTGTTCCCTTGCCATGTATCACAACATCCACAGAGCCTTTGAGTAATATATACCAAGAACGTCCCTCGTCGCCTTGATTGAATACTGTGTACAAAAGTAAAGAAAAAATGAGCAGGATAATTAACAAGAAAAAGGGTTTAAAATGGCTGCTTTTAAGCACTAACATAATTAGCACTAATTACTGCCAATTTAATTGCAAAAAACTGAAAAGTTTGCGTAATTTTCCATTTTCAATCGCACAAAATTTGCTGACCCATTGAGCAGTTGGTAATGAATGCAAATGGTTTACGATTTGACTGGATTGAACTGGATTTACTGCACTTACATATGGTGCCTGCCTGGGCGTGGGCTTCGAATACAATTATCGAGGATAATTCACGCTTAATGCTGGTCGATAGGTGTGAGAGAGCAGCGATGTGCACAAGTTCCTCGAATACCAGTTCCAGTTCCTCCGGTGTGCGTTCATGTGAACTGTGCAAGAAATACAAAAGCGCATTGATTGAAGTTCAAAAATTGTGTCATAATTTGATCAATCATACGCCATGTGGGCTGTTGTACTTACGGTTTGCGCAATATCATACGCAATGTGGCATCTGGGCCACGTTGAAAGAGTGCGCTTAATGCTTCACGTATGTGCTCATTAGCTGCACTGAGATCCTCAGCTTGTGGTATGCCTGCTGCTGGTGCACCACCCTCCTCATCCAAGCGAAATCGATACAAAAAGCATTTATCCTTGAAGGGCTGCTCCTTGTTGACTGCAAGCAGGATAATTAAACAATGTGTTAACAGCTGTAAAGTAGTTTAATTGCCATTCGTTCCCCCCCCCAGGAAACCCCAACTCTGTTCTTGGCTTACCATGCGTCAGTACACCTTCCTCGACAAGAGCTTGCCACATGCCCGCCGCCTGGGCGCGTGTGTGAACAATTGGTGCCAAGTTGACCAGCCAATCGACCAGTTCGGTGCCGGGTGCACACTTGCGTATTAACTTGCCCGAAACCTGTACAGAAAGACAATGTTATATATTGGCTTCAATGACTCTGTATAAGTTGAGCTGAGGCCAGAGCGTCACTCACCTTGCGATCCTTCAAACAGCTTGAGTTATCGACTACCAATAGTGTTCGGAGTGCCCAGCCCATGCGGTTCATAGCAGGACTCGGCGTCTGTCCAAAAGTTTCACAAGTGAAATGTGCAAAGATAAATGTAATGGAAAATATTTGTAGAATGAAAAAAAAAACATTTCCCAACTAAAAAAAACTTTTCTGCTGCTACTCATGGCAAGCTCTCAACTATTTTACTCAACTTTTACTTCTGCGCTTGTTCACCAAGTTTTTCTTTAAATTTAATATTAAATAGTTTAAGCAAGCTGGGCAAATTATGTAAAATATTTACACAAGTTTGATAAATGCTTTGTAGAACTAAAGCAAGGCAACATCTAGTGGCTTAAAATAGTTTGTAACATTAATTGGGTTGTTATAAATAACACATTTAACCTAAGTTGCTTTGTATAGCGTATTTCAAAGCTTAATTGTGATTGCAGAAGTTAATAACTTTGATAGTAAACAGTTTAAATATTGTGACGCCCCATAAAATGAGCGCACAATATTTTTAGCGCACTGGCCGAAAACTGCCAGTGCGCACGGTTTGATTTAAATACGGGCACAGTCCCATAACTGCCAGCAGGCAGTGTACGAAAGTAAGCGGCGATAAATGTTCTCACTGGAAGCAGCCAGTCAAGACGGCAGCTAGACAAAGAACAATGTATACTTGTCGCGTACATACACACAGCGCGATCGGAGATAAGGAATCGAAAACAAAGAGCGACGACACATGCGCAGTGCAATGCATGGATCGACAGAGGCTGGGCAGAGAGAGAGCGAGAGCGGCCACTGCACAGCGCACACATACATGTGCATGGCTGACGTCACAGCAACGAAAACGGATTACACGCACACAGCGCAAGCCGCTACGTCAGAGCAGTGCAGCTGAGGCGATAGCGGCAGAGAACGAGAGACGGCAAGCGGCCGCCTGCGTCGACGTATGAGTTTGGCACGCGACAAAGAGGAGCAGAGGCGTAAGCAGCGCTGCCTAGCATCAAATTGTAGGCAAATGCGATCAACGCCGGGAAAAGCACCGCTGCATCTGTGCACAAAATATGTGTGTCAAGGGCAGAGCAGCGAAAAGAAGCGACGTCGGCAGAGGAGAATTTTGGCAATCGACGCTTGAATTAATTTGCACTGGAGTTAGTTTTTCAACGGGCTTGCAAACGAGTGGATGCAACGAGCACAGTGACAAAGTCGCGACAAGACAAGTGGAACACACGTGGAAAACTACAGACGAATACACAAGGAGAGATCAGGATACAAAAGGATTTACAGGACTACAGCACGACAAGGACAACGGAGACCCCCCACACGATCAGGAAACAACAACAACAACAACAAGGAAAACGAAAGCTAGGGAGCCCACCACAATAATACACGTGGTGAGCTTAAAATAATCAACATAGAATTATAAGTGTGCGGATAGGCGTAGGTTTAAATGATATACATAAATAAATGGAGATTAAGCAAATAAAAGAAACATAAGAAGGCATATAAAGTAACGACGGCAGCAAATTAATAAAATAACAACAACAGTGACGCGCAACAATAAACAGGGTGTTCAGTGCAGTGCATACGTGAGTGACTCCATGCCGGCGACTACCAAGACCGAAATCTGGTAGCCTCTCGTGGTGGCGTGTACTTGTGTTAGGATCCGGACTTCTACGCCATAAGAGCAGCCTGTACTCTCCTATCGCGTAGAAGCCGCGATTCATCGTATGCATCGTGTTCACCCTAGCACTTGTTTTCCCTCAGTTGGTTTCCCACGCAGTGCATACGTGAGCAACTCCGCCGGCGACTACCAAGACCCCAATCTGGTAGCCTCTCGTGGGACGTGCTCGTGTTGGTGATCCGGATTTCCACTCAATAGGGGCAGCCTGTACTTTTCTATTGAGTGAAAGTCGTGAATCATCGTATGCGTTCTGTTTACCCTAGCAGTCAGTCCTCTATTGGTTCCCCGTTCCCGTGCAGCGTGCATTAGCAACTCCACTCCGGCGGCTACTAAGACCACGATCTGGTAGCGTCTTGGTGGTGTACACTAGTGTTGGTGATCGCGAATTCTACCGCATAGGAGTAGCCTGTACTCCCCTATCGGATAGAAGCCGCGATTCATCGCATGCATTGCTACCCTCTAGCACCGATCATCTCAGCAGTGCAACAGCCACGCTTGATACACGCTTACCATTCGATGGGAGTAGCCTGTACTCTCCTATCGCATAGAAATCGTGAATCATCGTATGCCTTGCAGAGCTCACAGTAGCAGCCGTTTCAGTCGCCCCTGCGCCAGTTCAACAGCAACGTTTGATAGTCACGCTTACCATTTGATGGGAGTAGCCTGTACTCTCCTATCGCATAGAAATCGTGAATCATCGTATGCATTGCTGCGCTCACAGTAGTAGCCGTTTCAGTCGTCCCTGCGCCAGTGCAACAGCAACGTTTGATAGTCGCGCCTACCATTCGATGGGAGTAGCCTGTACTCTCCTATCGCATAGGAGTCGTGAATCATCGTATGCGTTGCAGCGCGTACAGTAGCAGCAGCAGTCGCCCCGCCCCCGCGCCAGCGCAACAGCAACTCTTGATACACGTGTCTACTACTCGATAGGAGCAGCCTGTACTCTCCTATCGCATAGAAGTCGTGGATCATCGTATGCATTGCGCCGCCTACAGCAGCAGTCGCCACGCCCCCCGCGCCAGCGCAACAGCAACTCTTGATACACGTGTCTACTACTCGATAGGAGCAGCCTGTACTCTCCTATCGCATAGAAGTCGTGAATCATCGTATGCATTGCGCCGCCTACAGCAGCAGTCGTCCCCGTGCCTGTGCAAAAGCAACGTTTGGTACACATGCCTACTACTCGATAGGAGCAGCCTGTACTCTCCTATCGCGTGGGAGTCGTGAATCATCGTATGCATTTCGCAGCCTACAGCAGCCGTCATCCACGTGCCTGTGCAAAAGCAACGTTTGATACACGGGTCTACTATTCGATGGGAGCAGCCTGTACTCTCCTATCGCGTAGAGGTCATGATTCATCGTTGGCATTCCTGTCCCGTGGGAGCACGAGTTTGAGGTTCAGTAGTGGTAGCCTGCACTCCACCTACTGAACTGAAATCCCGAACACCGCGAATCCGGAGCCATCAACCGTAGCCGATACTCGGTTGTTGTTTCCGAAGCACGAGCCCCATTGACCCCAAAAACTATCGTCCACTTCCCCAATCATCAGTGGCCAGTCCATCATCGCGCCACTGCGTCTTTTCACCAGACGTCTCAACATAATAAATTTTCTGTAGTTAGCCCTGGCCGGACTGAGACATACCCCGGCCTGAGAAACTTCCTTACAGATGGCGCCCGAGCAGGGACTTTGGTAGAAAATTTGAGACACTCCATCCTTTATGACTTAAAACGTCATCAGCTATTCTTGGGGAGACGAAGTTAGAAAGAGAGGGGGAATTGGTTGTTCATTCATCGCAGCGGAATATTTAATGTCTCCGAAGCTTTTTTTTGTTTCACGGCTACGCACTTACGAGCCACGAGCAGGAGATCCAGCGGCCACGAGTACCCTGCGTCGCGTCGCTGCCGACGTCGACGCAGCCTAGGCAGAAGCCTACATAAGCGAAGCAACAGGGTCCTAAGGGGACAGTCGTCAGCAAGCACTCGAGGAGGCAACATCAGCAAACAACATTGAAACATCGGAGCAAACACGAGAACATAACCGGCAAGGATTATTACAAGGATTAAAACAGGAATATTACAAAGGAATACAACGAGGAATTCAAGGATTATTACACAGAATACCACAAGGGGTATTAACAGGAATATTACAAAGGAATACAACGAGGATTATTAACGAAGAAGTCTACAGCCATGGGTGTGCAATGGATATCGTATCGCCGTAAGACTGAGCTGCAGGCAATACTGAAGGAGTTCGGTCGAGATCCAGAAGGCACCGTGGAAGAATTGCGGAGTCGTCTCGCTGCTTTCGCAAGCCAACCGGAGCTACCCAAGGAAGCCGTGCAGAGGCTTGCCGAACTAGAGCTTACGCTCGGGACAACACCAACGCCGGAGAATAAACCCAGATCCCGTGGTGTGTCTCCAGTACCAGGAGAATGCTTGGTTTTACCAGGGACGAGTCACGCTGGCACCGCAAGCATTGTACAGGAGCACACACATCAGCCGACGTTACGGATCCCTGTGTCGACACTGAGCAACAGTGAGTCGACAAGGATTCGCGACGATCATTCTCGCAGCTCCGGTTCACAAAGCGATCGTAGTTTGCAACTCGGTTTCGTGGATCGACTGCGAAAATGGGGCGTCTTCTTTGACGGAGGAGCGGCCGACCCATTGCGTTTTATCGAACATTTGGAGGATATGATCGCTATCTACCAAATCGATACGCAACAGCAATTGATGCCAGCCATCGCTGGGTTGTTGACGGGACCGGCGGCCGACTGGTTCCGGGTCACCAGGATGTACACAGGGACTTGGCACGAGTTCAGAAGAGATTTCTTGGAATTCTTCTTGCCACCACGCTATTTCCAAAGGCTAGAAGACGAGATACGGGATAGGATGCAACGTTCTGGTGAGCCATTCACCTCGTACCTTCTTAGCATCCGGGTCATGATGCGCCGTGCTGCGTACACAGAGGATCAGGAACTGAGTCGGATTTACGAGAACCTGCTTCCTGAGTACCAGTTATACACGAGGCGACACGAGTTCTCTACGTTGGCCCAGTTGACCAAGTTGATCACGACTTTTGAGGACGTGAAAGCACGAGAAGCCGCGCGCTCTAAGAGCAGCATGGAGCATCGTCGTCCGGAGAGGACTACCAAGCCAAGCAGTAGTTCAGAGGCAAACAACCAGCGGATACAAGAAGCGGAGGAATGCATTGACATCCGCCGCGCTTGTAGAAACTGCGGACAAGTGGGACACTTCAGCCGAGAGTGCCAAAACGCCCGACTGAACTTCTGCTGGGATTGTGGTCGACGAGGTGTTCGGACAGTGGACTGCTGTCGAGCTAAGACATCGGGAAACGAAGTGCGCTCCCAACCGTCGGGCGAACGGCTGGAGACAGCGCAACCAACACGCCACTAACAACTACAATGAGATTCGAGCGAGGGAGAATCGTAGCTACCGTTCGGATTGAGGATCAGGCCTTGGTAGCTACGATTGACACAGGGGCAACGAGGAGCTTCGTGAGCGCAAAGGTGGCGCAACGCATCGCTACTTCATCGAATAGACGCACTGTCCGGAGCAGAATATGTTTGGCGGATGGAACAAGACGAGAAGTGACGGAAGCACTCATGGTTCGGGTGCAGCTGGGACAGCGACACCTGACCTTACCAATGCTGGTGCTGCCGACGATCATCGACGAAGTCATCTTAGGTATGGATTTTATGTGCGGGGCAGAGATGCGTTTAGAGTGCGGCCAGGTCCAACTCCAACTACCACCTACCACGGAAGCGACAACTATACCTAGTGCCCGGAGTATACATACCGTGCCCAACGGTATACAGGCAAGCCCAGTACTACCTCCAATCTGTGAGGTAGCCAGGAGGAACAACCCGTTCCGGAAACCACGACGAGAGACCACAGAGCACAGCGGCAAAGCCAACTATTTGAGGACCATAACTGGAGACCAGGTACCGGACACGGAACGCGAGTGGGTGGATGACTTTCTGCAGCGAGAGCTGGCCAAGTTCGACGAAGTCACCGGGGTCACCCATATCGCAGAACATCGTATAGTACTTAGGGACAACCGTCCCATCAAGCAGCGGTATTATCCTAAAAATCCCGCAATGCAAAAGATCATCGATGACCAGGTAGACGAGTTGCTTCGGGACGGACGGATTGAGCCTTCGAGAAGTCCACACAGTGCTCCCATAGTACTGGTGGGAAAGAAGACCGGAGAGGTGCGGATGTGCATCGATTTCCGGCAACTTAATGCGCAGTCTATTCCAGATGCGTATCCATTACCTAGGATCAACCACATCCTGGAGAAGCTTCGGAACGCGAAATACATTACAACGTTGGATCTAAAGAACGGGTATTGGCAAATACCTATCGCAGAGGATAGCAGGGAGTGCACGGCGTTCACGGTACCCGGCCGGGGTCTCTACCACTGGAAGGTGATGCCATTCGGGTTGCATTCCGCTCCCGCAACATTTCAGCGCGCGTTGGATGGCGTTATTGGTCCCGAGATGGAACCATATGCGTTTGCATATCTGGATGACATCATCGTCATCGGAGCCACGCTGGAGCAACATGCCGAAAACCTACGAGAGGTGTTCCGAAGACTACGGGACGCAAAGCTCAGGCTCAACCGGGACAAGTGCTGCTTCTTCCAGAAGAGTCTTGTATACTTGGGGCACGTCGTCAGCGAAGAGGGAATCCACACCGACCCGGCAAAGATCGAAGCAATCAAGGAATTGCTACCACCGACTAATGTGAAGGAGCTTCGGCGATGTCTAGGTATCGCCTCATGGTATCGACGCTTCGTGCCCAACTTTACCAGCATTGTGCAGCCGATATCCAGGTTGCTGCGCAAAGGTCAGAAGTGGACATGGGACGCCAACCAGCAGGAGGCGTTTGAGGAACTGAAGACTCGACTCACGAAGGCACCAGTGCTTGCATGTCCGGACTTTACGGAACGCTTTACCCTACAGACGGATGCCAGCGATTATGGACTGGGCGCGGTGCTTACACAGCGGATTGAAGGGACCGAAAGAGTCATCGCGTATGCCAGTCGACGGTTGTCATCGGCCGAGGAAAACTACTCCACTACCGAGAAGGAGTGTCTTGCTATCGTTTGGGCGATTCGTAAGCTGCGCTGTTACCTGGAGGGTTACGAGTTCGACGTTATCACGGATCATCTGGCGCTAAAGTGGCTTAATTCGATCGACAACCCCACGGGACGGATTGCGCGATGGGCACTCGAACTCCAACAATACCGCTTCGTAGTGCACTATCGCCGTGCGAGTCAGAACGTCGTGGCCGATGCTCTGTCTAGGCAACCGCTGGAGACACTACAACAACTAGCCGAGGAACACTTGCAGTGCAAATGGTTGACACGTATGGTGGAAGCCATACAAAAGGAACCAGAGAAGTACCCTGACTACGTGCAAGAGGAAGGTAAGCTTTACCGCCGATCGTACCGAAGCCCCGACGATGAGGAATACGTGCCCTGGAAGCTCTGCGTAGGGAAAGACCAGCGGAAAAGGGTCTTGCAAGAATGCCACGATCAACCCTCCGCCGGACACCAAGGAATTCGGAAGACTACCAAAAGAGTCTTGCAGAGGTACTTTTGGCCAGGGTTGTTCCGAGACGTGGCCAAGTACGTGAGAAATTGCGAAACATGTCAGAAGTTCAAGGTCAGTCAACTGAAACCACCAGGACAGATGCGCACGAGGGATGTACAGGAGCCCTTCGAGGTACTTTGCGCGGATTTTGTTGGACCACTGCCCAGGTCAAAACAAGGGCATACGATGCTTCTGGTCTTTTTCGACCACTTCAGCAAATGGGTGGAACTTGTCCCTTTGAGGAAGGCTACGACAGCACATCTGGAGCGATCTTTCAGGGAGCGCATCTTGGCTCGATTCGGCATACCTCAGACGTTTGTATGCGACAATGGAACGCAGTTCACCAGCCGAGAGTTCAAGGCCTTCTGCAAACGAATGGGAATGGATTTGCAGCACACCGCACCTTATACGCCCCAGCAGAATCCCACGGAGAGAGCAAACCGAACCGTCAAGACGATGATTGCGCAATATCTGGATGGAGAGCAGAGCAACTGGGATGCTCTGCTACCGGAGCTAAGTTTAGCAATCAACTCGAGCCCATCGGATAGCAGTGGATATAGCCCGGCGTACTTGGTTCAAGGGCGCGAGCCTAGGCTACCAGGATCACTATACAACGAGGTTAACCCCGGACCCACTTGCGAAGGAAGAACGCCGGAGGACAAGGCGAAACACTTGCGAGAGATCTTTAAGATGGCAAAGGAGAACCTCCAACAAGCTTCTCAGGATCAAAGTCGTCATTACAACCTACGCCGGCGGGAATGGAGACCAGCGCTGAAGGATCTGGTGCTGCTACGACAACATCACTTGTCAAAAGCTGCTGATGGATTTGCGGCTAAGCTGGCACCTCGTTACGATGGGCCATACCGGGTCGTGAAATTTGTATCACCAACAATCGTACGCATACAGAACGTCGCGACCAAAGAACGTCGAGTAGCGAGCATAACAGACCTTAAATCGTACCATGGGGAATCATCTGATCGATCGGAAGATGTCCAACGCGATTAAGAACCCAGTTAAACTAACCAAGATCGTTCGTCAGCCCAAATCCTATCCGCACACTAAGGCAGCAATACTAACAGGCCAGAAAACACGTAACTATAATCATCTCCGTTTACAGATTAATATGACGCCCACACCAAAGAGAAGCCGCCCGAAGCCGACCTTGGCTAGTTCGCCAAGCGCCCGTCACCCGAGAGCGCAGGCCGAACAGGTCGCCGCACCCGTCCATCCGATGATGGACGTTTGCCTCGGTGTGACGGGTACACCGCCACGAAGCCTACGGCAGCAGGTGATCGACCTGGTCACGCCACCCCGACCCCCGTCGACATTGAGCCTGGAGTTGAGTCCAGCTACAGTGGGCCTGCTACGAGAGGAGCTGGAAGGCGGATTGCTGCAGGGCCTCGAGACCGGTGAGCTGTTGGCAGTTCCAGGGCCACCACCACCCATAACAGCAGAGGCCGGCGAAGACGTGGAGATGGAGGAGCCTGAGCCGGAGCCGCCGCTCTTCGACGGGAGGTTCGCCAACCTCGCTCACCGAGTCATCACGCCACCTCGAGCTCGGATGGAGACCTCAACCGAGGGGACCCTTGCCGCAATGGCCGATGAAGCCACCATTGAGGACGATGATGATGGCGAGGAGGAGGACGAGGATGACGGCGTCGACGAAGATGACGACGACGACGATGATGGTGACGGCGAGGGCGTGGATGGCGACGACGACGAAGATGACGGCGTCGACGATGATGATGCCGACGACAACGACGACGACGACGGCGACGACAATGATGACGACGACGACGACATGGAGGCCGAGGGGTACAGCCCGTTAAGCAGCGATGGGGCGGAGACAAGTGGTTCTGCCGAGGACACCGAGAGCGACGAGGACGAGTCGGAGGACCACGACATCCTCGACATCCCGGATGAGGAGACGTTCGAGTGGCCCGACCCACCACCGGCTTATGGATCGTGGCTCAACCCGGGAGACCCGGAAGCTGTGGCCGCCACTGAGAGCCACCCGATGACGGCAGCCCGCGCCGAGCATATTCGGTCGCTCATCGGCGACGTAGAGGAGCCGCCCGCCTATCTGTCGTGGGTCCGGCACGAAGACTCGGCTGTCGAGGGGACGGACGACGAGGCACCCAGGACCCCGGATCCCCAGAGCTACCCCCGGTTTGAGCCCATCAGCTCAGACGAGGCCACACCCCCACGCGGGACTATAGCTGGGTCGGAGGATTTGCCTAGCTCATCGGCCAATGCCCCACTGCAGCAAGCGACCGAGACGGCAGCTGCAGGGCCGATGGAGCTAGTGCGCAACGCGCAATATATGGCGGATACGCCCGAAGGATGGACGTCGGTGGAGGACCTGCCTAGCCCGCCGGCCAATGCCCAACTGCAGCAAGCGACTGAGACTGCAGCTGCAGGGCCGGTCGGGCTAGTGCATAACGCGCTCTATATGGAGGTCGCACCACAAGGGACGAGCGAGCCCGCGGTGGAGCAAGCCAGCACGTCGGCCGGTGATCAACAGCAGCAAGCGACCGAGACGGCAGCTGCATGGCCGAGGGAGCGAGTGGAGGAGCCCATACCCATGGTCGTAGCGCCCGAGGACTGGAGGGTGTTCACGGAGGACCGGCTCCTTCCACTGGACTTGGTGGAAGCGCTCACGGCCAGACTCCGGTGCCACCAAGGAAAGCGGGTGCGGTTCAGGAGAACCGTAGGCGACCTGTGGTTCAACGTGGCCATCAACTGCTCGGCCCAGGTCACCGTCACGCCTCATCTCCCGGAAGAAAGGGGGGGGTGTGACGCCCCATAAAATGAGCGCACAATATTTTTAGCGCACTGGCCGAAAACTGCCAGTGCGCACGGTTTGATTTAAATACGGGCACAGTCCCATAACTGCCAGCAGGCAGTGTACGAAAGTAAGCGGCGATAAATGTTCTCACTGGAAGCAGCCAGTCAAGACGGCAGCTAGACAAAGAACAATGTATACTTGTCGCGTACATACACACAGCGCGATCGGAGATAAGGAATCGAAAACAAAGAGCGACGACACATGCGCAGTGCAATGCATGGATCGACAGAGGCTGGGCAGAGAGAGAGCGAGAGCGGCCACTGCACAGCGCACACATACATGTGCATGGCTGACGTCACAGCAACGAAAACGGATTACACGCACACAGCGCAAGCCGCTACGTCAGAGCAGTGCAGCTGAGGCGATAGCGGCAGAGAACGAGAGACGGCAAGCGGCCGCCTGCGTCGACGTATGAGTTTGGCACGCGACAAAGAGGAGCAGAGGCGTAAGCAGCGCTGCCTAGCATCAAATTGTAGGCAAATGCGATCAACGCCGGGAAAAGCACCGCTGCATCTGTGCACAAAATATGTGTGTCAAGGGCAGAGCAGCGAAAAGAAGCGACGTCGGCAGAGGAGAATTTTGGCAATCGACGCTTGAATTAATTTGCACTGGAGTTAGTTTTTCAACGGGCTTGCAAACGAGTGGATGCAACGAGCACAGTGACAAAGTCGCGACAAGACAAGTGGAACACACGTGGAAAACTACAGACGAATACACAAGGAGAGATCAGGATACAAAAGGATTTACAGGACTACAGCACGACAAGGACAACGGAGACCCCCCACACGATCAGGAAACAACAACAACAACAACAAGGAAAACGAAAGCTAGGGAGCCCACCACAATAATACACGTGGTGAGCTTAAAATAATCAACATAGAATTATAAGTGTGCGGATAGGCGTAGGTTTAAATGATATACATAAATAAATGGAGATTAAGCAAATAAAAGAAACATAAGAAGGCATATAAAGTAACGACGGCAGCAAATTAATAAAATAACAACAACAGTGACGCGCAACAATAAACAGGGTGTTCAGTGCAGTGCATACGTGAGTGACTCCATGCCGGCGACTACCAAGACCGAAATCTGGTAGCCTCTCGTGGTGGCGTGTACTTGTGTTAGGATCCGGACTTCTACGCCATAAGAGCAGCCTGTACTCTCCTATCGCGTAGAAGCCGCGATTCATCGTATGCATCGTGTTCACCCTAGCACTTGTTTTCCCTCAGTTGGTTTCCCACGCAGTGCATACGTGAGCAACTCCGCCGGCGACTACCAAGACCCCAATCTGGTAGCCTCTCGTGGGACGTGCTCGTGTTGGTGATCCGGATTTCCACTCAATAGGGGCAGCCTGTACTTTTCTATTGAGTGAAAGTCGTGAATCATCGTATGCGTTCTGTTTACCCTAGCAGTCAGTCCTCTATTGGTTCCCCGTTCCCGTGCAGCGTGCATTAGCAACTCCACTCCGGCGGCTACTAAGACCACGATCTGGTAGCGTCTTGGTGGTGTACACTAGTGTTGGTGATCGCGAATTCTACCGCATAGGAGTAGCCTGTACTCCCCTATCGGATAGAAGCCGCGATTCATCGCATGCATTGCTACCCTCTAGCACCGATCATCTCAGCAGTGCAACAGCCACGCTTGATACACGCTTACCATTCGATGGGAGTAGCCTGTACTCTCCTATCGCATAGAAATCGTGAATCATCGTATGCCTTGCAGAGCTCACAGTAGCAGCCGTTTCAGTCGCCCCTGCGCCAGTTCAACAGCAACGTTTGATAGTCACGCTTACCATTTGATGGGAGTAGCCTGTACTCTCCTATCGCATAGAAATCGTGAATCATCGTATGCATTGCTGCGCTCACAGTAGTAGCCGTTTCAGTCGTCCCTGCGCCAGTGCAACAGCAACGTTTGATAGTCGCGCCTACCATTCGATGGGAGTAGCCTGTACTCTCCTATCGCATAGGAGTCGTGAATCATCGTATGCGTTGCAGCGCGTACAGTAGCAGCAGCAGTCGCCCCGCCCCCGCGCCAGCGCA
This sequence comes from Drosophila acutilabella, assembly GCA_035046005.1. NCBI lineage: Eukaryota > Metazoa > Arthropoda > Insecta > Diptera > Drosophilidae > Drosophila > Drosophila acutilabella. The sequence goes on along the minus strand of JAWNOK010000024.1, from coordinate 10,780,970 downwards.
ACAGCAACTCTTGATACACGTGTCTACTACTCGATAGGAGCAGCCTGTACTCTCCTATCGCATAGAAGTCGTGGATCATCGTATGCATTGCGCCGCCTACAGCAGCAGTCGCCACGCCCCCCGCGCCAGCGCAACAGCAACTCTTGATACACGTGTCTACTACTCGATAGGAGCAGCCTGTACTCTCCTATCGCATAGAAGTCGTGAATCATCGTATGCATTGCGCCGCCTACAGCAGCAGTCGTCCCCGTGCCTGTGCAAAAGCAACGTTTGGTACACATGCCTACTACTCGATAGGAGCAGCCTGTACTCTCCTATCGCGTGGGAGTCGTGAATCATCGTATGCATTTCGCAGCCTACAGCAGCCGTCATCCACGTGCCTGTGCAAAAGCAACGTTTGATACACGGGTCTACTATTCGATGGGAGCAGCCTGTACTCTCCTATCGCGTAGAGGTCATGATTCATCGTTGGCATTCCTGTCCCGTGGGAGCACGAGTTTGAGGTTCAGTAGTGGTAGCCTGCACTCCACCTACTGAACTGAAATCCCGAACACCGCGAATCCGGAGCCATCAACCGTAGCCGATACTCGGTTGTTGTTTCCGAAGCACGAGCCCCATTGACCCCAAAAACTATCGTCCACTTCCCCAATCATCAGTGGCCAGTCCATCATCGCGCCACTGCGTCTTTTCACCAGACGTCTCAACATAATAAATTTTCTGTAGTTAGCCCTGGCCGGACTGAGACATACCCCGGCCTGAGAAACTTCCTTACAATATTAAACGCAATATTAGAAAGTTACCTATAAGTTTATATATAAGTTAATATAGCAAATAATTACTTTAATTACACAACTTTTTATAAAGTTTAAATGCAGAAGTTTTTCATAATTTTATATCATTTCTAACGCTTAAAATTTGTTGGCAAAGTTTTGCGTAATTATTTCGTATCAATTTTAATTGAATCATTGAAGTTTTACGCCAATTAATTGATTTTCCCCTCAGACTATGTCCCTGTGTGTGTGTGTAGTACACTCTACACACAGTTCGCCTGCTTACCTCGGTTATTGGCAATGCTGGATTTGGATGATCCGGGCTCAATGGGCGTTTCGTTGGCGATGTGGCTGCTGCGGGCTGTACGCCGGGACCAAAACCTAATAATTGCACATAATAATAATTATTAACATAATGTTTATATATGCATGAGTATTTGTGGTTCAATAACTGTGCCAATAACTCGTTTGGTAGGGTTTGTTGAATTTAATGGTGCGCCTGAGGGTAGGCAACACTTTTTTTATTTGCACACAACGTAATTAACTTTTAATGAGGTTTTAATCGCATTCACTGTAGGTGTTTCTATGCTTGTTATTTGTTGTTGTTGTTTGCGTTAATTAAAAATAAATAACGTGATAGAACTGTTTACATACCATTCTTCAATTTGCAATTGGTGATAATGTCATTCATCAACTCCTTGTTTTTCTGTAAATGCAAACAATATAGAAATAGTGGTTGTGAGTGACTGTTTAGTAATTATATTTATAAAAGTTAATGTATTTTCTATACTGTAGTTTGTTGCTTTTAGTGCTCATCTATCACCTACGTTGCTCATTTCGAAAGCTGTCGACTGCGGTCTCTGCTGACGTTGCATACGTCGACGCAGCTTGACAGCAGCGGAAGTAGCAACATCTGCAGCTGCTTCTGTTGTTGTTGCTGCTGCTGCTACTGCTGTTGGTGTCGACAACAGCTTGTCACTGTCACTGTGACGTCGATAGCGCAGCAATACACACAAGGCCGCCTCATCTATGGCCACAAATTGGCCAGAACGACGCTTGTCTCGCTGTGACATTTGCTCTCATTTGTTTTGATCAACACTTTCACTTTGAATACACTACAGTTTTTATTCCGTTTTTCTTTCACTGGGTGTTTTTCAGTTCTTTACTAAGCGCCAACGGTCAGGTAATTGCCGTCAAACGTTGTCGTGAGCACTGATAAGGCAGCCACTTGGAGCGCAGTTGAGGAGCGTTTTTGCTCACTGCATGTTTCATTGTTCTCACACACACACTCGTTTCCTCTATCGGTCTCCCTTGCTCTCTCTGCTTCTCACACTCTGTGTTTTGCTTTATGCCTTATCGGGCATTTAGCTAGGGTTGCCACCCACCACCAGCTAGCTCTATTAATAGCCGCTCATTTGTTGTGTCATTTTAATAAATAATCAAGGCAAGTGTAGAAACCAAGGGTAAGGGCGTTCACAATGAATTGCATTGGAGTGGGTGGTTGTAGGGGTTGGGGTAGGTGTAGGGGGCTGACCCGCATGCCACAAGAGTTGGTGACGCTTGGCAACACTTGGCGCGCAGCTGATAAGCGCTGTTAGCGTTGGCGTCTACGCTAATTAAACTCATTTCACTTATCAAAACGCACAACGGGTCCAATGAGAGGGCGCTACACAAGTCTCGTTTAGATATGATGACTCTATGATGAGCAACAAAGACAGAGTTAGGCATAGAGTTGGAGTGAGATGGAGCTAGGAAGCGTTAGAGGTGTGGAAGCAGTGTCATCGCCTTCGCCTTTGCCTTCGCCTTGAAAACAATAGCAGAGTCTGATATTATTATCAGAGTATTATTACTCATAGACTGCTCAAACAATTCATGCTATTCATTCAGTCGCTTTCGGTTAATAGCGAAAGTAACAGGAGGCAGAAAGCAGCTTAATTGGACGTCAATTAGGAATTATCCTTTGTTAATGTGCAGCTCGAGAAATTGATATTTAATCGTATTGCATAAGTTGGACTAGTAAAGTCAAGTTACCAAGTTGAATGTTTAAACTTTAAGTTGAATTTGCATAAAATTACTTAAGTTTACCAGCTCTTGTACATAATTATGCAATTTGTCGTGCAGGTAATTACAGGAATTACACAAGTAATGCCAAGTAATTACATCTAAGCATGTTGCACATCATATGCAATTTATTTTATTTTGCTGCAGATGTTTTTGGTCTCAGTGAATGGGTGTGTGTGTGTTGTGTGTGTGTGTGTGTGTGTTGTGCGTGTGTGGCATGTGCTCTTTCTAAGCTGCAGTTGCACTTGCAAATGCAACTTGCGTTTGTGCATAAATAAATAACCGCAATGTCCATGGACACGCAACAACCAAGGCTGCCACTGTATGTGTGTGTTTGTGAGTGTGTGTGTTATTAATTTTGTTGTTTCATGTTGTAGAGCTGGGCCAAAACCAAATGCCGTTGCGCTATTCTATTATTTATGGACTGTTTGCATTACGTATACCACATGTGTGCCTTGGAGTAATTGTTATTTCGAGCAGTTTGTTCATAGTTTGAGTATTATGAAATCAGCCTCAGACTCAAATTGAATGCAAATATTTTAGAATCGATAGGCCACATAAAGCTGGCAACTAGCAGCACTCGAAATCAGAGCCAATAATTGAGTTACAAATGAACACGAGCAATTTCAACTGCAATCAAGCTGCATTCTATTGCCAGCCACAAATATCGAGTCTAATTTCCGCAGACAGCCAGACTGCCACCTCCTGCTTTCTACTAGCCACTTGCCAACTGCCAGCAAGCCTCGCTTTGGGTGTGTGTGTAGTGTTCGTGTGAAAATGAAATAATTGTGTGCTTGCCACGCGCATCGAGAGCTGCTTAACTGTTTTACAATTGTGGCTAGAGCCAGGCTAGTTAGTTGCCACTCGCCAGTTGCCACTTGCTTTGTTGCATTGTCAAATATGTGACACTTAATTTGGTAGAGCTCTCTGTAGAATTCTCTGCACTTTGTATACTTCTAAGCTAATCTTTATTTTATTTGAAATTTGTGGCAAAAGAAGCAGCGAAAAGTCACAGATCGGCTAAAAGCCGCTTAGCTTTGCCACTTTATCTCTAAGTCTCCCTTTTGTCTCTCTTTGTCCCTGAACTCCTCTCCAGTTAAGGCCTCTTCCCCTTGGCACTCCCCAACTTTTCCCTTTGCTCCCTTTTAACTCGCAATCTGCACATTAATCGTGCTATTCCCAAGTACTTAAAATTTGCTATAAACGCCAGACACACACTAATACATCCTGCCACACACACACACAACCACGTGCAGCTAAACCTTCGCAGTGCGCGAATTGTGCAGTGACAACTGTTCGCGTTATATATTATCAATTTAAACTGATTTTATCGCATTTGCTGGCAGCAGCAAGGGCAACCAGAGCCAAAGCTGCAACTGCTATTACTGCTGCCAATGTTGCAATGGCAACATTTTATGTGGCAGACGCTTAACTTCATTGTTGCACATAGCGTATACGTAATGCACACGCACAGTGTGTGCAGGTGTGCGTGTGTGTGTGTGTTTGTGTGAGGTAGCTACTTTGTTATCGTTAGCCATCAAGCAGTTTGCCATGGCAAGTGGCAAAGTGACTCACTCACTCCCCTACTTCACCCTCGCTTCTTCTCCCCTCTCTCTTACTGAGTGGGGTTAGCCAGTGTTGCCCCAATTTGAGGTTTGTAACGTAAAAGGTAAATATGCATTCATTCATCTTCTGTCCCTGTGTGTGTGTGTGTGTGTGTGTGTGCTTAGTTTATACCTTTTGTGCGTGTTCGCAATTCAATGTTGGAATATTCTTGGCCCCAAAGGGGCAAAAGTTCAGTGGCATTGTGTGTGTTACAGATAAACCCTGCACAAAGTATCCTCGGTAAAAAGGCAATTACACTGAACAAATAAAAGTGGCTTATATAATCAAGTAAGCAAGGCAATAAACTAGATAATTTAACTAGATTTTAATAATATTTTATATGTGATAAATGTTTATTTACTTATTATATGAATCACATAACTTTAATCACTTTTAAACACCTTCTTTTGCTTCTCTACCTGGTTTTTAACAGTGTATGTTGTGTTTCCCTGTTTGTGTGTGTGTTTTTGAGGCTACACCTATCAAATATTCGGTTTATTGTCATTCCGATTGAAAACTTTGCCTGTGACATTCATTTTAGGTTTAGAGTAGAGCTCAAAAGTTGGTTTAATGCAAATATAATGGCTTCTGATTGAATCCGATTAGATTTCCCAATTTCAAGTTACGGTTTTAATATTACCTCATGCTTATTTAATTCAATTGAGTTTCGTAATAATCCTGAGAGCTCTTGAACTGCAATCAATGGTCTGCACTAAACGATTAACTAATTAATTTGTATGTAAGCAATTGTACTTGGCTAGAGTATAACCATTAGTCAAAACGATCGATAGGCGTATTAATCGTGTCATTAGACTTTAATACAATTTTGTTCATTGAATTGGCCAATAAATAATAGCCAACTGTGGCCAATAAGTCGACAGTTTCACTTACTTATGCCACATTTACTTAAGCCCACCTTTCGTGGCCATATGCTTAGTCCTTTTGTTGGCAAGTTTCGTGGCCCTGACGGTCGCATCATTAATTGTTAATTGAAATTTTAATTAAATATTTTGACAATGACGCAAACACCGCAAATGTTTGGCAAAGTCAGGAGGACCGCCTCTTCTCCCTTTTAGCCTGTTTTCCCCTCGACTGATTCAAGTATTTTGCCACACAGCTGCTCATTAACATGGCTCACACACACACACTGACTTTCTTCTTGCTGTGTGTCGCTTTTAATGAGCGTTCCACAAATGCTTAAGCAAAGCGTCGCCTTGCTCCCAATGATACTGAACTAAAACTGTCACTTAAGCATTGGATTAAGTTTAATAAATCGTTTAGGGGCAAACAACGTTGATAGTTTGCTTATTTAGTAAGCTTAACTAAAGGCTTAAGGCATTTACTACTCAAGTATCAGCTTAAGAAGCTTTTAAGGCTTCACTGTGGCATTTTGTGATTAGACTTAATCATTTTACTATAATATTAATCAGCTTTTGTTAGTTGTCGTGTGTGCTTTAACCACTTTAAGTTTTGTTTTGTATTTAATTAAGTAATTTGTAGCTTGCTGCTTTAATAAAAGCTTCAATGAGCTTACAAAGCTGCTGCTTAAAAGCTTTTACTGCAGTTTCCTTCCTTTCTTATTACATTAGTATGCTCCACGACAGTTGCAACGTTTTCTTTTGTGCCCAGTTGAAGCCTTAAACTCCTGTCATTTCAGCTGAAACCTCGATGCTGTGTAATTAAATATCTCTGACACACACACACGCACACCTAAAGACACCCACAGATTTATGCAGACATGTGAGTACGCTTACCTCCCAGATGAGTCGAAAATCCTGCTGTTCGACGCGCAGCAACTCGCAGGTTGTCTTCGTTACAACGGTGCTGTCCCGTGGCAGGTCGTGCAGTATGGATTCGCCAAATGTGGCGCCAACGCCAAGATTACACAAAGTGACGGAGCTCTGCAAGAAAACAGATTGAGAAAAGACGTTGAAAAGTCGGTCTGAGAAAGAGAGGGAGTGCGAGTAAGAGGTGGTGCAGAGGGTGAGAGGGAGAGAGCACACAAAGTGGGTCAGCGACTAAAATCTGCTCAACTTTAGTTGTTGCTTAAAAAGATTAAAACATTTTTGTTGATTCACCGCAAACTGTGTTTACATTTAACACACACAGGCTAAAGGACACTCTGGCTGTATGTGTGTGCTAATTGCTCAATGTGCTACAATTTGTTGCAATCTCTTTGTGGTTTTTGTAGTCCGCATAGCAAATATTTGCTTGCAAACTGTAATCGCTTCATTGCACACACAATTTGTCAATCATTTCCGCAAACGGAAGTTATTTAGCTCACCAAAGCCGTTTCCGGTTCCGGTTAACAGCCGAGCACTGCAAGAATAACAACAGCAACAGCAGCCACTGACTGACAACTGACACAAAAATGCAATTCGCTTGACATTTAAGCCCCCAAAAAAAAATAGAAAATCAGAAAAATATTCCAAAAAGATTCTAACAAACCGCAAGTTTGAATGACATTTCATTTCATTGCAGAACTGCAGCTGATACCCTGTAGTTTGTTGTTGTAGGAGTAGTATGCTTAAAAAGCCTTTGAAATAGTTTTGAAACAATTCAAAGCATTTTAAACTGAAATATTTTAGACTAACCAGTTTTTTCTTAACCTTTACAGAGTAAGTGGCAGTCGTGCTTTGCCTGTTGGCCACATTTACAGATTTCTAAGTTCTAAGTTGGCATCTGTGGTTCGTTCTGTTTGCTGTTGTTGTTGTTGTTTCTTGTGTTGTTGTTTTTCTCGTTGTTTGTTTGTTTATATTTCCCAGAAGACAACTTCTTGGCAGCACCCGAGGGCCCAGCCTCATTTGTGTTGGCTTAAGTCTGCTGCTGCTGTCTTCTGGTAGACTGTCTTTAAGACTACAACTTGGCTTGGGTTTTAGGTCTGAGTTAAGGTTTTTCATAGGGTTTGAGAGGCATGTAATTGGCTTAACAAGACTTAAACACGACCGCAAAATTGTTAAACTCGCATTAGTTGACGGTGAGTGTGTGTTTTTCTGTGTTGTGTTGTGTTGTGTCTGAGTCGGAGTCGGTGTCGGAGTTTTCTTTACAGTTATTACACATGCAGCAGGTCGGAGGTAACAACAGCAACAACAAAGACTTTGGATCCGCTATAAAACATAATTTAATCATTTTTGTGACGTGTAATTACAATTGTTGTTGTTGTTATTGTTGTTGTTGTTGGTCAAGTGCTGAGTTGAATTTCACGCGATCCACTTAGAAATTTAATTTACTTCCATTTGATTTATGGCGACTTTTGTTTTTGACATGCCAAAAGTATTTTCCACTCGCCTCATTTACTGTTCTCCGCTTCTGCTCTTTCTTTCTACACTTTTTACTTATTTTCTTTGCTGTCGTTCTCCTTTCACGCCAAAGAAATTTTGATTGCTTTCTAATTTGTTGCCACAGTTGGTCATAACAGCGGTATTTTGACCAAATATTTAGATAATTTCCATGGCGTCTATTCAATAGAAGTTCTCATCTTTCCACACACAGCTTCCCACCCACACACACACACACACACACGCACACTCCCTATCTAAACATCATAAAAGTTGAGAATTACTTGGAAAACATTTTAATTGCAATTTTTAGCGGTTTTTTGGCGAATAGCAAAACTAAATGCTGAAATTATTTTCGTTGATTGCTGAAATTGCTGCTTTTTGAACTCTCTGTGGCTAGCGCTTAATTACACTGTTTACACAGTCTTTAAAAATGAGGCCAAATAAACGTGTGTTTACTTAACTGAAAATTCATTTAAAATTCTTAATTGGTTGGATTTCTCCAGGGTAACTGAAACGCCATTAAAAACATTATCTAACTATGTAACTAAGTAACTTAAATACTTCATAATAAATTGAAGTTGTGCTAATTTAAGTTTCAGTGCTTTACTGAGTAACTGTTAGTCGTGAAACCTCTGCCATTGTCTATTAGCAGTTTTTTTTAGCTTCTCCCTCAATTTCTCAGAAAACTCTTCCCTGCCAAACTCAAATCCCATTGATAGTTGTAGTCAAAAGTGTTTCGATTCCTTCTCCTATTTGATTTCGATTTTCTATTTGCGGTGCTTTGTTATGCCAGAGCTTTGGACGTGGCTATTGTGCACATTTTAATTGAAAACAGACACACACAAATAAACTGCGAAACACACAAAGTCCTCAAGGGTTTCTCTATTTTTTGTTAGCACAAAGTTTATTTACAATTTAAGCGAACGATTGTGTAGATTTCTCTGCTACTAAAAGACATAAACTATTGTTAGTTTTGTGCTTAAATAAAGTAACTAAAAATTGTTACTAGCTGGGGATAGAGCTAAATGATTTTCTATAAATTTGTCAAAGACTAAAACTTTTACTTAATGAATACTCAAGCCTTGTCTTTTAATGAATGAAGCATTCATAACTGTATTCACACTTCAATCGTAATTATGCCACAATCAGAAAAAACTTATCCAATAAAAAAGTGTCAAGATATTTGCATATTTTAATAATCTTTTATGCTTTCTACTGAGAGACGATAAAACACTCATAAATGCGAGTGTTTAGTCGTATTCACATGCAGATTCACTACTTATATCTACATATACTTATACTTATATGTGTGAGTGTTTATCTGTCTGTTATGTGAGGCACGTAGTACGTACATTTATTTCAGTTTTTTTTGTTTTGTCGTTTTACCTTTGCATAATGTCGCGTCGATTGCTCCACATTATACGTACAACTGCGACGGAATAACATCTCTTTTCCCTCTCTCTCTCACTCACACACTCTTCGCTCTCTTACTCTTTTTTAAATATTTTTAATTTGTTTATATTTCTTGTTTGTTTTTGGTGCTTCTTTATTTTGTCTTCAGTTGTAGCATTTTTAAATTTCAATAACAAAATAACAACACGCAAAATTGTTGTTGTTTTTAATAGTTTATACTGTTGTTGTTGTTGTTGCTTTTATTGTTGTAATGTGTGTTGTATTTATTTCTGAATGAATTTTGCAGAACGTGTTCACTCAGTTTATGGCTCAAAAAACAATAAATGCTCGAAACTCATTGTATTTTACTCAAGAGCAGGTATTACCAATTTGTTGCCCATTATGTAACGCTATAAAAATGGCATTTTGTAGAATTATTTATAGGTGACTGATTAGCTAAAGAAGCATTTCTTCTTCTAAAATTATAATTTGTTTATAAATTAGACTACATTAAAAAGAGCTCTTAAAAAATCTTAAAATGAATTAAGCTGTTTATTCCAAACTTATTTAAGCAAGTTTGCTTTTAAAAAAAGCTTTGGGAAACAGGTGTGTTGCTATTGCTTATAATTTACTAATTTTATTAGTTTCAAAACGACTTCAACTGATCATTAATAATGCTGCTTTGAAGCCTATTTTTATAAACAAATTATCCACATTATTTTACTATTTATATTTTTTTAAATAGTGCTCAAATTTTAACACTTTACGTAGAGAGTATTCACTCTGCAACATAGAATAACTCAATTCTCACTTGGTTACTGCTATTTGTTTTTGGCCAAGTGATAAATAGCCGGGTCAAGCGTGTGCGGCGCCACACATTTTTATGGCTTAAAGCAACAATTGCAACAGCGACAACAACAGCAATTCATGTATTATTGGCAAAAAGTAAAAACAGAAAAAACACATGTACACAGCACAATATTTGCATGCCACACACACTCGTACACACACACACGCTTTGTGGTCATGTAATATTTATTGTTATTACTATTAACATTGTTATGACTATTATTATTAGTTATAATTATTTTTTGGTTCATTTAGCGCGTACCACTCACGTATGCGGGCAGCAAGCACAGAAAAACTGTTTAAATTGGACAACGGCAACAAAGATGTGGTCTTAATGTTGCTACTCGGATTGTGCAACCGCGCGGCGTCGCGTTTAAAGCTCAACTGAAGACTGAAGTCTGAAAATTTGTAGCCGTCACACGGCTGACTTTAAATTAGCAACAACGGGCGACATAACATCAGCTCTGTTTGTATGAGCACAAGTATCTATGTGAGTGCATGTCTGTGTGTGTGTGTGTTTGTGTTACTGTTTGTGCAACGCAACTGGCAGTTGCTGAAGTGTAGCAGCAACAATGGCAGCAGCAGCAGCAGCAGCAGTGCAGTCGTGCCGTGTTGCAAATTGGAGCAGCAATCAGGCATGCAAAATACGCGTATCTCATTTCTTGAATGGTCAACGAATCTGTGGCAACAATAACACAGACAGACGAACATATGGACAGACAGACAGTTAGCTAGACATATGGACAGCAGCAATGGCAACAGAAACATTTGGAACATTTGGAAATTGTCAGCAGTGTTTGTTATGTTGCAAGTTGTTGCTTTCACTGCTGCCTGCAATTAATACCCAGAGTAATTCCCTGGTCACCCTCTGACTACACCCTCACACCTCTCTACCGCCTCCTGTCCAAATGTTGAACTGTTGCTGCTGCGCTTGAAGAATTTCCTACGCACACATGAGCAGCACTTCCGTCTCTGGCAGCAGCTGTTGCTACTGTAGTTGCAATTGCAATTCGTGTATTGCTGTTGCTGTTGTTGTTGCTCACTGTCAATGTTAAGCACACAATCACACTCGCACACATGGCTAAAACCTTGAAAGGCTAAAAGCAATAGCCATCACACAAAGGGAAATTGAATACGAGATGCGATTTTCTGCACTGACAAAAAAAAAATTGGCAACTACTTAAATGAAAGTAAAAGGCAAACCAGCTGCACAAATGAATTACAAACTAATTAATTTCATTATGCATTGTATAATATGGGAAATATGTAAAGACTTCCCTTAATTTGCTAACAGTATTTCTCAGTTTGAGCAAGGTCTTACCAATGTTAAGGTTGAACAACCTGACGACCTTTTTTATATGCCTTAAAAAAAGAGCACAATTTGTTTGGCTCTGCTCCCATTTGAATCACTTCTCTTTAGCCAACTTTGTGCTTTATGAGCTCAACTCCCAACAAAGTATCACTTTTTGTTCCCCCCATTTTGTTGTGGTCTGTAAATCGGGTTTAAGCCGAACGTCGGAATAAGTCAATGACTGCTGACAATGAATGAGTAATTACAGCTTTAGATATTTTATAAATAAGCTTGCGTGTATTCGTAAGTATTTAATTTGCATTCATTGTTTCCCTCTGTTATTTGTACTAATTTGCATATTATTAATTTAGCTGTAGTCTAAAGTGGGCAAACCTCAAATGCAGTGCAATACAATAGGGTATCTGGCAGTTTGCCTGGCACTAATTTATTTATTTTAATTATATTTAAATTTTTTATAATTTTAATAGCCACTACAAATGTAGTTTATTTATTATAAATACAATAACATTTTGCTAATTTGCGGTTATTAATTTTCATTATTTATAATAATTTTTAGGCGTGCGGGTGATAAAAAAATGTCATGGGAAGACCGCAGAATGTCTGGGATAAATTTTAATGACAATTTTCTGTTATGCCGTTAGTTAGAAATTTTCCATGCCTTTGGCTAAAGAGAGAGAAAAGCTTTAAATGCAGTTTTCATTTTGCTGCACACATGCCACATTTTCCACGAGCTCTTGTTGCATGTTGGGATGACATCACATAGTGAAGAAGCATTTTCATGTTGTCGCGCATAATTAAAAATAAAAGAACATGCGGAATTTTAATATGCAGATACTTGATGTCATAATTTACGCATAGAGAGCGCTGAGAATTTTCGCATTTAAAGTGAGTTTGGGAAAATGCTGTGGAAAATGCCATGAAAAAGCCCAAACGATGAACTCAACTTTAAACTTTCAACATTTGTATGCATTTGTGTAAAGAAGATGTTGTAGCTCAAGCAGCTGAAAATAGAAAATAGTTTTTCCGGCTACGCTTTAAGCTCTGCCAATGTCAATTCGAATGTAAAGAACCAAAAATTTGCTGAAGCGTAAAACGTTTCACAGATAAACTGACAACGAAAAAAAAATAAAAAGAAAACATCTTTTGCTGCTCAAAGGTTTTCCAAGCCAAGGAAAATCTGGTGAAAAAAAGAAAAGCAGTGCATAATTTATTACGGGGTAAAGCTACAAACTCAGCATGTTTCAAATAATAATCAAAGTTTCCAGCTGGTTTTCATTTACGTTAATTGAGTTTGCCTCACTGTGCTGGCAATAACTATTTAAGTATTCGTCTTAGTACATTGTTGCCTCGCTTTTGTTTATGTTTAATGGCCAAAACATTTAGCTAATTGACTGTGCAAATTGTTGATAAGCAAACAGGCATTTGCAGCCCAACAATTTACTTATTGTGTTAGTCTTAAGTTAAAGCTATAAATAAATATTATTATATTGTTTTATTAATAGTTTATGAGTTTAAAAAAGACACCCTTTTTGATATGTTATCAAGTTGTACCTAGAAATACAAAGTTTCAAGTTTGATAATAATTATCTACTTATCAAAGCAAGCAGTAGTTGCCACTCAACAGTATTTTATTTCACTGATAACAGTCTGCAACAAAATTAATAATAGAGTAAACAAAATATTTTTAGTTTTTTATCAGTCTAGTTTTCAGCAAATTATTATAATGAACACAAAAATGTGTACTAAGTATTACCTAATAATACACGCACCACATTTCAAAATGTTCATCATCCATCATTTATTCATTAAAGTAATTACTTATTACACTTTTTAGAGTCTATAATTACACGCCAATGAAATCCAGTAGCTTAATACACAACCGAAAACAATTGCATGTAATTAATCAATCAAAAACAAATTCAACATCAATGTAAACAACAATTCAAATCTCAACAAGTAGTGAGGTCATCACTTAATCACAGAAAAAAACACGTTCTAAACACGTTCCACTCGCACATTAATGCCTCCGATTGTGCCCAGCACAAAAGGCATCGGATCGTACTTAAGGGGTATGTCTGTCTTATCACAGACTGAGAACTTGAAGTTCTTTATCAGCTGAGCCAAACCAATTCGTGTTTGCATTTGACCAAAACGCAGACCAATACAATTTCTAGGTCCATCACCGAATGGCAACCACTCGACAGAGTCACGAACAGCAACGTTATCAGCCGAGAATCTCTCTGGATCGAATACTTCAGGTTCGGGATAGAAATCCTCATCTCTGTGTATGGCAGTGGCTGGTATTATCACCTGTGTTCCCTTTGGAATCATGTACTTTGGATGACCAGGTACAACGTAGTCTTTAAGTGCCTTACGCTCCAGGAATGGCACAATCGTATAAAGTCGAAGGGTTTCTAATGGAAATATTTAAAATTGAGTATCCATTGGGTACCATAAAAGTTTCTAGTCTTACCAGATATAACCTGATCCAAGTAACGCATATCTTTAATACATTCGTAGGTCAGTTTTCCATTGTGCTTCTCCAGTACGTTCAAAACATCTTCTCTGAGTTTGTCCTGTATATCGGTGTGCTGAGCCAGTTCATAGAGGCAGTAGCTCATGGTAGACGAGGAGGTTTCGAATCCAGCCAAATAGAAGACAAAGACTTGAGCTGCGAGTTCTCCTATATCCAATCCGGTGACCACTTCACCGTTATCCAATGTAAACGATCCTTTCTGCTTTACTTCGATCAACATTTCCATAAAGTCATTGCGTTTAATCTTCTCCTTTTCCCTGTATGCGATGGTGTCATTTACCAGTCTCATGAAAAACTCGTGTACATCGTCTGGAATCATTCTCATTCTCAACTTAGCTGCCAAATTAGGGAAACTGAAGTGGAAAGCTGTGAGAAGAGCTCCGTGACGCATCTCAGTGACTGCTTTCTTTGCCATTGTGCGGAAATCTGTCTCAGGAGTCCGCAGTGTATTACACTCAATACCAAAGGCACAGGTTCCAATCACATCGGTGGTAAAGCGGGCCATGAGTTCCTTTATCTCAATGATGGAACCTCCAGTTTTGGCAGGAACCTGTTCAAAGATAACCTTAACAAACTCCTCAGAGACACTGATTACTGTGGGAAACATGAACTTCATTTTGCCAGATGTAAACGTAGGTGAAAGTTTCTGTCTCATCTCCTTCCAGCGTTTGCCGTCCAGATTAAAGAGATGTCCCGTTAGTGGATCGTCCTTGGTGTTGTGGAACTGCCCACGATCAGCAAAGTTTGTGAAGTCCTTGATCAGAACGTTTTTGGCCAAATTGATGTCCATGATGAAGGCACTACGTCTGTGCAGAAAGTTGAAACCCACAAAAGGATGTCCAGTTTTGCGGAATTTGTTGTAGTATTCAGTAATAATATCGTGAAGCACACGATTCTTTCTGAATCCAACCATATTGCCATAGAATGGATGTGGTGGATCTTGAGGTATGCCCCGGTTTCTCCAGTAGGTGGCATTGCGTTGCACGAGATACAAAACAATCGCAGAAATTGCGACCACCAAGTAAATTAAAACCAACATTTTGCAAAGCTTTTTTGGTCAAGTTTTGAGCAGTCACTGACTCGTGTCGAGTCGAGGTGTGTGTTTTATACGCTCGTCGATCTGTTTGCGAATCAGAGTGATAGTGCAAAAAAAAAGCGGCAAATAAGCCTAAGAAATTGAAACGCAATAACATTTCGGGAGAGTGTATTTCAGTGAGTACTTGTATTCTGGCTTGACATAATGACTGTTTAAATTTTAATGTTACTAAGCATATTTGTTTCTCTTTCGATAATTGATAAGAGTTCTCTCTTTTGTTTTGTGCTCAATTGATTAGACTCTTTCCAACCGGTTTGTTTTGATTGTAGAGGAGGCTAACAGACTCTCTCTTAGATCAAAAACATGTGTTAAGAATATTAAAATTGAATCTGATTATAAAATTTGCTTATTTGATTACAATTCACGTTTTTATAAATATTTTTAGCACAGTATGGTTATTTAGATTTATCGGAATTTTGGTCTCAACAAAAACAAATCTCCATCCAATGGAGACTATTGAATCGTACCTAAATAATATATGTAAATACAGTTCATTTAAGAGAGAAAAATCTGCCATACCCATAAATACACCAATTCATTATGTTTATAATTGTTTTTATTCACATCAATCACCCCATTTAATTGCATAATAAATAAATTAAAGACTTAATTTAAGAGATATCAGTGTTTAATTCTTTGGTCAAGCATTTTCAACTAGACAATAGTTTTTAAAGGTACAAATTTGTTTACATATTTGGCTTATTTACAAATTTTTAAAATCTCAATCACAATAAAAATTTCAAGCACATTTTCCTTCATTAAACTCGTTCGGCACGTACATAGATGCCTTCAATGGTGCCCAACAAAATCGACATGGGATTGTAGACAAGTGGAATCTCTGTCTTATCACAAACTGAGAACTTAAAGTTCTTTATCAGCTGAGCCATTCCAATTCTTGTTTGCATTTGGCCAAAACGCATTCCAATACAATTCCTAGGTCCATCACCGAATGGCAACCACTCGACAGAGTCGCGAGCAGCAACGTTATCAGCGGAGAATCTCTCTGGATCAAAGACTTCGGGCTCAGGGTAGAGATCTTCATCCCGATGATAGGCAGTGGCGGGAATCATAATCTGTGTTCCCTTCGGAATAACGTAATCTGGATGGCCAGGAACAACGTAGTCATTTAAAGCCTTACGCTCCAGGAATGGCACAAGCGTATAAAGTCGAAGGGTTTCTAATAGGAAAATTGGATGTTTAAATTTCCTTGTGTACCACGAATGTTTTTTATCTTACCTGATATAACCTGATCCAGGTATTGCATATCCTTTATGCTTTCATAGGTCAGTTTTCCGTCATGTTTTTCTAAAACTCTCAAGATATCTTCCCTGAGTTTATCCTGTATGTGGGTGTGCTGTGCCAACTCGTAGAGGCAGTAGCTCATGGTAGACGAGGAGGTTTCGAATCCAGCCAAATAGAAGACAAAGACTTGAGCTGCGAGTTCTCCTATATCCAATCCGGTGACCACTTCACCATTATCTAAGGTAAACGATCCCTTTTGCTTTAATTCTATCAACATTTCCATGAAGTCATTGCGTTTAATCTTCTCCTTTTCCCTGAATGCGATAGTATCGTCTACCAGCCTCATGAAAAACTGATGCACATCCTCTGGTATCATCCTCATCCTTAACTTGGCTGCGAGATTGGGGAAACTAAACTGGATGGCAGTAAGTAGCGCTCCATGACGCAACTCAGTAAATGCCTTTTGGCCCATCGTGCGGAAATCTGTCACTGGAGTCCGCAGTGTATTGCACTCAATACCAAAGGCACAAGTGCCAATAACATCGGTGGTAAACTGAGACATAAGTTCCTTGATCTCTATGATGGAGCCTCCAGCTTTAGCGGAAACTTGTTCAGTGACAACATTAACAAATTCCTCAGATACTTTGATCACAGTCGGAAACATGAACTTCATTTTGCCAGATGTAAATGTAGGTGAAAGTTTTTGTCTCATCTCCTTCCAACGAATGCCATCCAAATTAAAGAGGTGTCCCGTCAGTGGATCGTCCCTGGTATTGTGGAACTGCCCACGATCAGCAAAATTGGCGAAATCTTTAATTAAAACATGTTTGGCCAAACCGATGTCCATGATGAAGGCCATTCGCTTATGAAGAAAGTTGAATCCCACAAAAGGATGTCCCGTTTTCCGGAATTTGTTGTAATACTCCGTGATGATATTGTGCAGCACACGATTCTTTCTAAATCCTATCATATTGCCATAGAATGGATGTGGTGGATCTTGAGGTATGCCCCGATTCCTCCAGTAGGTGGCATTGCGATGAACGAGGTATAAAACCAACGCGGATATCGCGCTGATCAAATATATCAAATATAACATTTTATCAAGTGTTTCAAGCGACTCATCCACGGATACTGAACGGTGTGCAAACTATTCAGGGGTTTTATAGATTTACGCGGCATCTATTTTACGAATATCACAGTGAATTGCACAAATAGTAAAAGCTCGGGATTATAATATGTATTGGTGAGAGTTTATAACATGAGATATGATAAGACATATCATGCTAAGCGCACACATTTAGTTTTAACAGTAAAACGCAATTACAAACATTTAATGCACTCTCTTAAGTTAGAAACAGGCTTTTCTCTGCTTATATTCTGAATTCAAAAGTCTCTTTCGAACGTGTTAAGCAAAAGCGAAGGCGTAGATGGAAATCTCTTCTAAATGCAAATTAACATTCTCGTATACATTGTAAGAGATGTACTTGTACAATGTTTTCTTTTGTCTTTTAGCAAAAATACAATACTGTTTATTTTGTTCAATATAATATATTTATATAATATTTGATTTTCTGAGGCATTGGCAAATGTTTCTTAAATTGTATACAAAACAACCTGTTAAATTCCCCTGAATAATATTAGAGATAACATGAATAAAAAGAGATCTTATTTAAATACGTTTCACACGCAAATTGATGCCATTAATTGTGCCCAAAACAAATGTTCTCGGATCAAAACTAAGAGGTATTTCAGTCTTGTCACAAACTGAAAACTTAAAGTTTCTTATCAGCTGTGCCAGGCCAACACGAGTCTGCATTTGTCCAAAACGCATTCCAATACAATTTCTGGGTCCATCTCCGAATGGCAACCACTCGACAGAGTCACGAGCAGCGACGTTATCAGCGGAGAATCTGTCTGGATCGAACCTTTCGGGTTCAGGGTACAAATCCTCATCACGGTGATAGGCAGTTGCAGGTATTATCACCTGTGTTCCCTTAGGTATAACTAAGTCGGAGTGACCGGGAACAATGTAGTCGTTCAGCGCCTTGCGTTCGAGGTGGGGCACAATCGTGTACAGTCGGAGTGTTTCTAATAAAAGTATTTAAAATTGAGTTTCCATTCGGTTCCCAATAAGTTGCTTATCTTACCAGAAATAACCTGATCCAAGTAACGCATTTCTTTGACGCACTCATAGGTAAGGTTTCCATCGTGTTTTTCTAAAACTCCCAAGACATCTTCCCTGAGTTTGTCCTGTATATCGGTGTGCTGGGCCAGCTCATAGAGGCAGTAGCTCATGGTAGACGAGGAGGTTTCGAATCCAGCCAAAAAGAAGACAAAGACTTGAGCTGCCAGCTCTCCAATGTCCAAACCTTTAACTACAACTCCATTTTCCATTGTGTAGCTTCCTTTCTTTCTGATCTCGATCAACATTTGCATGAAATCGTTGCGTTTAATCTGCTCTTTTTCCCTGTATTCCATTGTCTGCTTTACCAAGTTCATGAAAAACTTGTGGACATCATCGCAGGTCTTACGTATACGCAGTTTTCGTGCCAGATTTGGGAAGCTAAAGATCAGGAACGACAGCAGTTTCCCGTTACGAAGTACTGTGATTGATTTCTTCGACATCCTTCGGAAATCTGTCTCAGGAGTACGGAGTGTGTTGCATTCAATGCCAAAGGCACAAGTTCCAATGACATCGGTGGTGAAGCAGGCCATCAGCTCCTTGATCTCAAGGACAGAGCCTCCAGGTGTAACTGGAACTTGTTCCAACATCACATTGACGAACTCCTCGGAAACTTTAATGATTGTGGGAAACATGAATTTCATTTTGCCAGATGTAAAGGTGGGCGAGAGTCGCTGTCTCATGTCCTTCCAGCTTTTGCCGTCCAAGTTGAAGAGATGACCAGAGAGTGGGTCGTCTCGTTCGTTGTGGAATACACCACGATCCGAGAAGTTGGTAAAGTCCTTGATTAGTATATTCTTGGCCAACTTGGTGTCGATGACGTAAGCACTTCGCTTATGGAGAAAGTGAAATCCAACAAATGGAAATCCAGAGTGACGGAATTTATTGTAGTACTCCTGGTGAATATTGTGCAGGACTCGATCCTTTTTGAATCCCGTAATGTTGCCATACAAAGGATGTGGCGGATCCTGGGGAATCCCGCGATTCTTCCAATAGGTTAGGTTGCGATATAAGATGTATGCCAGCAAGGCAGGAATGCCAAGCAACAAATACACTAAAATCCACATTATAAGATCGCTTTCAAATGAACTTAAAGATGCTACTGATCAAAACGAAGGCACGACGCGACTATTTTATATGGTCTAATGAATAACTCAGCGTGATTCAGCAACAAAACTTGTATGCTCACACGAGACCGTAAACATTTGTACTTTAAATACTATAGTTGATAACGACCAACTTACAATTCATGTCCATACGCAACTCGACTGGTTATCTCCGACCATAGGTTGTGTTTTGATTGAAAATCTCCAGCCGTTTGTTATTGCTCACTCTGTGTTATTGTTTCAGATAAAGACATAAGTCTGGTATCAGTGTATTTAAAAGCAGACTGGCTTTATTTAAACATTATTAACATACATTTTTTTCGTTCTACTTCCTACCAACAAAATTCATTTGTTAAACCCTCTCCGCTCGTATATAAATTCCCCCGACTGTGCCCATAACAAACGATTTGGGTTCGTATTTGAGCGGTATCTCAGTCTTATCACAAACCGTGAATTTGAAGTTTCTTATCAACTGTGCCAGGCCAACACGAGTCTGCATTTTACCAAAACGCATTCCAATACAATTTCTGGGTCCATCTCCGAATGGCAACCACTCGACAGAGTCGCGAGCAGCGACGTTATCAGCCGAAAATCTCTCTGGATCGAACACTTCGGGTTCGGGATAGAAATCCTCATCACGATGAATTGCAGCTGCAGGTATTATCACCTGTGTTCCCTTAGGTATAACTAAGTCGGAGTGACCGGGAACAATGTAGTCGTTCAACGCCTTGCGTTCGATATCGGGCACAATCGTGTAAAGACGGAGCGTTTCTAATAAACAAATTTAAGTTTGAGAATCCATTGTGTGCTAGAAGTGTTGTTTAT
Source organism: Drosophila acutilabella (assembly GCA_035046005.1). NCBI lineage: Eukaryota > Metazoa > Arthropoda > Insecta > Diptera > Drosophilidae > Drosophila > Drosophila acutilabella. Next base: position 10,760,713 of record JAWNOK010000024.1, on the reverse strand, counting down.
CATACCTGATATAACCTGATCCAAGTAGTGCATAGCTTTAATACTTTCGTAAGTAATTTTACCATCGTGTTGTTCTAGTACTCTTAAAACATCTTCCCTGAGTTTGTCTTGAATGTCGGTGTGCTGTGCCAGCTCATAGAGGCAGTAGCTCATAGTAGACGAGGAGGTTTCGAATCCAGCCAAATAGAAGACAAAGACTTGAGCTGCGAGTTCTCCTATATCCAATCCGGTGACCACTTCACCATTATCTAAGGTAAACGATCCCTTTTGCTTTAATTCGATCAACATTTCCATGAAGTCATTGCGTTTAATCTTCTCCTTTTCCCTGTATGCGATTGTCTTTTCAACCAAGCCCATGAAGAAGACGTGAGAGTCTTCTGGAATCATTCTCATGCGCAGCTTTGCCGCCAATTTGGGGAAACTGACCATGAAAATGGTGAGCAGTGCTCCGTGTCTGACTTCAGTGAAAACTTTGGTTCCCATTCTGCGGAATTCACTGCTGGGTTCATGCAGAGTATTGCATTCAATACCAAAGGCACAGGTGCCAATAACATCGGTGGTGAAGCGAGCCATCAAATCTTTGATCTCAATGACAGCACCTCCAGTTTTGGCGGGAACTTCTTGTAGCATTACCTTAATGAATTCCTCAGACACTTTGATAACAGTCGGGAACATGAACTTCATTTTGCCAGATGTAAACGTAGGTGAAAGTTTCTGTCTCATCTCCCTCCAGCGCTTGCCATCCAGATTAAAGAGATTTCCCGTCAAGGGATCATCGCGAACATTGTGAAATTGACCACGATCGGCAAAATTAGCAAAGTCCTTGATCAAAATATTCTTAGCCAACTTTGTGTCCAATACAAAGGCACTAGGCCTTATCAGAAAATTGAATCCCACAAATGGATGTTTGGTTTTACGAAACTTGTTGTAATAATCCTCAAAAATGGCATGCACAGTGCGATCTTTACGATATCCATTTAGATTGCCATAGAAGAGATGTGGTGACTCCTGAGGTATTCCCCGGTTTCTCCAATAGGTAGTACTCCGGTGTAGAATATACGCAATCAACGTAGTTATTGCAATTATTAAATACACGACGAGCAGCATTTTTGCGACTGTTTCCAAAAACTTTTCGCCACAAACTGAAATTCGTGGGCTTTGCTGAGCTTTATTTATTCGTGGTCGACGCAAGATAAACAATTTTTTGTGGCCATGTTCTGATTACACGGTGACTAACTCTTGTTATGAGAGGGTTCAATGTGTATACAGCCCAAGTGATAGAAATAAGTACACTGATAAAAAAATACCCCCGTGTTCAAGTATTTTTATGAATTTCATAATAATGACAACATAAACGTCATTGTTTTGAAACTGTTTCATTTTTGTCAGTGTAGCGTTAAAGCTTTTTTAATGACGCTCTGATCTCATGCCAATGTTTACAAAAAGAACCGGTTGTCAATTTATATTTAGTCGGAGCACTTACTCTCCGGTATGGATAAAATATATGGCAAAGTCTCTTTAAACAAGTCAAGCATGATGGGGACTATCTGTCAAATCTTGGCTAAGACTGAGTGGGTTTCGCTCATGATTGATGTTATGCGAGAACCGAGAGAGTGAGAGAGAGAGAGGGAGGAAGTGGGAGAGAGAGAAAGAGAGCGCGACTCACTTTATAAGTTGTCGCAATTATTGTGTCTTGTCTGATGCTGTGAAGTGCATGACAGTTTTGTACTCTCTCTCTCTCTCTCTCGTTCTCTCCTTCTGTGTCCTCTGCTGTCTGTTGTGTGTCCTTATGACCTCAGCTAACTGACAGCAGTGGGAGAAAAAATAGAACTTAAGTGTGTGCGACTTAAGTGCAGTACAGTACACAGTTCAGTTTGTTGGTTATTTAATTATATGAGGGATTTTCATTGGGAAAGCATGTGAAAAACGCTCAACTATAAATGACATTTAAGGCTCTAGCTTATTTAACATTTATTTGTACACACACCAACAAACACTCGCACACACTCTTGCACTCTCTTGGCCTTTAGTTTGACCTTGAGCTCGCCCCAGTTCTGAGGCAAATCGTGTGAACTTCTTGCAAGCGTCTAAAAAAATATATATATATATATGTTTATACGATATATAAATGCAAACAAGCAGAAGAAGGTGACGTTCTTATCCATAATGAATGCATGAGTACTTAAAACAAAAAGAAATGCATTCATTCATTCATCTTCTCAAGCAGCAGCAGCAGCAGCTAAAAAAGCTGGCAAAAAAAAAAACGGTTAGAAAAAATAGCTAAAGTAGACTGCAGCGACCTCACTTATGCGCTAAATAAAAATGCAAATCTAAATGTAAGAGAAGAGTTCGAACGCGAATAAATAGTGGCAAATGGTAGATGCGGGCAAAAACCAACAGGGAACAAAGGAAAATCCTCGAGAATGGCGAAGAAAAACACAGTGAAAAAGGCTGCAATTGGGCACTAGTAGCTAGTAAAGATACCCCGTAATCTTAAAAGTATTTTGTTGAACATAAAAATTTAAAATAATTCTAGACTTTTAAAATAAAATTAGATTTATTTATAGATTAGACTCTATTTGGACCCCAACTTAATTCCAGCTTTATTCACAACTGCTTAATTACAGGGTATTTGGTTAAACCCCGCACAATTTCCACTGCAACAAAATCTGCTGCTGCATTTGTTTAAACATGCAGCTGATTTGATAAGTTCTATGCTGACTTTGTTGTCTGCCAAGGTGCCAACATTTTCCTACGTCTCTGTCCCCAGCATGAAAATTTCCCCTCTGCAACGCTGAGCTGAGAGGCGTTGCTAATTACGCAGAGGCAGGCTCTGCAGCATCTCAGTTTGGATTCATGTAAACAGTAAGCTAATTGTTTGGACTGTCAAGCTGGGGAGGGGGCAAAGAAAAGCAGGGGATGAAGAGGGTTAAGAGTAGATTGAGTTGGGGAAGTGTTAAGCCCACTGCGAAGACGAAGACAGCTCTTTTAAATGCAAATGGCAGAAAAAAGGGTCTCTTCCAGCAACAACATCTTAGACTCATCTGCAGCTCAAGGTGTGTTGTGTCTCTTTGTCAGTCCGTCTGTCTGTTTGTCTGTCTATTTGTCTCTTCGTCTGCATAAATTAGTTTTGTTTGTGTCTGGCAGCAGCCCTCGAGCAGTCACTTTAAACAAATTGTGAATTGTGTGAGCTGCGAATGGGGAGTAGTGCGCATTTCCTGTATGTTGTGTGTTCTCTGTGCGTGTGTGTGTTGACAAAACGATGTGGTGGCAGCATCAGCACAACTTTGCCATATTATGTAAATTTTGTTAAAAAGCGAAATCACAATAAGAAATCCGCATCATGTAAGAAGAAGTGATTACCCATTTCGACTTCAAAATACGTGTCCCAAAAGCAAAGGCTCAAGGGCAGGCCATACCTTTTATGAGTACATAAATACACACAAAGTCAGACACACACACACACTCACACAATCTAAGCACACACACAATCAGTAGCTGCAGCTGAGCGTAGGAGAAAGAGGAAAAGGCAAAGTAGCACAAAAAATCCAAAGCCAACTGAAGTCAAGTCGAGCAATTGTTGCTTAAATTGGATGGCGTTGACTGCGCCAATAACAATAACAAGAAAAAAATACGTAAGTATACAAAAAAATAAAAATAAATATATGTGCTGTGCGTGTGCGTTTTCAGCTTCTTCTTCTTCTCGTTGTGCTGCTGCTTCATATTTTTTGTGGGATTTTTGTCAATTGCATGCGGCGTTGGCAGTCAGGCAAATTGAAGTTACCTTCCTTCCGGTTTCCTTAGCAGACAAGCCCAAGCTCTTGATTTTTCCAATATGCGCATATCAATGATTAAATCGTGAACACAAACCAATGACACTTGACATGTAATTAAACGTCTGTCAGCAGCTTTTAAAGCAATCAATTTAAAATTGTCAACATATGAGGGCTTTCAAGGGTTTATAGGGCATGATATGGTAGCTCGTTAGACAGCTGCTGTGTAAGCTGATTAAAGCTTTAAGCACTAAGCTGCCACATATCAAGGACTGAGTAAAGACAAAAGGCAGTTCATTTTAAAGAGTTGTACACAGTACTACATAAAGTTAGAAAGCTTTTAAAGCACATTAAAGCGAATCACGCCATATGTTTGATCAGCAAATCAATCAATCCACACACACACAGCTGCCTGACACTTTCAGCCAATGTCATTTCAAATGACATTTGACAATTTGAGCAACGTCTTTAATGCTGCAACGAATAATTAGCTGCCAAACAGCATTGTCAGCTGCGTGCTTCAAGTGTGGTTTAAAGTTGTCAGGATATCAAATGGATGTGACATCAGCTGGGGACAATCGCACGACTTGTCTGCCGTCTGACAAGTTCATCGTATGAAATGCTGATTGACTTCTCATTGCTCCAGCTCCCTCTATTCCTTCCTGCCCCTACATGAGTGACATATGGCATATTCTGATTGTTTGACATGACGACAAACTCGATGGCGCGTGCTCGTTGATACCAAATAGTGGGAGCAATGGGTCGGCTACTTAATATTGATTTCAATGTCATTTTGCAACAATTTGCACAATTTGTGTGAGAACAATAAAAAAAGTAATGCTAGCACGCACTCAACTAGACGTTCTACTATGTGAGGGTATATTTATTTATGTTTATGGAACTATTTCCGATGACATATTCATTGAGCAACTTGTCATAAAAATCAAACTCACATACTGCAGTCTATGAATGACAGACACACTGAATGATGAACTGAATGCTTGAATGGCTTACTGACTCGGTTCAGGGTTAAGCAAATTGCCCAGTCGACCCAGTGGACTTGTTTAACCGAGATCCAAGACCATTACAGTGACAGAGACAGAGACAACCGACAGCGAACGGACATTTGTTTGACAAATGATGATTTATGTTGTCGCTTCTCGCTTCTGACTTCTCAGTCGCTGCTTTTTTGACGCCGCGTGCAACAATAACGCAATCTGAACTTTTTATGATGCTACAAAAGCAGCGCAAAGCAAATTTCTGGGTTATAGGGTGATAAAAAATATTATTTCGATTTTAAATTTGTCCCATAAGAAAAGTGAAAGCTGCCGACGGACAGCGGAGGTTACTTGTGTGTTTTATTTTCATTTTAGAACCCAGGGAAAGCCAGAAGCCGGAAAAATTGCTTTGTGTAGCACACAAAATGCAGAAATAAATTTGGAAAAAGATTTTAACCCTTTAGACTTAAGCCAAATAGTTACAAAAGTCGTTTTAAATGAAATATTAGCGCATGTGAAAAGCACAAATAATGTTGGAAAATGCAGCAAGCAGAAGTTCTGATACTCTTCTTAATATCAGACTTAGAAAAGAGACGAGCACAAAACAGTTTCTGCTTATAAAATCAGAGAATTTCTATTAGCAATTTAATTTTAAATATTATTAAAAAAATTTATGTAAAACAAAACAATCTGATAATGGTTTTAGTATAGTTTTGCACTGCTATTTCCAATCACACATTTATTGTCTAGTCTGTGTTAGCCTTTTTAGCGTATTAGAAAAAGGATCACAACCGAAATCAACATAATATTTATTATTTGGACTACATAGTTGTGGTCCTATTGCCTGGCCGTAATTCTCACTAGACCCCTCACCGACCCCTACTACGCCCCCTGCCTTGTGCTTTGTGTGAGCCTTTCTACATAACTCACCGCGTTTATTTTCGTTAACTGAAATTTTATTAGGCCACGTTGTGCCGCAGAGCAGACATAAACATGTGCGCCGCATTGGCATAAAAACCCCAAACATATTTCAACAGGCCGAAAACATACACACACACATGTGCATTTAAATATATACACACATGACCATGTAAGTGTGTTATGGCCAACAGGCTGGCATCTTTGGCCAGTTGAAAATCGATATGTTTTGACTGTTGCTAAAGTGCACACTCATCTCAGTGGTTTAGTATGGGAAAAGACGGAAAATGTAAATTGAAAATACTTAAAATTATTTGGAATATTGATCAACTGCAAATATTATTTACAGACAATAATATTACAATTACTGAAAGTGCTTTTCAATTGTTTCAGTTTGTTTTACAACTTCAATAAAATGCCAAATTTATGTAGTTGAAAGTGACAGACTTGAACTTACTCATTTTAATGTAATTAAATGAGACTAAAGCTCGCTTTCCAATACACCCTATTCCACACTTCTTTCAGTACAGAGTATGCAAATTTCTATAAATTTGTATAAATCAAACTGCTACTTGCTGATTTCTTGTCTTTAACTTTCACAGCAACAACAGTTGTGCAATTGATTTTGCGTTTGTCTTTTTATGTTTTTTTTTCGATGACTGCTAAAACCTTTTGAAGTTGTCGCTACCAAAGTGGCTCTCCAGCGCTCTCTGGGCCCTTTAGCTTTTAGCCAAGCTGCCATTCTGCCCTCTGTAATGCAAATGGGGCCACCAGACGCTGGGGAACAAAAAACTTTTTTTTTTGCCTGGCAAATAACAAATATTGTTTAAATCAATTCAGCATATGCAACTGAACAAAAATTTTGCTTCTTTCAACTTTTTTCGCTCTTTGTTCTCCTTTTTTTCGTATATAAATATTGATTTTGCTCTGCAGCGTTTGGAACTTTGCTGTCAGCTGATTTAATTTTCTAATTTGTAAAAAAGCAAAAAGTTCGACATGTTTGCTGATTTTTTCAAAATATTTTTTAAAGAATACGGATTTTGTATGGCACTGAACTTGACAAATGTTGGGGACAAGGTTAGCACAGCAAAAAAGCAACAAAATATGAAACAAGCCGGCCTCAAACATTTCCTAAAACGAATTTCGACATTCAACGCCTCCATTTGTCGTGTTATGTTGCACATTAATACTCATTTGCGTAATCGTAGAGAGGGTAGCTTAGCTGGCGTGGTAGGTTTGTGGTACAGTAAAGTATTCTACAGTTTAGTATTAAGAAATGCCTAATTTAATGCTTAGGGAAGTAGTCAGACGTTATGTTTTCTAAGCTTAAGTTTGAACTGATTTAATAAACATATTTTATTTTCAACTGTAGCCTATACAATTTCAGTTTTGTAGAGTATTTGCTCTGCGATCTGCTCTACATAGCTTAAACTGTTATTTTTTTGTCGTTCATTATGGTTTTTCGTATTTATGGTAATCGACATCAAATGCTGGCATTAAGCTTATTGGCATGGAAAGCAGCCAGAGTCGTATTTATAAATGTTTTTTGCTGTTTGTTGCTGTTGTTTGTAGGCCTTACGCACACCCACACAATCACACACAGACATAAAATTATTGTTAGCTACAATATCAGATATTTGCATGTGTTGTAGGCGTCTTTTCATATTAGGATACATTTTGGCACGTTTTGAATTTGAACGTGCCTAAATTTATGAGCAGCACGTTCCACAGCAGCTCTCTCGCTCTCTCCCTATCCCACTCTCCTGCCTTTACTATCTTTCCCTTTTCTGCTTTCCGCATGTTTTGCTCTAATTTGTTTGTTAGCACTGACAGTACAAGATTTAGTTGTGCGTATTTTTAGCACCTTATCAGACACATTAACAGTATTTGCATAAATTCGAACTGTTTTTCTTTTTTTTTTTTTGGGGCGCTGCTCTTCTCTGATTTTTTCTGCATTAATTTGAAGGCTTTATGGCACATGTGACGAGCTTATCTAATGAATTGTGTTTTCTTTTTTGCTTGTTTCGAAGGTTTGATAAAGTAAACAAACTAAGCTTTTAGCACATTCAATTCCAGGCTTATCTAATGAATTGAAACATTCGAAATTTCGTTAAACCAATAAATGATAAGCTACCTGTTGTTTGATATTATTATATTATATAATTCGACGGCTCATTTTCATTCATAATCACTCATTTTAAAAGTGCTATTCAGTGGTATTAATGTGAATCATTTACTAGTCTGAATGCTGCTAATTGTTGATAACAAAAGGGTGGCTAAGTTTGTATTTTAGATAGCAGTAAATTTATATATTAATAGTAAAAAGTTTCAGTTTTATTATTTTATAATTATTTGCAGCTGTTTAAACTTTAAACAAATTCATTTTTAAGTTGAAACTTTTGTTTCAGTTCAACTAAAACAATGGAATAAAAAAACTGTATAGCAATTAGCAAACTTTGACTTTGACTATAGAATTTGCAAAAGCGTAACGTTCTCAATCAAATGTTGATTGAAAGGATTCAGCTGTTGGCTTAGATGGAAAATGAAAAGCGGAAGGGGAGGAAAATGCGTTGCGTGGCAAGAGTGTGAGAAAGTTTTTCCAGCATTGCCACGGAAGTGTCTGCTTTTTGGGCCATGTGGCGAATGGAAATGGGAAAAACTGTGAGCAGCTTTTAGCCATGTTGAGAAGCAAATTAATAAAGCTAAAAGTATACACAGGCCAACTGGGTGTGTGTGTGTGTGTTGTTCCAGGGAGATAAAATAATATGAAAATGCTGTTATTTTGATAAGCGCGGCATAAACATAACATGCTATACACCTCGGCTAGCCACAAGCTACGTTGGGGCATGTGGCAATTTTATTGCATGCCACCCACACACACACACACACACACACACACATGTGTACGCTTCGGCACACTCTCACATGTATATAGCCTATTAAAGATTATTAAAAGCGCCTTGATCTCCGCGTTGTTGTTGTTGCTGTTGCTGTGACTCTGCCATTTACATGGGGAGCGCTTGCTGCACGCACGCAAACTTATTGATCCATAAAAAATATAAAACATGAGCATTATTAGTATTTTATGTGCCTGAGAGAGCAGCAGCAGCAGCATCCACTTAACATGGCTTAAGCTCGTGCAGCGGGGAGTGAAAAATGTGCATGCAGCAACATGTTGGGTGGATATAGATATGGATGTGGTAGCTAACATACCTTTGACCTTAGCCAAGGTTGTTGCAACATAGCAGGTGCACTTGCCACATATTACTCACCGCATATTAATTAGTTATCATCAATTTCAATTAACAAAACAAACAAAAAACTAACATAAATCTCAATAATAGCGATTTCAACTCGATTGCCATCGACTTCTGTCGATGATCAGCTAATAATCATATATCTTCATCTGTTTGTAACATAACTCTTTTTTCCATATATTATACTTTTATTTATATTTATTCAAGTGAGTGTGTGTGTGTGGTTTTGCTTTCTTTTGATAAAGTTATGTGGCTGATAAAGCTGTTGGCGCGTTTTGAGGCCATTTATCTTGTTGCTTGCTTTGTTTATTCATCTATGCATTATTATTGACTGGTTGGCAATTTGGTTAGCCAAGTACCAAAGTACCATCAATCATATTCAAAGCAAACGCCTTTTATTTCTACATTTTCAATGCCCTTTGGCCATTAAATTGTTAAAACTGGGCATAATTGGGTTAGATTGGTAGCGGCAGCTTAGTTCTGCAGCTTATGAGCCAGGTTTGTGAATAGAACATACCAGGAATGTTATTAAAAACAGATTTCTTTATTTTCAAAAACTCTTTATTAATTAGACAGCATTAAATTCTATCTTTTTGTCTAAAAGGAAGCACAGCTAAAGTATAAAAATTCTCTTGCGAATAAAAACTCTTAAACAACTTCGTAAACTTTTTTTTATAGCGCATCTGTTAGTCTACTACTCCCTGCCCTTTATTGATAAATTTGATTTCGGTTGCTACAAGTGCAGAAGTATTCAAATTGACAGTTGAAATCATTCAATCATGCTCACATTCATTCGAAAATATTATGCAAATTGAATCGAATTTGACATTTGTTAGGATTAAACAACATTTTAAAAAATTCATTGAATAAGTTTAACATAAACTGTGATGAGAAAAATATGCATGAGCCGTTTGGCAGCCCGAGAGAAAGGGAAAACATATTTTATATAATTTATTTTGCATTTTTTGTTAGGTTGAAAGTTTTGTGTATTTAAACATTTAATTGTTGTTTCTATTTGTTTAGTCATTTAACCGGAAGTGCTAATAAATTCCCCGACTACCCACTGTCACAAGTAGACCGCTTGAGTCAAGTAGGCAGACCGAGTGAGAGCATACTTAGGCAACCCACTGTCTACACAAAAGTTGTTTTCTTATCTTTCAATTGTTTCTTAGGTAAATAAATTATAATTACTACTATTATCGTACATGTTAAGTAAACAATTGAAATTTACTAACCTAAAATCCATTCCAATTGTAAATCCAGCTGTTGTTTAACTTCAAAACTATGTTTTGCTTATATTTGTTTAACTTTTGATGGATAGTTTAGTTTAGCCTTCGATTTTCGATGCTAGATTTTCGATTTAATGCATGCATTCATAAATTATTCACTTGCATTTGTTGTTTACATTATTTTGGGCGTTGAATCAGACACAGAAATGATTGCGTATTCTTTTTTGGGGCATAAATTGTTAATAACAATTATATTTTTGTTATTGCACAAACAACTGCACGCGTTGGCATTGTTTACACTTGTTTCGCTTTCGTTATTGGCAATGCAACTCGTACAGGTAGAGCTACAAGTATTTCGATAGCATTTACAGCCATAATAATTTAACTGCTTTATTTTTGCACATTCTGCTTTGTTGCTGTTGTTGTTGTTGTTGTTGTATTCCTTTTTGTTGTATAAATATTTACACCGAATGCGAACGCTTGGAACGCCCGCGCGTGGACGACGACACCCACGTCGAAGATGTTAATGAAAAGACGACGACGCGGAACCACGATTACTTTGAAAGTAAAATGTGATAAGATATAGCTATATATATATATATACGTGTAGCACTGCCTATACTTCAGTTACAACGGCGCCAATGCAAACTGAATCTTCAACTCAATCTGAAGCTGAGCAAGAAACCAGAAAGACCGACTTGAAGTAACCTGAAGCAATGTTTTCGATGCGTTTCAACTCGTGATTCAACTCGCGTTTCAACTCGATTCAACTCGACTCGAAGCGAGTTGTGTGTGCGCTGCTGAAGTGTTCAACACGTATTAATTTCTGTAGCGGCAGCCAAAGTATCCAAAAGATACATTCGGCTGTGCATACGACCACAAACGAACAAACAGACACACACACACACACTTTTCAATCTTTTTGTATGTGGGCCTACGATCAACGGGGCAGATAGATTAACGCAACTTGTTTGACAGAAGAGTGAAGAAGACGTGAGCATATTGCTCTGATTGTTCACTCTGTTTACATTTACATTTCCCTAAAACTATGTGACTCTGAGTTCCTCTATTCGAGCAGTTGCAACTGTATCTTGTATCTCATTTTAATGAAAAGCGACAAATTGTTATTATAGCTGTCTCAAGTAGCCGCCGTAGCTGAGGAAGCATTTCTCCAGTTCACTGTTTGTGTGTGTGTTTTGCTTGTCAAATACACAGTGATGGGCATAATCTTAAGCAGTCAATGACTGACAATGACACCAGCTGAAAGTGACTCTTGTGTTGCTTCAATTTAACAAGCCGTAAAGGCAGTAAAGAAGTTCAACTTGGAGTGAGTTGAGAGTCAATTGAGTTTGTAAATTAAGAGATCTTCAAATGCGGATTTCAAAACTGATCAGCAGTTGCCAGAGCTTGTAGAGAACTGAAGATGTCAGGGCTTTAAGACGTTTATTTTTAGCCAAAGCTGATTGTCTTACCAACTCTAGTACTTTACGCCCACTTTCAGCTAGTGTCATTGCACCAGAGCAACACTTTCGTGTTGATTGCTTGAGTTCCTCTTCGATTGTCTGACAACTCTTTTAGCTTTGAGCCTTTCCTGCTCACACACAATTATTCGCACAGCTATTAATTGGCAGTTATCGTGTGTAAATGTGTTTAATTAAACCAAATGATTAGATAGACCTTACTGTTAACCACTAACGAAGGAATGAATGTACGAACTCACTGACAATTGACATGCCTTTCTAGCTGTAAACGCTTTTTGATTAACGACTTTCAATCTGTTTGGTTTTGTTTTTTTGTTGGTCTTGTTTTGTGTTTTTCCAATTCTGATTTTGATTACAGCCAAGAGTTTGCTGATTTACAGGTTTTACTTAAATATGGCAAACGTTGTATGCAAATGTTGGCCATAAAAACGAATCGAACAAGTTGGCCAAGTGATTTTCTCATAGCAGAGCGCTTATTAACTAATTAAAGACTACCAAAATGGGTCTGATGACGTTGGCTTTGACCAAAAGAGGCCAAAAGAATTTGTTTATTTGTTTAACTGTCTGTCTCCACTGCCTGTTCTGTCTGTGAATGCGGTTTGGCTTATTTTGGGCCAAAAAGTAGAATGCTTCCGGCTTTTTAGCGACAACGACGGAAATTGCTCTCGAGGCAGTGGAAGCTGCAATATTAAAAAGCGGTTTGTTTTAAGTTCTGTCTCTTTCTACTTGCTTTTACTCTCGCTCTCCCTCTCTCGTGACTTGTTCTAGTTTCAAATTTGTATAGAATTTCACTCTTATGTGAAATGTGGAAACCAAGAGCAGAGCACTGTCTGTCGCCCACAGAACGCAGGTTAATATTTTCTTTGTATGCTTTCTCCGGTTGAAGAAAAAGTCGTAAAGCTGCCAGCTTTAACACCTATAGGTTGTAAAATATCTGAACTTGAAAATTGATGTGCAACTCGTGCTGGGTGGCCATCAATGGAACGAAACGATGCTAAATTATGTTACTAAAATTCTATACTATTCTAGAAAGAGGAAGTTGCAGGGTCTGCCTAATGACGGCTAATTATATGTGGGTTAAGTAGTTTTTTTCACATATATGCTTTTTTTTGAAAACATTTTCATTAGTTTGATGAGTTTAGGAAAAACATTTTAAACATACACCGCCGCCGACGCCGCAGCGAAGCTAATTTGTTGGCCAGGCGGTGCCGGCTATAATTATATCATAATTTTAATTGGAGCCGCGTCAACAACACACACACACACAACCGAACACACATCCAACAAAGATTAATTGTGTAATTTAAGACAGCTACAAGCTAGCAGCAAACTAATAGATACAAGATACTCAGATACTAGAAAATGCCAGCAACAAAGTTGAAGGCCGCTTGTACTAGTGCAAACTCAAATGTTATTCAATTATAACGGCTTATAGGTGCTCTAATTAGTGACTGCATGACCACGCCCCCACTCGCTCTAGCGCCCTTGACTTGGGAGTCGAGTCAAAGCGAAGACTCTTGAACAAATGTATTGCAATTTGTATCTGTTGCCGTTCTCAACTCGTATTTCATTAGATCAAAATTAGCCTGACGTGAGTTCAAATCATCAGGCCAGAGCACTCAACCACCCAAAACCACCTAACCATCTCCACCTCCTTCCCACTTTAGCCCCCGCTGCGTCACGTGAGCTGGGAGGGAAATCCGGTTGAGCGGAACTCACACCAAATGGACGCTGACTGCAAGTCTCACATAAATTTGTTTTTATTTCAAAAAAATATTTCAGCTCGCAACGTTTGTCTATTATTTTATTTCGTTGATGATGAGTTCAGTTCACCGCACTGTTCTCCTCTGCCATCAGCTCGCTATCAGCTGAGACACCACTTGAAATTAATTGTGGAGCTATTGATAGGTCTACGGCGTGTTGTTCCCCCTTTGTTATGTTTGCCTCCGTCTGTTATGTATGTTGTGCTCAGGTTTTCTTTAAATATCCGTTTCTCTGAGAGTTTGGGTATATTGTAGGTGTTATCTAGTATTTAACCTTTCATTTATTAACCAAATTTGGCTACAGTTTAAGTTTAGTTGTCATTTCATAAACAAATTAGAGATACGGCTGCTCAAATTTGGCATCGGATATATAAAAATAAAATGATCAAGAACATTTTCTCACGCCCTCTCAAATACAGATTTTTTATGCTAATAAATCACAGCATAGCCAAAATTAACTTTACTTAAAACAGTCTACAAACTTTTCAAATTTAATACCCATAGCTAAACTTTTTAACGGGTATCTTATAGCTGTGTTTAGCCCTTAGCCATTTTCTTTCTATGTGTTTTTTCGGCTTTTCCCTTCTTAAAATTTTTTATATATTTAGCCCGTGAAATAAAATTGGGTCTTGCGTGTCGCACGCCACGTGATCCATCGTGGAACTTCAACTTGCGCATCACTCATTCATTAAATTTGACTTGTTTTACTTCATAATTTCATACCTTTATTTTTTATAGAGTGTCAAATACAGTTTCTACTGCTTTCATGCCACTCACACAGAGAACACTGCCTACAGTCCACAAAATTTAGCATAATTTATGACTCTGTAATTGCCGCTGCTCGCCAGTGGCAAATTTTCTAATGTTTTTCCCGCTAAATAAATCAAGTGAAAAATTTATGCAAATGTCCGGCATTAAATTAGGTCAGAAAAATGACTGGAACTCTGAATGAGGAGTCAACTTAGCTGAAACGCTTTTGATATTAAAGATTTTTCAATTACTCAATTTAGACTGAGATTTGATATGAAAATTTTCTAGTTGAAATTAAAGTTTAAGTGCTAAAATTATTAGTAAACATAGTTTGAGACATCTATTTATGTTAGCTACGGAAATTGGTAGGCATTTCCGATATTGAATGTTTGTAGAGTCTCTGTGGAACCGCAGCGTTGATTAGCTTTGGATTCGTGTTACCATAAAACGTCCTTCATGGTCCACTTATTCATAAGGCTCAAATTTCTATAACTGAAACTACACACATACAAAGCTCGGGCTGCCGATGAGCCTATTTCAATTAGCCAACACCTTTAGTGTACACACACACACACCCACACTCGCTGAAAGGGACCATGCAAAAAATGAACTCGACCATGTGCCGAGGGGGCCAAACAACAAGCAACATCAACGAGTGGAGGCTGCAAAAATGGCATCGACAGGCTGTAAAAACGACTGGCCAATATCCGTGCGGAAATTAATGTGCTGTGGCTGCGGGTCCGGGCCCAACAACGGACAAAAGAAGCAGAATCCGAAGCATACAAAGAAAAAATTAAAAAAAAAAATTGGTAAAATAGAAGACAGAAAAAAATGATACAGAGAAATTGTGTGGTGCGGCGGATAATGCGGGGTAGACTGAGGCATGCCACAAGGATCTGAATGCACAATGGTGCTGTCAGCAGTTTTGGGGACATAACGACAGATAAAAGGCAAGCCGCAGGGTTATAAACCACATATACACACACACAGACACACCTACAACTACAGCCACACATACTCAGATGATAAACCCACATAACCCACTTGGCAATTGAAACGACATATTGAACATGCAATACTCAGAGCCTTTCACCGTTCCTCCCCCCCCGTCGATTTTCTTCCAACGATTTCAGCTCAGCCATGCATAACAATTGTTTTTTCCCTTTTTTGGATTTACGCTATAGATTCATATTCCGCTGGTATCCTGGGCATATAATCGCCATCAATTATATTGTTCAAACTGTGCATTGTTTTCACATGACATGACAGCAAGTTTTGCCCGTAAAACGTCTGACAATGAACTGACACTATCCCCTACGCCCACCGTCCCTACATTCCATACAAGAGTATACTACATCAAAGTACGGTATACAAAACATACATGTCGTATGAGCTATGTTATGCATTTCATAAATGTATATATGGATGCACTTACCTTGCCATCGGCATCGGCATGCGCGTGGTAGCGCACCTCCAGGGAGCCACCCAGTACCGCATACCAGAATCTTCCCTGCTCGCCGGCGCGAAAAACTGCGGAACGTTGAACGAAAACAAAATTTGTAAAAAAATATTTGCTAAATATTTTGATAAAAACTGAGACAATTAAGAGCACTACCGTCAACCCTCAACAATGTTGTGCATCTTTAGATTATCAACTAAAAACTTTATAAAAACTATTACATAATTTATGAAGTAAAGGCTGCTTAAAAACTTCTAGCAGGTATATCCTTTGCTACATATGCTTTCCGTTATAGAATTGGCTCCTTTCTTGCTTATAAACCTTGTTTACACCAACATTTATTACTTTTATACTGTAATTTTAATAAAATATATAATTTAAACTCTTTTGTAAATGCAGAATAGAAAATGATTTAAGTTCTCCAACTGTAGTGGCTTTAAATATCAATATTCACTCAGATGTTTTTGTTGTTTAGAAGTACATAAACCAAATGGGATCTGTAAAGCATTAAAATCTATACTACAATATAAACCTACTGCATGAATAATGGCTACACAAAATTTGACGAGAAAAAGTCACTATAATTAATGCAATAAATTCACTTACGTGTGACACCCTTCTCCAAGTCCTCGTAGAATCCACACATGGCCAACTGCTGCAAGGCTGACCCTGGCAGGCGACACAGCGGCTCCACGCGACGCAAGCGACAGGATATTAGTTCCACATCACGTAAGTTTCGATCACAAGGACTGCAAAAAGCAAATAACACCACAAAAACAACATATCAACAAAAGCACGCAATGTAAACAAACAAAATTAAAGGCAATTTCATTGAAGTTAACCATTAAAGTTCACACATTAAATCTAAAGAACGTTTATAATATTTTTCTCTACAAACACTCAACTCATTCGCTTTAAGTTCTTGGTAACAAATGGAGTAATCTGATGATACTTGATACAATTCCAGAAAATCTACTCAAAGTTCTAAGAACTTGTAAACTATTTACGTCTGTTGAACAATGGGACCTAATAGACTGCCCAGAAATAAATGCACAAAGGACAAAGTCATAAGGAAATGAAATGAGGTTTGGAAAATGGGACTCGGAATCAGTTCGAGTATTTTGCAGTTTTTAAATCAGTGGCATTCAAAGGACGCTGCGAATGGACAAGGCCAAAGGAAAAATGAAAAAATGCCAACGAAAGAAATGCAAATGAAAAACACAACAATGCATAAATTATAAAAAAAAAATATATATATTGTGAACACAAAAAAAAACATAAATTGAATGCCATTTGGCAATGGTTTGTGCTCAAATTAAATATGCAAATATTGGTCACTCTCCTTCTTCTTTTTCTTTTCTCCTTCTTGTTTATGTTTTAAAAATAAAAATGCATAAATAAATACTTATGAGAATGGGCTGAACAGCCGAACAGCCACGTAGCCGGAAAGGGATGTTTGGCTAAAAGACAAGACGATGAAGGTGAAAGTCAAGCAGAGCCAACAACTAATTGCCAAGTGTTCAAACTTTAGACAAGTTTACTTTCGGTTCTTGTTGTTATTCTTGTTGGCCTTCTTTTGGGTTGCCTCTTTCAGGGTGTGGCACTCGCGACCACTGAGTTGCCACAATTTGTGGCAATGTGCTGAGTGTGGCCAGCACGTATTCAGTTGCGGTTGTGGCCAGGTTAAGCATCTGATTCAACAACATCAGCTTTAAGTGCAACTTGAGCATTTAATTAGACTTCACGTAGCAGGTAGATGAAAAGCTTCAAAAGGTAATAAGTTGGCTTATAGCTTTTAGCAGCTTTTTGGGATTACAAAACAATAAAAAGTAGCTGAGTTCTAAGAGCAAGTACACATACTTAAAGCGCATTAAAGCTTAACTTCAGTTTATATGTTTTTCCAACAGTTTAAAGCTTAAACTTGCTGCATTTTTTAATGTTTTTTATAGCAGAATTTTGGTTTCGTTTTTGTGGCCTTATTTATGCAAGAATTATATCAAGTTTAAGTACCACTTCTTATTGTTCTACCTCAGCTGCAGTTGAAAATTTATGAAACCAGTAAAAGAGCAAAAAGCAGTCAGTCCCTGTACCTCTCTCTCTCCCTAATTCCCTCCCTATCCCTCTTTCTATGCGGCCTTCTCTATCTGTTAGCTCTCTGCTCTGCTCGTAACTGGAATCTTTGTGTTCTTTGCCTAATTAAAAATTCCATAAAGCCGTCAGAGTAAAAACAAGTGAAATTTTACTCTAAATCAAAATCAAAAGCAGCTTTTAAATAAGAAGAGAACCGAAACGAAAGTGTGTGCAGGAGAGTAATATGTGTGTGTGTGTGTGCGTATCAGTGTGCGTGTGTGCTTGTGTGTGTGCAAGGAAAGCTACTTTAATATTGTAGTGTCTACTTTTGGGCGCTGGCGTTGAGTAACTTTTGCCAGCCCCTGTTGAAGGTGAGTTGTTTGGCTGTAGAGCAGTCTTTCGGCCCACTCATACATAATTTATAGGCCACGGTTGTATAAGGGCCCACAGCGACTGGGCGTTGGTTGTTGTCGTTAACCAAACAGAAGCTCGGCTAAGTGCCATGCCTATATGGCAGCCAGGCAGGATGTAAACTGTTGAATTGTGTAAATGGGAGAAACACGCGAGGGGGCGAAGTAAAATGGTAGCTGGAGAGTAATAGTATGCTCGCAGGACGGGCAAAGCCGGAAGCGCGTTAAGGCACACGCTCTCGCGGTCTCTTGTTGTTTATTATAATAGCATTTTGTGGTTTTACAAAATGCAAAGCTGCTTTTTTATAATTGCCATGTAAGCAAGCAACAAGCGTAGCTACCAAAAAAAATACAAAAAAATTAAACAAACTGACGTTAATAACTTAACTTCGAGTTGGTATGTACGTGTGGTATGTGCGAGGCTCTTATCGAGCAGCACACGTGGCGTATGATAAATATGCGTGTAGCTCAACCTCAGACAAAGTCAGTGGAACTAAAACTAGTATAAGGTTTCAATGCTTTACCACATAACATCATCAATATCAATTGCCAGCAGCAGCCCAGCTGGACTATCCCACGAAAATAGGAATCGCTTTGCTGTCTCCCCCTCTCCCCCTCTTCAACCTCCACCCCTCCACGCCTCCTTTGCTTTTGCCAAATTGCCGCATTACGAGCCAAAAAGATTTACTTGCGTGACTTTGCAACAGCAGCCATTAATTTTGTCCAAATTAAATCATTTATTTTGTGGCAATTGCGGTGCGACAATTTCGACACTTTGACATTGTTTTATTGCCCTTCCACAATATGCAAATTTGGTTAAACAACGAAAGAATAAAATAAAAATGTTGTACTTTAATTGAGCAGATAAAAAAGTTGTGAATTCCTTTGTTAAAGGTGCAAGTTGCAATTGCTGAACGTGATGTTTATTTCCCGAGACGTGCAAATAAAACTGTTAGCCACATAAAACAAAAAAAAAAGAGCCAAAAAAAGGGAAGCGAGTTCAACAAATGCGGCAAAGACAAATATTTGCTTGAAATACATACAAAATCACAAAGCAAACAATGAGTGTGCTAGTGTTTGAAGCAGCATGTGAGTGTGTGCGAGTGTGGCTGTGTGCTTAGAGCCTTTTGCTCTTGACCTTTTTCGTGAGCTATCCTGCCCTGTCGTAGCCCTGTGTATCCTTTTGATTTCGGCAGGTTGCCATGAACGACACGCTGTTCATTTAAGCCCCGACAGCCAGCGGCTAAAACATCTGATTGATTGCAGTGGGCGCTGAGTGTTGGGCGTGCCAGCTAGGCCAGTCAAGCCCTTAGATATCATTTTATTGCATCTATTTTCGGGAACGTGTTAGCATTTTGCACTGAAATACAAGTACCAGAAAGTAGCAGCTGCTGCTACTGCTTCACTAGAAATCTGAACATTTAGAAGGTTGACCAGGCAGCCACTTGTCTTAATGATGCCAGCTCGCAAACTGCTACAAATCCAAGTGGTAAGCTCTGCACTAGTTATACCCAGCAGCAAGCGTTTAGCAGGTGTATAAGTATCGGATTTCAACAACAGAAGGTTTGTTGACTAAAGCTTTTTATTTTACAGGGTATGATGTTAGTCGTTTACTCTTTTCAACTGCAAACTCTGCACACAGCTGCATATAAATTGCTGTCACTATAAGAGCTACTTTAGCTTACAATAAAAAAGTTCTTTCGGACGTGATTACCTTCCACTATTTATTAGCTTTAAGAGGTATTGATATAGTCGATCAATCTGCTTTGCAGCCACTGGCAAACTGTACTGTTAACAGCTTGTAATGAGCACAATTTTCGCTTGAGTGCGGCCCTTGAAAAAAAAATTGAATCCCTCCAATTTCTATTTGAGCTATTTGCTGCCTCTCAATTTTCGCTGCTTCAGTGCGCTAATCAACTGGAAAGGACCGTGCCAGGACTCGAGATTGAAGCAGAATTCAAGACTTCAAAAAATAGGAAAAACAGTCAGAGCAGAAGAAGTGACCAGCAGCTTTATAATATAATTGCATTTAGCCCCAAGAATAGAGCTTAAAAATTTGGCATTGTTATTTAATAAAGCGTATAATTTGAAGCAAGCCGTGTCCTGCATTTGGATTTGGATTTGGATTTGCCTGTTTGTTGGTAGAGGACCTCTTTGGTTTGCCTTCAATGCTTGTCAGCTGTGTTGAAGCGTAAATTAATGGAGAATACAGCTGTTGCCTTTTGCCTTTTGACAGATGGATGTTGAGCATGATATAAACATTTCAAATATTACGTATACGCACAGAGACTTTCACATTTCTTTGCTGCTGTTGAACAAAGTTTTGCTTTATGTTTTGAATTTAAAATTGAATTAAATAAATTTGATAATTTCAAGCTTGAAATAATTTGCCACTCAAATTGTTTATTTATATTTGATGTAATGTTTCACGCTCTGACAGAACTTTTCAAATAATTTGTAATTTTTGTTTTCAAATTTTAGTTTCATGCTCCACAAAGTATGATAAATAAAAGCTAAAAGCAATTAAATTTAGCTGAAAATGAGCGCAAACTTTGTTCTGTCAGAAACTACAACTAATATTCTGACCCTTAGGTGTTATTGCAAAAGTTGGCTTCAAACTTATGAAAATTAATTACAAATGCTTGGGTTTGGCTTAGAACTCGAGTCTTGAGGAACTTAAAACATACATTTTTATATCTTCAAAAGAATAGGCACTCAAAAGTGACTTTCCTGGTTAATGTCTTTGATCACTCACCGTTTGTCCATGGCTGTTATCCACTCCATTGCCATTTTGATTAATTTTTTGCTCAAACTTTATATCAATTTAATTTATTTTGTTTTATAAACGTGTCGAATTTTGTTGTTTTCGTTAGTATTTTGTTGCAAATAATTCGATAACGAAATGAAATTTTAATGCTCGACCACGCCACAACTTTTGAAGATGATTAAACGCAAATTGTAAGTGTAAGGATGTCCAAATGTCCTTGGCCAAAGAGCACATAAATAGTTGATGTCAAATAAATGTTGCATTTCAATGCGCTTGAAAAGAAAACGCCGGAAAAGTTGTGGCCCAACTCAAAAGCTGATTGTATTAACGGCACTCAACGTCGCCTTATTTAATTCACAATTTCTTTGTGAAGTGCATCAAATAAAATATTACACATTTTATTTGTGGTTTTTCTTTTGTTTTTCACACACACAACACATACAAACACACGCGTATACACTCGCGTTATTATCTTTGTGGTAAAGAAAGTAAAACCGTCAGATACAATTACAGTTAAGCGGTTGAAAAAGAAAACAGTTTTAAATTGTTTGCGCGATTTCGTTATTCATTGGCCATTTCGTTAATTGGCTTAAACGCGTCGTGACACAGACATGGCTTCAAGTGGCTTTCGGCTCTCTTGGCGGCAGCTGTAAGTGAAGTTGTTAACAGGATTTAGTTGGTCTATTGATAAAATCTTACTGTGTGTGTCTAAGTATCTTAGTGATGTGTGTAAAAGCCAGGCTAACAAAAAGCTACAAAACAATAACAGTTAAGAAGGGTTTTAACAGCACCGAATGCAACTACAAATCTATTTTCTATTTGTTTTACTACAAATGAAAAGCAAACTAATGCTTATTGTTATTGTTTAGTATTGTGAGTCCTCAAAAGGGTGCTCTTGCTGTGTTTGTGTGTGTGAGTGTTAATGTGGCTGGCAGCTGCCTGAAAGGCTTAATGCATGTTGGCCCTAAACAAAGCAAATGTTTCGCATGTTATCACAATTGTATGAGTGTGTGCCTCACTGTCCCCTAATCCCCTTCTCTTTCTCTTCTCCTTCACTCCTCCTGTTCGAAAAAAAACAAAAAACGCTGACGTGTGACGCATATGACGTTAGTTTTAGTTTTCACACAGCGTATACTTGATATGGCATGCAAACTGCAAGCTGTTTGCTTAAGCAACTCACTCTCGAGGAGTGTAATCGAATACCACAAGTACCATAAATAGTTGCTTTACTGTAATAGTTTCCTTTCAGTCGCATGTTAATCAATTCCAATTCGCCCAAAACCAAAGCTTTAACCTCAATTATGCTAAACTATTTTGCTTATACAATCAAAGCGCCCTTGAGTATGCTACACTAAATTCCATTCTACGTATTTCAATTTATTGCCTGATTGAATTTGTATCTTACTCAGGCTCGGAAAATTGAGGAAAAACTATTGGAAATATGCTATGCCATTGCTGTTATCATTGTTATCAACGAGCAACGCGTATGTGGGTTGTATAAACTGATAAGAGTTTTTTTGTTTTATCAAAATCTCTACCCTTGAATTGACGACAACAGTTTGCTGAGGTTTCACTGTAGTTCGTCACAGCCCAAATGCAATTAGTCTAATGCAACTTTTGCAATTGTAATTTAAGTTTCAACTGTCAACAGCAGCTGAACTAATTGAAGCCCAAAAGAAAATGAAAAAAATTATAAAATGGGGGAACAACTAAGAAACGAAAGAAGGGCTATATCTAGAATACTTACGTGGCGATGTCTCGATCCTGGGCGACATTGGCCAAAACCGGCAGATATAATAGATAGTGAAAATTATAATCAGGATTGTAAAGCAATAAAGCCGAAAACTCAAATCGTTTAGAATGCGATAAAGCGTCTCGTTCAACATGAATTGAAATGTGTGTTTTAGTCTACAAGCTAAAATTAATAACTTATTTACAGCATAAGTAATAAGTAGTTTGGAAAACTTAATTACTTAATAGGTTCAAGTCTGGTTAGTATTATTAATTTTGGATAAGGCAGAGAAAGTGCGTGCAAAATGGTTAATAATTTGTATTATTATTTGAAAAGAGAATACTATAATTTATTATGTACAGCTTTTTAGCGAATAACTACGCTACAAAAAATTCTAATCATATTGTTTACCGCTATTTTATATATAATTTTTAAACACTTTTTTATTCCACAAAGCTATCGACGAACTGCGAACGCGTTTCACTTTTCACAAAGTATTTTTATTTTCCGAATTTATTTCAACTTTTTGTTTCACTACAAATTTTTTTAGTTTTAATTTTTAATTTTTAAATTCCTTTTTTTTATTGTTTTTAGAAACTTTTGCTTGTGTTTCGCTGTCAACGCTCGCACGTCCGTTACGTTTCTTAGTCGCGTCGCAACTGTTTTGGCCGAGAGACGAGACAAGTTGCCAAGTTGCCAATCTACCGAGCAGCCAAATTTGCCGAGCAACAAAACTCACCATATTTTCGACGATTTCTGGCCAGGCATCCTGCGCCTAACAGGTGAGTTTTTTATTCCCCCTGCGTGTATTTCGGGCGTAGAGCTCTCTGTTTTGGGGTGGTGAGAATTACTCATTGCGACGACTGCAGTGTTGACTGTTGCGGTACTCATTTTGGTCGCCTTTCTTGTTATTTTGTTTTTTATTGTGCGTGTTTTTTCCAAGCATTTTGGCGCGTTTTTAGCAACAAGTTTGGCTGTCGTCACAGTGGTTAAAAACGTATGTGGCTGACGCACAGCTTCAAAGACAGCTGCACACCATTAAACAAACGTTGGAACTTATTTAATCAGCTTGTTTAGGCTAGACATGACTACAGTTAATGTAGTAAAGTGTGCTCTCTAAGAAATTTGCTAAACTATTGAATGTTTTCATTAAAAGTTATATATTTTTGCCTAATTTTCTTTACCGAAATATTGTTGAAATATTTTATAAACTCTTTCCTTTTATTTTCATCCGCTTTTCACTATTTATTTATGTTTCACTATCGAAATATTTAGTATTCTGTTTAGCAACATGTTGCAGCCACACATTGTCAGCCTCTTTCTCACTCCCACTTGCTCTCTGTTACTCTATCTCCCTTTCGCTGTTCTCTTGTTGCTGCTGTGCAACAAACTGTTGAGTGTTCATTTGGTGAGTCGACGCATTGACTCAGCACTTCAACAGTTTGCTTGCCTACCCGTTGCTCCTCTGTCTTTCAGTGCCCCTCTTTCCCAACCATCCCCATCCGCACTGCTCCCTTTTATATCTCAGCGTCTGCTGTCAGTCAATCGCATGCGTAAATTGCACATGAAAATGAATTCGTTTTGTGAAACAATCAAAGTGTCAATTAAAATATGCACAATAACAACTTAAGGAAATTGTCTCGTTTATTTGGTCAGTTTGTTTTTGGTCCACATCAGGTGGTGAAAACAGTCCGAAAGGCACAAATGCATGAGTGTGAGTGCCAAAATTGTCGCTGCGGTCTCGCGTCCGCAATATTTACAACACTCACGAGTGCCTTTATTTCCGCATGAATCATTTGCCGCTGTGTCTGCGTATAAATTCCATGTTTTTATTTTCCGCCACTCCGTTTTTCCATTCCATTTTCCGTGCTTGGTATTCGTAGGCAATAGTAGTGTCCCCAGTGCGTGTGTCTGTAGACAATTTTTATGAGCTGTCATGAGTCTACTCTCAACTCTGGCAATGGCTATGCGAATGGCGTTGGTATTTCGGCAGCTTTAACAATGAAATTCCAAGCATTTTATGAACCTCTCGACTTACAAACATATTTTGCCTGTTGAATATTGTCAGACAATATTGTTGGTGTTGCCATTGTCGTTGTTTGCATGCAACATTGGAGGGTAACATCATCATACCCATTTGATGATGTTATATATCCTTGACTGCTATGGCGTTAATTATGATAAATGTGCTTCTAATAAACTTTGTTGCCGTGCTGGAGATTGAGATGGAGATGGAGCTGTCATCAGGCCATAATACTGACCGTGTCCTTACCTTTAAACAACGTCTAATGTTCTAAGCCAACATCCGAGCCACGTTAATGCATTTTCTTGTCGTGAAAACTGTGCTAATGGCATTTCCTGTACAACTGGCCATTAGCACACAAAATGACGTTAGTAGTAGTCGATGTTGTTGTTGCTGTTCTTGTTTTTGTTGCTCTTTCTGTTGCTGTTCAGGTGAAAAGTCAGTATTGGACAGCGTAGAGTCAAGTGCCCCAATCGATGATTGAGTTAGCAAGGCACGTGTTCTGGCCATGATTGCCATTTGATGTCATTTTAACAGCGAGCGCGTGTGTGTGTGTGTTTGTATTTGAGTGTAAAGTAGTCTGTGTATGTGTGTTGGTTCTAACACTTTACTCAATGACTAATCAATCAACGTTTAACGCAAATTACCTATTAAATCGAGCCTAAATATATATCTCTTCGAATTATGGCCAAGTAATTTGATTAAACCATAAGCGGGGCTGATAAATGCCCTGCAGTAATCAAACACTTAGCAGCACAGATCCGTACGTGTGTGTGTGAAGTATTGTTCATGCCAGTTACACACAGACAAAAGCAATAAAAGGCAATATGAAGCGTGTATGGAGGTAAATCAAATCATAGCCTGCAGCTTTTGACAATTTCATTGCATACTTTCGTGCGCAGATTTAATTAATTTTGATTTTAATTAAAGCCGTGACTATAAATTAATTTTTACAAAATTAAATTATATATAAAGGAAATAAAAATTATTTAATAAGCTTAATAAATATATTTTAGATTAGTTAATAAATCCTAAAATATACATATATTGTTATTTTCATAGCATACTCGCGGGTGCCGTGTTAATTATTTTTTCTAGAATTTATTATTTACTGAACTTATAACGTTAGTATTAAACACACTTAAAATTTGCACAAATGCAATATTCATGATTTTTAAGCTAGCCACAAAAAAACGTCCGCTCACGTTTCATCACAGATGCAATAAAGAACGTTTATTAAAACCTTTTTTTGGCTTAAATATGCTGTGGAAAATAACAATAAATTGCTGGCAATGCTGCAAATGAATATCAACTATCATATTTGCCAACGTGAAACTGTCAGCTGCATATAAAAAACGCATTCATACGAAAAAGCAACAACAGTTGAGCGCATTTAAAGCGAAACTGGAATCAAATTATTAAATTTGAAATTGTTTATGCAGAAATAAAATTTTCTAGGATTAAAAGCACTTGGCAAAAGAATTTAAACGGTTTCAGTTGGGCTCACTTTATTCAAATACTTGGCAAATTGTTTAAGCACTTCTCAAAATATGCTTCAAATTTATTGCACGAACAACTTTTTTATTGGGAAATATGTAAATGGTTTTTGGTTCTAAGAATTTCCAAATGATTGCATACAATATTGAATATTTTACCACGAAACTTAAGCGTATATTCTGTTAAGCTCTTACTGAAAGCTGATGGGCGTGCTTGTCGTATTGTGTCTCGCCATTAATAATTGAAATTAATTAAAAAAGCGTAACGCATACGACATGTGGTCTAGCACCAACGTCTGTGCGCAGTCAGCAATAATTAACCGATATAAGTACAAAAAAGAAATGATGTAATTAATTGGAATATTCAGTCACTCGAATGCAATGATAGTTAAGTATTACCCGCCAGTAATACCCATTAAAAGTGAGTGCCAGCATAAAATTGGGTCATGCAATTAAGTGTAAGAGCAGAGAGGCTTATGGCATATAAATAAACTGAACGAGTGACCACTCGACAAAAAACTGTTCAACTTTTAGTTTCTCAAATTCAATCTAAAAACAATTGCATAAAATTATGCGCAACAAGGCGAGAAATTAGTTTTTTTTTAGTAGCAACATTTGCTGCTGTCAACGTTGTCAAGTGTCGTAGGAGGACAGCAGAGCTCTCTGGCAGACAACACGCTCCCTCTACCCTACTCTGCTCTACTTCTTGCCTCCCGCTGCTCTGCTGAGCCGACGTCCTAGTCTTTGGCTAACAGAAACGAGCAACGAGAGGCACAAGGCAAAAGGCGAGACGCATCGTTTGCAGCATGCCGCATGCAGATGACGACATTATCCAAACGCGAAGTGGCATGCCTACCCCCCTCTCTCAGCCCGTGTCCCGTGCGTGTGTGTGTGTGTGTGACTGCATGATGCTCTGATGAATTTCATGCCTCGCTTGACTAACATTGTCTTTTGTATCAGGCAATTTCTGTTGCTTTCTGTCTCGGTATTTCTCTCATGAGAGTCTGATTCTGATTTTTGAGTGCCTTAATTACCGAAGTAATCTCCAGTCGAGTTTCCTTCAACCGTTCCACTGTCTATCCCCAAAGTAACCCTTTGCTTTTTAGTCATCTCAAGCTGCCTGCCAAATTATATGCACAATTATGAGCAACAGCTGCCAGCCAAGGACAAGAAACGGCAGACACAGCCAGACTACGATGACGGCGACGTTGTTGTTATTATTATTGTGATTGTTGTTGCTAGCCAAAAGTTAATTTTAAAACACATTTCACTGAGCTCATTAAGCATACGCCCCATCCCAGAGCCAAAGAAACAAGCAGACCAGCAAAACCAGACTTTTGGCTTATTCAAATGACTTGAAAACATTGCGTTTATTTACATTTGATTTGCAAAAGGATTTATGTTGAGCAACAGATTGAGGGATATTCAAATATTTGCATAGTTTTTTTTCTTTCTTCTTTTTTTAAACTTGTATTTTATGTGATAAATATAAAAATGTAAATATGTATTCGTTAAGCGCTTGGAAACGAAAAAAACGAGCCACTCAAAATTTAAGTGTGCTCTTGAAAACAAATTGCGTATACGCCACCTGCTCCCCATGCTGAGTTCAGCCAAATTCTGCTGGCAGGTTCAATAGCGTTCGATGGCGTCTTTAATGGGTTTTTCGACTGCGCATAAAAAATATACACATATACAGAGACCGATTGAGCCGAAAAACCATTCAAATCGGGTGCATTGCACGTTATCAGCTATTGGCATTGGACAAAAACAGACACAGAAAGGAAACCACCAAAGCAATTTACATTTTGTTTACCTTTAGTCTCTCCCACACCCAAACTTTTTTTACCTTCCCTTTATATTTATCTTTTTTTTGGGCTGTTTAGCTGGACAGGTGCTGAAGCTTTCTTTGTAGACCTTTGATTCAGTTTTAGGAAAACCTGCTGGGCTTTTAATTTTATATTTCTCACTTCATTTGGGGTTTCAGCTAAATTGTTTGGCGTCGTTTCAACACTTTACATACATTTGCATAAACAAGAACAACAACAACAACGAGAGCTGCGAGTAGGCGCTTTAATAAACGACCTCGCAGCTAGTGACTAAACAAGCGAATAACAACTGAAGCGTTGCTCCATTAAAGCTACGTACAAACAACAACAAAAACAGTGGGAATATATAGCATACTTTTCTGCGTTCGAGACGCAATTGCGCCCAACTTTTATGGCCACTTTGAGCAGGTGAGTGTGTGTGTGTGTCTGTCTGTGTGCGTGCGTGTGTTGACTGTGTAGATTTCTTGTCTTGCTGCTGATTATTTGCAGCTTATTGCGTTTATGCGACGCTTATCACATTCGCATGAAAATCGCATTAAGTGTCGCCTCCCCAAATGTGGTAGGCGTCTAAGATGCCTACATAAAGCCATTCCATACCATAACTGTGATTTTCCTGCTGTCGTTACTGTCACACTAACTACTTTTGTTGTTGTTGGAGCTGCCGCTTCTTGGCTATTTACATAGCTCATTGTGTGGGCGTCTTCTGTTGGCTTTGCCTAACTGTTTTGTTGGCAACTGTTTGATTAGCCCGGTCAGCCATGTCACATGAGTAAATATACAAGCGAGGGGCGCTCGACAAGTTTTAGCCACCATTTTAACGAACTAAGTAAATTAATTAACTGATTTTAGCAGGTTTTGGAGTATCCTTAAACTATAAACTGTAAATTAAATAAGAATTAAAGTAAACCCTTTTCTGCCACGCTTTCTGACCAATATTGCTAATAAATTTGACCATTTGACAGTCAACCCTCGACCTTCGACATGTTTATGGCTCAAATCTCAGTGATTTTGTGCTTTGTCTTGTTTGGCAATTTAATCAAGGTCGCCAAAGGCCGTTAAATGTGCAAATATTTGTTTCTGGCCTGCCCCAATTGTATACGCATCTACATATATTGTGTATTTGTATATTTGTTTATATATTTCTATATCAACCATGTATACTCAAGGTTAGTTTACTTTTGGCTCTATACAGCGTATTTGCATAAGTTAAGTTGACGTTCGTTTTGGCCAAATATGCGTCTTTTGCTTATCTTTATGACCTACTTATTGCCTCATTTATTTATGAGAATTTAATGAAAACTTTCTAGCTTAAATATGTAAATTAATTTGAATAATTTACTGTCCCCCAGTGCCCAGAAATGTACAACTAGAGTGTGAGAGATATAAAGACAAGCTACACAGATACAGATACAAGCTAACATACACATGTATCACAAGTCATAGGAAAACCGAAATGGTGCTAAAATTGTGCCATAAAAATGTTGAGATGAGAGATAAAAATGCTTTTACGACATATCTTCATTTAATGATTGCTGCTTTTGCTCTCATAGTAATTGAAATGAATGTTCTAATTTTCATAAATATTTAACGAGCTTCATAGTTAGTGTAATTAGTTGGAAACTGTTTAAAGTTTAGTTACAAATGTGCAGAGCGTTAAAATATTATTTAACTATTTTATTAAAGTGCCTTTGATTAGAGGAAGTTTAAGGAGATGTCCCTTAATATGAATTGAACCCTTTTATGCCTTTTGGGCACCAGAGAGAAGCCAGATGAGATTTATAAAGCTCTCAGAATTAAAGTTTAAGCACAAAAACTTGTTACGAAATTGAGTTGTAAGCTGCTTTTATGGCGCAACCTGCAACTAAAGTTAAGCCAAGTTAAGACCGGTTGACTCGCAGACAACAGAGCAGTCAGCACAAGTCTCGCGTGGAGTCCTTTAAACGGTTATTTGGCTGAGGTGAGGACACACAGGACAGACACCCACACACATGCTTAGCTCTCAGTTTTATGCAGTGTTTAAACTGTCTAAGGCCGGATATTATGCAGATTCCTAGCATAACTAAGTAGTTCCAACTTTGTGTTGTCTGTTTCTTGTTATCGTTGAATATGAGATTAAAGTTGACACCAAGTGTATTGTCTTACTACGGACTGCGCCATTCGTGTCCTGCATACAGAGCCCAAAAAAAAGGAGAAAGAAGTCAAGTATTGAGTTTAGTACGTGCTGCTATCTTGGGCACAGTGCGTGACCAAAGTATCCAGCCGAACGTTATAACAATGCCTTCGGCCGACTGATGCGCTTTTGATAACTTGTTTTCTGCCTTTTCTACCCCAACTAGACTGAAAACTGTTTGTTCTTGTTGACAAGAAGAGACTTGAGACTTGTGACTGTGGGCATGACTTGGCGACAAGTTGACGCCATCAGGTTGATAAATAGTTTCACAGTCGTTAAGTATGAGGTATACGTAGAGCGAAAGCCTTGGAATTACACGCGCCTGTCAGCCGTAAGTTGATTGAAATTAAAAACAAGCTTCACGATTTTACACACAGATACACACAGCTGACACAATTGTTTGCCCGTTTATTTCTTTCATTCTCTTTCTCTGTCTCTGCTGCCAGCTGAAACTGAAAGACACCCACACAAACACACACACATGCGAATCACAGGTGCAAAAGTTCCCAGCTGACGCGGTTGATAATTTCTTTTCTGTTTTTTCCGCATTGCTTTAAAATTTTTTACTCGCCGCAAGCTCTTTAAAATTCTTCTGCTCAATTCTTTATACAATGTTTTTTTTGCTTGGTTTTTTTGTTCGTTTTTGCTGCCACATAAAATTTGATGCACTCGCAAGCGGGTAATGAAAATGAACATCAAACAGAAGTAGGGAATTCTACATAAAATTGTCTTGTTGAAATTACAAGATTTTACACTCAGTGCGTTGAATGGAATTTACGCACCGAACACCTGTCCACCGAGAAATAGACAAGAAGCTTTAAGATGTAGACTTGTGACAGGAGCTGACACAACTAGACAGCTTTCAAAATGCTTGCTTAGAACTTTCCAAGTTGTCATCAAGTGTTTGTAGTCTCGAAAAAACGGACTATACCTTCTGGAAAAGCTTGACAACTTTTTAAACCAAATTTTAGTAAATTTTGAGCTTTCAATTGGTTTTAAAGTGCTTAATATAACTCAACACTTGAGTTCTTTATTTTCTACAGCTTGATCACTGTTTTGTTAAAGTGCTTTATACGCTTTTTAATTTAATCAAGTCTTCTACTGACTAACAAGCTAATTTCTATTACTTTTACTCAATTAATTCCTGCTAAAGCTTTCAAGTGCTTTCGCGACTACTTGTTTTAAGTGATACTTGAACTTCAAAGAGCTTTAAAGCTTTCTAGTGCCTTTAAAAAGGTGTGCTTTCGAGCACTCAACTAATTTCAGCCAGCATAATAGACACTTAATCAATTTAGTGAGTCTGTTTACTGCTCATTTACAGCTAGTAGGTGATTTGCCATCGTCAAACATCAGCACAGTTTCCATGCCGCCCACGCGTCGTATGCGTAATAATTGAAAAGCAGCACAATTTGTAAACAATTTGTAGCAAATTGACAAGCACTAAATGGGCGTGTAAAATGCTGAGGACTTGAGTGCTGCAAAGTGGTGCACTTTTAATGATACATAGACAGACAAACAGAGTGAGAGAAAAACATAACGAGCCATCATCCATCGATGTTTACAACATTTGACCCTCGGCCTCTAAGCGGGCATAAATAATTCAGGATATTGAATAACACGGTCCCCCACTTGTCTGCCGACTGTCTATAGATATGGACACACGTGTGTGTGTATATTATGTTGTGTGGTTCGTTTTATGGCACCCCAGGGAAATGACGCCTTATGAATGTCATTTTAATATACACCAAAACTTTGGCAATATTGTTGAACAGTTGGTCACTAAATCTACGAGTAAATGCTATTTTTGTGACGCTTGTGTCTATTGATAGACAGAGCAAGTTATTCAAGCTGTTACACATGTGTGTGTCTGTGTGTGACTGTGTCTAAACTAACTATACGCTGTACACATACAGTTAGCATTGACTGTCTCTGCGTCATGTCTGAAATGGCACACGCAAAACTGTTATAGATAGACAGCTAGCGGCAGTTGGGGGTGGAGATAGGAGTAGAGGGAGCAATGTTTAACTGGGTGGATTCAGTGGTTGGTTGCTTTCATGAAAATGTGTATTTGACGTAACCGCAAAAAAGAAAAGCGAGAAAAAAAGCACATTTATCAAGTGGTTCGCTCAATTTGGCAATTCGATGCTTCTATTCATTTGATTCAGTTTACCATACTTTTTTTTTTGTTTTGTATTGATTTTGCTTTTTGCCAACTGTTTTGTAGACCAAGTGGCTCGGATTATGGCCAAAAATTGTTGGCCTGCTTTTAGGCCTTTTGCTGATTTGTTGGCGAAAACTTTAAAGGCACTTTGGCACGCTCTGCTAATTACTTGACGCTCATCATTGACGTCATTTGCATCCATTCCACTTACGAAACTTCTCCAATTTCAGTTTCACAATCACTTATAATAGTAGTCCCCTAGTCAATCCCTCTTTCTTCCCCTCTTAGCCCAAAACTTCAGCCTTTTGTGATGGCAATTCTTATGGCATTTTGTTGCCATTTTCTCAGTATATTTCTCTTTTTCTCCTCGTCTGTAAACAATGCTCAGATTGTGAGCAGTAGGGCAAACGAAGCCCACCTGTGCTTACCTCCCTCTGTACGTTTTATTTACGTTTTTGCATTGTTTATATATTGGCCTTTAAAGCAGTTGAGAAAAAATAACACAAAAAAAACCCTCGGTTTATTTTCAACCTCAACTTTTATGCGCTGCTCTGTTTGCTTTAACATTGAAAAACTTTTATTTTGGTTCACTTCGGTTCGGTTTCTGTTTTGGTTTGGAACGGACTTTTCAACTTTTCCTACCGTTGAGTTATTTGTATTTTTTATTCCTTTTCAGCTTTTAACCTTCCCATTGCTTAGGTGCAAATGACGCTACAAACTTTTACTCTCACTTTCTTATGTACATTTAAAGTATATAAATTATATCTTAAGGACAGCAGCAGTGGAAAAGTTCAATGTACAATTGACAACGTCTAGTTGCATTTTTGCTCCCAACGTCACTTAAATAAATAGCGTTTAAAAAGTTTTCCATTATAGTTTGTCGTCACTTGGCAAGTGCCATTAAAACTGCGGTGATTTCTTTGCAATTTCTAGTTTCTTTTGCGACTTCGGGTCGGCGAAAGCGATAACAATGGAGTTTACGACGTTACTTTTTATGGCACACGACCAATTAAAAGTTTGCAATTAACCAGCTAAGTTCAGCAGATCATTAAGAACATTTCTAAAATTACTTAAATAATTGGTTTAATTAGGTCTGCAGTAAATTAGAGGACTAAAATGCATGCAGTACAATATTAACTATATTTATAGCTTAAGGATTTTACTGAAACTTTTAGATTGTATAGACAAAAGTCTTAGATAAGTGTCTGCCAAGTTTGGCAGCGCTAACTTTAAGTTGAGTGCGTAAAGACTCTCGACTTTAAATATCAATTAAAATAAAAATTTGATAAAGCTGTCAAATACTTCATTATCTTTGTTTAATTCTTAAAAGTTTTATGACTAATGTCATTGCTATTGTTGTTGGTAACAATCGAGTATACAATCTGTCCAAATAGGGAGAGTTATCGGCTCTTATCTGCATCCATATACTGTCAATTGATTAGAATTGAGTGAGTTCCCTCACTGCGTTTGTCAAAATAGTCTATGGCTTAGTTTATTTTGGCATTTCAAATACAAAGCATTTGTTTTGTTGATTTTATTTAATACAAAAAATTCAAAATGTTATTCTTTATAATATGTCTTTCCATATGTTTTACTATATTCTTTGTCACATCGGCTGTGGTATTATTGCGAAGGCGACAACAGGCTAGACAGAATGTGGGCTATATTGTTAATCCAACCGGCGGTGAGTGCTTTTAACCTATTATCTTATCACTCGATTTAACTAACTCTATATTGTTTAAAAATCCACAGCACCTGCAGGGAATGCCCCGACGCATTTCCAGCATGCAGGTGTTCCTGTACAACATTACACACAAGGAGGTGTCCCCGTCACCCAGTACACCCAAAACGGCGTACCAGTAGTACATTATCCACCTCCAAGCTATCAGTCCATAGCAAATCCCTATCAAACATCAAGCCAAGTTTCAGTGCAATTGGTCTCATCACCAAGGTAAGACGTACTCAATAAATAGCTAAACAGTAGTAACAACTAATTCTTAATTTTAGCACTTACCCTTCGAATCCACCCGCCATGCAACAAAGAGCCGTAAGCGAGGTTGCTGTTGCTGTAGATGCGAGCGTCCTTCCAACCGCCGATGAGAAGAGAGCCTTGCAGCAATCCCACGCGGGCGCTGTGGAAACAGTTAGCCACATTTAGATACATTTTAAAAGACACTTTATAATATTTTGAATTTTAATTTTCAATGTATTCAAATTTAAAAGGCCAATGTCATGTATGGTCACTCTAACCATCAGCTGGCAAACTATCGATATTTCGAGCAGTCGATAACATTGTATTAGAGCTGCCAGATAGCTCGTTAAAGTCAAAAACAGATCGCAA
The DNA here is from genome assembly GCA_035046005.1 of Drosophila acutilabella. NCBI lineage: Eukaryota > Metazoa > Arthropoda > Insecta > Diptera > Drosophilidae > Drosophila > Drosophila acutilabella. Next base: position 10,726,089 of record JAWNOK010000024.1, on the reverse strand, counting down.
TATTAAGTCAATAAATAAATATATGCAAATATATTTATAAGCAAGATTTGTAGTTCTATTAATGTATTATCTTTCTAATCTTGCCGATAACTTCTTGCGCATAACTGTGTGATTTATTTTGGTGTGAATTTACAGCTGGCCAATCGATAACAATAGTCTGGCAACTCTACTACACAGCTCTTCTTTGGGCAAGTTCTTGATTGCAACTCAAATTTTCCACACGGAAAATAACGCTTTGTTTGATTTTAAATAAATAATAATTGCAAACGCAGTGACGTTTCAATTTAAACGCAAATACCTAGTAAAAATGTTGGTCAACGAAGCCAGACAAGTACTTAGCCGTGCCAGCTCCTTGGCGGCACGTCACCAGGTAAGCAGCCAGTGTAAAAGTTGCCTGCCTTGATCAGGGGGGAAGGGGGCGTGGCTGTATATGACAATTGCGAGAGTAGTATAATTATATAAGATTAAACGAAAATATTAGTAAAAACAAGATAATATGCGATAAAATGCCACCCAAATGCGCCGCGAGAATAACGCAACTGGCGATTATGTAAACGTTTTTTGCATTTGGCCCGCAGACGAAATTGTCATAACGTGAGCAAACCACTACAAATTATTGTCGATTATTTTTCACAGCTGCGTGCTATCAGCAGCACAACCCAGGTGGAGCAGCAGGCACAGCCCAAGGAGGCAGCCCAACCGCAAATTAAAAAGTTCGAGATCTACCGCTGGAACCCAGACAATGCCGGCGAGAAGCCCTACATGCAAACCTATGAGGTCAATATGCGTGAATGCGGTCCCATGGTCTTGGATGCACTCATCAAGATCAAGAACGAAATGGATCCCACGCTGACATTCCGTCGCTCCTGTCGCGAGGGTATTTGCGGTTCCTGCTCCATGAACATTGGCGGCGTCAATACTTTGGCCTGCATCAGCAAGATCGATGCGACCAGCTCAAAACCATTGAAAGTATATCCCTTGCCACACATGTATGTGGTTCGTGATCTGGTACCAGACATGAACAACTTCTACCAGCAGTATAAAAATATTCAGCCCTGGCTGCAGCGCAAGTGAGTATGAAAACGGACTGTGACTCAAGCTAGGACTTACAATTTGTATACTTTTTAGAAACGAAGCTGGTGAGAAGAAGGGCAAGGCACAGTACTTGCAGTCTGTGGAGGATCGCTCCAAGCTGGATGGCCTTTACGAGTGCATCATGTGCGCTTGCTGCTCGACCTCGTGCCCATCCTACTGGTGGAATGCCGAGAAGTATCTGGGTCCTGCTGTGCTGATGCAGGCCTATCGTTGGATTATCGATTCCCGTGATGAAAACACTGTGGAGCGTCTCAACAAGTTGAAGGATCCGTTCAGCGTTTACCGTTGTCACACCATTATGAACTGCACACGCACCTGTCCAAAGGGTCTGAATCCAGGACGTGCTATTGCCGAAATCAAGAAACTGCTTTCTGGACTTGCCTCGAAACCAGCGCCCAAATTGGAGACTGCCGCGCTGCATAAGTAGGAGGAGAAATGTTGTCAATCTTGAGACTCCTTGTTTGTGAATCCGCTCCCTTGACCAGTTCGCCACTGACAACGGTTGATAACCAACAAACTATTGTTTGCTTATTATGTTTATAATTTATTTAAGCTTAAAGTTAACGACGATTTGTTATTTACAGTTTGTAAAGGGAACCTTGTAGTCGCAAAAAGTAACTTACTAAACGGTGTATCTAGAAAAATGTGCGTTTTTATTATTCATTCAAGGAGCTGTTGGCGATGTCTCGTCATTCATTTGTATATCATCGGCTGAATAAAAATCCTGTGTAACAGGAATAACACGATCGTTAGTCTCATCATCCTCCTCATCGTGGCTATCTGTGTCCTCGCTATCATCATTTGCTTTGAAAATATCACAATTTATATAAAATCAATATTTATTTGGTCCCATTGTAGTCTTACCATCTTCATCGTCGGTCTCGATGCCGGGCATGGTGAGCACCTTGCCAAGTGGCTGTAAGTCTGTAGCGGCTGTCTTAAGAGATTCACGCTATCGAGGATTGCAATTAAGCGTAGCTCAGAATATATATGCGCATTTATCACATACCCAATTTCTGCGTTCATCCTCATAGCGTTTTGTCTGAACCTCATCGTCATTGGCCATGTCAAACCAAAAGCGATTGGCCACCGATGGCTTCAGACTTGGAAAGAATGGAATCATGGACATTTTGAAATCTCTTTTCTTTTCAGTTTTGTTGTGTGCAGTGTATCTCGTTTACTTTGTTTATGTACTTTTGCAGACAAATTCGGTTGTCAGTCTGGCAGCCCTGTTACACATACATGTGTATCGATAAGCTTGATATCGTCGGCAAGCGTCAATCGAATCATATTTATTTTCGTTGCTTGAAAGGTGAAAATTAAATACACAAACTATGATTGAAATAACATGCAACGATCGTCTGGGCAAAAAGGTAATGTAAAAACCATTCGAAAGTAACAATTAACAACGGGAAATATTTGCAATGCAGGTGCGCGTTAAGTGTAATCCAGATGACACCATTGGCGACCTCAAGAAACTCATAGCGGCACAGACGGGAACAAAGCATGAGAAGATTGTTCTGAAAAAGTGGTATACAATCTACAAAGATCCTATTCGTCTATCCGACTGTGAGTAGAAGAAATAACATATAGTTGTGTAAATAGTTTAAATAATCTTATGTCACTTTCAGATGAAATTCACGACGGCATGAATCTGGAGCTGTACTATCAATAGTTTTACTTGGGCCAAACACGAGTGAAATAAATATAAAATAACTTTTTTATTTTTCGCTATAAAACAATACATGTAGATATAAACAATTCAAAACTTTTTAGCTAACTAAAAAATGTTTTTTAATATTGCAAATACATATTTTGAATAAATAAATATTAATTTACGCAAAATACCAAAAGCGGAGCGAAATGAGCAAGCAGATGAGCCTAACGCAAAAATGAGCAGTTCAAATGAACTAACTGAGCGAGAGAAAGCAGTTCGTTCATTCAGCAGACGAACTGATTGCAGTTCATTTGTTCATGAACAACCAAATCTTAGGCATTCGTATTTTTTTGTTCGCTGGAATCGGACGTGTTTTAGTTTCGTTGTGCAGAGTCTATTTATAAAGTACCGCGAGCGTCGGGGAGAATAACAACTAGTGCAAAAGCACATTAAAAGAAAACTGTATTTTCGTGCTACACAAATTGAATGTGTAAAAAGTAAGAGAATTCATAATTTTTCTCTGACGCCTTGTGGCTGTGTGTATACGTGTACCTGTGGCGTTGTGTGTGTGTGCGATTCTGTCTGCCACTTTTTCCTTTAAGCCCGCAACAACAACGCCGCGCCGTTGTTTGGTGACGCAGTTGCGGGTCGGAAAACTTGTTTGTATTTTCACACTTTTTACCAAAATATAAGTGGAATGCCTAATGGATTGCCTTTTGCAAGGGGCGTCGTGAAGCATTTTATCGATTAACACCAGGCGACAGGCGTATTTGTTTATGGCGTGGCCACCCTGTTTGTCGGCATTGGTGCTGTTGTTTCTTTTCTTTTGCGTATGTGTGTGTGTGTGTGTGTGCTGATTGCGAATTTTTGTGCAATGCGTGATTGTGCACTGTGTTCTTGTTATTTTTAGCATTTGCTCTGCTCTCATTGCAATCTAATTAAAACTCAGCAATTGAGCTCATTTCCACACACTAACAACACGCATTGCATAATTTGTAATGTTAATGTTTTGGGCCAACTGCACGATTTATTTGTGAACCACTCGAGCGAGCATGAAAAAGAAACCGGCCATTGCGTACACGCACACACACAAGCAAACGTTCGTATCTTTCTGTGTGTATGTGTGTTTGCTTGCTGAGAGTTTCGTCAGAGCGAGTTTCATTAACAATTGTAGCTCATTTCTGACCCCCACCCCCCTCTGGCAGTTGAAGTGAAATCTTTCTTGTGTATTGTAAACAACCCACACCCTGTTACACATATACACACACAAGCGCGCATAAACAAAAAAAAAAAAAAAGAATTAAATTAGGAAAATGAATGTTATTTTCCCCCCAACATAAACCTAATGGGTTTTTTGGTCTCATTTGCAGTAAAACCTAATAAGTAGCAATGAGTGGAGATATTTATCAGATAGAGACGCGTCGGCGTTCCCGCTCCAAGACGCCATTTCTGCGCTCCAGCTGCGATCATGAGAATTGCGAGCATGCCGGCGAGGAGGGACATGTGCATCACAAAAAGAAGAAGCAATCGATCGCACCAAATGTGCAGTAAGTACCTACCAAACCCCACCCCCTACCCTTGCACACACATGTATCTTTCCACATTAACCCAAAATAGAACTTGCTTATCATTTGAAATATGGCGACGTTATCAGCCAGCAGAACATAAGAACTAAACCTTCGTAAAACCAAAACTACTTTTAATTAAAGATAATTTAAAATAGTCATTTTAAGCATCGAGCACACGCGAACGCTACTTGAAAACAAACGTTAGTTTTTAAAAGCAATTTAAGCGTCATAAACCTCAAGCACCACATGGTCACCCTGTTTGGGTGTGTGTGTGTGTGTTTCTGTTTATGTAGTTGCGTTGCCATGACGTCATCGGCATGTTATTCACACTCTGAGCGAAATTCATAATACAAAATGAGCAGCTGAAATCGCAAGTAGAACTAGAGATGAGCAAAGTATTTCACTGTCACGGTGACCTCGCTCAGGAGCAGTCACTGTTTTGTACTTTGTGATCTGTTAATTCTTATTAAATCTCAGAAATCAACCTCCTCACTATTGAAATTAAATTCCAAGAAAATGTTTGTCTTACATATATAAAAGTCTTAGATTAGTTTACTGTATCTTTTATCCCACTGCGCGTCACGGCTTGCCTACTGACTCAGCTCTACTGCAAATTCAAAACTTTGACAAGCCACTTTACAGGGTGCTCATAAAGCTGACTTTGTTTTTGGCGCGTAAATTGAATTGAACGTTTGTTTTGAGGCTTTCGGCGGTGTTTAATGGATCGCTGATCTTTTCAACGATGACGACATCGTCGCGTGAGGGGCGGAGGCAAACTTGGCCATGAGAGATTTGTTTTCACGTTTATAGCCACAAAAACCAAATGCCGTTTATTTTTTTTTTGTATTTTCGAATGAAGGTCAGACGAGTTTCTATTTGTAATTCATTTACGAACACGTTCCCTCCACTATTTTTGTAGTTTGTTTTGATTCACGTCTTTTTTTTGGTTTTATGTGATTTCCGCAAACATTACTAAATGATTTACATATTTGCAGAACCATTGTGGAGGAACACGTGGTGGAAACCCATACTACCAGCTGTAGTCGCAGTAGCAACAATAAAGCAGCGACACGCTCCAAGGGATTCAGCCAATTAGCAGCGGAGTATGTAAGTGGTGATTTCACACCCGAAACCAAGCGCACTCAGATGCCCAAAGGAGCTTATAATGCTGGCACTACCACCACCAAGTCCACGGTGACTACAATGTTCACCAACACCAGCAAGAGATTGGGCAATGCTCTGCACAGTCTGACGGCTGCCACCTCAACACCACGCAGCCAACTGGAGACCACACAGAATGTGCTCAACTCGGCACAGGAACAGCGCAGCAGCAAGAGATCAAATGGCAATGCCGATTTACCCCAAGATCATATTGCCTACTTGGAGTACAGAGATGCGGGTGAATACTGGAAGTGAGTAGGATCAGACAAATAGTGTTAAAGCTGGTTCCTTTACTAAACTTGCTCTCTTTTTGCAGTAAAACTCCCAAGACCGACTATACGTACTCGGAATTGTCGCCACACCGACGACAGCTGGCTCCTGGCATTGTGGCCATGCCGAACATGTCGCGTCGCAGTCTAGCAAATCATGACGAGCGTGTCGACTACATGGTTCAACAGAATCCCGCCCAGGAGGAGTTCATTCGCCGTCGCTATCAGGCGAAGACAACGCATTTCAATTACGATTCCAGCGATGAGGTGGACATAACGCATTTTGGCCAAAAGCAAAAGGATAGCTGGTGGCTGCTGCGATTCATTACCTTAATTGTTAGCACTGTGAGCAGCACCTGGAGTCGTCTAACCAGCATTTCGGAAACGGAAACCAATGCATATCACAACTACTATGCCCGGCAGCAGCGTCAACAACAACATGGACTTGTGGTTAGCAGTTTTTTGGGACTATATCGGTATATTTATGTGGGCATTGCATCGGTGCTCAGTCTGGACACTTGGCTATTGAAATCGGGCAATACGGAGAATAAAACTAAGAAACGTTTTCTCATCTTGCTGCTTATATTGTTGCCATTGCTGTTGCTAACGGGTGAGTTGAAAAACTAATGCAAAATATTCAATATAAAGTCAATTATAAATACGTGACATTGAGAGAATGTAGATAGCTACAGGTTGACCTTGAAGCATATGTGTATAGCATACATATAGCTCACCTTTAGCTATACACATGACGTCTAATATTTGACTTTATGCTGGAATGATACTTGCAAATATGTAAAACGATCATTTGCTGACTTTGCAAAAATTCTTCCCAAACATTTTCAGGTCTGTTCTATTATCTACATCCCAATGAAACCTTTCCGCCCAGCTCCCTCAAACTAAACACCTTTACCCTTCCCGAGCTACCCAAATTAGATGTTAGCGCCTATTTGAATACCGCTCAGTATGAATCTTGGCGTTCCCAAACTGTCGAACAGGCTGTGAAATTGCGCGATTGGGCCGATGATTATTTATTGTATCTGCGAAAGATTGGCCAGAATGTGGCAGACAGGGGACGCCAATGGTTTCAGACTCGTGATGATACATATTATGAGCGTGTTTAAAGAATATTTTCAACATTTTTGCAATCGTTTCGTTTACGAGCTGCTGCAACAGTTGCTCAACTAAAGTAAAGAAATTAAGAAACATAAAATGAACAATTTTCAAGTACAAATTATATAGCATTTTGTTTAGAAAGAACCCACCTTACATCTCAAAATCATCACAAATCCCTGCCATACCATCCCATACTGTCCTCTCATTACATACTACCAATACCACTCCCATTTCCTCACCTCTTACTCGACCTCTTAATGACGTCCAAGTGGAAAGAAGGATAGAGATCGCACCGCTGTTCGAATCTGCAGAATTTAATCAAGTCTACATAAATATATATATATATATATAAATCATTCTTTTTGTCCAACATTTGTTGGTCGGCAAACAAAATTTATTCGTTTATAAATTATTTTTCAATTTTGCCGTCAACAAATAATCATAAATTTTTTGTTGTCCAACAACGTTTCAATTTTTTGTGTAACTTTCATTCGTTTGCCTTTTGTAATTGTTTAAAATTCATAAATAAAAGTGTGCAAATAAGCAAATAATGAAAAGAAAAATCATTAAAAACAAAAATATAAATAGTTTGTTTTATTTGCCATTTTGTTGAATTATTAAAGAAACGTTTAAATCGTCATGAAATGGTAAGTAAAATGCTTAAAGAACAATATTAGTTGGCCGGCAAGAAGAATAAATGAAACCGAACAGAAAAATACTCTATCCTTCTGCACCTTTGGGTCGTCCCATAACTAAAACATATATCCCTCTGCCTACGATCAGAAGGATATATGTGTATATTCTGTTGTTGTGCCAACTAATGTTGTTTCTTTATGGCTTTCAGCTTGGTCCCAGTTGCCGCAGGAACAGCGCCTGGAGTATGTGCAACGCACGGAGGCCTTGTTGCCACTGCCATTGGCCTGGCTGGGGACAATGCGTGCTCGGCTGTGGCATGCTAGCGATGCTATCAAGTCTTGGGTGCAATTTCCGGCCGTACGATTGCCTCGTGAGGTTGAGGAGGCAGCTGCAATCAAGCTGCAGATGGAGCAAGTACAACAGAATATGAAAAAGTCACTGACACCGGAGGAATATGAGAATATATTGAATCATGTCAATAGCTATGTGCAACAGTTGGTGGCACTGAAGCTGCAACAGCAGGAGCAGCAGCGACAGGCGGCACAGCAGCAACAATTGTCGCCTCAACAAACTAAAATTATTGTACAACTGATGCGGGAGAATCTTCAGCAATTCGCTGAGCAAAAAACCCATTTTAGCGAAGAGCAATTAGCGAATCTTGCGTTGCAGTTGAAGCTGCAGTTGCAGCAATCCGGCGAGTGGCAGGCACAACAGCAGCAGATGAGTCTATCTGAGGCACAGCTGGCGGAGATTACGCGTTTGATCAAGGCCGAGCTGCAGGTGGAGGAGAAACACTATACGCTGTTGCTGGAGAGAATTGATTTGACAGCGTTTCTACGGCGTCTGCTGGCCTCTCCAGAGCTGACCGAGTTTGTAGGCGCACGCATTGGCCTCCAGCTGCCACAGGTGGCGGAGGGATCTGCTCAAGCTGTGGACACACAGCAAATTGATCATTTGAATCGGGAAATTGCTTTTATCAAACTAGCGCTGTCGGATAAGCATGCGGAGAATGCAGATCTGCAGCAATCTATAAGCAGCCTCAGGCTTACACAGGATGATCTACTCGCACGCATGCAGCAGCATGAACTGGCACAGGATCAACGTTTCAGTGGACTTCTGGCGGAGATTGAAAGCAAATTGTCGTCATTAAACGACTCACAGTTTGCGCTGCTCAACAAACAGGTGAAACTAACGCTGGTGGAGATTCTGGGCTTCAAGCAGGCCACAGATGGCAAAGTAGATGATTTGGATCTACAGAATTGGGTGCGCAGCATGTTTGTGGCCAAGGATTATCTGGAGCAGCAGCTGTTGGAGCTGCGCAAGCGCACGGACAGCAATATACACGCTGAGATCGAACGCTCCAGCCTGTTGCTGATGAGTGACATCAGTGAACGGCTCAAGCAAGAAATTCTACACTCAGTGGAGGTCAAACACAATGCTAGCATGCAGGTGCAAAAGCTGCAGATGCAGGAGGATGAGGTGCATCGTATTGTCAAGTCTGTGTTAGCCATTTATGATGCGGACAAAACTGGGCTCGTTGACTTTGCGCTGGAATCGGCTGGTGGACAGATTCTATCCACACGCTGCACAGAAAGTTTTCAGACAAAGTCAGCACAGATCTCGGTGTTTGGCATACCACTTTGGTATCCAACCAATACGCCCAGGGTGGCCATCTCGCCCAATGTACAGCCGGGCGAGTGCTGGGCCTTTCAGGGATTTCCCGGATTCCTTGGTAGGTAGAAATTGAGTCACTGCCTAGGCAACTACTTTGCAATTTTCCACAATTCCCTGCAGTGTTGAAGCTTAATTCGATGATTTTTGTCACTGGCTTCACCTTGGAACATATTCCCAAAATTCTATCGCCCACGGGACGAATTGATTCAGCTCCACGTAATTTTACAGTTTGGGTAAGTCACTGGAATATATAACTGTCTCGTAACCATTTAAATTCTAATCGTGTTTGTTGGCTGCAGGGTCTGGACCATGAAAAGGATCAGGATCCGGTGCTCTTTGGGGAATACGAGTATCAGAACAATGATGCTTCTCTTCAATACTTTGCGGTACAAAACATGGACATCAAGCGACCCTACGAGATCGTTGAACTGCGCATCGAGACGAATCATGGACAGCCAACTTATACCTGTCTATATCGTTTCCGCGTACATGGCAAGCCGCCCGCCGCATAAGGAGCTACAATAGTCATAAGTTCAGGATCAAGTCAGGTGTACATGTATATAAACAAAATGTCAGTGCCTTAAAAAGGAACAAAAAGGGAGTAAGAAGAACAACAATATAGATTAGTTAGGCTAGTAGCTTTTAAGAGTCTAAAATACTGTACAATTTGTAGATCGGACAAAGAGTCTTATATAGAATTTGTATATACTTATAGGTACAAAAACTTCAAGTTAAGTAAGCTCCTGTCTAAAACTATGCAGAGTCCTATATTTTATTTATTGAGTTAGAGATTTCGAGAGGGAAGTGGGAGCGAGTTGCAAGCTAATTTTAAACTGTTCTTTTGCCATTTTTTGTATACCGTTCTAAACTATAGTCATAGGCATAAAACTACTAACATAACTTTGAGCCATATGCTTGCTATACTTATCAAACTTAAGTTAAGTTTAAGTTCAATTAATGAATTATTTATAGTCTAATAGGAAACACTCGTAAAATTCAAGTGAATTATTGAAATAGATTTGAATTGTATGAAATTAAACATATCTCGAACCAACACACAAACTAAGTTTAGCACAGTGAACCCAAAAATAGTTAACTAATTAGTTATACCAACTAAATGCTATTGTTACACATTAAGTTCAAACTTTATACTATTTTTCCTACTACTACTTACTACTTACTAATTGTCATTTTGCTGTTTACACAACTGTTTCAGTTAATAATTTCAACTGAATGGAAAAAGTGAATACAGTTTTGCATCAGTTGAGGTTTTTTGAGTACAGTTTTTGCAGTTCTTTACTTAATTTTGAAATAAATGCGTTGCACAAAGAATATTTCAAAGACTTTTTAATATAAACGAACTTTAACTTATAATTGGAATACTTTAGCTGTATTAAAGTTGAACAATACTCTGTAAAATTATATTTAAACTCTACTGCAAAGCTAGCACCACTGATGCTTAAATTAACATCAATGTTTAGCCCAAAACAGATTTCAATTTCTACACGTTTGGCTGCACACTTCAAAATTTAATAATGTTTAGAGGGAAACAATTAGAGTTTGGCTCATTGTTTTCTAGCACTTGTTATAAATTTTGTGTTTTACACTAGATAAACTCATTAAGATATTAACAGGATTGCAATTAAAATGTATGTAGATACTGCTATTATACTGGCTGGCATTTCATTTGGAAATTTCATTTAAGTTTGTAATTTAAGTGAATTCCAGTCAAAAGCAAATGAATGTAATATTGCAATTGCAAAACACAGACTGCAAACAGTCTGTAACATAAGTATTTCGACAAATATAAATACACACACACACATACTGACACATGTGTCAGCCTTAAGGATGCTGGCAAAGGACTTTATATTTGGGAAACGAAGTCGACAGGCACGCACTTAATTAAAAGCCGCTGCTGACTGACTGACTGAGTGACTGACAGAATGAGCATGCTTGCTACATTTTGGGCCAAGGAATTGCTTGCAAAATAGATGAAATTGCAGTGCGCTTAAACTTATAGTGCGCCACGGATGGGGGCACAAACATGAAGCTCTAGGGTAAAAACATACCTTCTTTGACTCATCCCTGCTCCTCTTCCTCCAACAACTTTCGACTCCTTCTCCACCATCTTCGACGACATTAAAGGCATTGCTCACGTGTTTTTTCTACTCTTTCCGTCTCTTTCTCACCTGCTGTAATTACTAAATGACCCCCTTGGTAACTCTTTCAGTGGCTCAACGCCCACCTCAGCAGCATACATTCTTTCTACGTGTTTATTGCAACCTGGCTTTAATTGTTTGGGTCGCTTTGGGGCCAATATAGAGTCGTACTCGTGCTTGTTCTTGTTTTTGCCAAAACAGCTAAAAAACTTTGCATTTTTTCGCTTTTAGCTTCTCCCTTTTTGTGCTTTTCATTTTCATTTTTATTTTTGCAGCAGTTGCAAATGAAATTTATTTTGGCCTCATTAGATCTGTGTTGCCAGCCAACCCAATGCTCGTTAGTTTTAATATACACTCACGAAGGGTAAATTAAGTTTGGCATAATTAAAATCTACCTTAACTAGCTGATAAACATTTTTATACTTTCTTTGCCCACTTCCGCTAAACTGCTGATAAAATGAACCCCTGTAAATTTGATAGGCAGCCAAGTTACCACTCTTTGAAGGCGATGAAAATACACCCCAAAGCAATCGAAATTTAAAAGTCTTCAAAACATAGAGCTCCATGAAAGGGTACTTACAATTCTACTAAATTGAACGGCTCTATTTTTTATGTACTTTTTTTTGGCGCTTGTGTTTCAGCTAGAAGGTGAAAGCGTGTAGCAGATTTAATTTGTTTGCACAATTCTTGCCACACAGCGAGTGGCATTTTATTTGAGTTCAGCTCAAAAGCGAGCGCAGAAAAATGCTAAAGAAAATAAAATTACAAAATTGAAAACAACTTTAACTACTCAGAAAGAAAGTTTATTGGGTGAATTGGTGTGAGTGTGTGTGTGTGGGTGTAGCTGTGTGTGTAACAATTAAACAGCAGCTAAAAAATAGTGACTAATGAGAAAAGTTTGAAAGCAAAGGCATTAAAAACCAAAAGTATAAGAAGCTGCAAACAAAAATGAAATCGAATAAAATATATAACAAATAAAACTTAACTTCAGCTGTTGTGTACTTTAACAATTGCGTAGAAAAGAAAAAAATAATCCAATAAAACACAAGAAGTGTGGGCGTCATAAAGCGAGTTGGCTAAAACATTAAAATCGTTGTCTTTTGGCCCATGTGTTGAACACTGATATCGTTAGGCTTCTACTTCTGCTCCAGCTTCGTTCCCTGTTTCCTCTTCACAGTCAACGCTTATCAGCAGCAAGCAAATCAGAAACTTTGACACAACTTCAACTAAAGCTGATAAGCATTGAAAGCGCTCATAATATCAAATACTTTGGCCAAGTATTTTGCAATAACGATATGGAGGCTAAAACTTCCTGGCGACCTTTATGGGCATTCTGGGAACTGGGGAAACTGGGAAACTGGGACTGAGTGACGGCACGCGACTTAGTTTCAGTTGTTGTTTCACTTTGCTTTAATTATATCCTGTAAACAACACGCTTATAGGGTAGAATGAGTAGTTTCCATTGAAAAACCCATTCCCGTAGTCCTTCCTGACATCCATTTTTATCCTTTTATACTTTTCGTAGCCTACTTTTCAGCGTCAACTTTGTACTAGAAGCCAGCTTAGTCGTTCCTACCCCACTGCAGCTGATTCTCACTTGTTTTGCCTTTACTTCTACGCTGTGGCACTTGCTGCAAACAATTTGTCAGTGTGGCACACACAAAAAGTGGCATGCAACAATCAACATTAGATATGCGCATATTTATTTGGCGGCTTGCAAAAGTTTCACTTGAAATTTACAACTTATATGTCTCCCTGGGAAAGTTGGCAGTGCTTAGTTAGAGCCATTTGTTTGAGTTGTGGCCATAATTAAATTTGCAGTTTGCCAACTTAAAGATAATTTTACAGTCCGTTAAGCAGTGTGGCTGCAAGTAAACTTTAAAATTGATTTTCAACCATTTGGCTAACATTTGTGGCCACATTAGCACAACACACACACACACATGCTTCGACGGAAATGTATTTGCTTTGTGGCTCTAATGAAATAAACTTGTCACACTTTTGGCCATTAACTCCTTGCACCATCCACCTCCTCAGCTTGAAATCTTTGTGTTAACGTGTCTAAATGCCGTAGTCAAATGCAATAAATGTTGCCCACAGCTGGATGAATGAAAATTTTCATTGGAAATTAAATTACGCATGAAACTTGTTTACAAATCCAAAGTTAATCCTTACTCAGTCAGTAAGACAGACACACAGACAGTTAGGGAGAGAGTTAGGCAGTCAGTTCGTCAGTCAGTCAGTGAGTCAGTTCCGTCCTGTTTTGCTCACATTAACCTTAATTAAGTGACAAACAACATCCGTTGGAACGCTGCTCCCGGTCCCTGTCCCTTTGAACCCAGAAGTTCGACTTGCTCTCTCTTCATTTACAGGCAATTGAATTTTAATAGGATTTCGCTTTGGCCCAAACTGCCAGCCAAGTGACGCCTTTAGGGCCACGTTTCGAATAGCAGTATTGTATCCTTGCAGCTGCTTTTAGCCTCTGACTCCGTCTCCGTCGCACTCCTTTCCTCTTCCCTTCATTCACTTCCGTCGATTGTCAAGTGTCCATTTGCATATTTGTCGTTTCAGTTGCGCAACTTTTGCGCCCTTTGGCTTTTACTTATTTTGTTCACTCGTAATTCAATTTATTTGCAATGCTCGCAAATTTTTTTGGTGAAAGTTAAAAGATTTCTCCATCATATCGCCCCCCTTTTGTTTTAAGCTTTGTAGCTCGTTCTCACTCTGTCTCGCTGTCTCTTTACTTTTGTGTAAGGCATATTGAAGTTCGTTGCGGTTAAAGCGGCCACAAGCCAGTTTAAGGGGTCTTAACGCATCATTTAAGCTGCTGACATCTGACCCCAGAGGGCACACGGGGGCGAAGGGGAGTTATTCATGCCCAACAAGTAACGGTGAAGGCAAATGTCTAATATAGAAGTTCCCTTAATTAAAGATTAAATGTGCTAAATTGTGTGGCCGTTTTTGGGCAGCAGCAAAGTAAAAAAAAAATAACAGAAAACATGGCTTTAATACTCTGTACTGATTGTTTTTGTGCTGCTCTGGAGCAGCTGGACGGGATTTTCACATGGAAGCAGACAGCAAGGCAGTTGTCCAATCCATCCATCAATCAATCAATTACGCTTAGAAGTGCGTCAGTACATAAGAGAATGGCAATAAAACGTGCCTCGAGTTCGGTTTTGTCAGCGAAATTTACGACCAACTTTTGCTAACAACAATGAATTGAAATTGAAATGTAACGTTACGTAACGTAAAGTAACGTAACGTTTGTAGCACTACTGCAACTGTATCTTGGCCACCTTTAAGTTGTACACAAAAGTACACAATTTAGTACTCATACATAATTGAAAAGCTCAATTATTTCTTTTATGTGCAAAATTCCAAAGCAAAAAATATGCTGATTGAAAATTTATTTTTATTTTTATGTTTTATGTGAATTTTCTGCTTTTTATTTACATGTGTTGTCATTGACTTTAGTTGCTTTAACCGTATGTATGTGTGTGTGTGTGTGTGTGTGTCTTTTGTATAAATGTTGTGCTCATATTTAATGAATTTTATACAATATTCACTGAGTTTATTATTTACAGCATTCATTTATTTAACAGACATGTTGCTGATGCTCTTTGTCTGCCAATTCTCCACATCCCCCACATCCGTCAGCTGCACTAAGCTGCAAAACAATTATTTAACTGAAAAATGTTCATGCTGTCAGTTGGACAGCATATCCTGTATTCAAGTCGACAACAACAGGAGAGCAAAGCGAGTAAACGAGTAAATGTTTTCAAAATGAAAATATACTAAACTAAAATGCAAGCAGATAAGCCAACAATGATATTTGAGTGTTTAACTAAAAACAATATTTATTATTTGCGTTGTCAAATTAAATTAGTTTTAGTTTAATTGACTTTTAGTTCATAACCAAAGCAAAGCAAGAGCCAACATTTAAACTCAACTAGAGAAATCAGATTTTGTGGGCAGTGTGGCCATTCAAAGTTTCATAAATATTCGATTTTTTTCCTGTGATTGAGCCAACCTGGTAGCAATGCTTTTAAAAAGCTAAAATGCTACCACTGCCTGCAAACGCAATGCGGCTTTAAGTCGCTTTCCCAACAGCATGCACCACAATTGAGTGTGCGCCACTCAAAAGTATGCAACGATTTTGCGTTGCAGCGTTTTAATTGTGGCACCCAAAAGTATGCTGCATTAAATAATAAAATTCGCCTGCTGCTGCTGCTGCTGATTATTAACCAAAAATAGTTAAACCGAGCTGTGCAGCATAACTGTTAGTCGAGCACTCTTGCACTCATTTCGGTATTGCATTCTTACGCCGCTTAATCACAGCGGCCACAGTTATTGCAGCCGCATGGCTAAGAGCGAGTTGTCACAGTTGCGATGGCCACCACATCATTATGACGCTGTTGCGATACTTGAATACAAACATATACACACACAGACTATATATACATATAAAATGAGTAGATACATTTATATACATTGCGCATATAGTATCATGTGTGTGGATAAGTACCAGTACTCAGTACTCAGTACGCGAAGTCGGACTTCTCATGGCAGTGGCAAACTGCTGTTGTTGACACAATTCCGGGCGGTGATTTTGCTGTGATTTCTGCACTCCCATTTTATTTACGAGCTGGCAATTTATCGAAGTTGGTTGCCATATGCCGAGTATTTCTTTTATTTAAACTGTTTGCACATTGCCAATGTCACAATTGCGACGGCAGTTTTCAGTTTTTTTTCAGCATTTCTGTTATTCAGTTTGCATTTTGCAATGGCAGCAGCATTGTCCAAAGTTTATACAAGTCACCAATCAAAATGAGAATGAGAGAGAGAGTGAAAGAAAGAAAGAAACTTCAGTTTACCATTCGTTGTTGGATTTAATTGAATCAGCGTGTTGTTTATTAGCTGTCAAGCAGATCTGCATCACAGGAAGCACATTCATTCATTAAGCCAGACATGCAACGGATGCGAAATAACAACAATTATAATCTTGTTTTCTTCGCACTGCAAACAAATAAATGCATCACATGGCGTATGCGCAATTTATTTGTATGTACTATACACATACCTGCATTTTATTTATTTTCAATTGACCAATTACGAAATTGTTAACCACTACAAAGTGTCAATTTAATTATAAATTAATCAATTACCTGCAATTGACATTTCGCAATCATTTTAATATTTCAACTCTAGAATGCGCTGTCAATTGTATAAACGCTACACTCGATCTCATTTCAGCCAAGTAATTTGTGTGCACTTTGCCATAACTTTCATGGCAATTGAATTGCATTTGTATCTGTGACATTTACACAGATTTATGTGCCATAAAACAAGGACTAGACTCCCAACGCACCATCTACGCGAGTCCCTTGAATAGCGTTGCCTTTTTTTATGGCTCACAATAAAAAGGCAACAACAAGTCGCACATTTGTTTACTTCTGGTTCCAGAAAGAACACACAAAAAAAAGCATAAATAAATACAGTACATACGAGATAAATTTATTACAAGCTTGTGCTTTATGTAACTGCCAATAATTGTTGTTATTGCTGTTTGTTGGAGACTCTGCATTTGCTTAGCATTGCTCATTTGGTTAATTTGAATGGCAAACCCGTTAATGCAAAGTAAACAGAGTTGAATCAAATCTAAAACATCATTGTTTATTCAAGTTAATTGCGTACAGGTGGACCGCTAAATGTTTGCTTATTTGTTTATGGACCGACCTTTCATTAAGGGCCAGGGAGTTCAGGCAAACAACAGTAAAAAAGGGTCTGCCCTTTGGTCATTTGCCTCTGGTTATTGTGTGTGAGAGTTTTTATTATACTGGCGACATTCTAATTATGCTCAATGCATATTTTATAAGCCCAGTCTTAAGAGCTTTAGCGCAAACGACAGCTAAACCAAATTGGAAATTCCACCCGGAGATATTCTTATGCCATACACCTGTATACACCTGTAACTATGCCACTGCCGTGTGCCAGACTATTTCCGTCGAGTGCGGCAACCGCAGGTGCGCTTAAAATGCACTTTAATAAACTTCTTCAAAACGCACAAAGTAACGCTTTGTCTTAGACTTGAACTTAGCACGAGGGTGGCAATGAATGTTGTCGAATTTTTACAACGAAAAGCTGTTAATTAAAGTTGTACTTACCAGGGAGACTCTGCTGCAGTATTGACCTGAAAGTATAGAATTTAAGTTAATAAATAATTACTTTATTTATTTTATTTAGAGCATAAAAAGTTAGATAATTTTATGTTTACAACTCAACTGTTTTCAAATTAAACATTTAAAATTGATTGCATACTTTCAGGCTGTCTTTAAATTGCATATAATCAACAATTGAGTACTTTCAATAGATTCCTCCACTTCAGAATACTTTTTAAGCCACCCTCCCACTGCTGGTAAATTGGAACTGTTAGCCGTCGGCTGATACAGCTGATATGACGGCTGAATGCCGATGCCAATGACGCTGCCGCTGCCGCTGCCGCTGCCGCTGCTGCTTCCGATGTCTTAGCGTTAGCCTTGCAGTTGGCCACTTGGCAGCTCGCTTGCCTTATAATTGCCATGGCAACTTGCAGCGCGCTGCTTGGGAACTTTTTGCATTTTGCATTTTGTCTATAGTTACCAAACGCTGTTGTTATCAAATTGCTTTTAGTAATCTCTCATACTTTCTTTTGCTTAACTTGCTTCTCAAACTAATTTCTTTTATTTTTACGCAGAGTCATCTAATGGTTGCCTCTTGCTTTAGTCTAACAACACGATCCTTAATTGCAGGTACTTTTAGATAAGTTTTTTTTTATTTTTATCCCTACACTTTGCTGTTGGAATTGCAATTACTGCTATTCTGTTTTCTTTGTAATTAAAATGGGCAAATGATTTGATTTCAGGTATACACTTTTAATGCGCATTTTTCTTTTAATCAGGCTCATTGCGGGTCATTTTCAAGGCAACAACAGGGCGATAAAATGAGTCTTTTTGTGGAAAATGAATGAAAAGTTTTGAGAACGATACAATTGGGCGTTCATTTCATTGTTAGTTTACACAACTTTCCAAATGTTTGTTTGTCAACTTTTCCGAAAAACTTGCCACACTTTGGGCACTTTATTTTATCATATTTCCACGCCTTTGTTTTCACTTTCACAATGCACTTTAAAAAGTAAACAATTTGCCCTTAAATTGTTAAATATTTTATGAAAAATAAAAGTCGAAATATGCAACAATTTTTAGGTGGATTTGTTGGCTCAATTGTTATGCAGATGTGATACAACAAAGCCATGTTAATTCAATTAAATGCAGCTTTTGCGGTAAGCTGGCCAAAAGTAAATTGGCCTAAAACTGGCCCAAAATGAATGCAGCATGCAGAGTGTTTTGTATTGTTTGCATTTCAACCGGACAAATCTGGCATTAGCTCTTTCAATGCCATTGACAAGTGTCTGCTGTGGCAGCAACTGAAACGGCTGCTTGCCACAACGTTTGCCAACTAATTTGCATAAAGTGAAAAGTGCTGCTGCACAGTGGGGCAAGTGTGCGAGCAAGGGGACAGTGGATGGGGTGTGTCAAATATACGAGTACTCGTATTTTAAACATTTTAAATATTTACATACGGCATTTGCATTTACAGGCCCCAAGCAATGTTCTATCTCTTGACCCTGTTCCCCGTCCAGTGGGGCAGCAAGTCCTTTTCTCCATTATCCTTTAGAAAAGGGAAAGGCAACTGCAAAGGAAAAGGCTGTCCTTTAGAATTTATAATTGTTATTTAATTTGCATAAACTTAAGACCTTCTTAACCCTCAGCTAAAGATATACAAAAGCATACACATGTCCAGTAATATGAATCATTTTTATGGCCTTTCTGAACGACACACAGCTGAGTTTCCTTAGCTAATTTATAAATCTTTTGGGCAACTTAAATTTTTACAAACAAATTTATTTGAATATTTATGGCATAACTTTGTGACATTTTCTTTTAGTGGCGTCGTCGTCGTCGTCGTCGTCGTCAGCCAAAGGATTTGTATGAGAATCATAATAAATACGATTATTATGCCTAATAAAATGAAACAAAGGCATTTGACAGTTTTATTAAATTTCACCCGGACTTGACCTCCAAGTAATTCATAGCCAGAAAATTTATTTACTCGGTTGTTTGACTGTGGCTTAGAGAGTGGGAAGTCTGCTGTTCTTAGAATTGGTTGCTTTAAAACAATTACTCAAGTGATTTGCTTTTTTTTTCTTGTTTAGGGCCCACCCGGCGGCAAATCCCATTTCGAATTTCCAAGGAAATCGTCAAGCTGCCTACAATTTGTAGATTAAAGCGCAACGAGAATGTTTTTCTTAAAGAAAATCACAATTCTTTTTTAAGTGTTGAATTGTGAATGCGATTTTTTAATGTAGATTGAAAATTAGGCCTACAAATAATGCAGATAATATCTTTAAGTGTTTAAATCAATTACAAACAAAGTTAACACTATCTACTTAATATCTTAAATACTTAATTAAATACTCCTTTAAAGCCTTAAAGGCTTAAATTTCTATTAAATCTGGTCTTAACAATTTAAATTCGTTTAGATATGTTAATCTAAGCCACTCAATTATGCTTGACAAATTAGTCTTTAGAATTTATTAAATTGCCAGTGGATTAAATAAAATAAATTTGTAATTGAATATTTTTTTTATCAAAGCAAATTTGTTTTTTGATAAATTTATGCAAATATTTTATTCTAGCTAAATTATTATGGGCATAAAATATGCTCAACAAAATATGTCAAGCTGTTATGACTCAAAATGCCACAAAGTCAGTCCATATTGTTGACGCCGTTGTTGTTGTTATTGACTGGGTGGCAATTGACATTTTTCAGATGTCAAGCCACATTGATTTCCATTTAGTTCACTGAGTTTTTTTTTGGTGTGTGCGTGTGTGTGAATTTGAGTGAATACCAGGAAGAGATCGATTTGGCAATGGTGTTACATATTTATGACATATCTATGCCATATATCATATGTGCCAGAAGCCCACAAGTTGGATAGAATCTACGCACATGTAAGTGCCAACTGTTGCGTATATAATTTGGCATAGCATAAATTTATATATTTGATACTTTTGTTGGTTGACAGCGACACTTGATGAATTTGAGAATGAGATATGAAATTTATAAAAGAAATTAGCAGCTAAAAAATTGAAGAATACATGTATTCCAAACACCGACTGATAGCAAAAAGCTGAAACGCAAGGCGGCAGAATTGTTGACAGTAATCCTGACACAAACACGCATTGTCATGTCTAACAAGCGTCAGTCTCAGTCAAAGTCTCAGTCTACGTCTCAGTCACCGTTTCAGTCTCCGCTTGTTCCTGTCTCTGTCATCGCTTCGCCTGTCAGCCAGTCAGTCAGTCTCAGTCAAAGTTATGTGTGACAGCATATATTTACAGAAATGTATTTAAACATGGTTTGCAGCTCGCTCAACTGTTGCCATGTTAACGCTAATGTGTGGCAATCTGCCTAAAGGCAGCCCACACTGAAAATTAGACGCAAAAAAAAAATGATTGCACTAAGCAGCATCGTTTTAATGCAATTTACGTGTCGTCAGTCACACACTAATACCAACACACACAGTTAACAGTGCCCGTTAACAGACTGTTAACAGCATCTCACAGCTCATTCATAAAAAGTCAGACCAGAGAGCAAATCAACGCTCTCAGAGCGCACACAGAGAGCGCGAAAGAGAGAGTTAGTGAGAGATGCTGTTGCCTTAATGCTTTTGGCCAGCATATAAATGCTTATTGCACAGCATCAAGCGGCAACAGTGGGCGACGCAACGTTGAGCCTGTGTGACGTTTCCTTTAACGCAGTTAATACGTATCCGCCGCGTGTGACAGTCTGTCACAGTCACTGACACATATAACCCATTTGCCAGACTGTCAGTCAGTCAGTCAATTCGCCTGTTCACGTAAATTCTGAGTGCGTTTCTGTCGTGTTAAGTGTAATGAGTAAAAACTTGCATTTGTTTAACAACAAACTTGAATTATTTTATTAACATGAAGTTTTAATTAAATGCAAACAAAATGTACACTTCTGTGTGTGTGTGTGTGTGTGTGGGTCCAGTCTGCATTTGAATTGAATTTTAATCAGTGGCTGGACATGTGAAGCGGAAATTGTGACTAACTCAAAGTGTATCAAATATTTTCCATACGCCACCAACTAATGGAGTTATGTCTGACTTCTAGCATAAAGTCTGAAAGTTCTAAACTAGCTTCACACTCAGCGCTTTGTTTTTAGCGACACTCAAGTGTCTGGCAGTGAGTGAGTGAGTGTGTACAAGTGTGTGTGTATATGTCTGAGTGCGTATGTGTGTGTGTGTGTGTCCGGGCATTGCGCTAATTTCTCACACTTCAAACGTCTGGCAATGAATTTCCGTTTTGCCTTTTACGGGATGCTTTTACTTCGTTCACGTTCTGATTTCCTGCTTTTTGCTATTTTTTTTTTTCCTTTTTGTTCTTTTTGCTTTTGCTGCTTACTTCCGCATGCCGCTGGCGAATTGTTTAACTCAAGTGTTTTGTGTTTGTTTCTGTCCTTTATCACCATACTTCGCTCCTGTCTCACTTTCTACCTTGCATGCCATTCCCTCTGACGTTCTGTTGTTTTGTAGTCCTGTCCGCCTCTTGTGCCATAAATTAAGCACACTGACAGTGCATTTACCTTCGTATTGTTTGACGATAAACACTTTATGCGAATTTGAGCTCTGAATTAGCGTTCTCGCTCTGATTCCCACTCTGAAACAGTGTGAGACTCTGACAATCCATTCAGCGCTATGGTTTGATGAGTTATGAGCTTCGCAGGGCCAGAAGCGATGTTCACTTTGCTTAATTGTCTGAGCAGATAATTATTGCGTTAGCAACTGATCAAAGTTCCTATTTATATTCAAAATAAATGCCACCATCAACTGCTGTCAGTAAACAGTTGTAAAAGGAATATATAATGAAACTTAAATCTCAAGTGGGGATACAGAATTTATAAATCAAATCTTTAGTACATAAATTAGTAAGCATAATCAGTGATTCGTAATCGTAATCGTTGAAAAGACCTTGACTAACACTTTCAATGTTATCCAACGCTTTGCAAACGTTTTGCTCAAGAGCAAGCACTTGAAGTATTACAAAACGGAACCCACACCGATTGCTTCTGATTAGTTAATGGCGTTTATTTCATTTCAAATTGTTTGCTACACTCTGGCAGCTGCCGCTTTGGTGTTGCTCTTGTTGCTGTTATTTGGCTCAATTTTCTGTTCGAGTTACGTAAGGCACGTAGAGTAAAGGCGAGAAAACACTTGTTGGTTAGATTGGTATTGCTTAGATTTTAGTTGGGGTTGCCTGGCACGTAGCACGTAGGGGGCTAGGGTCAAATCACAGTTGTGCGATTACCAACTCACTATGAATGAATTGAATACTATAAGCAATGGGTATGGTAATTGAACATTAAAGTAACGGCGGGTGGCAAAATTGGCTTTGCCAAACAGCGGAAATAGGCTGCAGTTAGCAAAATGTTGCCTACTTTTGAGGGCACTCAAGGAAGGCTTTAAATGCAAAACGTGTTGGCTACCTTTTTGGGGGCTGCGGAAATAGCTTCAAGTTCAAAATGGCACTGCCTACTTATGCGGCCAGTTGTAAAATAATATATAACCCCCTCCCCCCCCAAAAATAAAACAAGTGGCCTGCTTTTGTTCGCAACAGCAACAGAAGCAGCAATAAATTTGCCACAGCGCGCGCAAGTTTGTGAGTGTTGATATGATAAAAATAACAAGAGAAAATCTTACAGCCAAACGACGACTGCAACACTTGTACCAGAATAAACAAGCATAACAACACTAGCGGCAGCTGTAACCTGTGTGCGCGAAGGTTGCGTGTTTATTTTGCCAAGAATGTGCGACTAAGTGCATGAAATCCAAGAGCAAGCAAGATTACAGCAAGAAACAAAAGAAGAAACCAAACGAAACCAGACAAAAACCAAACGAAACATAACGCAACGTAACAAGAAACGAAAAGTGTAAAAGGAGAAATAACAAAAAAACGAAAAACAAAAAAAAAGAAATACGTTAGAGTAAACGTCAAATTCCAGCGGGATTTATTAGCTACAAAGCGCGGGCGGAGGGCGGAGGCAGCAACCATGACAAGCATCAATTGTGTGTGGTTTTGTTTGCTACTCTGCCACAGCTGCAACATATTTGGATTACTGCGTCTCGAGCAACAGCACCTGGTTGAGGGTGAGTCCTTAAATCTTAAAGACATTGCCACATGCATACATTTATTTTATGGCCCCCAAAATGAAATCTGTGTCAAAACTCAAATTGTATTTTATATATTTTTCCATTTGTGCGATTTGGCATTCAACATTTTATGTCATAATGAGCACAGCCTTTTGATTTAATGACAAATGTCATGGGCTGCCATAAAACACAAACACACACACACACACATACTCCCTGTTGTGTGTGTGAGTGTTTACGTTTTATGCGCGCTTTTGATTTATTTCCAAGTGCTTTTCATTTTTTATGATAATTTATCAAGAAAGCGAACTGGCTTCGAGCTGTTGCTGCTGGTTTATGGCCAACACGTTGCATATCGCAACAAAAAAAGGTGGTAACAGCCTGCTGATTGCAGCTTAGCCTCGAATAATACGCCACAAAATGGTTTTAGACCAAGTTAGTAAACCTTCAAGCAACAAACACAACTTGAATACTTAATGCCCAAAAATAAACAAACCAAAAAATAGCCAACTCAACCCAGGCTTATTTCGCCTTTTTGCCATTCTTTACCCAACCCCCCATCGTGCTTGAAAACCGTTTAGCTTTGCCCTTTGAGTACTTTGAAGAGCACGACGATGACTTCAACTACGATCTGGACGAAGCACAATCCCAGGCCAAATACGATGCACGTCTGCTGTCTGAGCAAATGCTGAGCGACGCTGAACTTGAGCTGCAGCAAAGAGCAGACACCGAAGCTGGCATTAGCTACAACTCCGATGCCAACGCCAACGCTAACACCAACAGCAATGCTGTCGTTGATGCCAACTCCAATCCAAAGGGTAACTCGCTGTCTGACACGGACAACAGAGCGCAGTTGGCTGCTGACTCCTCGGCAGCTGAGGATGACTTGGAGCCACATAGCAGGGCTGCGGCATGTTTCACAAATGGCCACAAGTACACACACGGACAGAAGGTAAGCGGTATTAGTGTGTGTGTGTGGTATGTGTTTGACTGTGTGTGTCTATCATTCTATTCCCCTTTGGCTTGTGCAGATTTGGCACACCTGTGCGCATTACCTGTGCGAATATTCATATGCGGTTGTGGTCGCATTTTGAGTTTAGTACTCTGTCAGTCTTGGCTTTTATTGTTAGATTTATAGCACATTTAATGTTATTGCTCTATTTCTTGACATCAGAACTTAAGTTATTTGTCTGCAGTTGATGCTGCACTAAGAAATGATTTGATTTAAAAGGTTTCCTTAACTAAATTTAATAAAAAGATTTAAATGTAAATAAGCTGTTAAATATTGTAATAAAATAGCTTACACTAAGCTGTCTATGTTTCTGGCCAAAACACACATGTGTACACCTGTTTTACCCATTTCAAATTAAAGCCATTCGACTGCTTTTTTTGGCTGTTAAAACCAGCTAACAAAAACTCTATTTGTGTGAATGAAACTCTACAAGCAAACGTGACATTAAAAAACCATGTTTGAATATCATTCACCTCCACTTTTTTTCTGTTTTTTTTTGGAGATTTGTTTAACCCATGTTTGACTGTTTTTTCTGCTCTGGTATTAAATAAACTTTTTTTTTTGTTGATTTCTCTTTTTTGTGGCAGGTGCCGCGTTTGGATGCTTGTGAGGTTTGCCTCTGCATGGACGGTGAAATCTTCTGCTGGTGGGAGAAATGCGGTTAGTTTTTGAATTGAGTTTTATGAGTTAATACACGAACACGAACACGAACACTGAAAATGTAACCAACATGAACACAAACATGATGCATACAAAAGCTAGATGAAAGTTTCTTTGGTCGTTCTCTGCTTTTGCAGATAAGGCGAATGTAAACAGCGCACAAACTGAGGGAGACTATTCAGATCCGTATCGGCATGAGACCACAACGCGAAAATCAACAAAACTGCATAAAACTGAGAGGAAAGTTGGCAAGCGGCATAAGCATCATAAGAATCAAAAGAATTTTAATGACTATGAAGTTTACCATAGCCGACAGCAAGCGTCGGATTATAAAAAGCCAGACGTAAAGCAACAAAAACAAAAGAGCAGCGATGCCAGTCACAGCAGCGATAGCGACAGCAACAACAACAACTACAATATAATCAAGCAACATAAACATGAGCAACAGCAGCCAAAGTTGGCAACGTCTGCGTCACAACAACAGCAACTGTTGCCAAAGCCACAACAGCAGCAGCAGCAGCAGCAACAACTTCATGTGGTGGCTGTAACAGCTGTTAATCAGCCAGCGAAGGAAGCACATTATCAGCACCAATTGCCAACGTCTCAGCAACAGCAGGAACAGCAGACAAGACAGCAACACTTGCACAACCATCAAACGCATTCGTCCAGCAAGATTTTAAATTTTCCCGAAAACTTGCCGGCTTTACTTTACTATGACTACAAGACGGAGGAGCATGAACATCATCAGCATCAGCATCATCAGCAGCATTTGCTGCACGAAAAGCAGCGACTACAACAGCAGCAACAGCAACAACGCTTGCAACAGCAGCAACTGCAAAAGGTTGAGCTCGGCACTGACTTGCGAAATGATAAAAACTTTGATGGGTCGGAAACCGACAGCGATATTTTGCCCGAGCCACCAACAAAGCGACCCACAAAAGCAACAACAATAGCTACATCTACAACCAGTAGTGGCAGCAGCAGCCCCGGCAGCAGCAGCAGTGACAGCAAGTCGACAACAATAGCTGTGGCAACAACAATTGAAATGATGACAACGCCAAGGAGCGAGCATGCGGCCACAGTGGTCGCCATGTCCCAAACAAATGTAAGTATTAAACCACTCGAGCAATAGCAAATTTCATTGCTTGCAGTTTTGGTGTCAAGTGATTGCTGCTGTTTAAATTTTAAGATTGTGCTTTTCTCTGGTGCTTCAAAGAAGTGTTTGAATTAAAGAAGAACTGCAAATTCCCTTTATAAAATGTATTTCTTTTAGCAAGAAATCTAATACAAATTTATTTTGAACCAAGCTCACAAAGTTCTCGTTTAAATCGCTCAACAATTGACTTTTCTTCCGCTGAAAATTCCCAAATTCCCAATGCCATATCCCCACTCAGCTGCAGGTCAGTAGAAATATGGGTATTCCTGCTTCGACTTGCTGAGCAAAACCATAATTTGCAGTTAAGTATCGTCCAGTTTATGGGACATTCTGTGGCGCAATCTGTAGTCCGTTGCTTTATGCAATTGAATTTTTCATGCACGACTTGTTTTATTATTTATTTCAGTTTAATGCTTGTGAAAGATTCCCAGCTAGAGCAAAAACAAAGCAAAATAGAACGAAAAGTTGGTGAAGCTTATGAAGAATATTTAGTATCCATTAGTCTGGGCACTCAGTTGTGGGCGTTGTGGTGTGGGTAACCATTAAATTACGTATACGTATATGTATATATATTTATTTTAGGTGGAACGAGTGCCGCATGAGGCTGAGGAAATTGAGGACACTGACGATGCATTTCATCGTTGGCTGACATCGACGGAACTCAATGTTGACAGTACAAACACGCTTGACGATAACATGCCAGCCGTTGCTGTTGAGCAGGAAACGGCAGCGTCAACAATAATCGATGATGTTGGCGTTAACAGCAATGGCAGTAGCAGCAGCAGCAGCAGCAGCAGCAGCAGCAGCGACAGCAACGCTGTCAAATCCAAAGACAATGGCAAAAGGCACGGCAACAACATAGCAGACAATGCGGATGCTGTGTTCTTTCGCAGCTCCTACAATGATTATAGCAGTGAATTCAATGGCAGCGTTGTCAATATTGACATTACACTAACTGCAGTCGATGTGCATCCACAGCAGCGGCCACATCAACATCAGCAACAGAAACAACAACAACAACAGCCGTTAGCTGCTGCCAATGGGCAAACTGATTTAATTGCAAATGACAACCAAACGTCAGACGTGAGCGTTGCTGAAAGACAACCAACAATGCAGTCAACGCCGACAGCAGCAACAGCAACAGCAACAACAACAGTTATGCCATTGCCAGCTGCGGCTATCAGCAACAGCAACAGCAGCAGTGACACTACTGACACCAGTGGCAGCAATCAGCACAGCGTGCCGCCGTACACGTTGACAACGATTATAACAACAACGCCATTAGCCACGGGGCGTATGTGCAATGTGTTGGGTAAGTTGCTAAAGTCAACAAATGATTCTCCGACTTGCTGTAAACTGTATCTCTCCCCCCCACTCCTCACATTTCTAGGCAAAATGTATAAAATTGGTGAGGTACTGCCCCAGGAAACTGGCAACTGTTTGCAATGCATCTGCACCGATGCGGTAACGCCCGATGAGCTGCCCAGTGTCACCTGCAGTCCGCACAATTGTCCGCCGCTGGTGCTGCCGGATCTGTTCGATGCGACTGGTTACTGAGGTTACGGGTATGTGCTGTAAGTTGTTAACAACCAAACTTAATTCGATAACGTAACGTAGAGCAAAAGTATTCGAAAAAAAAATAAATACAAAAATTGCAAATTAAAATCAAAAATGAAAATTAATTGGAAACGAAAATATATATAATAAATATATATATTTAATTGAATTTTAATTGGACTTGAATAATTGTGGGCATACATTAAAATTTTCAACTGCAGCCAAAACTACTCGTATGAAACTAATTAAACAAGTACACACACACACTCACACACACACACAGACACACACTCACTCAACTAACTCAGCAATCGCTATATAAATTTATGGATTTCAATGTAAAGCCCTCCCTGTGTCATGAGTGCTATTTCACACTCACTAAAGCAAATACTTACAAAACCTATCAACAGTACATATAAACACTCACGCGCACACACACACACACACACAGAACCACACACCACAAATATATATATGTAGCTGTGTGTGTGTGTGCCATAGTGGAATAAAGAGCAATTTGCTGAGAGCAAATTCTAGTTTTTAAGCTGAAAGTTTATGCATTTTACAAAAGCAAAAAAAAGTGAAAAACTTGAAAGATAAACTAATTATCGGCATGCCGAAGTCTTAATGCCCTTGCAGAGAGTATGCTTGCAAGAAGTTTCTTTATAAAAAGGGATAAAATTTAAAAAAGTCTTTTAAACCTACTTTCTTAATAAAATTTCTGATTTTCCTTCCAAGCGTCACAAAGTTCTTATTAAACTACATATACTCTCTGCACGGGTATGCTCTTAACGTAGTAAAGCCTTTCCTCATGCCCTACTCTCCCCCTCAATCAATAAGATGAATGTATACACGATTAGAAATTTTAAAGAATTTATAGATGTACTTAAATCCCACACTATGTAACATTAAATACCTATAATATACACACACACACATTTACAGGTCAAATAAATATATATATACATATACACTCTTGAGTTAATGGAAATGCCACTTCGTATCGTAGTTTAAGCAACAAATTCATAACGTAAAAAACTGAACAATGACAAATAATGTATTATGTATAATCCTTTGCCGACTAGTTTAAGCTAATATTTCCTTCCCTTATTTAAGTCATTCAATTAAATAAAATATTTATTTTACGCTTAACAATGTTCTGTAACCAGTTCAAAGTCAAAGGAAAGCTTGGTTACAGGGTATTTGGTCGTGCCAGTGCGACTAGAGCATTCTTATGAGTTTGTCGCTTCTTCTAGGAATTTTGAAAAGATACGTAATAATTTAAAAAACAATTTAAAAATTACTTGCAATTCTATGGTAAGTAATTCCATTTTCTCAGAAGAAAGACAGCATATCCTGTAGTTTTAAATACCAAATTTAAATATCAGCTAGTCATAAATCATTGATTTAATTTAGTTCTTAACTCTGCATTATTTCCGTAAGCAAATAAATACTTTAGGCGTGATAACAATTTGTTCACTTTAAAAATTGTAATTTAAGCAACAAATAAGCAAAAATACATATTAATATAATACTTGAAAAGTAGACACAATTATGGATATTAGATAACAAAGTGAATAGGAACTCGAAATTTTATATAAAAAGCTGTCAAAAAATTAAAACTTTTGAACTAAATTCAGTGAATCAAATTATATCGAATAACCAAAATAAAGGCGTGTATATTTATAAATATATGATAATTTATGTACTGAAAAAACTACAAAAAACCAACTTCGGCTAGTCGAAGAATAGAATTTCACATATGCAAATACCCTGGCATAAAAATAAATGGAAACAAAAAGCTTTTATTGATTTAGCAAGGGTATCAGTAATAAAATGAGTACTCAACTAGAGAGAAGAATAAAAGCAAAATGATCAACTCGAAAACAAATTGAAATCATGTAATCGTAAAGCGTAAATCGTAAATGGTAAACGTATTTAAAAATGTATACAAAATAAATAAATATTTACGAATATTGTATCGTATAAAATGTACTTGTATGTGTAAAGTAAATGTAACTGCAAATCTCTCAACTAATCTATTTACATATATGCATATTTACAGGACTCAAACACACAAAAACACAGACAAACACACACACACACAGATATACAATCGCACACAAGTCTTACATCTATGTGTAAAATGGATTTAGTGTTCGAATACAACAAATCAAATTGACATGAATAAACCAACATATGATAAATGGGGCTGAAATCTTGTCAATTTTAGTTTACAGCAAACCAGACAAAGGGCAGCAAAGGGGCGTGTAATGGGCGGGGCATTACGGTAAGTCTCTGGCACACTTTCAATCAATTTATTATGTCAACAATTGAACTGAATACAAGTATATTGCAAAACATATCAAATCATTTGGCTATAACAGATCCCTTTCACTGCCCGACTCAAAGCCAGAATCATTTCTCCCATCGTCCTCCTCCTCGTCATCGGTACTGTCACCAAGCGCATGTTGCAATAAGATCATTTGGGGTGACATTGCGTCTGGAAAACGTCTTTCATTTCGATTACGATTATCATGTTCAGCTGCTGGTCTTTCCCAGCGTTGATAGTCCCGTAAAATGTGCTCGACTCGGCGATTTAATGGCCGGCGATTGTAACGTGCTGTCAACTGATTATCACCACCTCCATCCATTGGCACGACTGTTTTGCAAACTTCCAAATTGTATGTTTAATATTATTTTTAATTTTTAGAATTTTTTATTATTCAGACTAAATATACAAAAATTTCATTCGATGTGTGCTTGTTTTGAATTTTAGTTAGACTAAACTATGGCCTGCTGTGTTATGAACATTCCGGAAATAGGCAACGCATTCTGCTGTCGATTGGCTGTTAATATGATTTAATAAAGCATAAATCGACATGTGTGGCATGCAAGCCACAAAACCCGATGCTCACTCTTTCACAACGAGCAGCCTGCAAAATTGTTGCCAATTCATATGCACGGGCTTTATTAGATTTTTTGACCACATCGCAATCAACGCGTTGGCAGCAACCGCAAAGCACTTAACTCACTGTATGCGTGTGCCAAACTTCTCTCTCTCTCATAACTCCACACACACAAGTATATACGTGCGTGTTGGTGTGTGTGTGCGGAAACGGAAGTGAGGCAAAGCCTGTGAAATGTACTGTCTGGTTGAGTGACCGCATGAAGCCATAACACAAGCCCAAGTCAAAGCTCTAAGCCCAACCATTGGACCAAGCACAGCTGCCCCAAAGTACACTGCCTGCCAAATATACTCGCACACACATACACACACACAACTATCTGCCACACAATGCTCGTACTTTGCTGTCAATTTGTGATAACGGCTGCGTTATTTCAAAATATGAACGACGACTTTATTTGTGGCAACTGCCACATCGTGTGCAAAATTGTCGGTTTTCATTTGGCTTTTCTGATATCGTATGTTTGAAATTATGAACCAACTGAATTGTGAATAATTCAAACAGCAATCAAATCATCTACTCAAAACTGTCAGATTACTTCAGTTACTAGTTACAGATTATATAAATCGAATTTAAGCAGCTTTAAACCCATTGTTTAATGCACAACTCAAAACGAGTGTGTTTTAGGAATTTAGCACAGAAAGTTGAGTATAATAAACATTTTTAGCCTGTTATTTGGAGCGGAAACTACTTAAAAACTTTGAGATAAACTATTGTATGCAGTTGTTAGAGATAAAGTAATTATTTTATAGTAAATTTGCTAAATATTAAAAGTTATAACACAATTTGAGCAGCCATTCGTAGTATTTTCTTTTACTATTATTAGATAAACATTAAAAAGCTTTTTTTAAATTGAAAGAAATAATTAAAATAATATTCAGGCATAATTATTTTATTTGGGTTATTAAAATAAAGGGAAAAGCCATTGATAAGCTTGCGATAAATGAGATGTAAAATAAAATGACTTTTATGGCACAAACAATTTATAATTGGCTTTACGTTGATGGGGGGGAGTTTGTGAAAGAAAGTAAATAAAATGAAGTACAAAAGTCAACGGGAAATGGAATAACGGGAAAACGGAAAAACTATGCAGGCATTTGCACATTTTTAATTACGCTGCACATTTGCATTTGAATTGCGCATTTTACACGCTGATAAACTCAAATAAAGGGCAACAGTTGGCTGCGCTGCAGTTGCAGTTGCACTTCCAAAGATACACACACACACCCAGTACACCCGCTTACCAGCACACACGCACAACAAGCCTGTTTAAGTGTGTGTGCATTTCAACTGATTTCTGCAGTACGTGTAATTTTCAAGTTGACAACTTTTGTGCCAAAGCACTGACCTCGTTATGTGCCACACACACGCAAACAAACAGCAAACACATACACTCACCCACACACATGTGCATAATAGTGCTGTGTGTGCTTTAGAAACGGCAGTGCCATAGCATACTTTTGTGGGAACTGTAGAGTAATGCAGACAGTTGATAGCAAAGAAAAGTTAGAAAACATATTATAATTGAGAGTGACCGACTGCGACATACTCAGGCACATGCTACTGGCGCTAGGTGGCGCCACTGTAACCTTCTGTGGTCTTCGTTGCTTAAATGCGAGTTACTCAACACTTATTGACCTTTTTCAATTAGCTACAGGGTATAATGAAAAGCGAAAGTCAGCGTTGCAAATACAAGTACACATTGAAGTAAATGACATGGCTACAATTTAATACATTGAATTTCTGGTTGTACAAAAAGAGAAAAAATGAGACAAACATTTTATTCTGACTTCTTTTACGCTTTCCACTGACTTTCTTACTTTAGCTTGTCCTGCTTGTGCCGCATACTAAGCGAACGCACTGTAAGCAGCTCATGGAGCTCGTCACATTCAGTTTTATGCTTTCTGCAGACCGCATTGCGTCGTTGTCGCTGTTGTTGTTCCAACTGCCGCAAAGAGGCAACTTTATTTATATTACGTAGCTGATAGAAACTTAAATCCTCATCGACTGGCACATTATGTATTTGCTCAACAAAATGATTATTAATATTATACATAATTCAATTGATAGTTTCACTGTTTTTGCTTTTGTTAGCTTGCCTAAAAACAAATGTAAATTTGGAACTCTGACAAGGCCTGCTGGTTTCCTTTCCTAGAAATTGGAGAAGCAGAAAAAAAGGGTTTTTGTATAAACTGTTTTTAATGACGGCCAACAGCAGCAGCAGCAGCAGCCGTCAACGCGTTGAACTAATGATGGCGTTGGTGTTGGCGTTGGCTCTGTCGTTGGTGTAGATTTTCTAACTTGAAATTGAAAATGTGTTGCCGGTGAAATTTGTTTGAACGAAAAGTTTCTAGTTAGTTTTTAATGCTGCCTAAATGATAAACGAAAACGTGACGAGGGAGTTGCTGTTGTTAGGTGGCTGGGGGCATGGCTCACATATCAGGTGACATTAATTAGTATAAGCAAAGCACTCACGAACATCAAATGAAGATTTCCGCAGGCTCGTGGTTTCATTTCTCTAAGATGTCAGACCGCAATTTGGGTCAAAATAACGTCAATGATTCAGGTATGTGTGTGTGTGTGTGTGTAGGTGTGTTTGGGTGTGTTTAGGTGTGTGTGGAATTAGTTGCTGCCCGCGGGCTGACAATTTTGTTGCATTAACCGCAATGTGCAGAGTCCTTTGACAATTTAAATGGCATCATAATTAATAAGATGCGTCATTGCGTATACGACCCGTAGGCCAGCGTTATTGTGCTAATTTGCCGAGTCAAAAGTGTGAAGTGGGAGGGGGTGCGGGATGAGGAGAGTTGTAAATGGAATGTGTTTTAATAAAAGCCATTTGACTGATCCGTTTGAGTCACTCAAAAGCTAAACGCTGTCAATGCCACAGCAACAAATTGAAGACCGTCTAAAGGGTCATAAATATGCACAACACCCGCAGGCACACACACACAAGACACATACACCCACTCACACACTTGAAGCTGCATAAGGCAGTGCCCTTTGGCTGTGGCCCTTAGGCAATGGCAACACTAAAAGGTCGCACGTCGCCCTCACGCTCATTTATAAGCATTCATCATTCATTTGGCAACGCCCACTGTGCTCCCCTGCTGCCCACCACCCACAGCTTACCCAACACTACAAAAAAAAAGAGAAGAATTCCATATTGTTCAGCTGTGCGTGTGTGTGTGTGTGTCTGCTTGTTTGTTACCTTAGGCTAGTCGTACCGACCTGAAACGAGACCTGTGTCCGCGTCCAAGTCTGTCCATGGACTCGCTTGTGCCTTGAATTGTGGCAGACTCTTGAGCTGCCTGAGCATACAAATTAATCTTCATCTTCATCTGCACACATTTGCCGTAGGCACAACTCAAGTTTGCCATTTGTGAGGCACTTACTTAAAAGCAAACCACACGGCTGCTTTAAACAGTCGAGCCACTCAGCCAAGGCGACAATTAAACGAGGAAATTAAATATAGTACACTATTGTTCTATTTAATTAGTGCGGAAATGGCAGAAACCAGAGCACTAGAATACCCTATAAATAGAACGAAATGAAGGCAACAAATTGACAGCTTTAAATTGACTTTAATGTCCACAGAAGTTTGTCATTTTAAGCACGTGTCATTTTACCAATTATGCTGAATTTCAATAAAAAAATAATGCATTTTATTTTCATATTATGTCGTCAAGTTTTTGTTGTGCAGTTTTAATTACAATTTGTTGTTGATATCCTTCTCGTTGTATGACAGCAGCACTTGAAAAGGACTCGAAGATGATTGCACGTTTAATTGCTGTAAACAAATATAAACTGTTCATGTTTGTTGGCAAATTATTTTGTTATTGTTTTTGTTTCTGTTTGAACATTGCAATTTGTATGACAGCTGTTGGCCATGTTTATATGGCACAAACAAATCAAGGCAACAATGATAACAATAACAACAATTACAACAGCAATAACACATCAGCATCAGCATGGAAATAGCAGCTGTGACAGCGTGTTGCATGCTGCATGCTGCATGTTGCATGTTGACTTTCGTGTGGTTTTTTGCGCATTTCAATGCACACAATTTTTGTATGCACTTTAAATATTCAATTTGGACAAGCAATTGAGTGTACACACACACACGCAAACACACACTTACAGCGATTTTAACGCGTAACGTTGGGAACACATTGGAAAATGCAAAAATTGTGTAATTTTCAAGTTAACAGCTCTTGACCTGGTTCGGTTGGTTGGCTTAAAGGCAGCTTTGGCCTTTGCTTTAGTTTTTGGTTTTGTTAACTTGTTTTCATATTTGTTGTTGCTGTTAACAAATATGCAAAAGCGCAATTGTGTGTTAAGTTGCCTTTGTTAGCATGTGTGTGTGTGTGTGCGTGTGTATCTACTTTTAGGCCCTGCAAAAGAGGTAAATACATTTTGTACGCCGCCAAACTTTTTTTTTTGCCAGACGCCGCGCTGTGTTACCGTGAACATTGCCACACCCACTTTCACAGCCGCCTTGCTGCATGAAACTTTAAGCCTCGAAACTTTTAATACAGTGCCTAACAATTGTTGCCAACCAGCTGCTCGGGCTTTTAGCGCATACATTAAAACCAAGCATTATTTTACTTTTTTCTTTTACTCTTTGCGTTGCCTTTTTGTCGAGTCGTTATGGAACCGAGCAAAAGTTGTACACACATCTTGGCACTGTATTTGTGTTGCCCTTTTCATTTTTTATACACATTTTTTGTTGTTGTTTTACTAACAATTCAAGTTTGTTTGGCACTTCAAGACAAAGTACACTGTCTAAAGCGTTAAAAGGCCAGCACAAAATAGAGAGAGAGGTAGAACCATAGAAAGCTGCATTAACCTGGCTATGCAGCGCACAAAAGTATGCTACAAATTGCTCATAGAAGTAAGGCAATGGCATGAAATGGAATGGATTAAAGTAGGTAAATATAAATGGTTCATAAGGCTACGGTCAGTGGGCTTGAAATGTATATAAATCTTACCGCATTGCAAAGGGGATTTAAAAGAAAATATTTATGAAGTCTTGCAAGAAAATTTACTTCGTCAGCAATAAATAAAGTGCAATAACAACAACTATATTAAGTTTAAAATATATTTAAGCTTTTACCAGCCCTTGCCACAGCTAAACACTCTACAATATCGTTTTAGCAATAATTTGCAGGGTATGCAAACTTTCGCACAAAGTAAACAACTGTTAAAAATACTCATATGTTTCAATAACAAAACACTCAACACTTGCAGTTCAGCAGAAAACTCGGTACAGCAACTGAAGGCAGTAATGCCAGTAAAAACTGAAAAGCGCAACGACCGATTTACATAACAACCCACAGCACACATACATACCCATACATAGGACTTGCCAACTATTGCAAAACAGAGTGAGAGCTACAAAGAGACAGGCAAAGGGAAAGAGCGAGACGGAAATACTAAAGTTCTGACAGCGTTTAAAACGAAAACATTGCAGCAAAAAAAACTTTGACTGCAAGATTTGTAAATAATTGAAGGCAAAAATGTCGAAAATATGCAAGCTTAATAATTGCAAATGTGCAAAATAAAATTGTTGGCCAAAAAGGAAACTCGCTTCCTGGCCCTTTTGAGCTGCAGGGGTAGTGACCAAAAGTGCCGTGTTAACACTGTGAAAGCAAAGGAAGTAAGCAAGTTGAAGCGTTTTTTGACTTTATTACTTGTTGGCCTGCCATGGCCTGGCAAATAGTTGTGATGGTAGCAGTAGTGGCAGCAAAAAAAGTGTTGGCAGGACTTCAATATCCTGCGGACGGCGCCAATGACTATACACGGAACAAGCAGCAGCAGTAGCAACGGGTGGCGAGAGGAGTAGGAGCAATCACTGAGTGCAAACCGGCAGCCTGTGGGGCACTTTGTGGCCATGCAAAATGCCACCAATGTGGGCTCTCCTCTCAGCCTTTTTGGTCGGATATCGGCGTTTTTATGCACTTTATGCCTGCCACAGGAGCTAACAATGAGGCGAGCGTAAAGGGGTAGAGAAGTGTGAGAGGGCGAGAGTGGGAGCGAGTGCCAGTGGGGCTAAAGGGATAGCTGAAAGGACACTTGCATTATTGAGCAGCAAAACGCCAGCTGCGGTAGCGCAGACAAAGGGGTAACATGCTGACTGGGTGACTGGGGGAACAGGAAACTCGACGACAGGGAGCTGGTAATTTTTAGTAACGCCCCCAGCACAGATGTGCATAGAATGCGCAGCGAGAACTTTGTGTGTGCCATCAAATGCAGCGCTAAAAGCCAACCAAGAACTCATTAGGCATGCGTTGTCTCTGGTCGCGCTCTAATTATGCCACCGAAAAGCTGACAAAGACACGAGCAGCTGCCGAGAGGGTCAGACGAGGGGCGGGGCCGGGGACTGGAGTTTGGTATTTGTCACAGACTTTTGTTGTCTGCATGTAGCGGTAGAGGGCGGAGCCGGGGCGTGGTCGGGGGCGGCATGGCATTAACAATGGCGCTGCGGAAATCGTAGCTGGTATTTCCGCTGCAAGCAGGAAATGCTGCAAAGTATACGGAACTTTCGCAACTGGACACTGAATGTGCTGCTGTTGTGGTAGCTCTTTCTTTTTTGGCAACTGCCGAGTTTATGAAGCAAATCTGATAGACGCTGCAAGTAGGGACGGTAGGGGGTGGGGGCAGGGCCGTAAAACGGGTTCAGAGCTTCATCGAATAACGCTTTTGGCTTGACCTTCGGCAGGGGCATTAAAAAGAAATAAATAATAAATCAGCTGGAGCATGAAATATTCAATAACCTAAACCGACAAAGATTTACTGCTTAGCCATTTATTTTTGTGCGGGATCCCCAACAACAACAACAACAACAACAAGGAGAACACTTTGTAAGCAATTTGTGCAAAAAGGTGCTCGTGGAGAAGCCCTGCTGATATGTTCTGAAAACTGCCAACTAAACAAGAAGTCAATTCGAAAGACCCAAACACCCACACAGACACAGGCACACAAACACAGACAGTCGGACACCCATACACTCGCAGTTTAAGTAAATTGAAAGAGTTGCCAAAGTTTATTGCCGGCTAAACGAAAATGGGGCTGACAGTAGCTCAAAGCCATGTCAACTGCTTAGCGAGTCTTGGCCAAGACTTATGTGACTTATAGTTGAGGCTTTTCATAATTTGCCAGGACAACTTCAAACCACAGCAAAAGTGAACACAAAGAAGTGAAAAGAAAAACTTCAAAAACTGTGAATGGCACACTTGATTCTGATTGAAATGATTGCTGTTGTTGCTTTTGTCACTGTTGTTGTTGTTGCTGTTGCCATTTTACGACACGTGTGCAACATTAGGAGCAGACAAACGGAAATGAAGTAATCAAAAGATAATGCCACAGAAGCAGCCAAAACATAATACCTCCAAATGTCATAAGAACAAATGAGCAAACTTTTTAGCTTGATTCCCGAAAAGCAACAACAGCAACAACAACAACAACAATTCAAAAGAAATTGAGACAAATGAAATGCATATTGATGCGGGTCCCATCGCAACTTAACGCTCAAGTTGAATGTACTCGCATTGCGATTGCAGGGTACAAGTTATAACCTTGAAGATGCGGGCCAAGTTAGCAGCCCTGCGACCCTGCACTGTCTAAGCCAAAATTGATTCAGTATACAAATACCCTGTGCAGCGTCAAGGCAGTTTATTGGCATCGATGAGCAACAACTTTGGCAATGACTACAGGGTAAGCTGTGCGCTATCAGTGGCACATGTTTGCTTGGATTCGCTTCTCTCAACATTTTCTTTTTATGTTTCTTAAATTAGTCTTAATCAAATATGTCAAAGATTTATAAATTTGTATTTTGTTACATGTTAGAGGGTATTATTAAGTCCATCAGTCTAGCTATGTTGATATATTGCTATTTGTTGTCACCCGGTTTTGGTTGACTGAGTTAACGCGCTTTGAAACTACAACTTTAACATATAGATACACGTATAAAGATAGAAATACAGGCAGAGATACAGCTACTGGGACAGCTACAGATACATATTCAAATCTGTGGTCTATTCGTAGTATTAGTGGCTCTAATGCCGCTTGCTGCTGTCCTCGACACGGACATTGTGGCAACAAAGACCGATTTGCCAGCAGACTAACCAACACACACACACACACCGACACTCCTACTCATACATATGTAGAAATTCAAATGGATTCATTGTTTGCCTGCGAATGATAGAGCAGGAAATAGCATAGAAGCCATAGAAATATAAGTGAGGAAGAGCAACGGTCGAAACAGGGAGCATTTAATACAGCCAAATAAATAAAGCCAAAAATAAACGCAACTCTGCTCTGTATACAAAGTGGTAACAACAACAATAACAACAACGAAAATAGCTAACACTCTGCGGTGGTGCTGATGGGACAGGCACTGGGAGAGGAGACTGGGGGGAGGACTTCCGACTAAATTAGTGGAGTTTTAGTGTCTGTAGCAGGGCTCATAAATTCTGGGACTAAAACTAGAGCCGGTCATGCCAAACTCATATTTACTCATATCTTTGGGTAAGCATTATGAGCATTTGAGATCATAATTTTCAATAAGCAGAGGTCGTTGTGATAACGGCTCGTATGCGTAATATTTTGTTATGCATAACTTGCTCGCAGCCAGCAGCTGTTTACGATGCATATTCATGTACCACCAACTATCAACGGTCAGCAACTAACAGAGTGAGAGAGAGAGAGAGCGGAAGAGAGAGCCTGTGAGAGAGCGCCAAGTGAGAGCAGCGCTTACAAGACAACAGCGTTTTAACAGCCGCTTAACAGAGTTTTATGCTCTCTGAGTTCAGGTTGAATGTTGACTGTGCATTATCACGAATGCTTGATAATTGCAACAAAATGTGCAACGGTGCAACTGTCACCTCGTCGTTCACTTTATGCTGCCACTAGCACACACACACTCACACACACACACACACTCACACGCACACGCGTTCGCTTAGCGATTTTGTCACCACAGTGAAGCTTGGGTAAAATGTCAGGGTTATCCTACCATAAATCATAATCAAATTAGTGCGCTGCTCTGATTATGTTGAGGCTGGCGCATGAAATTGATTAATAAATCAGTTGGCTGTAATAAATCAAGAGCACGCAGCGTTAAAGTTGCCTACTATGCTATCCGTGGAGTGAAGGGTCCCCTTTCCCTGCCCCTTAACTGTCATTCCACTGCCGCCACACGTGCACAACACTCGAATTACTTTCTAGCCTGGTTCCCAACACTCACTCCCATTGCCCATTGAGGCAATCATCTATTTATGCCAAATGCCAAAAATCTGTTAGCGCTTAACGCATTTACAATCAAAATTATCAAAATTATTTTTGCACTGATTACGTTGCTCGACAAATCAATTATTTGCCCTCGATTTTGGCTGTTTGCAATTCGCAAATCTGATTTACACGCACAAATGAATATTAAATTGCTTGAATCAATTGAGTTGAGGTACACACACACACACACACATCGTATACACAACACACACACACCCTTACACACACACACACGCGATGTCTGCAATGATTGTGAATTTTGTGTTATGCGAAATCGATAATAACATAAATCGCACAGCGCACAATGAAATTCCAACAATTTTGCTCTACGCTGAATTTTGTCTTGCTTTGATAGCAAAATGGGTGGGGCGTGGATTGAAAGCGGACAAAGCAGTGCCACCTATCGGCTGTAAGGGGTAAGAAAATGAGAAGGATAAAAACAGAAATTGGTTTGGCTGAGAAGCGCTCAGATTTTTGGTACATGCATTTTGCATACACTTTGTTTGAAGGGATAGTTTGGCTGTAACTGGCAAATGAATCAATTTTGAGTGGTAGATACAAATATGTTGCATACTTTTAGGATGCAGTTTTAATTGATATTGGAAATTGATACATAAATTGATATAAATTTAATTTGTCTCTATTTTATAAGTATCTATTTCTTACACAACTTCGATCACAAGTACAATAAAATCTATTTGATAGTGTATTCAGCCATTGATAGAAAACTTCACTTGATGTCTTTAGCTTTTTCCGCTGTCTTAAGCGCTGTTCTGTTTTATTCTGTTCTGTATTGCTGTCGAATGCAAACTCTTGACTTGTCTGTCTATAAGGATTATTGCTAAACATTTTGTGCGTTGTCTGTCATATGAAATTCCCGAGAACAAACTTTATTGAATTTTGTATTAATTTTTTTTTTCCTTAGCTTCAAACTCAAGTTGTTTTTACTTATGTTGTTGTTGTTGTTTGCTGTAGGTGATTGTTGTCGTACGGGTTTAATATGAAAACGTTGGCGTTTATTAAATTTTATTTTACTGTGCACAGTACAGTACAGGAGAAAAGTTTTGCGCTCGCACAATGCATGTGCAGTTGACATCTTTATATGTGTGTGCGTTTGTGGGTTACAAGCATAGTGTATGTGTGTGTCTGTGTGTGTGTGTATGTTTTTGGCTGCTGTCTTGTTGTTTATGTTGCTTTTGTGTTATACGTGCTCGTTGACATTTTCAACGTCAAAGTGGTGCTTGGCCAAAAGTGTCTGCTGCTGTTGCCCTCTCTTACGCCCACTCCCCTTTATTGCTCTCATTCACCCATCACTTTCTCTGTATTGTAACTTTCATATTTACAAATTTTTTGCAAACACTTTTAGCATTTTTTTTTTCAATTATGCAACTGCACTTGCTGCAGTTAAGCAAAAGTTTAATTGCATGCCAGTTTTGGTTCGCAAAAGGCAGCAAATACAAGTACAACAAAAGGGGAGGGAATTACAGCAACAGCAAAAGAAAAGTAAAAACGAAAAAATAAACCAAATTGTTAACAATTAATTACACATGAGCAACAGCAACAGAAAGGGAGAGCGAGAGAAAAGTTGCCGAAAAACTCGCAGCTCATATTTCAGCAGATAATAACGAAAAGGTTGAAAGCAATTTTCACACACAAATCTACACACACAAGCACGCACACTGAAAGAGACAGCGAGCGTGCGAGTGAGAGAAAGAGAGGGCGACAGAGAGTGTAAGTGAGTGAGTGAGAGCTATGAATATATTATTGTTGCTTGTGTGCGGC
This sequence comes from Drosophila acutilabella, assembly GCA_035046005.1. Lineage (NCBI taxonomy): Eukaryota > Metazoa > Arthropoda > Insecta > Diptera > Drosophilidae > Drosophila > Drosophila acutilabella. The sequence goes on along the minus strand of JAWNOK010000024.1, from coordinate 10,684,053 downwards.
GTCTAATTGCCATTGTTGTAATTTGTGTTGTTGTTATTGTTGCTGTCGCTGCCGCTGGTGTTGCTGCTGCTGCTGCTGTGAGTGTGTAACAGGTGCGCATTTTGGTATTTTGTTGTTGAAATGTATTTGCAACCATAAATTAAATAACGGGGCCATAAAAAAGTTTACAACGCTCAGCGATCTTGGCTCCCAAAAGTGTTTAGAGCTGAGTTTTTTTTTCTGGGCAGCTGTAAATTCCAGCAGTAAGCTGAAAACTCATTTAAAATGCCAGCCAATGTTGTGTATGTGTGTGTGTGTGTGTGAGTGGAAGGGTGCTTTGTGTGTGTGCCTGTATGTGACACAGTGCGAACTGCATGATAAGTACCCATTTATACTCAGCACTTTGTGAGCGCTTAAAAAGGGGTATATAAATGGCTGAAATAAAAGCTGCAGATAAGCAGCAATGTCATTGAAAGCTAATGGAACAGCTGCAAATAGGAAATGAAAATTTAAGTTTTTAGACACTTAGATTTTAAGATAGCTAAGTTAGTCTATGCAGCTAGCAAGCTTTGAAGTTTCAGAGTTTTACAGGCATTAAATATCGCTTAAAGGATGTTACCCTCTTAGTTTACCCATAAACTATTCCAGAATCTATGCATAATTTTCTTACACTGCTGTCTTTAAATTCATCTATAAACGCTTCAGCAAATCACTTCAAATATTACAAAATACAGAGCACTCCTTTGGTTCATCATTTGTTTTAATTTCTTCTTTTTCGTCGCATTTTTCATGAACTGAGTTCTGTTCTTAACTTATGACATTTAATAAAGCATTTAAAAAACACCATAAATTGCTTAACTCTAAGCGAGTTTGCTCATTTTGTGCCATTGCCGTTGCCAGGCACATTCATAATTTTTATAGGGTTTATCCTTGTCTGTAATGCAAAAAGGGGGTCGCTGAAATGCCAGAGGGCAGAATTCAATGCAAGTAATGTGATTTAGCAAGAAATCTGCATCTGCAGCGTTGGCATAATGTGCAAAGAGGCAACTCAAGTGCATGTGCAAAAGTTGCAGATTCACACAACAAACAAATTTCCCACTCTTAATGCTTCGCATCAACACGGGTCTGTTGCCACTTCCCCATTACTGCCACGCCCCCTCACCTGTGCTGACAGCCACTTGAAGCGTGCGCGTGACATTCGGCGGCTGTGACAAGCAAACCTCCTGCTCTGCTACGGCTTTTCCTTTTTGTTTGTTTCCACTTTTCCACACTGGTTTTCCCTGAGTTTTCACCAAGCTGTCTCGCCTCGCATATTTGAATAATGCCCGTCAAGTGGCAACACCATTGTTGGGCCTTTATTTTGTCTGGCTGTGTTCCCGTCCCCTACCTGCTCCCGTTGCCCTACTTTGGTCACATCCTGCCCTTGGCTTTGATTGACGATGCGATTTTATATTGAATTCAAATTTTGACTTCAACTTCTGGCGAAGACCATGACACTGCGCGTGTCAGTTATTAAATGTGCTGATTAAGTGTAAGGCATAAAGTCAAAGATCTAAAGTGTATATGGAATTATTTATGATTTCCATTTGGTACTTTCAGTGAGTGGATTTCAAATTAATTTAATACTCATGTTTCATTATAGTGCGCACTTTTAATCTAATTTCTTTTTTCATTTTCTTATTTCCATGCCATAAATAAATTTCATGGATAATTTATATTTTAATGCCACTAAAGTTGATTAGAAAGCAATAATTGTCAGCAGCAGCAAAGCTGTTTGCAGTGATTACTTTCTTTTTATGATTATGACTAACAGAGAGGTGGGCAAGATAATACTTAAATCCGCTTAAATAACTTATTTATGCACAGCAGAGATTAATTTTTTTAAAGAAATAAAAAGCTTTAAAATAACATAAATTAAAAGCCTTCAAAACCTGTCAGTTTTGAGCATAAGTTCAATGGTTTTTACACGCATTTAATATGCCAAATACTGAGTGTTATATATTAACTACGTTGTGTATTGTGATTAATGCAGTCATTAAACTGGAATGCCCCAAAAAGTATGCTATAAATTATAACAGAATGAGCACGCTCCCATTCAACCTTAATGTTATATTTAACTTGATACATACGATATATATAAGCCCATATATATAATTGCATATATTTTATGTTATATATTTAAATATATGTGTTTTAATATCTCATGCGAGCACGCAACATAATTAAGCGGCATTTAAATGCTCGACTGGCTTTTTGTGCAGCTCACAATGTTGCAAGTGCATAAAATAATTGATATTTCAATGGTGCTAGGCCAGCAGAGATGCCAGTTTAGCTGTTTTACAGCAATGGTAGCTATTATTTAAGTTTTCCTTTGCCTTTGCTTGTAAATATTAAATGATTGTGATATCTGATCGACTATTCTTGTACCTTCTTAGCTATTCTGCTATTTTCTTAACTATTTTAAGTTAAATTTTAATTGTTGTTAAGGAAATTTAGGCAACACTAAAGCTGACTGCTTTGCTTTATGGACTCGAGACGCTGGCAACAGATGAAATCTTATGGCTTTGCCTTTAATGTTGATGTATTTTTACTTTGATTTCTTTTGTTGTAGCCAACGTTGGCAGTAAAAAGCGTTAAGAGGATTTTATAAAGTGCAACAAATGCCAATAAGCGTGCAGATCGTGACTCAATGCAGCCAGAGAAAGAGAGAGCAAGTGAGAAAGAGAGAGAGAGAATGCTCAGAAGTACAGGATGTCAGTGCCAAGCACGTGCTCAGCATAAATCGATAGCATTGTCAGAGAGTGAGAGAGAGAGTTGGAGCAAGGGGAATTATATTTATGCATGCACATTGTGGGTATGGAATATAAATTCTGAAAGTGGTGTTAATGTGAATCTATGAGTGTGCTAAGCAAATCAACTAACTAGCCAAGATAATCAAATAAACTCCTAGTACCCATGCGCCCTAAATTTAGATTCATACGCTTGAATCATTTTCAGCTCTCAAGTGTAGAAAGAGAGGCAGTGAGAGAGGCAAAAACACTTTTCGCAACACGTAAAATTATGTAAATTCTGTTTCAAGCTTTGGGTTTTACCAATATTCTCATTTGCATATGCCCGCCGCATTGTTTACCGCAGTTTGTGGCCCATATTGAGGCTCACGAATCAAGGGGTTATCAGTAACAAGTACGGGCATGTCTTGCACCCACTGTACGCTTTATTATGCAAGGCACACAGCCAAAGGGGTCCCAGTTATGCGTTGATCCATGTAATTTCTCGCACTCCCACTTACACTCTTTCGCAGCCAGTCAGTCAGTCACTCACCCAATCGGTCAGTTAGTCACTCTGTGAGTCAGTCAGTCATCCATGGCTTGCCTTATTAATGTCTGGCATATGAAAGGTTCAACTCTTTTACTCACCCCGGTTTCGAGTGGACCAAAACGTACAATGTGGCAGCTGTTTACCTTCATTCATTCAACACTACTCACTCACCTCCAACTCTTTAAAGTCCAGCATAACTTGGCCCCATTGTTAACAGCTGAAATCTGTTGGCTAAATGGATGGCGTTTGTCTGTTTACTTTTTTGGGGGAAGTCCCCTGAAAGTGCTCCCACACATACACGTCAGACACACTACAAACTACACACATAATAGATCACTTAGCCGTTAAATTTATGTGCATGTTGGAACTCAGGCATCCGAAAGCTCATCTTACCCATTGGCTGGGGATGTTTCACGTGACTGGGGATAGTCGCACCTGTGCAGCACTGAATTGGTTTGAGTAAATGAACATTTCTTTTGCTCTGAATGACTTTCAAGGTAGGTGTATTTGAACAGCATGTGAAACTAATAAGCAAATAGTTGAAAACTTATTAAACTTTGTGCTAAAATAAATTTGAAAAGTTACAGCAAATATAAATAGCGATTAGGAAACTAATTTAATTATTTACTCGAGTTTAAACAAGCTTGTTAAATGTTACTTTTCTTATAACATTCTATGTGAATTTCTTTTTTCTTTTGCCTTCTATCAACTTATAAATATGGCTTTTCAAACTGTTATTCAATCCAAAAGAGTTTGCTGATTTAATCAGTTGTTTTGGAGTTTGAAAACAGAAATTTATGCAGCTTCGTATTAAATGCAACAACACTAAACCTGAAAAAGCCAATTAAGTTTGAGCTTTATTGCAATTTGGCAGTGGTGCATGGCCAAAACCACTTAGTGTATGCGTAGCAGAACTCTATGAACCACAGTTGTCGTCAGGGCAACGCTTAGTTAGCCACCTCCAATCCTAGTGTATGCGGTTTTTCCAATGCAATGCAAGTGGGTGAAAGGAAATGGAAAAGGGGCGGCGAGGCAAAAGGGTTTGCAGCAACTGATGCGGTTGACCAACTGCAAAAATAATTACTCAATTTGGACATAGAACATGACAGAAAATTAACAAATAAATTGGTTGCCGAAATAGTTATGCTTGAAACTATGCAAGGTCGAGTTGCGAATTGCTCATACGCCCCGTTGGCCAATGCAAAACCCACAATGCAATTAAGTCTGCTGGCAGTAACCTCATAAATTTCCATCGCCGAGTATTGAACGAGTTGCTTGCGTACACAATTTTGAAACAATTTTGCGGTTTATTCGCAGAAGTTGTCAGGATTCAGCTCACCAGTTTAATGAGGCACATTTACGTCAAAGGATAATAGAATCCTTGAAACGCCTTTTGTGTGAACATCTCGATTGCAATCTCGTTAGTGCCAGACAACAGACTCGAGACTCCAGTCTCTAGTTTTGAGTTTAATCAACATTCTATGTATAAGAAATTTCTTTTTATAAGCGCATTTAATCGACTTAATTAGCAGCTCTCTTCAGTTCTTGAATTTCGCTCACATTCAACGGTCAGCTAATTAAGCTATTTAAGTTCGCCTAATTCAAATTAAGTGTGCGTGGCAGTCTGCTGTCTGCTCAGTCATAAGTGCGTAATATTAAATATTAAATGAAATGATTTTCTTGGAATTTTTCCACGTACTTTTCAAGTTCAAGTTCATCAATTTAGGGGAAGTTGCCTTACGCCAAATTTAAATATCTGTCCAGAGTTGGCTTAAAGCCGAGTAACAACGGCCGAGGCAGCTGCAAAGCAATTTGTTTTGCCACCGAGTAATTTGTCTTCAAAAGCAAATGTTTTGCAATTTGTTAACAAGAAAATTTCTTTTTGCGTTTCAACGTCTTGGCCTTGTTTGCAGTCGCTTGGTTTTTCTGGCCCAAACACTTGTTTACATTGTTTATGCTGCTGTTTCGTTTGTTGTACACCAGTATTGGAAGGCACTGTCTCCAGCGCACACACACACACACACACACTCCCTTTCTCTCTCCCTCTCTTTCTGTCTTTGTCTTGGCTTTCCTGTCTCTGGAATCTCTTTTGCAAATGAAAATTGTATGAGAATGCTGCCTAAGTGATAAGCGGCATCTGTTTAAGTGTGTGTGAGTGGCTGTGTGTGCGTGGGTGTCGTGTGTTTGCTCATTGCGGCTATGTGTATGTGTGTGTGTGTGTGTGTGTTTGCTGCTCTGGCTGTGGTGTCTGTTTTGCTCTTTGCTTTCGGATATAATAAATGATTTTTTAGTCCAAAATTGAAAGTAAATACATATTGATAGGCTAAACAAATGAAAAGCAAGCCCCAAAAAAAGCAACTGATATGCTGTTTAACAGCAGAGATAAGCTTAAAAACATACAGTCAAAATAAATTAATTCAAACGCTTGCATATGCCCCATTTAGCTTGCTTGACTTACAGGGTATACAAAAAATGTGTTCGCTGCTTTCAGGGTCAGCCAAAAACATGTGTACTCTCCCGATACTTAAAGCTAGCAACTAGCAAGGCATTTGCCACGCCCACTTCAACAAGCGTAAAATTCTGCGAACATGTCGCAACATGTACTCGCACAAAACAAAGAAATTTCCAGATTTTTTATATAAAAAGAAATCGCGTTAAATTCATTGAATATCAACTGCAGCTTTACTAACATTGTTATTGTTGTGCCCTTTGTTTATGTATTAAAATTTATTAAAAAAGTAATTGAAAATGTATTACAACGAGTATAAATATTCATACTGGAGTTTTGTGCGTTCAAACGAATAAATTCAATTAGCTTCATGTTAATTTTTGCTTTAATAAACGAGCTCTGGAATTAAAGCCAACTATAATATTTAACGATAAAGCAATAAATTATGTATATGATTTTTATGTATACATATTTGTATGTATACATTTATGTATGCATATTTGTGTAAGCAGCTGAAACAGCATTTGATTATATGTGTAACATTTTGAGCTGGAAAAATGTGATTTTATCAAGCTTGTAAGCTGATCAGGAATAACAAGCGAACAAGTTCAAGAAAAGCAGTTGCATCTGTTAAATATACCCTGTAAGTACAGTCAGGGTATGATAAATTGTGCACTTAAGTCTTTAAGTAAGACTTGAACATAACAATAGACACATAAAATATTTTATTTTATTTCATTACTTTTAAATAAATAAATTGTCCACTAATTTTATAAAATTTATTTGGCTTGTCTTTAACCTACGCTTAATTGGATTATTCTTTTGTCAATTAGAGTGAAAAATGTTCCATTTTTTAATCTATTTAAACACTAATTTAAAACCTACTTCAGACTGTCCTTTAACATACCCTTTTCAGCCCATTATCCATCTGAAGCATATCAAAAGAAAAACCTGTTTTTGGCAGTTTGAAAATGTTGAGTTCAGTTCAGCTCAGTTTTTGTTGCCTAGCACTGAGTACCAAGCACTGCGTTTTTGCAGTTGAATTTTGATAAATCCTAGAGAACCGCAGCTCAAATGGACGTGTATGCAGTTAACCATTTTTGGTTGTGAGTTTTCTGTATGAGTTTTGTGGATTTTTCGGTATTGGTTTCGAATCGTCATTCAACATTGATTTGAGGCTACAGGTTTAATAACAAATACACGATTTTAAGTCCATACTGTGGTGAGTGTGTGCTCTGTGTGTGTGTGTGGAGAACTTTAAGCCACATAACGTGTTGTCAGCTGCATAAATTTTCCACATGAAAAAACTGTTTTGCATGTGGGACTTAAAAATAAAGGACTGAATAACTTGAATTTCTTTGAGTTTAGTAATCATGGCAACAGAAAGAGATGCACAGCGTATAAAAAAGAGATGGAGAGAGAGACAGACAAAGACGGAGACGAAGCACACACATAAAACGTCACAATTTGAACTTTAACACCTTCAATGACAGCTACCGAGAATGACCCCGAGCGCAATTTTGTGTAAATAACATGAAAATAAGAAAAACAACCTCAGGCGGTAAATGTGGCAGTGGCTATGGCCAAGGCGGTGGGAGTATTAAGCAAACCACCCAAAAACCACTCACGACTAACATTTTGCTTTGCCTTTTTATGAGTGTGCTACTGTAGATGTTTTTGTTGTAGTTGTTGTTCTCGTTGTTGTTGTTGTAGTTCTCGTTGTAGTTGGCCATTATGCGCATAAAATATAAGAGGGTTGTTCATATCCAAGACACAATAGAAACAGCGTCTGATGCACACACAGTGAAAGCATAAATCTGAGCTGCTTTATAACCCACAAAACAGAGACAGCAACATTGCGATAAAGACAGCATCAGACAAAGACAGAGAGGGGAGTGGTGGAGACAGAGGGGCGAGAAATTGAAACTTCACTTCGCTCGTCTGAATAAAAGCAAAGCCAAAAAAAAAGAACGAGCAAAGATTTATTTCAACATTTTTATTATTAGTTTCTCGTCGTAAGTTTTGCGGTCATGCGGCATTAGCTTTTGCCACCCAAAAGCATCAACATCAACATCTACATCAACGCAAATTGCTACAAAATCACATTGCAAATTATGTTAAATTTAAGGCACTTCATTTCAGACCTGATTGCCTGAAAATTGTATGCAGTTACTCTTGTTTTACGACACACACTAAAATGACACTGGCTGAAAAGAGCAGAACAGAGCCATGATTGCATCTGGTTACTACTATTTCCTGCTAGTTAAGGAGTTTACATTTACTATTTTATGGGCTTAACTCGCTTTAGTTCAACATTTTATGTTTCCTCTTCGATTAATCAAAAGTTTATCACCTACAGGCAGCCAGTGTCATTGAGTGTGTGAAACCAGTAACAGTTTTCAGCACACACTTTACTATTAACATTGCCGTGTCGAAGCTTATAAATTGGCGTTTCCATCTGAATTCCTTTTTATTTTTTTAGCATGAACCAAATGTCAGCTGTCAGAGGCCATAAGTTTGGTTTATTGTTTGCTGCTAAGCTGCCAAAATAACCGAAATAGCTGACTGCCTGACTGCCTGGCCACCTTTCTTTCCCACTGCCTGCCTGACTGCCTGCCTGCCTACCCCAGTTGTTGGCCTTGTTTTAGGCTCCCTTTGGTCGACCCTTTTGTCTTTGTCGACGGTCCGATTTTATGCCTGACAATTTCATTTGCCAACTACGAAATGTGCTGAAATTGAACAGTTTTATTAGTAATTGAATATCTGGCTTCAACTTGTTGCCGCTGAGCTTTTGTTTAAGTCCCAATATAATAAGTATACGCAACGTGTGTGCTTGCAAGCAACTTAATGCTTGCGAAAATCCTTTTTTTTTGTGCTACTCTTTGCGAGCGGAGAGCACAAAATCCATAAAAGCCTGACCCTCAATATATACATTTGTGAGTCTTGTAAATTTCCAATTTTCTTTATGCGTAAACGGGATTTTTCCATTTAGTTTTTCTCACTTTTCTTTTCATGATGTTTTACAAGATTTTCTTTTCGCTGCCTGGTGCCATTCTGCTGACTCGTGTGCCTAATTGTCAGTAACAAGCAAAGAATTTCCACAGCACAGCCAATGGCAATGAAAATGGAAATGAGAATGGAAATACTCTATGCCAAGACACCAAGATGGTGAAAAAAAGAGAGACAGGGAGAAAAAACCAATGACGGTGCAAAATTCTAAGCAAACGCTTTTCACGCTTGATTAATTTCCGTTGCAGGCCGCGTTTTCTTCTTCTACTTTTTTTCTCGGTCAAAGATTTTTTTATTTTATTGCCATTCATTTTTAATAGCAAAGTGTTAAGTTTGAAAGTTGGCCAAAAGGCACTTTATGCACACTTGATTAAATATGACCCAGAAATTTTGGGACAAAAAAACTTGAGAAAGAGCACCAAAAATGCTGACAAGCGATTGGTAATTAATTCAGTTAACAGTTAAAGTTCAAGAGTAGAGTCCTGTGTCTGTGTGTCTGTGTGTGTGTCAAGCACATGTTGAACTTCCCATAGAGTCATCAGTCAATTGCAGTTGGATTTAAACTCTAAGCTGTTGACATTTGTGAAACGCGGTCACTGAGCACATCATTATGCTTAGCTGATCTCTCTCTCTCCTTCTCTTTTCTGTCTCTCTATCAGGTGAATGGTAAAGTTCAAGTAGCATTCAGCTGCTCTGCCTGATTTGATTGAATGGTGAGTGAGCTGAAAAGCTTCAACAACTCGTTTACTTAACTTAATGTCTAGCTACAGTTATACACCCACACACTGGCACACTACAGATACACACATTTATGGGTTTGAGGGGTAGTTATGTTAGTGTCTTGACTGCACGCATACAAATTGTTGTTGTTGTTGTTGTTCTTGTACTCGTCTACATAATGGCAACGTACTTTGCTTTCAATTTACTAATGCACCACTGCTGCCAAGCCAAAAGTCAAAGGTTGACTAGCTACCAGAGCACACACACAAACACACTGTAGCTGGTTTTTAATCCCCCATACTACCATATTATACCCTGCAGCCATAAAAAAATATATATTGAAGAGAGCTTGAACTCGACCTTAGCAAAAGCCAAGTGGTTTCATCTCAAAAGCAGCACAAACTAAACGTATACGCAATATTTTAAAGCATTGTATTAATGATATTATTTAGTTTAATACTAAGAGGTATTTCTCAGTCGCTGCTATCCTCGTTACACCTTTTCTATTTTTGTATTTTGCTGTTTTCCCCATTCGATGCACAATGTTATTGTTGCACACATATCGAGCGCATTGAAGTCGAGCATGCATATCGCTACAGCTTTGTAATCAGAGCTATGTATTGTGTTCAGGCATCTGCAACTCTACTCCAGAGTACGATACATAAAATCACACAAACCTAGCGAACAAGATAGCAAAGCTGAACGGGCAAATAATTGTAATTTTGTGCAGTGCAAAAAAAAAAAACAGCAACAACATCAATTGTTTAACCGCAATATCAAATAAAGCATTTAAGAATCACTGCATCAATTTTGTATCTGCATATTTTGCATTTCAATGGAAAAACAATTAAACAAACATTTGTTTTGATTCACACACAATTTTACTCAAGTGAATTATAATTAATGCACAATGCGTGACAAATTGTCGAATTAATTCAATTGCTGGGATTGCATGGCGTATGAGTAATTCATAAGCTTATGAATAATTCGATTTATAGTTTGTAACAAACAGTTAGTGAACCAATTTGTAATACTGTTTTTTTTCTTTTGGGTATTTTATGCACAACAGCTGAGCTTAATTAATCGCTACAGCCAAACAGGTGAAAAAAATCTGTTGATGAGATTTAGTTAGCTTTAGCAGCTGCAATTTAAAATTTGCTCCTTCAATTCAATTCATTTAAATAATACACACAGACGCAGACACATACACCGACAGTGAGCAGCAGGGCAATGAAAATAAATGAGATCTCATCAAAATAAAACGTTGAAAATTAAGAAAAATGCGAACAGCCAAAGAGACGGACAACTGAGCTGGCGGACAGCTCCACAAAAAAATATAAATAAAAAAAAATATAAAACGCGTAAAACAAAATTAAAATAAGATAGCAAGTTCTAGTTGAGTTTGAGCGACTAGCAACTACCTAGTAGTGAAGTAGCAGCAGGTTATAAGTAGTCTAAGCTTTTATTTGTTTAAAAATATTTAAAGTTTAGAATGTAGTTTGTGCCTCTTATACAATTTATTGATCTAATTTATGCTCCAATAATTAAGTACATATTTTAATAAAGTTTCCAGCTGTGATAACATTAACAACAAAATGTTTACTACTCTTCCAGCTAAAACTTTATACCCTATAAAGCATTCAAATTTAATAAAAATTTTCTAATATTTCTTATACGCTCCCACAACAGTTTGTTATACCCTACAAGCTCTGCCCGCCTACAGGGTATGCTAAGAGGAAAATGAATTTAAAGCGAGTCGCAGGTGCGGGCATTAAGTCGCTCAGTCAAACAAATTGGTTTACGTTTTTAAATATTTCCGGCAACTGTTGCCCGTTTTGGCCTTTAAGTCCAGCAACAGCAACAACAACAACAACTGAACCGCAGCTGCCGGCTTAGAGCTAAAATCGAAAATTTCACTACGTTTTATGTGCAGATTTATATTTTTTGAAAAATTTGAAAATAATATTCGACGACAACAGCTAAGTGAAGAAGAAGAAGAAGTGGAAAAAAATAGCCAAGGTTGTGGCACAAGGATGTGGCACGTTTTGCACTCGTTTGCCTTGTATATGCGTTTCAATTTTTTTGTATTTGTGCAACGTGGCATGAATGTTAGCCTGGCACTCACACACACTTACACACAGCCCCATACACCCCCAAATACACACGGCTACACCTTTGCAACCATCAGCTGGCTGTCAAGCTGCTTGGTCTGCAGTTGAAGTGCAAATGTGCAGTGTAATTAAAAGTGTGTGTGCAGGTTGCATGCCACAGCAGCAGCAACACCAGCAGCAGCAGCAGCAATTGAAAGCATAAATGACAAAAAGGAAGCAAGAAAAGCAGAGCAAAAGGGAGAGAGATAGTGTGTGTGATAAGGAAAGCTAGAGAAATCAAAGAAGAGCGCAAACTGTGGGCTCTGGACAAATACCCTGTTTGTAGCCTGTTTGCTCGTTGATCTAATGTCCTTGCCTGTCTATGAATATATATATATATATATATATATATATGTATATACTACTTTAGCTATTGGTATATCAACACTCTATTGACAGCGCTCGAAGCATTGTGTGACTCTAGAGAATGCAATTGATACACAAACAAAACTTTTGTAACTAAAAGCTACTAAATATTTTATAAATATTTTAAATAGTTGCCAAAAATCGAGTCTAGTTTTTATACACTAACGGTAGCATTTAAGTTTACTTAAAAGGGTTGGAATATATTTAAATTTAAATAAATAAAGCTATTTATTTTATGCTGTTAAATTGATTTCATACTTTGAATTTTTTTCCCTTTAAGTGTATTTAAACTTCGTCAGTTAAGGCAAACTATTTTCTGCTGTTTTGTCCATATCTTTTCAGTTTTATTTTTTGTATGAATCTGCCGCTTGCTGCTGTGTCATGTGGGTAATTTTCAGAAACGTTAGCTGGGTGTTCTGTGCACTCGCTGGCTTTCTGATTGCTGGCGGCTTTTTGACTACGAGAATGCGGCCTATTTAAGCAGCATAAGCCGGACGTACTAGAACTGAACTGACCCGGTCTGGCATTGCTTTGAACTCAGTTATCTTCTAAAATGGGAAAACGGTCAGGTAAAATAAAAATAATAGAATGGGGGTCATAATGTGTCCTCCGTGTCCACTTACCGGACAGAGGCGAGGGAATCATAGAGTCTGTCAGGTATATTGCTGGTCTTTTTAATTAACATTTGGCCAACATAAACTCAAAAACAGGCCAAAAGCAGACAACTTCTCAGCTGGTACATGAGTTTTCGTCTCTTTTCATTTCTGGTGAGCAATGTAAATTAGTTTGGAGCAGGTGAAGCATACTTGACACAGAATATGTGATAATTGAGTTTCTGGCTATTCAATATACTCAACACGAACTGATTGCAAGCCATTGTAATTTATGGCCAGCAAGTGGGCAGAAAAAAGCTGAGCAAAGCATATCAAAAGTGCGTAAAGTTGAAATAATTTAACAAATTGTTAAACAAATATTTTGTATCCTTGTAATAACAAAAAACTTTTATGCTAAAACAATTTAGGCAGTGAAACATTGAAACTAACAGAAAATAATATGAAATAAAATCAAATATTTTGCTGGCTATGACAAATATTTAAATTTATGGCAAACTTCAAATTTAATAAATGAATTCAAAGCTCAGCTATGAAATGAATTCTAATAGAAATTGCATACAAAATCGGCTTGGCTGCTGCCGGGGTCATTTTAAAATGGAGTCATGTAAAAGTGTGAATCCCTGAATAAATCTATGGCCTAAACACACACATACACAGAGAACTGTAGACAATCGGAGCCCCAACACAGCAGCACTTAGCCATGTGTAGCTGTGAAACTGCCTAATTTATGGGCCTGGCTGAAAGCGCTGGCCCAGACAGACCCACCCGTGCCACTCCCAGAGACACGAAGCTGTGCAGAGCAAATAGCAGCAGATTAGCCACAGACGATTGCACTGAAACAATGCAGACTGCAGGATAAGCGGGGGTTACCCAAAACCAAAGCGGAGTAATGTGTTGGAAATAAGGACTCTCTAGAGCACACACAGTGGAGATATGTGAGAATTTTGAAGCCATAAGGCCGTGTGTTATGCAAGCCACGCATTGATGCCATTCAAATCGATTTGTGGCTGTAAAACACTTTTGGCCATTCAATGCTATTGTCACAAAACTATAAACTGATCAAATCGAATTGAATGGAATGGAATTAGAATTGGTTGAAGCCAAAGTGATAATAGTTAAATGAGATGAGCGGCAAGAGGGAAGGCAGTATGACAAAGAGTTGGTTAGGAAGAGAGCTACAAATCCAGTTATTCTTCCAGGGCATAATTTAAGTTACCTACTTTCAAAACAATGTTTAGTAAAGTGAATTTAATTAACTTACCAATTACTTAGCGCCAGTTGAGACCTGGAATTAAACAGAATTATTAGTTAATACCATGGCAGATATTTTAATTGAAATAAAAATAGAAATGAGACAAGTTTTTGATGTGTTTCGTTTTATTGTTATGGTTATTACATTTATTTGGCTAACTCGGCTGACATTTATTGCAAAAAGTAAATGTTTGATGATAGTCACGTAGTTGCGACTAAACAACGACAGCCAACAGCAGCAGTGGCATCAAAATAAAAGAGAAATATAAAAAGAGAGAGAGAAGGAAAGATAGAAAAAGTAAAAATAAGCAAAACAGAGCTAAAAATGTGGAGAGTTCAAAGTTGGCGGCACATGACATGCAAAAACAAAATCCCAAAACACTGAAACGTGCCTTTTTGACATTTAGTCATGTGTGTGAGTGTGCGAGGCACGTGAGTGTGTATGTGTGTGTCTCTATGTGTATGTGTGTGTGTGTTAACAAATTGAATTTTGCTGCCAAAAATTTGTTGTATTGATTTAAAGACAAGTGACACAAGTAGACACGAAGGCGCGAAGGCAAAACGGCAAAACGGGAGGCATTAGAGTCAATTACCGCTGCAAAGTGAATTCTCAGTCAAAAATCAAAAGCTGGCAACAAACTGTTAACAGCGTAAACTGCCAACTAGCTGGGAGATACATATTTACACACACACACACACACACGCACACTTGAAGTGCTATTGTATTACTTTCATTATCTGTGCAAATATTTGCCAGAAATGACAGTTGCCAGTTGCCAGCTCAACAGTTTTGGGCAAGTTTTTAAGCCGCTTAGGAGCGGCCCCAAAGTGAAAGTTATTGTGTGTTAACAACAAAACAACACACACTCGCACACACACCCACACCCACACACGCACACGCTGGCAACTGGTGCACATTTCATAAATGTGGTAAAAGACAAACTATTTTTTGCATATCCCCGTTGTTGTTACTCTTGTTTTTGATGAAGTTTCCGAGCTGTTTAAAACGCGCTGGTTGTCACCGTCTCTGTCTCTGTGATCTCAACTTTCGCATATGCCTGCAAACCCTGAAAACTATGCACACGAGAGCCACAAACTTCTGCCACCCTAGAGGCTGCTGCCTTCCCACTCTCTTCCTTTCCACTCTCTCCCTCTTCCTGCTGTCTGCTATTACTGGTTGCTGCAAATATTTGCCTTTGTGCCAAGCCATCGCCGGCGGAGTAAACATCTCAGACCGCGCCTTCCACGCCTTCTACGCCCCTCGACACTGCTGAACTCCGCTCCAAAGAAAGACACACGTTATGTTTTTAGCCATGGCTGGCACCTGAAGCCATGTTGAGCGAAAGCCAAACAACAAAGTCAATTCAGTGCCAGTTTGGCCAAAAAACTTTTTTGTCATGGTCATGGGTACCCACACACACACACACATGTGGCGTATGCGCAATAAATTGTGCAAAAAAATAAAAATGTTTAACGTTTTCAGAGTATTGGAAAATGCAAACAAAAAACCACATTTTATGCTCGAAAAGGCTAATTAACATCATTTTTATGAGACATCAAGTTGCCGGCAATAAAACGCATTTAATTTCTTCCGCAAAATAAACAAAGCAAATGTTTTGACGCCGTGTTTTTTGAAGTAAATTTCTTTATGCACAAGACAGAGTAACATACAGTTGGAAAAGCGCGTGGAAATTTACGACACACTCGTCAACAGTGGGTGAGGAGTAGGGAGGAGTAGGGAGGAGTGGTAGAAGCGGGAGGAGGCAGCTCAGACTGACAGTCTGTTGGTACTTAACAACTTGGCGTATTTATTTAGCACGTGTTTTAGGACCATCAAGTTGGTTTGGGGGCATATTTGCTGCTTGCTTTTAATTAACAAAATGCCTTGAATTTCAGTTTTTGTAATCATTGCGTTGCTTAATTAGACATAAAAGTCTAGGCTCTAAATTAGTGAACAGGTTTTTACGAGCGCCAAATGAAAATCTTCCAAACAATTTTCAATTCGCAATCAGCATTTTTTTTTTGGTTCTTTCCTTATCAACATTTATGAATCGCTCTCTCTCTCTCTCCTGCTCTGTTAAATTGAGACCGGCGAAACGCAGTTCACTCTTAGCTGCTGTTAATAACAGTCACTGTTAAGCTGCTGCCGCTGTTAAGTGCAAATTCGCAGTGAATTTTACAAAGTTTGACAATTAAATGCAACCGCAAGGGATAAAAACAATTTAATTATAATAGCTCGCACTTTGGCGCACTTAATTAAAATGTCAAAATCAATAAAATGCAACGTTTAATTACATATTGGATTAGCAGCGTGCAACAATAACAATTATGGCACACTGAGCTATTGATAACTGCACACTACACTGCATTTATATGTTGACAAAGCTGTTTAGCTTTAAATTAAATACATTTGCATAATCAATTAAAAGACACTCGTTAAATCACAGCAACAAATTTTGCTTGTGCTAATTGGATTATGAGTAAACAGCAGTTAAATTCTCCATCAATAATTTAAACAATTCAAACTTGATAAATGAATTGATTTCAATTTGGCAAAAAAATCATTTAAAAAACTTTGAGCCAAGTTACTCAATTGTCATTCATTGGAATGCTTGTGGGTGCACTCACTGCCTGATTTATTTACTCACTCACTGAGTGACTATTTGTTCATGTCAAGTGCAGCTTTTGAGCACTTGAAATTCAACTGCTTCACGTGCAGACATTCAGTTTTCTATAGAAACAACTGTCTAATTGTAAAGCTTCATAAGAAGTCAACAAAAAAGAAACTTAATCAATTCCAAATAATATAGCAGTTGTTGTAATACAATTAAAGCACTGTAGTCAGGGATTATATAGAGTGTAGATGAGTAATAGATACAGACACACGCCCCTCAACTAGAACACTACTAAACTAGCATAACAGATGATTGATCAAAAGTTTTCCCATATCAATAACTGATGAGATAACACGTTGTCATCGTAGTTGTGATTGCACTTTGTCTAGCTTTTGGAGCATGCACTTCCAAGCTAATCGACACAAGAGCCAAGTGCTCGATATATAAAAGGCCGTGTGCTGACAGTGTCCACAGTGCTGAAGACAGTCCGTTTCGCAAAGCAAACACGCAAAGTAAAAAGGCAAAGAGCAAAACGAAAGCCAGCATGAAAGTGTCAGTATTAGTGGTAGCTGTAGCTACATTTCTATCCCTGGTCGTATTGGCCATGTCCAGCAAAGCAATCCCCATACGCTATGACAACTTTAAAGTGTACAAAGCTTTTATCGCCGACAACGAACAGCTCGAGGAGTTTAAGAAAATCCATCAGCACATCGAAGTAGGTTTTTTATCCGACTACATACGAGTTAAGACTTCTTTTTTTTACCTTTTACTATTGCCAATTTTAGACGCATATGCTGCAAGACATTGGTGGTCCAAATCGCAGCTATGACGTCATTGTGGCGCCCACATATCAGGATATCTTTGAGAGAACACTACTCTTTATGGACATTGAATTCAGCGTTGTCATTGAGGATTTACAGGTGTAAGTTTCGCTTAGATTCAAGTTAAGCAACAGTTCGTTTTGAAAACTTTCCGTTTAGTTTGTTAGATGAATCAGCCTATGACCCCGCAGCCAAAATGGACTGGGTAACTTATCATCCGTTGGATAAAATCTATGATTGGATCGATGAGCAGTGCACAGCTCATGATTATCTCGACTGTAAGGTTATAGGTCACTCCTACGAGGGACGACCTATAAAGAGCATTCGTCTCTCCAAGCGTGAGGGCAACAAAGCCATTTTAATTGAGGGAAATATACACGCCTTGGAATGGATATCATCAGCAACAGTTACCTACATTCTAAATGAGCTTATCAACTCGCATGATAAGGAAATACAGCGTCTGGCAGAGGAGTACGATTGGATTGTTGTGCCTATGGTAAATCCCGATGGTTTTGTCTACACACACGAAGTGGAGCGTTTGTGGCGTAAGAATCGTCGCCCCAATGGACACGCGAATGCAACTGGACTCTGTTACGGCATCGATATGAATCGTAACTTCGACTTTCAATGGAACGACGCTGGCTGGAATTTGGAGGACCCTTGTGATCATTGGTTTGGCGGCGAAATGCCCAACACGGAAATTGAGATATTGGCCCTGCAGGATTTTGTCAGTTCATTCAACGATGGCTACATACGTGCCTACTTGGCATTTCATGCCTATGGACAGTATGTGCTACTGCCTTACGGACACACGAACACCGAATTTCCACCCAACTATGATCAAATGATGCGTATTGCTGCCGCCTTTGCCGATGGCGCACTTGATTCATATGGCTCGGTTTTCACTTACGGCGCTAGTGGGTTATTGAACTGTGAGTACCTCAACTCTGCTTGACTTAAGTACTTAAAACGGTAATAAGGTTATTGACCGCTTATTGTACTTCCTGTTTTTTGTTTCAATGTTTTTTTTGTAGATGCTGTCTCTGGAGCTGCCAAGGACTGGGCCTATGGAGTTAAAAATATACCATTTACCTGCACAGTTGAGCTGCGTGATAAGGGCCAATTTGGCTTCTTCCTACCAGCCAATCAAATCACGGAAGTCGGTGTCGAGGTCACCGAGGGGCTCAAGTCTCTAGTTGTCAAGGCGGCCGAAGAGGGCATCTTCGATTGAATCTGAAAACCATTAAAGTAGTATTATTTATTTAAAACTAAATATAAATATATTTAAACAGTAAAAAAACATATTATCTAGGATGACGTATGCGTTAAATTTAAACTTACAGCGCACTGCTTATCTGTAAGCAGAACCTGCTGTGGTAGTTAGCAGAGCAAAAGCAATGACTGTTAAATAACAGTAGAAAGCAGTTCAAAGGCTCCACCTCTCTGCTGTAAGCAGTTCTCAGAAACACTGCTAGAAGGTGTGTGTCTTGGCTAAACGGTTTACAGTAAACGGTTAACATCAACAGTTTACAGTAAACTAAACGCATAAGCGCGTTGTTCAAATAGAATATTAACGATAATAAACTATAACTACCTTAAAATGACTTCTAAATGGAAATTTATGAAATTTTCCTCCATAACCCAGTAACTTAAAGAACCCACTTGTACTCTTAAACAATAAGGTATCAAATAAACTCCCTGGTAATCGAATAGCTGATATAAAGCCACAAACTAAAGTGTTTGCTTTGACTGAATGACATGTACTTATGTCGCCTGGGGTCAAATAACTTGAAACCACTTGAAGCTATCGGCACACAATTAAGCCAAAAGTGTTAGCTCTTATCAGGCTCATTAGCATTAGAGGCTTAAGCTGAGCAGGTCACGTCACGTGAAAAAGAGGAAGAAACAAAAACAGAAAAATGTAATAAAAATAATAACCAGAAATTATGCATAAAAATCACACTAAATATGATGTGGGCCATCAAACGAAGCATAACAGCTGCACACGCTCCTTAAGAACTTTTATTTTATGTTAATTTCTTGAGGGCAAACACATGTAGAAAATTGCTGACCTTTTTATTGGCAATAACCTGTGCCATTTAAGTCACATTTTTATACTCTCTGCAAGAGTATATTGGGTTTGTGCAAATGTCTGTCCGTCTGTCCGTCTGTCTGTCTGTCCGTCCGTATGAACAAACAGATTACAGAGATGGTAAGAGCTACAAGTTCGAGCTTGGTCTCAATCGATCACATATTTAGTCAGTCAATACAAGAATCTTTTTTTTTTTCGATGCCACGCCCCATTCGCCCACAATGAGCAAAAAACTAGAAACACCTAAAAAAAAAAATTGGTGTTTTCGGCGAATATCTCAGTAACTATGGCACCTAGGATCACCAATGTTGGTATGGAGGTTCCTAGCGACAGCGTAAATACATTGACATTTAAAATTTTGGACTGCCACGCCCCTTTTTCCCATAATTTTAATAATTTAATCGGGGAAAAAATGCAGAGAGTATTTTACGGTCGGGCCTGCTCGACTGTACTTTTCTTTCTTGTTGTTGTTGTTGTTGTTGTAGGTACCACGTGGCAGAGAAAATCATTTGCCTTGCAGGTAAAGTTAATTGAAAATTTGTCGTTGGCAGTCGCAGTGGCAGTTAAAGGAAAATTCTACGCTTAGATGCGTTAATGCCTACACACATTTTCTACCTTAACGGTTTGCTGTTGCTGTTGCTATCCTTTAAGGATTTTTATTTGCTTTGCATATTTGATTACAAACATCTAGCTGAACAGGTATTTGGCTGCCACACCTTCGAGACAGCAACACTTATCGAGTGTCAAAGACAGCAACGAATGAATGCAGCCCTAAAGGCTTTCAGCTAACGGCTTTGAGCTCGCAGCTCGAAGCTAACAGCGAATAGCTAACAGCTTACGGCATTAGAGGCAGCGCATTTCTTTGGCACGAGCACATTTAATAGAGTTCAAACCAGCAAGCAGCACTCTCACTTAGACTGCAGCAGCGATAACCTCTCGAATGGAAATATAGTTCAGGCAGTGGAGAACGTGTCGTGACACGTCAAGAAAGGCAAATAAAATCAAACAAAATAAGAGTAATAAAAGGGAGGGTTTTAAATGTAAGAAGAAGATATTAGTCCAACTAAATGACTGTTAATACAAACAGATTTTATCCACAGATTTTAATAAAGTTGAGAATACTTTCTCGAAGGGTTTTCTCTTCATTTTCACTTGTGCTACTTGCTACACTCACGTGGCCATCTCTAGCGCCTGCCAAGTTCTATGTATTTGCCGTATTTACATGTCAAAGCGTTTGACTGAAATCAGTGAGACATGCATCATGTTTCTCGATATTAAAGACGATCGCTTTTTTCTATATGCAGCGATAACACTCATTAAATGCACAGGTGAGCCAAATGCGTGCACCTACAGTCTGTGGTGCATGCTGCATGCCACACATGGCACTCCATCATAAATGGCGCTGCCAAGATGCACACAAAACGGAGTTTGCAGGCGCTCAACGAGATGCGTCTTGGCGTTTGGACACGTGAAAGCGTCATCAATCTGAAGCCAACGACAGTTTTAACGACTTCTTGTGGATTACTTCAAACAGTAACAAAAACAAAAACAACAACAGCAACAACAACAGAAAGAACAACAACAAGAACAACAGAAAGAATTTACACACTTTGTAGTCGAAACTGAAATTTTATGTTTTCTCCGGTTACCGTTGATGGCTTTCCTGTCCTGCACTACTGGGCTAAGAGTCAGACTCTGCTAGCATATACTATATAACTATATATAGTTGTATGCAACATTTGTATAAAGTTTGTGGCCAACAAGTAAAGGGGCCAAAAGTGCAAACGTTAACAGAAAACTCGTACGCACTTGTAAAAGTGATGAAAACATTTTTATTGTGGCTGAAAACTATTGCAAGTGCAATTTGATGCTGTGACTGAAATTGATTGGGAGCTGAATTTGTTTAGAAATGTGTTAAAAATACATTAAAGTAATTACGACATGTTAAAAGACGTTAACAATTGTTTAAGCTATCATAAAGTTAAAGGAAATTGGTTGTAACTCCCTGAAGATTTGGTTTCGTTTTACTTTAACATTTTAATTATGTTAAAATTCCTTTTAAATTAGGCTTTAAACGTTGTCTGAATAACTGTTTTAATATTTGAAATACACTACCATTTAAAAGTTTAGTAATTATGTAGCAATCCACAATTATTTTCTGATTTTACTGTACCAAATCTAAATAATAATCTACCTTTATTTATTTTAAATTTAATTTAAAAGCTAACTGAATTAATGCCTGCAGGCAGCACTAAAAAAAACATACAATGAAAGAGAGGGAGAGAGGGAGAAACAACCCTTAAAACCAAACCCAGCAGCAGCTGCTGTCGTTGTTGTTGTTGCTGCTGTAGTTGCTGCTGTCGTTGCCGCTTTTTGCCATTGCATTGCTTTGGCCAAGAGCTAAGGTGAACGCAGTGAAGCGCAGCATATGAAAAACCAAAACGTTGAATCCCTACAAAAGGTTCGCCAACGGCTGTGGTCAGTTTGTAGTTTTCTCTGTCTCCCCGCTCTTTCTCTACCCCCACCTCTCTCTGCTGCCGCTTTGTGCCCCTTAGCAGTGGCGAGCAGCAGATGCGACAAAGCTTCATTAAAATTAACAAAACTTAATTGCAGCTTACGTGGCACGTAGCATGTTGCAAATGTGTTTTGCAATCTGTTTGATGGCCCCTACAATCAGTAAGTTGGGGAGCAGTAGACACACCTGCCACTGCCTACCTACCTAAGATCGCGACAGGATCGCTGTCTGGCCGGCTGCCAAATTTGATGTATTGCATTCACAGCGCAGGATACGAACTGATCCTGCAGATTGCAGCTGCAGTCGAAGGGATTAGTACATGCGTGTAGAGAAACTGGCAACTTGGGGGCTGTTGCTGCCTTTGCGTGCAACTGTTATTGACAGCTGCCTTCAGCTGCACCTCCTCCCTACTACCTACTCCCCACTGTCCGCCCCTTGTCACTGCTGCAGGCGCTCAACTTTCCGCAACTCAACACAAAACCATTTGGCTTGTCAATGGCTTGTAAGCGCTGCAAGAGCTGGGTAACTAGCTAACTGGCTAACTGTTTAGTTGGAGCCAAAGTTTGGCACATGCCATGTCTGAAATTACGTTAAGCGCTTTAGTGCCACTGACACTTGCATGCAATCGAGGCCATAACTGGCTAACAGGTCAAACAATTTGCAATTACGCCCACTTGCCAAAAGTTCATTGGCCCTAAAAAGGGGTGGGGGTTTTCACCTGTCAGTGGGGAAACCTTTTTCCAACTGCTCATCAAATTTGGCAGTCAGTTTGGGCCAAGCAAAGTCAATGCAATTAATTGCACGTTTTAAAGTGTTATATTCATAAATTGTGTGCTCAAATTGAGGCTTGTGGCCAGATCAACTATTTGGGCCATGTGCAGCGGTCGCATAAGTTCGAGTGTGCTACGTGTGTGGCCAGCAAGAGTCGTGTGTGCGTCAGTTGTGTGAAGTGTGCCCAAAATACCAATACCAATGCCAATTTAGGGACAGTTGGCCAATAAAAAGTTCGGGTTTCATAACAAAAACAAAAACAAAACGGTTTATGGTTTATGGTTACACAATTTAAAGCGCTAAGCGTTAAATATGCAAACTTATTCATGTGCATAACGATTAAGAGTGCCACACACAGAGCACACACTCTATCACACACACACACACACTTGCACACTCGTGTGCCTGGCAATCTATCTGAATCCTGCAAATAGTACACGCTTGTGCAGTTGTTCGGCAGTTTAATGCTCGAGTGCCGCATTT
Source organism: Drosophila acutilabella (assembly GCA_035046005.1). NCBI lineage: Eukaryota > Metazoa > Arthropoda > Insecta > Diptera > Drosophilidae > Drosophila > Drosophila acutilabella. The sequence goes on along the minus strand of JAWNOK010000024.1, from coordinate 10,660,900 downwards.
TTAGTGCTCAACAAGTCAAACATGCTTAAGATAATATGAAAGGATAGCTCATACGCCCCGTTATCCAGCCAAATAGCAGCTGCACTCAAACGTTATATCCTGTTGCAAGCTGCGTGACCGCTTTTAAGTGCCTCAAGTGCTCGGACTCCATTATATAAATGCTCTTTTAATAATAGTACAAGGCTGTGCCCCTCTCTCTCCCTCCCTCTCTCTACCTCTCTCTCTCTACCCCTTTACTTATCCCTCCACTCTACACTCTTAATGTGCCTTGGGTATATTTGCATTGGCTGTAATTGCGAATGAGTGCGCCGTCCCGCATAAATGTGCGTTAAGTCAATTCAATTTAGATAACAGCTTGCAGATACTGCCACAAGATACAGCTACAATTGCGGGCTAAAAGTTTTATGTAATTTTCCATCTTTTTATTGAACTTTTATCTATGATCGCTGCGCTTTAACTGTTTGCTGGCAGCATTTAATCCATAAGTCTGCTACCAACCAAAGAGTTCATAAATAATACCGCAAACGTTGGTTATGCAGACTTCAAACAGCTTTCTGTTCTGATCTGTTTTTTTTTTTGCGTAACTTTTGAGCTTTTCATTTACAAAATGTTTTACATTTTTTAGCGCTTTTCATGGCCTTGCTATTAAAGCTGCAGCTACTTCAATTAATATCCATTAAATTGAAATTAATCATTCAAGCGCTGCAAATCTCATACAGATCCCAAACGTAGCTCCATAAAATACGCAATTTTTGGTATAATTTTTTTTGTTGTTTGTTGCTTTGTTGTGTTATTTTTTTTTAATTAAATTCCAATGCACGTTGAACGCTGACGATTTTGACGATGTTGCGATTCCGCTCTGACGATTTCATGTAAATTCAATATAAATATTTAAGTATTTGCCACATGCTCATTTTTAACAGCACCTGCAGCTGTCCCTTTAGCTCTGGGTAGCTCCGTCTCTCTTTTTCTCTCTCTCTCTCTCATTCGCTCTGTCTGTTGTGCTGCAAATCAAACAGCAGCGAGTGTTCCCGTGTCCTCCAATACCCGTCTGTCCCTTTGCATAAGCAAATACGCCGCTTCATCACAAACACGTGAGGTTTCTGTTGCAGTTCCCGTTGCCATTTCGGTTGCACGTTGCCTCTGCATGAGTAACGACTGCCCCTTCAGTTGTTGAGCTGCGCTGAGCTCAGCTGATGAGTACTTCAATTCCGCTGCCATTTTGCCCTGTCTCCTCCCCCTTGCCGCTTGTCTACTCTTTCTGGTTCAATGACAAGCAACTTTGGCTGGACACATTCAGAGCTGAGTAGCCGTTAGTAGCCCTCTGGCTGTTAACTGTTACATGGTGCCAACTATTTGTCTGCGGTTTCTTGCTCATGTCACACACCCACCCACACACACACAGTTGCTCATGTCAACAGTATTTTGGGTGCAGTGTTTAATTATTCACAATTGCTGAATTGACAACGTCGCATGTGACAGTGGAGGGAGACACAGACAGAGAGTGGACAGATTTCATACATTTTTAAGAGCGCACTTCAATCGATTTATTAACAACATTTCGTAAAGTTAAGTCCTGGTAAAAAATGTATAACTGTAATTTAAATGCAGCGTGCACAAAAGCTTATCAATTTCCAAAGGAAATTACATTTTTAAAAGACTAAAAATAAATTATAATTAATTTTTAAACAGTCCGACAGTTTAGTTTAATTTCAACACTCTTTTCATAAAATCAAGCTCTTAAAAAAGCAAATAAATTCATTTAATTACAACTCAAATATGTATTTTATTTAATTTGAAACACTTTAAAAGCTGCTTTTGCACTTGGAATCACACAATTCCTGTTGATATTGTTAATTGTTTATTTATATATTAAATGTTTAATAAATACATTTGAAAAACAATAAACACAAAATTGCATGCCAATAATAACAATATCAAGTTAAACATTTCAGCAAAAAATAAACGCCAAAGATAACAAATTATTTCATAGTTTGTGCTGAACGCATTAAACAAGCAAATAACAAATGGATTTTCATTTATTTATACAATTTATAGAAAAACATTTACAGTAAATGATAAAAAACACAACTGTTTTTTTTTGCTCAACTGGTAACATTTTTTTTTTGTCAGCGGTTTTTCACTGCGTTCTGTCGTTGGCTGTTTTTGTGCCTGAGCTTCGGTTTCGGTTTAGGTTTATACTTTATTTGCTGAGCTGATACTCAAGTCCTTTGGCACCCCAATAAAATTTTCGCTTGGCCGTTTTTTTGCTTAACGAAGTGGAACTTGCGTGCGGCAAGTAATAAAAAAAAGCGACACAAAGCAAGTAAGCTTGGAGAGTGATGAACTAGCAGTTACTCTATGATCTTTCGTAGGGCACTGCGAGTGCAGTTGAAGTCTATGAATATCAATTTGCACTGCTTGCAAGCAGTTGAATTTTGTTGGCATCTGTTGCTTAGAGTTTCCGTTCAACTATTCGTTAGATTTTCATAATTTTTGGACAAAATAAACTACTTATTGTACGGTTTTTGATTTATATATTAATGGTAGTATATTTTTATAAAAATTTAAGCTAGTTTTAGCCTTCCTTTACATATAAACACTAGTAGTTTATGTTAAACTCCGAACTGTCCTAACTTAAATCACATTTTTACAAGCAGCTGCATTTAACCCACACATAACTCCATAAATAAATAAGTACAGCTCCATAAATTCTCTTAAAAGCATATAAAGCTCCCGCTGGAAGTAACGCTGACTTCTAACGAACGAAAGTCTCCAAAGCTTCAGGCTTCTTCAACCGCTTGGATCTTTTGGGCATTATCTAAAATTAGCCAGAGCTTTTAATAACCTATGCCTAGCCAGATTTCTATTACAGGGTACTAAACTCAAATTTTACTTGAATTTTATGTTGGTTTGACAATGGCGCTTACTCGTATTACAAGCTGTAAAGCCGCATGGACTTTGAATTGGGATTACTTGAGGCAAAGGAGGAGTACGTAAAGGACGTGTACGTAAATGACTAGTTAATTTCATGGAATTTGGCCAAAAAGTCTAAACTCATTAAGCCATTTCGTTTGGCGGCAGAGCAGTCAGAAATTAAATGGCAGAGCTTACAACAGATTTGCCAAGGGCCATAAAATGTAACCAGCAGTTGAACAGTTGACCATAATTTAACCACTGTGTGGGTGTTACTGTATGTGTGTGTGTGTGGGTGTGTCTGTGGGTGTGGCAATGCCTGTCAACGTTTAAATTGCGGTTGTAGGGACAAAAATGAATAAGTGGAGCGACTGCATTTCGGATGCAACATTTTAAATGATTTCCATGTAGTACAGTATGCACCACAACTCGTACAATTTGCCGTGCATCAGCAGGAGTACAGACTGTAGACGGCAGACGGCAGACGATGGACGACAGACGACCGACTGTCCTGGCCACGTTGACCAATCCGGCAAATGAACAACGTGCAGTAACCAACAACGTTCAATGTCCACACTTTTCACATTTGTGCTGTTCATATTTCATTCTCAATGACGCTGACAGGACAATGCGGTAACCGAGCCGTATGCGTCGACGAGTCCTCTCGTTGCACCCAATCTGTGTGCGTGTCTGTGTGTGTGTGTGTGAGTTGATTTGCATGTTGCAGCTGTGAGAGTGTGGGTGACGCTCGCTTACACTGATTCCAACTGATGAAGTTGGCGTTTTATGTGCGGTTGCTCGACCAACACACTCACACACATTCACACCCACACAATGGGTACATGCCGCATTGTTTATCGCCAACAGCAGACACCAACATCTACTCTCCAGCCACGCCTCCTACCCACCCACACTCTTCCCTACATTGCAGCTGCATTAATCAAAAGTTCAACGTCAACAAAAAGTGATTTTTCGTTTGCACAAAAATGTTCGTTCATAATTAAAAATAAATAAATAAAAATCAAAGAACTGCAACGTGGCAGTAGCCACACAATGAATGCTTAAAATAAATAAGTGAGTGCACAAAAAATGAAGAAAAGAAGTAGAAGAAGCAGTTGAATGAAAGAGAAACAGCAGACGCTGTCGCATATGTTATTGGCAAACGGAAACAAGACTCCTTTTGTAGTATATGCTCGGCTTGCTCGGCAGCTGACAGTTCTTATCCTTACACACATTTCTTTTACCTTTCCACTCAACGGATATGCGCAGGAAACCTCAAACACACAACTCGCACACACACACACACACAGAGAGCAATTCGCACACACACCTTTCGCAGCTTGCCCTCAAATTTCGATTCATCTTTGGGCTTGGCATTTGTTTCCTTTAAGCCTGTAACTGAGCAGGAGACAGGCAGTGGAGGAGGAGAGGCAGCAGGTGATATACCTAACGATTTCCGGCTTATGATTTGACTTCATTCCCAATGTGTTACTTCCCTGCTCCTGTTTACCTGTCTCCCCCTTCTACTTTCTCCTCTGAATTTTGCATGAGCAGCTGTTAAAGTTTTCTTCATATTTGAAAGTCAAGTTGATGCATTGTTTGCCAATTCAAACTCAAGGGTTATTAATTGAGCCCATTGACCCAGCACACACACAAACCACACCCCCTTGGGTTATTTATGTGATACGGCATTTAATAACTCTAATGGCACTTGAGCTTGCAGTTGCAGAGTTTCCCAGTAAAGGTAATAAGAAAAGTTTAACTTTATGATTTCTTGCACAGCGATATGAAAGAAAACAACAACTGGCTAACGCGGCGTATGCTTGTTGTTATTTACTTGTATTTTTTTTATTCCTGTTTGGGGTTTTTGGGCACAATAAAAGCATAAAGTGACAACAAAGCGGCAAACAACAAAATAAATAAATCACAACAAAAGCAGACAGCGAGACACAAGCGCACAAACACACAAATAGCACACGCACAGCAGCAAGAAATAAAACTAAGAAAATATGAAAACATAAACGAATAGCACGGCTGGAAAATACCCTCTAAAGTGGCGTAAGGAAACCAAAAATTGAAATTTTTGGCAAAGTAACTAAAAATTAAACTTTTTTCAAGCTGTTCTTATTTTTATTAAGCCTTCTGTTTAACACTCTATGTCCCCTTGTTAGCCTGTCTACTTTCTAGGGTATAAATAGCACTAGGAGTAACAACAAGTATGGCGCAAAACTTTTAGTTGTCCGTGCGCCATTGTTCTTGCTCGTCCTTTTTTGCCTTAACACGCGATTCATATTTTTCCGAGGCGAAAAGAGCGGCGTCTTCTTCACATGCTAGACTGCTTATTGTTACCGTATATTCTATAGTCCTCATTGTTGTTGCTGTTGTTGCTGTTGGCATTTATTGTACAACAGTTGACACAATGCACAACAAGGTGGGCGTAGACAGAACCTAAACTGAAGTTGGGTTTACCCAAAAAAAAAAGAAGTAGAAAGAAATGAAAAGAAACGAAATAAAGGAAAACGGAAACTTTGTCATTGTTAGGTTGTTTGTGGGTCTCGGCATTTGCCCCCTGCTCCTGTGTTCTGATCCTGCTGCTGTTAAGCATTTCCGGCTTTTATTGTTCTTGAGCTTGGGCCACCACTAAACGCTTCATCATTGCGCAGTTTTCATTTCCCTCTTAATGCTTTTCTTTTTGCCCATTTTCGGGTTTGAGTTTTTGGGTTCAGGTTTTCGGAGACAGCATCGAATTGGTGTCGTTGCACGTTGAAATATTTATGTTGCGCATTCTTAATTTATAATGTGCCACCAACTCCCACTCACTCTCTGCCTCTCCCTCTCTCTCACCTGGCGTGTTGGCTTTAAGCATTGGCCACTTGTGCATGTCCTGCTCATTATATGCTCAACTCTCTACCCACTTATTTATTTTTGGCTGGGCGGGTGGCATTTTTGCATGTCTCGTTGCCAAATCACCTTAGGACCAAAAGCATCACGAATTTCTCACAAAAGTTTTGCATAAATTTTCATGAAAATTTACGAGCTGCGAGCTGTGAACTGAGAGCTGAGAGCTAAGAGCTGTGTGAAGTTTTTTTGCATCTCCCTTTTTATTTTATTTTTATTTTCCCTCTTTCATTTATTTATTTGTTTTTTTTTTTGTTTGGCTGTTTTGCCTTGGCTTTTGCTGCTGTTATTCGAAATTTACGATACAATAAATTTTGTCAAACATTTGAAGTTGCGAAAGCAGTCAAAGCCCAAAGGAGTTTAGCCTTTGTTTTCCTTCTTTTTGTTTTTCTTTGTTTGATAAGCCATTAGTCAAAATGACAAACGTTTAGGTTGATTTAAATTGGAAAGATTTACAGTGCACACGTTTTGCCATATCGAAATTGAAAACAACCACAAGAACAAGTACCAGCAAAACAAGTAGAAATCCAAGTACGAGTTTAGTAGGCGTTTAGCTGGGAGCTCTTATAGGCTCAGGCGCATAAAAAAGCAATCGAAGTGCTCGTTTGAGGTAAGGGTAATCGATTCGTCGGCTATGGCATTATGTAAATTGAACATTATGCAGAAGACTCAACAGTTTTGAGAGTTATACATAGAAATTATTAATATAAAGTTACTAAGCAAAGTTTAAACGGTTGCCAAATAAAAGCTTAAGGTTTAAAATAAGTTAAAAGAATTTCCAAACGTTTCCTCTACATATTTACTTGACCAGTTTGAATTGAATGCACTCTGAGCAACCAATGTTATAGAAATTTACATTTCAGCAGACAAATATTTGATTTTGGGAAATATTTTAGCCACTTTTCATTCAGCAATCACTCACGTGACACTGGCACTGCAGTCTGTCAAGCATAAACTATTAGCACTCAGTGTGCTCTCTATTTTTAAAACACTCACACACACACTCACATGCACATTGAACTTAAACAAATCATTTGAAAACTTGTGTGCAACTCGTGTGCAAATAAAAACTGAATATTGATTACATACGCCTGCAGTTATTTGATAGCCAACTTTTAATATCCATAAAATTTCCATTTACAGCAAACAAGAACAACAACAACAACAAGTACAAACTGTATTTATTTTTCTACACATATCAATTGCCATAATATTTGCTGGAGAACGCTTTTAGCTCGTTCGTCTATAAAATATACATAAAGCCGATTCGATGTATATTTTTTCCTAAAGCGTTGCGCTCTCTCCCTCTCTCTCACTTTCACTCTCCCCAACCTTTCTCTTACTGCAAACGGAATCGGATTTTTGGGCATTTCGAAGGCCGCCAGAAATGTATCTCTCACTCTTCAGTCTATATATGTATATATATATATATACTTTTTTTTCGTTGTTGCTTTCGGCCTGGCCTGCAGCTCGGCCAACAAATTTTGCACTAGCTCCATTTAGTTTATTTTCTTGTTGTTTTTGTTTTGTTTGTTCTGTCAGGACTTTTTCAGATGTTGCCATCACCGTTGCCGTTGCATGTGCAACGGTTTCATATCCTGCACTGGGGCAATTAAGTTCGTAATCTGAGCGACATCTGTGCTGCATTCGGAAGTGCCACGCCCACTAGCAACTCCCAACAACGTTACAGATTTTTCAGCGTGTGCAACGTATTCAATATTTCGTCGACAATTTCATTTTGAGCTTTTTGCTTCTTTTTTACTGTGTGTGTTGCAGGACACAAAAGATTTGTTGGGTCCCAGTGGGAGTCATGGGACAAAATGGTTACGTTGTTTACAGCGTTGTTATTAACTCTTTCGAATGCCAATGAAGTTTTTTTAGCCCCAACTGCATGCAGCTGTCGCCTGCCACGTGATTTAAACGGCGCACTGCAAATTCGCAAATAACTCATGTGACATTTGTGTCACGCAGTTTGGTCAATTACAAGCGATCGCACAAAAGAATTTTCTATAGTTTACAGCGACATAAGGCAGGCTTAAGATGCAGTTACCTTTAAACCAAAAATTACTCAATTTTATCTGAATTTTTCTATTTTCTAAAAAAACACTTTCAGTTTTAAATCGTTAACAATTAAATGCACAGTCATTATTAGGGAAATGAAAGAAAATATGTGTGCAATGCATTTTCATGTCAATGCCTGTCAGTTTTCCGACCATAATTGATGATATGTGTTCATTTGCCACTGACTGCTGATCAGCAACAGTTCGACTGCAGTTGCATATGCTAGAGATTGATATTCGAGGCAGCTGCAATACAATCGGCAGGTTGCTTTGCATTTGCATTGTTAAATACGCGCCCACACACACGCACATACATTAAACTAGAGTGTGTTTGTGTGTGTGTTAACAAAAGTCGTCCTGCTGTTGTTGTAGCTTCATAGCTGTCTTTCACCTTGTCCATTAACTGGCAACTGCTGCTGTTGAAAATCTGTTTGTCTGTTGGCCGAATAGCCGTATGAGGCCAGTTCTCGACAGCTGCTTGGATTTTGAAGGGAGCAGCATTTAAAAAACATCCTTTTCAAAATATACCCTGTAGAGTGAGAGTCAGATGGGTTGTATGGGCTAAGGGCAGGTGATTTTCAAAGCAGAAAGCAGTCAGATTTGAACCGTAGTTGAGTTGAAGTAGATTTATTATTATTACTATTAATTTTATTACTATTTTTAACACAAATAAATATATTAATATAATTTTTAGTTAGTACTACAATAATTATTGCTTTTCATTGTAATAATAATAAATTATATATATTTATTATTTGTTGAATAAAATAATAAATACTATTTAAAATAATAATTCAACTCAACTCGCTAACTAAATTGATAAAGATATCTAAACCCTCTACAGGGTATCTGCTAGTCTCATACTGCTGCCCGCCTGCAAGCCGTCTCTCTTACTATTCTCATTTTTCTGCTTTTTTTTTAAGTCTAGGATATGCGCTGTAGTTGCAGCTGTCGTTCAGCCTGGCTCTGAATACGCACACACATATTAACAGTCGCACACCCGCACACACATACACAGAATATGAGTGTGGAGGTGAGAGAGAAGATGGCCACACATAACAGAAGTCTGTGCCATAGCTAAAGGATTTTTATGGTTTTTCAATTGGTTCACGTTGCTCCTGCTGTTGTTGTTCCTGTTCTTGTTCTTGTTGTTGCCATTGTTTTTTCGTTCGTTTTTCTTTCATTTTATCAGAGCAAAGGCAGCTGTCAGGCGTTGGTTGTGCTTCGCGTGGGGTATTCATTAGGGGAACGCAGCATGAAATTCTGGCTAAAAGCAGCCAGAGAACTCGATGCCTGCTTTGCTGCCAGGCTGCCTGCCTGCCTGCCTTGGTGTTGGCAACAAAACAAAAGCAAGAGCAAAACACACACGCAAAAACGCACAACAGGCGCATGGAAGCAGCCAAGCAGCAACAGCCTTGAGTGATAACATCATCATGTGCCCCGAGTGTAAGTGTGTATGAGAGTGTTCTCTGTGTGTGTGTGAAAGCAGCGAAGCATGCTGGCAACATGCCATGCTGCCAAGAAACAGCAGCCGATGAAACCCAGAAACTGCAGCAACAGCCGCGACAACAGCAGCAACAGCAGCAAATAAGGCGAAAACCTTGGCAACCAAAAACTAAAAGGAACAAAAAATTCGCAGACAAGAACAAGACAGAGAGCGTGGGACAGAGAGAGAGAGGGAGCGCGCGATAGCGGCACACAGAAGTTGCAGGCCAAAGGAGAAGCAAAAACAAAAGCAGGCAAAAAACCAAAAACAACAAAAAAATAAGATTAAATCAGGTAAGAAATTTTCGTTTGTGTTGTGAATTTTTTTGGTTGCACCTGCCGTTAGCTGGCAGCCGGTTTGCTTTAAGCCGCAACTTCACTCAGCTGTTGTTGTTGTTCTTATTACTGTTGTTGTCCCTCTTGTTGTTGTTGTTGTCATTCAGATGATTAGTGTGCAGCCTTCAAGCTGCGTCTGCGCAGCGTTCTACAATCTTTCTCTTGTTGTTGTCGCCTTTTTGCTTTTTTGTCTCTTTTTTCGGTTAACTCGCATCGCGTGCGTCGTTTGATCTGGAAACCAGAAACCTGTCCACGCATTGCAGCTTGTTCCAAGGCGTTGCCGCCTGCAAATTGGTCAACAAAAACTGTGAATGTCTGCGTGAGTCAGCGTCAGAGTCAGAGTCGTAGTCGGAGTCTATGTGTGTATGTGTGTATTTGTCCTCATGTTCATGCCAAGAATCAACAATAGTTTTTGGGCGTTTTGGCCCTCATCAAAACAAGCTCACTAAACAGCTGAAAACACCTGCGCTAATTTAAGTGCCGCTTTTCGAGGCATTGATTGTTATTTCCCTTAATTGAAACTCGAATAAATTTCTTTAATTAAAATAGCAAAGTAGCGCCATTAATAACAAAAGTCATAAAGTTATTAAATAAATTCTGATTTTATAGCATACATAAATTAAAAGTGTAGCTCAAAATATATATATATTTAAAAGTAATCGTTTTTGTATTTAAAATTTAACACTTAATATAAAAAGTAAATAAAACTTAAAATGTAGTACGTAATAAAATGTAATGAAAGTTTGTAATTTGATTAAAAAAAGACAAAAACTAGAGCAAACATCTGCTGTCGATACTGTGACAGAAAGCATAAAATTCTAAGCGGAAAATGGTAATGTGTGTGTGAAGGAAAGTGACCACGAAGTGAGAGTTAATGGCTTAAATGCAGCGACAATAACAGGAGCCAAGGTTTACTTCCAGGCCATTAGCTTAATATGCTCTGACCATAACGAGTACCGCATACGGCAAAAGACAACACTATAAAAAGCAGCAATAACAATAACAATATTAACAGACAGCGATGGCAGCAGCGACGGCAGCAACAACCATGACAACCAGGCGACAATGAAATGGAAATTGTAAAAAAAAAGGAAAAGGGGGAAAGAGGGATTGAAAACGAGGGAAAAGTGGAAACTGAACATGCAGAGCAATGCAAATGGAAGCAGTTGCAATTTGCCGAGTTGAAAGGGCAAACTGAGATAGAACAAGAGTGCGAGAGAGAGAGAGGGTGGGGGGGGGAATATGTGAAAGGAGTATGGGGAATTGCCGGATGCGCTGTTAGCCGCACGAGTTGGCTGCATTAATGTGCTGTGTGCAACAAGCTAGAACACCGCGCCACAAATTGACAACAACAAACAAAAGGGCAACAAAAATTAAAAACTAAACTGCATGCAACGCTCAAAATATGCAAACAACAAAAGCAACTAGAACAATTCATGTCGCTGCCAATGGCAGTTGATTATAAGCCCATTGATGTAGCTGGACAGCACTGGACAGCGCTGGACACATAGCTACCTCCACCTCCCCTTCTCCTACCTTCCACCTGCTGTCTTTCCATTATGCAGTGCATTACAAAAAATTGAAAAATAAAAACGAAATGAAAACGAAAACGAAAATATTGTAAATTGCCATAGAACGCAGACAAAATGGCAACAAAGGCCACAAAACGTGAGTAAAGGGAAGTGAGCAGCAAACTGTTGCAGGCACTGTATGTATAAATGTGCAGAATTTGCCACATCACACACCCGCTCTTTCCCTTTGGTGGTGTGGCATGTGCAACGAAGCGCGCCACCCGAAGGGGTTGCATGAGTTGTCCTCCTTGTTGCTTCATAGGTGCATAGACACACACACACACACACCAAGCCACATATTGCAAAAAAAGCGCCATTTTTGGCATATTCCTGAGCTGGAAATTCAACAAGAGCATTCGGCAACAATGCCGCTAAATAAACTTCATACGGTTTGACGATTTTTATTTTTTTGTATACTTCTAGCTTGTGTTTTCACCCGATTTCGTATTTGTTTTTATTTTGTTTTTTTTGGTTGTTTTTGGCTTTTAGCTTTGCACAAAATGACTTTCGAAACACTCGAAAGTATTCATACAGTGTCTATGAATTTATGCTCTTACCACATTGCCACAATTGCATTGCAGTTGGAACATCATGAATGCCAAATGGTCAGCAACAAAACAGAAGTAATAATATAAGTCAAATAGTTGTAGCACTTAAAGAGTCTCCAGAGCGTTGCATTTTAAATTTAAAAACTTGTGTCTTCTCTTAGAGTTTAGTAATTAAATTAAGAGCTTTTTGATACCAGATAAAAATAAATAATTTATAAAACATGTGTAGCAAACGAAATTCAACTTTTGGCTTAAAGAAAGAGTTGAAAATATATTTTTAAATGTCTGAATTTTAAGCTCCTTGACACTAGACATTAGCCTTAAAAATTCAGTTCACATAAAACTCCGTAAAGAAAATTGACTCAACCCAAACTTTTACTTTAAATAAACGCACTAAAGAGTATTGAATATTCGTTTAACTTACCGCATTAATCATTTTTTTAGCACTTAAAATTGAACGTCTGCTTATAGTATCCGCCATCTGCTGTTGTTTTGTTGGTTCACCGCAGGACGCGCCATGTGCCTGAAGGATATCGTTTACACTGAAATTTGCAAGCCAATTAACATATGCATAAATATATACTATTTATTATTAATTTATTTAGTTTTATTACAGACAATATGCAATACTATCAATTACAGATAGTTAAGCTTAGTTAGACTATAGTTACTATTTAAGCAGCATATAATTGAAGAGCATAAAATGTGCTCTTAAAAGTGCGTGTGCGCTCTCTTTCCCTGTCACACACTTGTGCCCTCTCTTTCTATGACGCTAACTCTCTTGAAACTCTCTTATTTCGGCCACAGTTGAGTTGTTATCAACCTGCTTGTTGCTTGTTGCTCTTTCCAACTCTACTCGTGTCGCACTCTCTTTGCTCTCTCAGTCGTTCGGCTCTGGTTGGTGTATAAAAAGGACGATTCTGGTGCGCGCCGCTTTAGTCCTACGACAAACGCCGCGTCGACAACTTCGTTCGCTACGAAGAGCAGCAAACAAAGTGAACGTCTGACAATCTCTCTAAAGAGTTGAGTTAGCTCAAAAGCGAGTTTCAAGTGTTTACTGTATGTGTGCGTGTGTTGAAAGCCGCTTAAAAAAGGGCAGTCCTCGAGTGGCAAATAACAAACAGCTAAAAGTGCTAAACAAAGTGCGTCAAAGTGTGGCAAGAAGTCAGCGTCGTCTTCGTCTGCGTCTCTGTCGTCGTCGCGTATAATTGTAATACTGTTAGCGTCGCTTTTTATAAGGTGTTTAGTCCGTCATGAAACGTGGCCACAATTTGCATAAATATCCGATTTGTGCTTGATTAATTTTCGCCACAAAACAAAAAAGTTTATACCCAACAAAAAAAAAGTAAATAAAAATAAATAAGAAGAAATATAAAAGAAGATAAGCAAAAAACTTGACTTCTATTATGGCGGTCCCAAACATTTTGTGGCTTACTTTATTGTTGATCGTTGCGGTGGCAAGCGCGCGTGGCGCCACCGCCATCATTAGTGATGTGAACAACATGTTGCGCGACACACAAGCAACTAGTTCAACACCGGCAATGACTACTGTACCATCATCCAGCGTGGAATTGCTGCGCTTTGTCAACGACGAAGACAATGAGGAAATTCTGGACGAGGATGTTGATGATGAGCTCGAAATGCTATCGAATGGCATTAAACCAGTTGCTGCAGCTACCGCTACTAATTCTGGCAATGATAACCTGAAACTGAACGATCAGGTTCGACTGTTGACCAAGCAATTGAACGCTCTGATGACACGGCGACGTGAGGATTACGAGCTGCTCGAGCACAATTTACGCAAGTCCTTGAGACTAACGACTAACGCGGCGAGCGTTGATGCGGATATGCGCAACGAATTGGATCAATTGAGGTGTGTAGCTTGACTGAGTTTTCAAGGTGATTTGCACACTAAGCAGCCGCCCAAAACCGATGTCTTAATTAGCTGCAGCAATTGCTTTTTGTGGCAGCTGCAACTTGAACTGCATGTTCAAGTTTTTGCCAACTTTTTGGAGCTAACAAAAGTTTCAAAGACTCGGGTAGGCGGTTAGATAGCTTAATTAAGTGGGTGTGGCAGTTAGTAATTTTTATGGCTCACATGAAGAGCACACAGCAGCTAACAAACACTTACACACGCACTCGAGTTTGGCTAAGCCAATTAAGCGCCTCAAAGTAGGCAACACTTTTATGGCTCGCTGAATTTTGATTGTCGTATTTGCTTTATTTATATGCACGTGTGTGTGTGTGTGTGTGTGTGCGAGCCAAGTTAATTTAAACAAATAAGAAGCTGTCTTAGCCTGGCCCTCAAGCAGCTGATAAGAAATCGCTGGCCGGAAACACGTAGCTGATACTTTTTGGCCAAAACAAGAAAAGGGAAGCAAAAGAAACAGGGCCAAGCCTGCGTTTCGTGATTTGTTTGTTGTCTTTTCAGACAGGCTGACTAATAATGATTGTCTCATCGACACACACACACGCGAGCGACACACACATGTGTGTGCTTCTGTTGATCTAGCGCAAAGGACAACAAAAATGGCGCACTCTTAATTTACTGTACAAATAGCTTTGGTTAGTTTTGCTTCTGTTGTTTAGCTCGTGTCGTGAACGTCGTAAACTTTGTCACTGACACCGTAAATAATTCAACACACGCGTGTACAGTAAACACACACACACACACACACACACACACACACACACACACACACACACACACACACGCGTACACATGGACAGGAACTCGCCAGGGTCAGTCAAACGTCATGTCAACTGTGGTTTATTGTGACCCCGCCAGGTCGTTATCTGATTGCGGCATGACGCCAAGCTGTGTTAGGGAAATCGGGGCATCGGAGAGAGAGAAACAGAAAGACAGAGAGAGAGAGAGAGATAGAAACTTGCAGTTCATCCATTAAACTAACAGTCATTTGCCGCTACTGATTTGAGAATTAAATTTGATGGCGCATTCAACGCATTTGGCTGCAGCAACAGCCTCCAAATCCATTTGATAATTAAAATGTGTGCGATAGCATCTTAAAATCCCATCAGATCGCATCGCATCGCATCGCATGGCTTCGCCAAACTGTCACACGCGTTCGCAATTCGTCGTGCGTCGCGTCGCTTTGCGTATTTTCAATTTGCTTCATGTCATTGACAGCATTTCCAATTTTTGCTTGAATGACATTTACAGCTTTTCATTCTACTGCTTTTTATTTAACTTTTTGCATTTTGTTTTTTTTTTTTTTTTTTTGAGATGGGTTTTTTTTCACTGTTTACATAAAAAAAGTTTTGGAAAAACTGTTGCAGCCATGCGAAAAATTGTGCAAAATTTGTTTAGTTGATGTTGTGTGTGAGTTTTTTGAATAGCAAAGGGAATACAATAGTTTACTTTGTACATTGCAAATTCTATTTTAATTTTCTACCTTTCTGGCGTTGATCCAATGTTTAGATTAATTGAGAGCAGACATGTCATGGGCCATTGAATTGGCGAATGAATGCACTCAAATCAGTTGCAGCTCGAAATGGGTTTTTTAAACAGGAAGCAATACCAAATTCCTACCTCACAACAATTCGTAGCTTACTACTAAACGTTAGGCATCAATCAAAGTTTATGTTTCAGAAAGATTTTAATCTTTGCGATGCGCAAAAAGTTGTTTGCTCCAAAACGTTGGCAACTTTTTCACTTATCACACTTAATTTTTGCTCAAATTATTTGAAAAACTAAAGAACTTTACACTCTGTGAACCAGAGAAGTCAGGGCTCAGCTCAGCTGTCTTGCATAAAACTTTTTTCACTCATCAAATTCATATCACACAAATGCACACGTGCATCAGTCAACCGCACGCAAATTGAAATATTACGTATACGCAGCACACAATTCTACCAACGTTCCTAACAACAAGAAACCAAAGTAAAAAATAAAAGAGGAATGTAGCAGTCGGAGTAAAAATAAAAGTTTCCATTTTTTTTTTTATGAAAATTTCATGTAGCTTTGCTCTTTTGACAGTGAAAATGAAAAATAAAACAGCAGCCACAGCTGCAGAGAAACCACAACCAACAGTAGCAACGCAGTCAGAGTTGAAGTTGAAGTTAAAGTTGAAGTCAGAAGAAAGTTTTGTTTTTTGTTTCATGATGGAAATAGAAGTTGAAAGATTCTCGCTCATTCTTCTTCTCATTCCGTTCCCTTTCTCTCTCCCTCTCCCACTCCATCCGCCGCCTTTACAACCACATCTCCATCTCGCAGTCAGCTCTTCCGACTGACTACTTTAATTGTCTAAAATGCCACAAAAATGCGCACAAGTTTTGAGACTGGTGGCGGCTGCCAACTGCCACAAGTGCTACAATATTTTCATTTTCATTTTCCACTGTTTTTGTGCGAAAAAGCTAAACAAAATTTACTTATGCCGCACTTAAACAATAATTTCAAAACTGCCAACGTACTTGCCTGATGTTTTCCTGCTGCTACTGTTATTCCTGGTACTTGTTCGTTCTTGTTTGCGGCGGCAAAGTTTTTCGGCTTTTTTCGGCATTAATTTTCATTCAGTGAATTGCAGTTGACTGCGATTTCCCCCTCTATTTGTGTAGGTGGCAAATTATTGTGGGTCTTTTGTTGCGAGTAAATTTATTTTTGTGGGGTGTGGGAAGTTGTGTCAAAAAACTTGAATGTACTTAATTGAAAAAGTGCATGAAAATGACGTTGCTTTTCATGTAAACCTCACGCGCAAATCCCATTAACGCGCTGCTTTTGGCCACACAGGCAATTAAGCCATCCGCTAGCCTGAAAATGTCAATTTAAATTAGATTCTGGCAGCGCGAACACTATGCCATGCCACACCACACCACGCAACGCCACACGTTGCCCATTTCAAAGTCAATTAAAATGTTACGCATACGCCGTGTATGCTGCTACCTGGCTAATTAAACAAGCTACAGCTACATCTATACAAATATATATGGAAATGCACGCCATATACTAAGCTGACTTTAAAAATTATGCTAATTTCTTGCAGACACGAGGTGCAAACACTGCGTGCCACACACAGCGGCAACAAGGAACGCCTCACTGTCGAGTGGCTGCAACAGTCCATATCCGAGATACGCAAACAGCTCGTTGAGCTGCAACGCACTGCCGGCAATGTGGCCAAAGATGTGCGTCATAGCGGTGGTGCCTACGAGGATTTGGCCACAATACGCAATGACTATCAGCAGCTGAAACTCGAGTTGGCCGCACAACGGGAGCGACAACAACAGACGGAGGTCATTGTACAGGAAATGCGTGAGGAATTAATGCAACAGGAACAGGAATACAAGCATCAATTGAATAAGCAACAGTTAGTGAATGCCAAAGCGAATGCGAATGCGATTGCCAAGGAGCAGCAAACAGCAAACGGCGCTGAACAGTCAGCGAGCATTGAGGAATACAGCGCAAGTCAGGAAGCTAGCCAAGAGGTGAGTTCAGCAGGCCAGACAGTTCATGCGACACTGGAAAAAATAGCTAAGCTGCTTTGGGTTTAAGCCTAAGCAGTTTCTTTTTTGTATAAGTTTCCGCTCAAGCAAGTTTGAATTTATATTTTAATTTAGTAGTTTTGAGTCCAAGCTTTTCCTTTTCTTGCAGTGTAGACAGTTAGCTTTATGCTAATGATCAGATAAGCACACGCACACTCACAGTCGCACAGTCACATACACACACACTCACACGCTCTCAGGTGGAGTACTACAGTTTTTATGGTTTTGAAATTTCTTTTTGTTGCCGCTATTTAAGTGCGCTCATAAAGAGACCAAGCCGCCGCCACCACTCCCCGCACACTTCAGCTCTGCCCACTCATAGCTCCCTACCTGCCACCCGCATCATTGCCATTATCTGGCCATTTTATGCCTTATTTTATACCAAGACGCGGTCTGGCCATTGTTTTTTAAGGGAGGCGCCATCTGAGGCACGATGTGCTAACGAGCCGAGTGCCCTACGAATATTGAGCCGACTGCCGCACAGGTGTGTGTGTGTGTGTGTTCTGCGTGTGTCTTTGTGTGTGTGCTGCATTATGTCTTTCCCTTTTTTAATGGCGTCTCATATATGCTGCTTAAATTACTCATACGCACCGCAGGACGTCAACATATTTAATATTTAATGCTAACTCCTCGCCCCGGGCAACCACTTAGCCCAGTCTCCATTGAGCTAACATCCCATTCTCCATTCCCCCATTCCCATTCTTCTTGCCCTTTCCAGCTCCAACTGCTACTGATTCCCCTTGATGGCCTAACTGAATCATTAACATTAAGGTCAGGCAAATCGCAGACGTCGACGCAGACGGAGCGACAACATGCTAACAACTTTTAATTATAATTAAAGTCAATAAACGGAAGTACCGAAAAGTGAAAGTTAAATTAAACGTTTGAAGGGCATATTGTGCCAAAGAATACCCTAAGTTTAGCACAATGAGTAGGCCATTGATTTAAAGGATGTTAGTTGGCCCATTAAACATTTAGTTAAATTAAATGTCTGAAAAATACTTAGTATCTCTGCATATCAAATTTAATTTTAAAAACACTTCAAAGCATTCCTGGGAAGTACTAGAAAGTTTTTGCACTCATTTACTAATTAGATATGCGCTGTTAAAATGAATAAAACAGAAGCTTTTTTTAGTAACAGAAAATATCCTGTTACTTGCTGTGTTTTTTCCCCCAACGGTAGTTTTTTTTAAAGACTAGTTTTAAAGCTGTTTAGAGCATTGAGCACTGATTTATCCAGCAGTTTTATTCAGGTTTTCAGGTTTCAATAGAATGTAATGCAGACAGATGATCTGCTGGACAAGCATATCAATTTTGCATATTCAACCTTTTCATTTCTTGCTAAACAAAGCAACCAACAGGTAAAGCAACAAGATAACCGAATGAAAAGGAAAGAAAAGAGGAAAAGTGAATGAAAAAAATGTATGAAACGTTGTGCTTCATTAAAAGGATTATGCGTTTCCCATATGCAAACGGTTGCCACAGAAAATATGTCAGTGGAATATCCCAAAACTGGTTTAGAGTCACCTGTATTTTTTTTTTGTTACCTCTGAGGTCACCCAACTTAAACCCTTTTCGCTGCTCTAGATTTGTTGCTATTGGGTTGATATTTTATGGCAGCAGGTTCTTCTTTGAAGTATTTTTATGTTGGATGTGGATAAAGAGATGCTTAGCTGAAATTTGTTGCCGTGGGGAGAGGAGACAAGAGACAGGAGTGGGAAATTCGGTTGATTGGAAAGTGAAGCTCGTTGAGTACACACTCGTACAAACAAACACAAAGCAATTACGCCGACAAGCAGCCACTAAAAATTTTTTGACCACAAATTGCTTTAAAAAAGGCAAACAAAACCAATAAAACCGATGAAAGCGATAAAACGTGCAGTCAGGCGGTTTAAGCGGCTTTCACAGACGCAGACGCAGTTGAATCTGTTTGCACTGCAGGACAGGATAATGCTTTGCACACACACACACACATACACACGCACTCACACACATACAGACACAAACAGCAATATTTATGTAATGTTAAAGGGCATGGCTTTATCCCCTTTTTGCAAATACTTGTACAATACACGTACGTTGAATGAAATTGCTGAAAATTGCAAACAAAAAGCAGGAAATCACCTTTTAATCGCCTCAAGCATTCAGGCACACCCAAATAAAGCGGGAGAGGGGGGAGAGTGAAGGGTAGGGGAAGAGAACCAGAAATTGGTATCCAACGCCAGCTGCTTATGTCAGAGACCAGAGTGACGGCTGCTGTCTTTTGTCTTGCCAACATTTGGCAGTTCCCCTTCGGCCGGCAAAAGCCAAAAGCAAAAGCAACCAAAAGCAGCCAAAAAGCAGCAGATGCTCTTGAGTGCCTTGATAATCAGTTTTGTATATGTATATGTATTTCTGTTTATTTTCTATACCCGTTAAGCTGGGAGTAAGGGTATATGTTATCTGCTGTGGGCGGCAGTAGGCGTGGTAGCTTAAATACGTTATTAAAACACAAAACGCTTGTTTGATTTGGCCAGCTGTGAGCAGCAGCTTAAAGATTTGTAGGGCCAGTTTCTATAAATAGACCATTGTGAGCTCTAAGCCAACAAATTTGACAAGATTCCATCAGTTATTAGACAATAGTCTTCAATAAGTTTAACTCAACCAGTATTTGACCTATGCTCGTTAAAGAACTTGAATCATTTCTAAGCCAAACTTAAGCAACAGGTATCTTCTAGTCGATCAACAACTAAAGTGTTTAACTGCCTTTTTTCCTTAGTGTCTGTATGCTTGTATGTGTGTGTTTGTGTGTCTGCGTGCGTTTATGATGCGCGCGATGCTTCAGCACAATTTGATCCTTTTCATTATTTCTTTCTCATTCATTCCCATTTCCCACCAAAGTTGACGCGCAGGGACTAACAGCAACAACCGTTATCAGTAAACCGGTTTTTCTGCCACAAAAAATAAAACACAATGAGCGCCAAAAATGCCAAAAAGCAATTTCTAAAAATTGTTATTATAAAAGCGCAGCAAAGCAGAAATTAGGTACAAATAGAACAAAGCGCAAGCCACCAGACAAAACAACAGCAAAAATTGCACAGGTGGCTGGGAAAATGTATATGTATATTCATACCGCTTTTGTCTGTGTGTCTGTGTGTGTGTGGTTGTGCGTGTGCTAGAATTAAATCAACTCTTCTTTATTTGATTAAAATTTACAGAAAAAAGGAATTTGGCGCATAAACCCCAAGGGAAACTACAAAAGAGCAAAAGCGAAATTTAATTTCAATTTTCAATTGTGGTTTTCTCTGTCACAGTACAGTATTTAAAAAAATATTTATAAATATTTCAAAAGATTTGAAGTGCATGAAAAAGCAAAAAGCAAATTATTAAAAAGATTTTTAATAATTACTAGCTAGTACTGAAAATTATTTGTGTACGTTAGCATTTATCAAGAATAATTATTTATTAAAGTCTTGCAACTTATTTTGTAGACCAATTACTTATTTCTAGAAGTGCCAGAGAGTTCTCGAAAAAATACCCAATTTTATTAATGGACTGAAGTTCAAAATGGTTTCAATTGATGTCAAAATTGATCAGCAGAAATGAATGTCTAATTGACAACTTTCGTCAGTTTGAGCAAGTCCTTTGTAGACCCTTTTTTACTTAACTAAAGTATATTTGATGTTGGCACTTTGTTGAATTGAGCATACTAATTGAACTCATATTGATGGCAAGACCTTTCAACTCTTGGCCAAAAACCCAAAAATAATACAGCAAAAAGAATGAAGAAGAAAAGATGGCCAGACACAGCTGCTACTGACAAGACAATAAGTGATGCTCTAATTGCAATGTGTGCAGATTTATAACAAAGCCAATATATGATTGGACAGAGACGGACAGACTACAAAACACACACACACAACACACATATAGAAACACATACACACTGACAAGACATAACATAACAAATCGCATGATGGAAGCTGTCAGTAGCAACAGTTAAACGCAAATGTTTATCATTGGTTATTGATGCGATTGATGCCAGGCAGGACATACAGACATGAAGGAAACACTCACACACACACACTCAGCAGCCACTAAAATCAACAAAAACAAATAACCAAAAGGACAAAGCAAGGCTGAAAGCAAAAAGGGAAATACTGTAGGCGAGTCGGAGAGTAGAGATACTATAACACGAGTACGAGTACATATGAGAAACTTGCTCTTAAATTAGCCAGGCAAACAAATGCGGGACAGACAGTGGTTGGGCAGAGGAGCCTGGTTTGGAATGTAGACAGAGGATCCAGTTTCAGGCGTAACAAAATTTTTGTTTTGTTTCTGGTTTCATTTTTTTTTTTTTTTTGTTGGTTTCTTGTGTTGTGTGTTGTGTGTGTGTGCTCTCTCGAGTGGGCCCAGCATTTTACCTTATTTATGTTGATATTTGTGCTGCCTTTTGTTTTATGTTGCCTTCCTTGTAATTCCCAGCGAACAGCATCACCTCCGCCTGCTGTGTCCTTCGTCCTTGTCTTACAGTCGCCTCCTACTTCCTGCCTCCTGTTTGTGGCTGGCAATTTGTTTGATTGTTGAAGTGCTTGTATTTTTCTTTACTTTTTTTATACATACATATATTCACTTTATGTACATAAGCCGCAGTCAGACAATGCGTGGGAGTTGCACACACATATAGCTATCTACATATATATGTATCGTACATATACAGATATATATTTTGTACTTGTAGTTGATATTTATTTTATGAGTCAAATTACCTTTATTGAAACTTGGCATTCACTTGAGATTCATGTGTAGTACGTCATGTTTCCATCTATCGTTCGGTGTAACATATCTTGCGTGGAAATATGATATATCCCCCATACTCTCTCACTCTTACTCTCTTTTTCTCTTGGCTTGGTACTCATCCCGCTCTAAAGATTCCCCCAGTGGCAAGGATTGTAAACATGCTGCCCTTAACTTGGCTTCTAGTGTTCCAGCCAAATATGCATATATTACAGCTGAATTTTTGCCTCGATTTTACAGACTTCTCTCAAGTTTTATTCCTTTGACTTTTTAGCAGTAAAAAAAAAAACTGTATATAGAAAGGATTTTATTTTACTTTACGTTATTTCATTTAATTTTCGTTGTTTTTATTTTTGGGTTAACCTGCATGGAAATTCAAGTGCTCATTTTGTTAAAATTCTCAACACTTTGTTGCAATATTTGCGCATATTTAGTTTCAAATTATGCACACGTTTGCCATTTAGCTTGACGGTTTTAGCGGCAAAAAGCCAGCTCCCAATGGCGGCCACCTAAATGCGCATTAACTTAATGGCAGTTTGTGCCAGCAAACACACCCACACACACACACCAGCACACACACTCTCTCACACACATACTCTTACAGTGTGTAACTTTTTGAGCGGCACACAAAAGTCCTATTAAATTTTTACGACAATTCAGCGTGGAGCGGAGCAGGAGAAAAAGTTATTTTCTATTTTCACAGCACACAGATACACACACACACACACACCTATACCTATGTACTATATGTATATGTATATATTCCCTGGATGTTGCCTGCATAGCTGACGCTAATAGCAAATCCTTGTTAGCCTTCACTTGAGCACAACATGTAAAAATTTCACTTTAATCCTTGCGACGACCCAAGCGGTTTATGCATTTTATGAGCGATGTGTGTGTGTGTGTGTTTATTTTGGATTTGCAAATTAATTAATCGTGCAACTGCTCTTTGTGCCTGATTAGTGTTTCTTAATTACACTCACACAAGTACTCACACACACATAGAGTAAGTCGTTAAATATTTATGCTATAATTTCAACTTCGATTTCAATTAGCGACGCTGTCAATTGCCACAAAATGTCTTTAAAATGTCTTTGCTGTTGTTGTTGCTGTTTTGTTGCCTTCAGCTGTTAATTGGTATAACGGTATTTCTCTGACTGGGCCACAAAACGCATAAATCACATTTAATTATATTGTTGACGTCGCCAGCTGGAAATCGTATATCACCTTGGCCATTTTTGATAGCCTCACACACACACAATACCGAGAAGCTAAAACTGTATATGTATGTGTGTGAGTATTTCCGTGTGTTTGTATGTGTGTTGCCTACTGTGCTGCCTGTCGAACGTGGCGTATTAGCAACGTTCGTGACCTTTTGCATAAAACAGCAACGACGCTTCATTTTTGGCAATGTCCTTGCCAGGAACGACCAATTCTCCCTCTCCCCTCCCTCACCCTAGGGCACGCCCCCGCAGAAACGTGCGTTGGGGGCAAAGCAAACACAAACAGAAACAGCAGCAGAAGCAGGAAATTCCGTTAAGTTGCGCTTCGATTGGCAGCACAAGTTTCGCGTAAATATTCTTGCATTTCTTTTTTTTATAATTGAATTTAAAAAAGCACAAAAAATACCACTCCAAAAAAATATTAAACAGAATGTGCGCCATAAATATGAACAGCTGTTTTCCCAGCTTTTATATCTTAAGGCCACTTTCCACCTGAAGCTAAGCAATTCGACTTTAATTTCCATAGTTAAAGGATTCGCTGTACCAAAAAAACCTTGACTGCTTAAAGATAGAACAAAAAGCATTCCGAAATAAATGTCAAGTTACTTAAATGGTAGCTCAAGCAACTAGTACTTTATTGCTCTATATCTTGTGTCTCTCATTCATTTAAATAGCTGCCTCCTTTTCATTTCAATCTTAGAAAACTTTGTGATTTATAAGCTTGTTGAATAACTTTATTTTACTGTCTACTGTTTCTATGGAGCGTAGAGGTGGAAGGGCAAAAATATGTTGTAAAGTTCATTTGAGTATTGCTTAATTAAATAGCAGCATTCGTTTCAGTATTTTTGCTGCTTTCGTAGCTTTTCACTGTTTCTGCTGTTGTGCTGTTTTGCTGTTTGCTCTTCTCATTCATTAGCAGCACATTTCTTGCTGTTGTACCATTGAGATATTTTCTTTCTTTCACCCCGAGACACTTTATTAGTTAATTATGAGGGACATCTGCCGTAGACAAAAGCTTAGATGAAACATGTACGTATATAGTATATCAAGTCTACATGTTGTATTTGTAATGAATGGCAAGCAGTGTCAATGGTAGTCAGTGTGTGTGCATGTGTGTGTGTTTCTAGCATATTCATTACATTTCCATTCACAAATCACAACTGTGACCCAAATGACATTACCTTGGTTAACGCTTGTCACTCACTAAAATTATACTACTATCCCCATCACTCGTTATCTCTTTCTATCCGTTTTATATCTACCTCTCTGACTCTTTCTGCCCTTTTCTCTCTCTCTATCTCTTTCTCTAATCCTTTCTCGTTCTTTCGCTCTGCTTTGATATCAGAAAAAGGCATAAATAAACTTTCGCTGCGCTTATACAGACAACTGCCAAGTTGCCACAACTAAATATCTAAGTGTGTGTGGGTGAGTGAAGTTGTGTGTGTGCGTGTCTGCTCACTCAACGGGATTTAAACGCGCTGCCGTCGTTGGCATTATTGTTGCACACGCCTTTCACACACACACCACTACACGCCTTGCATGTTACGACATGTTTGTTTGCCTGTGTCTGTGTGCGTGACAAAGTTGTTGTTTGGCACTGCTGCGGTGGGTTATGAAATGCATTTATAATAAATGGATTTAGTATTCAATTCCCTGCACATAATCCAGAGCACATGCATATTACAACTGCGCCAAGATAAGCACTACAAATAGAAAGCTTTTAAGTAATGCAGCTTTAAAGCTTTGCTTAATTTTTCTTCAAACTCTGCTGAAACTTAAGCCCACAAAGGCAAAGAGTATCTCATTGTGCTT
Source organism: Drosophila acutilabella (assembly GCA_035046005.1). NCBI lineage: Eukaryota > Metazoa > Arthropoda > Insecta > Diptera > Drosophilidae > Drosophila > Drosophila acutilabella. The sequence goes on along the minus strand of JAWNOK010000024.1, from coordinate 10,635,779 downwards.
TAAACTAAAATTTATTAAATTTCTTTTTATTCCTTTTTTGCAGTCACCGTCGCAGCAGCTGACAAGCAGCGAACTCGCTGATCATCGTCGTCGCCATTGCCGTTTCCAGCAGCAACAAATCCACAATTTGCAGCTGACCCAACGTAATTTGCGTCGTCAGATGAGTGAACTGAAATATCATCATATTGATGAGCGTGTTAGAAGCATTGAGCTGGAGCAGCATCGCATTGCGAATGCCAATTTCAATTTGAGCCGTCAAATTGCAACACTGGACAAACTGCATACTTCAATGTTGGAACTACTCGAGGATGTTGAGGGACTGCAAAGTAAAATGGACAAGAACATACCTGAGTTACGTCACGAAATCTCAAAGCTCGAGTTTGCCAATGCACAAATTAGCTCTGAACAGAATTTGGTACGCGAAGAGGGCAAAAATGCAGCACGTTCCCTACAGGCCATGGCCGTAAGCGTAAGCGCGTTGCAGGACGAACGCGATGGTGTCAAGAAACTGGTCAGCACAGTCGAACAACTGCAAACGAATGTGGATCGCGTACAAACGCTTGTGAGCACCGAACTGCACAATAAGGTAAGCTGGACTAAATGAAAGTAGTTTGGGATAACTATGTCGCTATTTGTCTGTTATCTTGGTCTCTAGGAAATTTGTATCATTTCTGCATCTAATAACATTTACTTTTCGCTATCTTCCACACAGCTATCGCATTTGAATAAACCTCACAAGCGTCCACATAGCCAAAGGCAGCAACAGCAGCCTGAACTTCAATTGGCCGATTTTCAAGGGGACAGCGAAATGGCCGAAACTCTGGTGGCTCAATTGGAAAACGTTGAGGCACAATATGAGGCAATTGTAAATAAATTGCCCCAGGACTGTAGCGAGCTGTCAACTCAGGTGGATGGACTGCATCTAATTGCGCCCGCTGGCCAACATCATCCACTAATGACACATTGCACTGCCGATGGCTGGACGACAGTGCAGCGTCGCTTTGATGGCAGTGCCGATTTCAACCGTTCATGGGCGGACTATGCCCAAGGTTTTGGTACACCAAGTGGCGAATATTGGATTGGCAACGAGCAGCTGCATCACTTAACACTCAACAACTGCACACAGTTGCGTATACAGATGCAGGATATCTATGACAACAATTGGGTAGCTGATTACAAGCATTTCTATATATCATCGAGAGACGATGGTTATAGGCTACACATTGCCGATTACAGTGGCAATGCATCGGATGCTCTGAATTACCAACAGGGTATGCAATTCTCGGCCATTGACGATGATCGCGATATATCACAGACGCACTGTGCTGCTAACTATGAGGGTGGCTGGTGGTTCTCTCATTGTCAGCACGCAAATCTCAATGGACGTTATAATCTTGGCCTGACTTGGTTTGATGCGGGTCGCAATGAATGGATTGCGGTCAGATCAAGCCAAATGTTGGTCAAGCGATTGTCAAGCGTTGAGTGTGCGCCAAGTATTGGCAATGAGGCGCCTTCAGTGACAGCAACAACAACAAAAACCACAACGACAACAACAATTGTCGAGTCAAGCACACGGCCAAACACTGTGGTGCAATTCGTTGCCGCTGCGCAGGCGTAAGCAAAGCGGCTAATTAATATGCTAAACGCTAAAAGCTTCAGTGAACCACCAGAGCCATGCCTACTATAGTTTGGAGTGCGTGCGTGTGAAATGCGATAAAAGAGAAAACAAAAAGAAAATATAGATTTATATATATATAAATGTGTAAAGCAGCGATCAGGGAGGGATCATGTTGTGTATATAGCTAGCTTTTGTCTAAGTTGTAGTTAATATATTTACTTCAATGGAGCTAATTAGCCTCGTCAACAGAAAAATGAAACAGAAAACCCAAAACAGAAAGTGCTTAACAATAGAGAGTACTCGTACAATAGGCGTATGCGTAATCTAGGTAAATCTAATTCTAATTCTAATTTAATTGTACCCAATTTGTCCATGGAAATGTATGCAAGCAAGCGTGCATATTTGTTTTGTCTTTCAGCAGATCTCATAGAGACATAAGTTCACGCAGCTCAACTTAAATTTCAGAAAAAACTCTAATACTACAAAACTGAAAACTAAAAACACAAGAAATATCACTTAATTGTATTTAAAACTGAACTAACTTTAAAACTCTATTTGGAGCATATCATGAGCAGAACAAATAAGTGCGTGTATGTCTGCAGTTATTTCCATAATAACTAATGTTAGTTAATAAGTTGAATCCAGTCTTTAGTGTAGGCATCTCAGACAAATAATAAATATACTTAAACCACAACAAACTTATTCAGATTTATGAATAATTTTGTGTGCTTCTTGTGTAGAGAATTAGTTCTAAACTCTAAGCGTCCATATCAAGTACATTGTGTAGACTTGATTGCAAAGATCATTAAAGTCATTAAGTATATGAATAGTCCTAATGTTGGTATTTGAAATTGTTGTATTCTAAATGTTAACAGCATTTGATTCCAAGAACCACAGACACTAATACACTTTCAAAGCTTAACTACGAGTATCATTTTTTTTTTATGCAACAATACATATACATACATATATATATATATACGCCAAAGACATACTCACACACTTATGTAATTATTTTATAAAACTCGTGAAGCAACAAACAAACTATTTTCTGCAGTTTTGCATATACCAAAAAATACAAATAAATATTTAATATATAATACTAAAATATATAAAAACAAGAAAAAATACAACAAAAATTGTTGGCTAAATTAAGTCGATAAATGGTATATATAGTATATAAACACATATACATATATATAGATTATATATACATGTAAATTACGCGTATATACTTATATACATTAATTTTATGTACGTTACGTATTAAGTGACTCGGAAAAAATGGAAAACTGGCTATAGCCAGCGTATTTTACAATAAATGAATTGATGTGAATTTTCCTCAGCATGGATTTTCTCTCTATCTCTCTCACTTCACCCTCTTCTCTCTCTTTCCCTTTTCACAACAATAGTTGCAGCAGCTGCATCAATATCTTACTCGGCATCTAGTGACTGGCAAAAATCTGTCCATTTACGACACACGATGAATGAAAGTAAAAGAGCAATCGGAAATGCTTTCAGCAGTAAGCAAACGAAGTTAAAATACTCTTTAATTTAATTATCCTGTTTGTTAAACTTTTATTGGACTTTTTGAACAAACAAAAGATGGGAAAATTAATTGTATAACAAAGTAAACGGATTAAAATGAAATTAAAGCAGTTTTGTTACTAAAAACTGTGTATCTGACTTAAAAACCTATATTCAGTTTGCAAAAAATTTGATTTCTCTGATCAGATAATTCCTATACACATTCGGAAGCAACCTACATTCTATCATATGATTGACTTACAGATAAACGGCTTGCATACTACTTTTAGTACTTCAGGCTGATCAAGAATTTATATGCTTTCTGCTGAGTTGAAAGCCTTTTACAGCAAAAAATCACAATACCCTGCAGATTATAAAGGAAAGTCAATCTTTGCATGCGAACAACATGACGACGCACTGCAGCGACTTACGGAGTGTTGTCAATGCCAACAATGAGAGCAGCGCAAGCAGAGCAACAACAACCATGCTGAATGCGCAGATTTATGGCTGAATTTTCACACACACACACACACGTACACAAACACACACTCACACGCTTTCGCACATAAAACAGATTCGCTGCAAGCGATGCAGAAAAAATGCGAGAATGAGAAATCTCGAAAAAAAAAATATATAAGCCAAGTCAAGAGAACAATACCACAGCTGCTCTGGTTGGATTTTCTAGCTGTTGTTTTCTTTGTTATTGTTTTCTGTTGTTGCTGTTGTTGTGATTGGCCCTATTGTTTTAGCCAGCTTACAGATTGTTGGTCTGCTTCAATGCAATTGAAGACAATTAATGTTAACCAAGCTATTTTAAGCTTAAATGTCAAAATACAAACTTTATTCGGTTATTAGCAGATAAATGTATGCTACACTTTTTGAGAGTGTAGATTCAGAGTGCCAATAAACTCAGAATACAGATGGAAAAATCGTAGCTTAGAGTTATTTCACTGCTGTGAATTTTCATTTGAAAATGCCAGCTGTCTGTCTGTGTGTCTGTCTCTCTGTTAGTCTGTCTGCCTGTTTGGCAGCCTGTCTTATATCATTGGCTGCCGAAGCATAAGACATTTTCACACCAGCGAAGCTGCAGTAAAAGCTCAGCTGCAATTTATCAGGCATGAGAGCACACGCCTTAATAATGGAAGAGTGCACATTTTTTTTCCCCCGATTGAATATTTTTCTACTTCGACTTGGATGTTTGACTTGCCCCTAATGTCATTGTGGATTGACGTTCTGATTCTTATTTATGCATTTATTTTGTTGACACATTTCGCACTCCAAAAAGAAATGCTTCAACTAAAGGAGGAACGAAACCAACTGCATAGCTATTTTTGTATTTTTTAGTTTTATTTATTTATATCTAAGTAGTCAAAGTAAATAGAATTTGGCATTTCGGTTTTGGACTCTTGAGACAACCCAAAAATGCGACATTTAAATATATTTTTAGCTTTACTTAGGTCAGTCAACAGTCAACGAAGCGTTTTCTGCACCATTTAACCTAAGAACATCTTTCACAAGCAACTCAAATTTAGTGTGAACTGAATAAAATACAGCCGAAAATGGAAAATAAAAAGGAAATTACGAACCCAAACTAACCTTCAGGTTGTTTCCCTTTTTTCTCTGTTTTCTCCAACTCTTACCAATTTTATTTTTGTATATAAAAGTATTTACAAAGGCCACCGCTTAAATAAAAAGGGGCACAAATAAAAGCGAAAAGCTGCTGCACGCATTTAAAATGCAAATCTATTCATGGTTGTGTGGTCGTAAGCGGAAACGGAGTCTCCATCCCGTTGGCTCGCACTTCCGGCAATTAACAATGTACCCACGAGAAGGCAAACTGATTTAAGTAAAAAGAAGGTCTGTTTAAAAAGCGAAAGTCATGATTCTTAGAACCTAGAAGAACTTAGTAAATGGACTGAAAGAATCGTCTACTAAAAACTAGTAGGAGAGGCTCATCCCTGTGCTCATTTTTTCATAAAAATAAACAGCCATACAGATTTCGTTCTAACAAAATATCAAAAAGTAAATCAATAGATAATATTTCATAATAATAATAAAAAAGGTGAGCAATAAATAAACATATGAAATGACTGTAGTTTTAAATAGTATCATGCAAAAAGATTTTTTGTTAATTGAAGTTTAAAGTCACTTACCACTCTATATTTTATGGTGTTAACAGCATTGCGTGGAATGATGAGAGAGGGCTGAAAGATAAAAAAAAAACATTGAATTAATAAATAGAAGCTAATAAAATAATAAAATAATCGAAAACAATGAAGTCAAGACTGGAGTTTGAATTAGTTTCATGTAAAAGGATTTTTTGTATAATAAAGTTGAAAGTCACTTACCACTCAATATTTTATAGTTTTAACAGCTATGCGTGGAATGATGGGAGAGGCCTGAAAGATAATAAAGCATTGAATTAATAATTCGAAGCTAATAGAATGACAATATAATCGAAAACAATAATTTTTAAAAGAATTGGAGAATAAATTATGTATATATATAAAATGGTTTCAAGTTTAGGTTATTTGCTTAGTAAGGCTCATAAAAAACTCACGTCTTAGTTATTTTAAATAAGGAATTAATGGGCAATTTCATTGCACTATTTATATTCACTGAATTTAACTTTATTTTCACTATTTTTATTGCACAAAATAAGAACACAAGCCCTTTATGCGGTATTGAGAATCCACATTTAAAAAAAGAAAAAAAATAACACATTGATTGATATTTCAAGACAAATAGCAATTGGCAGGGGCTTACACTATATTTTTTCACTGCATTTTTGTGATTTACATTACGCTGCGCTGCATTTTTTACGATACACTGCACTTTAAATTTTGCTCTGCATTTTATTCGCTACATTTTAACTTTTCGCTATTAACGCTGGTGATCATTATTGGCAAATAAAAAAAAACTTGATATCAGCTTTGGATTTTTTAGTGAAAATAATTTTGACGCTTTTATATATATTTTTTTCACTTCTCTTCACATTTTACACTGCACTTTTGCGATTTACATTACGCTGCGCTACATTTTTTAAATTGCACTGCACTTCATATTTATTTTACACTGCACTATTTTTATTCATTTATATTGCCCAATTTTTATTTATTTATACTATTTTTATTATTTATTTATATTATACATCATTTTGTGATATAGATTAAATTTCACTGCACATTTACTCTTCAACACAACACTGCACCACACTTTACTTTTGATTTGCCAAAGACATTAATTGATTATTACGCACTTATCACTTTACACCATTTCGATTGACTTGCTGCATCACACAAAAAAAAAAAAACTCAGCCTGGAATAATGTTCATGCGCATTCCATATTCTAAGCGAAGAGCGAGCGTGCGAGCAACCGAAATTATAAGAGAAACGGACACGAAGCTACGCGTGCATTCCAACGTATTCCAACGCAAACGAAAGAGCGCGAGCGTAAAAGGAACTAAACGATATTAGCGATTATCGATGGTGTAATTTTTTGCTCAGCGGAAGAAATTGAAAGAGAAACGATAACGAAGCTGCGCATGCATTCTGAAGCATACCTAAGAGCGCGTGCGTAATAATTTACAACAACAACGTAACCGACGGCGACAAAGAGAGCAAAGACGGTCACGCACAATAGAGTGATGTGCTGAATTTGGAGTGTGAGAGTGTGAAAAGACATGGCGGAATGTGCGAAAAACGTGGTGGTCTGTTGGCCACCATCCGGGGCTCCGCTGCAGAAAAATTTTCAGTCGTTTATAAAAGTAGATAATCCAGTTACCTTTAATAATTTTGTATGTGCATCTTGTACACACGACTCTGCTCTTTCATTTGACATATAATCTAAGCCGATGAGACCGAAATTAATTATTTTTTCAAACGCGTAACGCGGACCACACATTTGTACGTGCAGACAAAACCGATGCGCAAAAGGAACTAAACGACTAGCAATTATGGAAGGCAAGATTGTTCGCGCTGAAAGCTTTCAATTTCGAACTAAGCTTGAGGAAGCGAGAGCGAGCGATAGAAATCTAAAAATAGATTCGGACACTAAGCAACACGTGCATATTAATGCAATGCGAAGAGCGAGAGCTTAAGAAATAAGAACAACAATGTGCACCAACGGCGATAAAGAAATCAAAGAAGGGACGCAGAAAATGTAATGCGTTGGAGTGGGGAGTGGCAGCCACGTGGGGCTGAGCTGAAAGAAAATTTTTCAAACGTTATATAAAGTAGTTAATACATTATACTTTAAAAAATTTTTAAATTCATATATTGCACACTACACCGCACTTTCGTTACATATAGTAGTACATATAATTGGACCGAAACTATATATTTTTTCAAATGCCTAACGAGGGGAACACATTTTGGCTTGCAATAAAAACCGATGCGCAAAAGAAACTAAACTAAATTTACAACAACAACGTTCACCGACGGCGATAAAGAGAGTAAAGACAGTGGCGCGTACAAGAATAATGCGTTGGAGTAGGAGTGGAAGGGGGAGTGGGACGGGGAATGGAAGAGTGGAAGAGAATGACGCACAAAATAACATAGCAAAAGGAATAAGCAATTATCGGATGTTCCCGCTGAAAGCTTTCAATTTCGAACTCAGCTTAGGGAAGAGAGCGGGCGACAAAGAGAGTAAAGACAGTGGCGCATAATAGAATAATGGGTTAGAGTGGGAGTGGAAAAGCTTTTAATATCGAACTGACATTGGGAGCGTGGAAGCAGAAGAAATTGAAAGAGAAACGAAGCTGCGCATGCATTCTGAAGCATACGTAAGAGCGCGAACGTAAAATTTTACAAAAACAACGTTCACCGACTGCGACGAAGAGAGTCAAGGCAGGGATGCATAATAGAATAATGCGTTGGAAGGGAGCTAAACTGTTGCACAATAGAAAATATTATATTTATAACTCTTTAAGTATTATAAACTTAAACCAGCAAAATGTAAATAAAATTAAACTGAAATTAATTTAAACTGAAAATTATTTCATATAATACAGAGACGTATTTGTTTGTTTTACAGAATTTAAAAACAGTTGAGTTGTTATGATCAATCCAAATAATTCAACAGTCCACTATGAACTCTTAAATATGCTTTCAATTTAATTTAAATCGTACATGCAAAAACTGTGCAAAATATTTTGCATATTGGCGACCGTTTCTGTGAATGAAAAATAAAAATACTTTTATATGGCCATTGTTTTTCGAATGGTAAAGCAAAAAGAGGCGAGCACAAACCAAAAAACCACGAGTTATTCAGATCCAACAATTCAAGTGAACTCAGTCAAAAACAGCTGAGCATAACTGTGTGTGCATATACTCGTACATAAATACATACACATATATTTAAGTACATTAATGTTTGAATGTGTGTGCATATGCACAATTTCCGCCAAATTATTTATGCGCTTTCAGCATTTTATGCAATGCAACCAACAGGGCGTACTATGCGCAATTAATATGCTACCATAATTATGATAATTACGCGCTACTTTTGCCATCGATTCGCCTTAAAAATTTAAGTTTACATAAAAAGTCTCTTGTAATTTTATCTGAATTTTAGCATACTCGATTGTGTCTCCGTGTGTGTGTGTGTGTGTGTGTAAGCTTTGGGCAATAAAACGCTACCAACAATTTAATTAAAAAGCATAATGCCTCCCAAGCTTAAGCAGGCTCAAAGCACACAACACTAACAATGCCAGCACCAGCAACAAATAAAAAACAAAAAGCGAATAATACACACACATACACACACACAAACACAACAATAAGCACAAAAAAACATAATAAACTTTTACGATTCTAATGTGTGTGGCACTGAAATGACACAGAGCCGTTGGCAAAGAGCAAACGCTTGTTAGCTTTCCCTTTTAATCAGCTGGCAACGCGCTCTTTTCTTTTCTGCATACCCTGTAATCAGAGTTGAGTATTTCAAAACTTCCGCGGGTTATGCAACTTTGGAATGGTAGAAGTTACTTGTGATTTAAAACAGTTTTTGGTGTTAGCTTTTTAAATAAAATATAATTAAACTATACTTTCTAGCACTTAACATATTTATACATGTATTGCTCCTTGTAGTTACTTTAAACTGTATCCAGGGTATCGTAGTATTCTCCTTTAACACACATAACTCATATTTTCTCCAGGTTTTATTACCATTGTATTTTACACTCACAGCTTATGTCAAAAACTTTTAAGTATGTGACACTAAAGTATCTTAAAATAATTCACAGGATATCTGCTAATGAGGCACACTCCACTACTGTATATTTTCTCAGTTCTCACTTCCTTTTTTTCGGCTACAAGTTCCACTGACAGCTAATGTGGTTTTGGCCAAAACCAAGCCCACCACGTCCTACTTAGCCTGGCCACCAGCTGTGTGTCTGAGGAAATATGCTAATTTTAATTAGCGTTAAATTTACATATGCTACGCACACTATACACTGGCTATAGTTGTGCTTATAGCTACTTATATCCTTTGTTTACTATTTGTTAGTATAAGTTGTGAGAGAGATTTTTTGGACAAGTCGCAGCGATTAGGCAAATTATAAATGTAATTGCCAGCAAAGTGCGCGAACTATTTTAATAATTCACGTATAAGTAATGACACAAAAACCCCAAATTGCAAATCAAATAAATTTACACATACAAAAAACTGAAAAATTATTTAACGAATTAAAATTTTAAATAGATTTGCGCTTGTGTAAAATAATTAATGCCAAATAATATTAATCTGCTGGTGTAAATTGAATTAAAAGTTTGTAGATTGATTAAAAGGATTGAAAAGTAAAGTATGTTATGATCAAAGCACTAGAGAATTTAATTTCTTAATTTTTGTGGGCAATTGTTACATTTTCAGCTTATAAATTAAATAAACTGCATGCAATTTAATCAATTATTGCTACAGTGCAGACACTCAAGTGTTTTTTAAGCTCTGCTTTGTTAGAATTAATAACATTTATTATATGCCCAAACTAATTAAGTTTTAATAAGATTTCTAAGGTCTCACTTTGCTGTCAAAGTTATTAAATCAATTTTGCTTTACATGCAAAAATCCTGCGCACACTGCAAGCTGTCAAATAGTCATAAAATGACTTGCACAAAAGCCAAACAAACTACTTAAGCCTATACTTAAAAATCAATCGAGTATATGCTTGTATTACTGGGTCATAGTGCATAATACACAAAGTGCTTTGATCACATAAATAAACCCAAATAAGCTGGCTTATACACAAAGCTAAAGTAATCACGAGACCTTCAGACTCCAAGACTCCCAATATTCTAGACTACAAAGGCTTGCAAACTCGGCCAGCCAGTTGAATGTGCCTTTTAGCTGTTTTTCCTTTTTGGTTTGAGCCTCGAAAAGTCACATTGCATTCAAATGCTTGAAAAGAGCGTTCACAATTCTGAAAGCCTTATTGTTTTCTAGTTTTTATCTACTGCGAGCTGCTATTTCACTTTTCTTCTTGCAATTGCGACAACAAACTGTGGAAGGCGATTATTGTTGCCAAGTTTGCTTGACTGAAGGCTAAAACTTACCTATTTCTATAGCTGACTCTCTGTTGGGTTTGGTATCGCAGTTGGCCCCAAGCTGGCTACCAGCATCATAATAAGCCATCAAGCAAAAAGTCCACTGAAAATAAACAGTTGCAAGGGATAGTTAGATAGTTGAATGTCTTGGCTGGAACTTTTCTAGTTTCCCTTTTTTACCCACCACCCCCCGCCCCCTGTTTTCTAAGGTCTTTGAATTAATGTTATATTTAAGTTGAAGGAAATTTTTTCGCAGCCATTGTTGTGGTTTTTACTTGCCTTTAATGGCACTGGGCCCGAGGGGGTCAAAAGTTTTGTAAGTAGCAAAAGGCTGAGATGTCGTAGGAAATTGAATATCCGTTAGAAAATTATCAATTTATGGTAAAATGAGCACTGATTGCAATGCCACGATACGAATAGAATGCGCCACGTTGCTTTGTGGCATGTTGGCTAAATTGAAAATGTATCGAAATGAAAACCAAACCGTAAAAACGTACAACGAACAAGGAAAATGGAAAAGCGACGGCACAAGGAACAAGAAATTGAAGGCGGCAGTCAACAAGCATTGCCAACAGGGCCATAATGAGCCAGTCAATACCATGGACAGCACACACACTTTATAGACAGGCACACCCACACCAACACACACACACACACACACACACAGTTGCACAGCCGCAGTCAGACAGACAATCGATGTACTGAAGCAAGCAGACTTTTCAGTGCGGTCCTGCGACATTGCGATAAAAAAGCAGATTGCAATTTGTTTTACTGATTTCCATGCTTTTGGCTTTATTTGCACACAGGAAACTTTCATTAACATCAAACAGATACACAGAGGCAGCCCAAAAGAGGCAGAGAAAGAGACAGCAAGTGAGTGAGACAGCTAGAGAAACAGCAGCTGTCTTCTACTTATAATATATATAACAAACACATACAGTAATGAGCAGTGCATGTATTTAATATGATACTGGCACAAATGGCATGATTAAGTGGCATTTGCATTGTTCAGTTATGCAATTATTTATGATTAATAGAGCGAGACAGCAGACAATGACACGAGCTTAAAGCGGGAAAATTGAGAGCTGTAGGGAACTGAGCTTTAAACTTAAGGACTTGTAATAGTTGCCAACAGTCACTCAGGTTAATTGAGCTTCAGCTGCTGCTTTCAACCCATGTCACTTTACCAAAGGCCAATAGATGTTGCCACAAACACATCTAATTGGCCACAAGTTGAAGTGCAAACATTTGCCACCAATGCAAAGCATCTCAACAATTTCCATCAAATATGCCAGAGAGCGAGATTGAGAGCAAGTGCAACCAATTACATAGGCAAACAATAGCCACAAATGAGTTTTGAGTGCAAATATTCACATTAACATTTTACAGTCACATTCAGTCATTCCCTCATTCACTCATTCCCTCATTCAGTCATTCACTAATTTAAACAATCACTTATTCACTCGTTTAGCCAGCAACCGCAAGACATTTCCATACCAAGTCCGATTGAGTTTTAAGCCTAAGAAAAGACCTTGGTAGCAAACTAAATTTATGTGTGCATTAACTGCCTCTGACCCCTGACCCCTGACCTTTTTCTGCCAGTACGCATGAAAGAAAGATGTCGAAATTTTGTGTAACTTTGTTTTGTAAGTAATTTTAACAAATTTGCGAGACATTTGTGGCCTTTTGTACAAATATTTAACCTATTTCTGTAGACCCGTAAAGGCCGCCTTTATAATTTCACTCTGCCTGCTGTTCCCTTTATTGCTGTTGTTGTTGTTGTTGACTTTTTGTGGCCTGGGCGAGGACAATTAACTTAAATAATTAGCCAAAGTTTGTGGCATTCAGATAAAGTTGTTGTCGAAATTGGATCTGGTTACGGTCGAGGTAGCATTTCAACACTAATGGCAACAAATTACAATAAAAAAATGTAAACAAAATAGCAAGAAACAAATCACTCTCTCTCTCTCTGTTAGCCACTTAGTATTGTTTCCGGAAAAGTGTTGGCAATTTGGAGCATCAAAGCAAACACTGTTAACTGAAGTTCACTTTGATTGATGTAACTCAACAAAATAAAACTCAATTTATTGCAAAATAAACTGAAATTAAATATGGAAGACGCAACTGAAGTAAATACAACAACAATCAAGAAAATCAGCATAATCAAGACAAGATTCTCAAAGCGTACAATTTATCGTTTTATTTATTGGGCTGCTGTATTTCTGCTGCTTTTTGCTCTCTGCATTGGTCTGTACTACACATTCAAAGCTGATTTTGGACAGTGTGGCTCCTATGACATTAAGTGTGACTAAGGTAGTAAGTTTAAATAAGTTTAAGTAACTATTAATAAGCTAAAACTGCTCTTGTTTAAGGCAAATGTAGTTCAGTTTGCTGTGTTTTTTCTTAGCTCTTTTAAGGACTTCTTCAAGCTCCATTTTGAGCTGCCCTGCATTGCTGTGACTACGTGTACTAACTGAGATATCATATAACTCTGCTAGCCAATGAGGAGCTGCTTTTTGTAGACAATCTTTATAGACAATCACCTAAAGAAAAACATTTGAAAATTGACTCCTGCTGCTGCTGCTGCATAAATTGAACGTAAATTAATTTTATTAAAAATAAAGTCTGAAGTAACTACATAAATTTAAGGCAATATAATCATATTAACTCGTGTAATTTATTATGCATTACATTTAAGCACTTTCGGCAAATGAAATGCAATGAAATGTGTGTTTACTTATAATTAAGAATTTTTGCTGATGGTTCAAGAAAAGTTTGCACAAGAATTTGCTTAAACAGCTAGCAACGATTTTCACTGACTTTTCAATGAACAACTATGGGAGCTAGGGAGCTAGGAGACTCAAGCATTTGCATGTCTGTGCGGGAAAACTTGTGTATGGATTTGCATTGAAGCGATATATGTATACAGTGCCTGCCAAGAATCAGCAGCTGCCTGGCAAATTCATTGACATCAACTAAAACATATACCTGACTGTCTGTATCTATGGATATCTGATGGATTTGCTTAACTGCATGGAGGTATGAACGAAAACAAAAATAAAACTGTTGACCTACTACTTGCAGTATGTTGATATCGAGAAGCTTTTCAATTTATTGAAGCGTTGATGCTGCACCTTCCTCCCTCTCCCTACCTCTCTCTCTCTCTCTCTCTCTCTCTGTTGCTCATTGAATTCGCCATGAATATACCCGCAGAGTGAGTACACTTTGCAATTGAATGCATGTGAAGAAAGCGCAATAAACTTCTACCATTGCTATTGATTTTATGTGTACAGATTGTAACCATAACAAACTGCAGTTTTCCCACATATTAATTAAGCCTTTTTGTTGCCACACATTTTACGAGTATAGTTTCAGTCTCTATGTTTTTTCAAAAAACCCATAATAATAACACTGCTCCACGCGTAAGTCACTTGTGGCCAAAAAGTTCAGGCAAAAGCACAAAAACAGCTATGGAGCAGTAAATGCAAACAACAAACTGCATACTAATGATGTCTCTGTTGTGGTCTGCACTTTTGCGCTCTTAACCCGCATAATTGGGCCATGGGGTGTCCATACAAATTGTGACTGTTAGTGTGAGTGTGAGTGTTTCTGTGTTTATCTTTCTTCGGGGCTATGATTTAATACGCAATACACAATAGAATGCATGTAGAAATATATATGCTCGTTTTAGCACAAATATGCAATTAATTGCTAACATTTATGACCGTAAAGTGACTTTGCTAACAGCTCTAATGACACTAGCTGAAAGTGTTTAAGCTAAATAAATTTATGTAGTCAGTAAAAAAATTTATATATTTATAATAGCTATAACAATCACAGCTAGACCCTAGAAATCTTTCCACTTGTACAATAATTTAGCTACAAATAAAACTAAATCTTCTACCAATCCACAGCAGTTAATAAAACGCCCCTAAACTTATGTATATTATGTAGCCTTATTTTACTTCATTTTTCAAGCAGTAATTTTACTTATAACCAAGTGTTTAAGATAATTCCCCTAACAATGACTTCCTGACCATTTTAATCTTTTAACTTACACAATAATTTAGCTTAATAAATAAGTCCAAATCTTCTTCCACTTCAGCACGGCTAATAAAACGACTCTTAACCTATATGTAGCCTAATTCTAATTGTTTTTTGAACCAGTAGTTAAATTTATATACAAATGTTTAACATAGTTCCCCTAACAATACCTTATAGACCATGGAAATCTTTACACTTATAGAAAACTTTACCTTAAAATAAATCGAAATCTTTAACCAATCCAGCAGAGTTAACAAAACGCCTTTTAACCTTTATGTAGCCTGATTTTAGTTGATTTTTCATGCAGTAATTACATTTATAAAAAAGTTTTTACTATAATACCCCCAACAAACACTTCTAGACCCTAGAAATCTTTCCACTTATATAATAACTTAGGTAACAACAAATTTAAATCTGCTACCAATCCACAGCAGTTAATAAAACGCCTCTAAGCCTTTCACTCAGCTGATTTATTGAGTTTAAACCTAGTGTCATTAGGTGTCATGTTACTTGTTGCCAAGGTCAAGTCAAGCTTAAAACTGATGAAAATAAATGTGTGTTACTTCAACAGACTTTCGAATGTTATTTTTGACTGTGGCTGACACTTTTCTGCACAGCAGGTGAAAAATAAATAAACTTTTTCCAAATTTACAACAGAGATTTATGGCCACAGTCTGGCAACAACTGGCATAAAATAACAAAAAAGGAAAAGTTTTTTGATATTAGTTGATTTTGCAAAGCCTTTAAGCGCTGCACTTCAAAAATTGACTAAAATAAATGAATACAAATATTATTGTTTGCATTTAATTACAAAAACTTGCAAAAATATTCAACACTAAAGCCTTGAAGCCTTGGGAAGTTGCTGTCAATCATAAAATTGGTGTGCAAATAATTGCAGGAAGTTGTGATTTCCCTGTGTTTGCTGTAAGTAATGATAATTGGCAGGAAAAGCAATGCATTTAACGAGTTTATAAGAAGCAACGAGCACACACGCTGCGTATGAGTAATCTAACGATATGAGCATTTGCATAATTGGGCTTCCGTTTCCTGGAATTTAGTACAGCATATTAATACAAATACTAGTAGCAGGCAAATTACATGCACTACAGTTAAGCTGGCCGTATCGGTACAGCTTGAGGTAAATAGAGACCTAACAAGAGCTGTATCTCTATCACTCTCCCTCCCTCTCTCTCTCTGCTGTTTCCTTTGTGCTGCTGGGATGCTAATTAACAATTTGCTTGAGACAAAAGAATCTCGAAGCCAAAACATGCAGTTGCATGTACTTAAAACTCAAGTTTCTTTCTATCGGACATTACTTTGCCTTGTTCTCGGACCACACACACACACAGCACATTGCACAGCTCTTGGCTACAAATTCTTTTCTCTGCTTTCTACTCTTATTTTTTTTTTGTAGTTTCTCAAACAATTTAACAGTGTATTGACCTAATTGTGTGCTGTTGCTTTCAGCCAGCTCTATCTCTCTCTCTATCTCCTTCTTTTCCCTCTTTGGTTTTGCTTGACACGCAAAACTTATCCTCGACTTGAGTCCATTTTGGCAAGTTAAGCCAAGGACACTTTGGAATTTAAAGTAACCCCGAAAAGCAGCTGAAGTTGTAGCTGATGCAAAAGCTGCTGACTAACGGATTTAGTTAACTTTGTAGCCAAGTCGGGTTAAGCCCTTGATTTGGGTTTAATTTTCGAGCTCAATTCCCAGCTTAATACCATCTCTCTCTCTCTCGCTCCCCCTGTTTAACAAACACGTGCTTTAGCTGCAGACTCGTCTCTATCACAGCCAACTCGGTACATTTGCAAATTGTATTTAAAATCAACACGTTTGTGCACAAAAGGCGTTGACATGCACCCAAAAGACAAACAAAACATTTGACATTATTTAAAAATCGTTGTTTTTATGCATTTACAATGAGGGTATTATAATTTAATCAGCAATTTTGTAACGCAAACTTCACTTAACTTTGGCATAAGTTCTAAAACAACTTTGTGATTTTTACCAACTTAAGGAGTGTATTTCTGTGCCTTGCGGAAAAACTTTTAAATGCTTGGCCCCAAAATGTTCCGGCCATGTTTGAAATAAAGCTTCTGAAAATAAGAAAAAATTATAAGCTTACCAAATCTGAGCAGAGATTTTTTTTAAAGCAAAAAATGAAGAAAAAAAATCTTAAATATTTTATAAATAAATAAAGTTGCAAAATAACCGTTCTACATAATTTTTAAATAGTTGTATTTTATTAAAAAAAAATCTTTGTTTTATTTAAGTATTCTAGACTAAATTTAAAATATGTCTTCCCTTTTTCCATCTTATTTAGTTGCCATTTAATGGCTGAAAATATTAATCAATACTTTAAATAATTTTATAGGGTGTTTGAAGGGCGTATATACCCTCACTTGCTCCACTTTTTTATATGTTGTGATGAAAATATAGCAACACGTGATGTGGTATGTAAATATCGCATATGTTCTATCTCACTCGTTATATGCCGTCTCCCTCTTACATACACAAATGCCTGTGTACACTTTATATCTCAGTGTGTGTGTGTGTGTGAGTGTGTTTAAATTTGTGTCTGTTTGCGCTTCCGTCTGTCAGAAACAAATGTTCTTGTTGTTGTTTATGTTCATAGCCATCGTAATGATTGTCGCCACACCGCTCCCCACACTGCCACGCCCATAGCTGCGCCCCCTGGGCACGTGTTTCCTCCTCGATATTTGCATTGGCATTGCATTGTTCCGGTTGCTCTGCTTTTTGCATGTAAATTAAAATGCTTTAAGCGAGTTTTAAATGTAAGAGAATTCAAGCGATTTAATTTAATTTAACAATACAGATTTTTAAATGATTTAAAATAGGTCTTCAAATAGTCTAACTACATTTCTTGTGTGTGCAAATGTATCTCATGTTGGTAAAACGGATTTGCTGAGCAAAACACAACTGGCACACATGTTAGAGCTGTTGCTAGTTGACCAACTATTGAGTCAGGTCTATCAAATTTTGGGCACTCATAACTCATAAAGGGCATGTTGCTAACTGCTTTTGGGGCACAGTAGACAGCAGGCAGCTTTACTTGTAGTTGGGCTAGATAAATTAGAATCCACTCAAGCACAAATGCAACTGCTTGGCCACACATGACTGAACATGTTGCTGCTGTGGTCGGACATTTGCCTGCAGCCCAAAGCAGAAACACTTTTTAAAGTGCTAGCAAACAAAATGCACTGTAAGTGCATTAAATTTATTTGCTTCAAGGACGCTCCTACTGACTACAACTAAGCGGAAAAAACCGCAGTTGCTGTAACAGATACAGATACACAAACTTGTTATAGATATAGTAGATACATTTGCATACATTGTTTGGCTGCGCGTGCTGCGGTTACTCCGATTTCCGTCAACACAAATATTTTGTTTAATATTTTTTTATTTTCCCACATTTTTTAGCTCCTTTTATTATTGTCCACAAATTGAGCCATTAATTGAATTGATTGAAATTGATGTCACGCAAACAGTACGGATTTGATAAAGCAGCAAAAAACAACTAAGCTAAGCACTCTCATTTATTAAACTTACGCTCTGTAAGCCATTGGAAAACACAATTTTTTGAAGAGCTAAAAGCTTTCATTAAATTCTAAAAGCGTCAACATTGAGCCCAGTTGGCGTTTACAACTTTAGCGCAAGTTTAAAGTCAACTTAAAGCTCATTAAAGTACAGAGTTGGAACAATTAGCAAAATGAGCACATTAAAAAATGCATTAAAAATCGTTGACCAATAAAACTACCTCTTTAAAATAGCAGTTATTATACCAGTTAATTTAAGCAATACTTTTAAGTCAATGCACAACTTAAACTAACAGCTTTTGTGCTTAAATTGTGTTAAAATGATTGACATATATGTTTAAACTAATAGCCGCGTCTGAGTAGTAAAACTATTAAACAAATAAGTTCATTCACTTTTGTTTCCTTAAAAATCTTTTTTAACTTACGCTTTTCCACAGAATTCAGCTATTTTTTAAATCAATTGTCTATTAACTTTTGTCACTTTTTTAAAACATTCATTTAACATTTAAATTCTATAAATTTTCCTTTAAAACTTCTTGTTTAAATACACAAATTTCAGCACACAGTTTTGACGTTGCCTGAAAGGATTCAGTTGATGGCAACTAATTTTGCGCATATACATAAAAAAGTTTATTCTATTGTTGAAATTTTGGGCAATCTTGCAGTTAGTGCACTTCAGGCTATAGTTTCAATAAAATTGATACCGCAAAAAGTTTTTAGCCAGACCGAAAACGAAAAGTACTTGAAATGTTTCTCTCATATTTCGATTATTTACAAAACGATTCAAAATCTTTTGGCCTACGGCGAGGCAGAGAAACAGCCGCAGGGGCGTTAGGCTTAAGTGGGCGTGCCTAGCAATGGCTGCTATTGACAATGGTTATGTAAGCTCCTCCACTCCCCCCCACCTTTCTGTGTGTGTGTGTGGCTTGTCGATTGAACAGCGAACTTTGATATTGTATTGTTCTCGTGGCAAAGTTAATCGAAAGCCTAATTAGTTGACTGCCACTGAGACTCATGCTCCAAATGCCGATTCAGATTTCGACTTGGAGTTGGAGTTGGAGCAAGTTGATTGGGCAGCTGAGATCCGAGCAAATACAATTAAGCGGCTGCTGTTAAATTAGCAGCATAATAAGTACCAAAATGTAGTTAAGCCGTAAACAAGCACAAAAGCAAAGCCCGAGAAATTAAGCGCTGACATTGAACAAAAGTTGTGCTTTATTTGATTGTTGAACACGGCGACGAAGTGAAGCCGTTCGGAGAGGGGCATTATTTCAAGTCAATCGCACAGAACTTTCATAGATAGATAAAATAGCATTTGGAGAACAAATTGTGCGCAAGGAGCGGTAGGGTGGAGTGCACTCAGTTCACCAAAAAACAACTACAACTACAAGTTGAACAAAGCCAATCAAGGCCAAAGTAAAAGCCAAAAGTTGGCAAATACTTTACCTTGGAAAAAAAATACTTATATATATATTTATTTACTTTGGCATTATGTTCGTACTTCGATTCACTTTCGACATACTTATAGAGATTTGTTGCATATTATGTGGAAAGCAGACGAGTTGCTTAGACTTGGCCATATAAATACACATAAGCGCAGCTGACCAAGCAGCTTTTAAAGCTTAAAGCTTGCTTAGACTCTCGCTGATTTAATATAGCCGTTTGCCTGTCACTTTCAGCTAGTGTCATACGAGACACTGTACGCAAAATCGTTGAAAGTAGACAAAAGACGTTTATAATGAAATATAGTACACATTCAACCGCAATTTTTTGCACATTCTTTGACATAACATGTACATATATTTTATGCATGACATGGTCTTAACGTACACACACACACACAGGCACACACCCACATAGTGAGACAGACTACATCTAGATAGATTTGTGGGCGTCTTGGCCTTATATGAAAATGGCTGACACGTTTTCGAGGACGACAGCTGCACATCACGTTTCTGCAGTCTCCGTCTATCATACGCGTTCATCTCTCTCTCCATATTACGTAATTACTTAAATATGTTATGGCCATAAAGTTATCATATAACCTGAATGCATAAAAAATGCATTCTACTTTCTTTTCTCCCTCTCTCTCTCTCGCCCTTTGCCCCCCCTTTCACTGGATGTAGGTGAAAAATGTCAGGCAGCAAAGTTTACAACTTCAATAAAGTTTGCATTCATAACTGGGCCATGGTAATAATTAGTGAAGTGAGTTCTTCATTTGCATAAATTGAATAGATTTCCGGCTGTAAAGTTTGCGCATTGTGCCTGAGTTTACAATGCCGATAAGGAAGTTCGGTTAAGTACCTGCGCATTGTGACGTATACGTAATAATCAAACGGCTTTCAATTGGTGTGCACTGGAAATCAAGTTTAATTCCACTTTATGGAAGGTAGGGACTGGGAAAAGAGTGAAAAACTATGGAAACTTTCAACAAATTGAATGCACTCTACAATTAAGGTCCCTTTACAGGGTATCTAAGCTAGTTACTATTAAATATTATAACAAATTGTACACCCTTTTTAATTGCTGTCCCATTACAGGGTATCTAAGCTAATTACTATAGAAAACTTACACAAATTTGAAACCCTCTTCAATGGATGCCACTTTACAGTGCATCTAAGCTAATTACTATAGAAAATTTACATAAATTTGAAACCCTCTTCCATTTATCTGCCTTTACAGGGTATCTAAGCTAATTACTATAGAAAATTTACACAAATTTGAAACCCTCTTCCATTTATCTGCCTTTACAGGGTATCTAAGCTAATTACTTTAAAACCTATTTGGTGCATTTCATGCAAATTTCATTTGATTTGACTAATAATGTTACCAGCCAATAAATTAGCCAAAATACGTGAGCAATTTTTGAAAAAGTATTTACAGCTTAAATGAAAAATCAACTCACGCACAACTAATTACAAATCCACATACACATGAAACTGTGTGTGTGCGTGGGTGTGTGTGTGGGTATGTCTGTGTGTCTGCGTATTTATTGCCATCAACTTTTGTCTTTTTTTTTGGGCTGTAGAATTTTATTCTCATGTTGTGCAAACACATTTGCGAAACGTGCAAGCATTTGCGATGCTTTTAACACTTTAATGACATTAATTTAAATGAATGCCAACCACACACACACACACACACACACAGACAGCTACGCAGACGAAAAGAGCTAGGGATAAACAGAGGCAGACACAACAAAATAAAAAGGACTTGAAATAGCAGAGAACTGAGAACTGTCAGCGCAAATCAAACGCAATTTGTAGCTCTCCATGGCAACTCATTGCGATTGGCTGAGAATTTATATACGAGCTATATCTGCGTATATATAGCAAAAGTTCAGTCTTATATAAATGTAAGTCAAGCTGCCTGAGGTTAGCTTTTATTGCGGTAACGGATAGGCAGCGCATTGGATTAGTTATAAAGCCAGTGCTCAAATACTCTTTAATTGCAGCAGGTCATGGGAGGTGTCTGCCAAGTTTAGACCACTAAGAACTGAAGAAAACATGCTAAGGGGTTTCCTTAACGTTTTGTAAAAATTAAGTACACAATTGAGTACATTTAGCGGAGCTTTACTTTCCTTTAAGAGTTAAAATCTAGGAAACATATGTTTTAATCATACAAAATAAAGTTCTAGAATTTAAATATTGTTTTTTATACAAGTAAGCACATGTTTTATGTCGAATTGTCTTTGACTTAACTAAAGTTTACCAGCAAACTTTAAGCATGTGACACAAATCCCCCCTAAAATGCAAACTTCTCGCCAGTTAACAGAACTGTGTGTTAATGTATTAAGTATAGTGCAAAGGGCAGTCGATGGCATAGGAAATTACAGTTAGAAAACTGCAGCAAGGACTCGTGAGAGAGTGCTGCTGACAAGCAGTAGTAGCTGGCCAGTTGGTGGTTTGTTGCTATTGTTGTTGTTGTTGTTGTCGCTCATTTGTCCTTAAAGATATTCAGTCGAGTTGAGCTGAATGCATTATTTCTACTCTGCCCAGTCAAAGGCAGTCAACAGATGCTACCATAATAACAGAATGCAAAAAAAAAAAAACGAGTAAAGAAGTTCAGTAAATTGACAACTTTGACATGCTGAGTGGGAAAGAGATTAAGTCACTAGGGGGGAAGGGTGGGGGAGGGACAGGAACTGGCAGCTGTTTTGGGCATTAACAGCATTGAATTACAATCAATATTTATGTATTTACAGTTGTTATTATGAAATTATGCGAAACTAAGTGTCTGCATTTAATTAACGTTCATTTGAGCATAATTGTTATGTATATTTATGTAGTTTAGTTTAGAGCCAAATTATGTGTAAATATTTAAACAAATTTTCTATTTTCTATTTAAATTGTCAAACAAATTTATGCAATGTCCTTTTGTGAATATTGTGCGACAAATCAACAATAATAAACAATTGGCGTTCAGGCAAAAATATTCATGCAATTAGGCAATAAGTAAACATCAACAGACAGCAGACGAACAGACGGACAGCGACAGACGACAAACGACTGACGACCGATGAACCAAAACTTGACTGTTTAAAAGGCTACACAACGTGGCGTATGCGTAATAGGCAGTGAAATAATACGCTACCCAGTTCTTTTCACTTTATGCTGATTGTTTAAAAATTAAGACAACTTTATTGTTTTTCATGCAAAATAAAACATAATAGAGCACAGCATGAAATTCAGAGTAAAACAAAAAATAAGGCTATAGTCGCCCCGCGACTTTAGTATACCCGTTACTCAATGTTCGACCGGTTGTTGCTATGGGAGCTATACGATATAGTAGACCGATTTGAATGAAACTTGGTCAGCATATTTAGGTTATTAATACATCTATTCTGTGTCAGTTTCATTAAGATAGCTTGGTAAATACAGAAAATTTTCATACAAATTCATACTAAAAACAAATTTTTGATCGGTTGTCCCTATGGGAGCTATACGATATAGTAGTCCGATATGGATCAAATTTGGTCAGTATATGTACGCCATAGATATGCACATTTTATGTGAATTTGGTTCAGATAACGTAACTAACAAAAGTTTTCTATACTAAAACATACTAATTTTAGCTGCTTTTTTCCTTTAAATGAACATAGAACGCCCTAAAGTGGGCGTGTCATAAAAGAAAAACAAGCTTGTACTGCTTGGGCATCCTATCTTTCATTTGCGACCTCTCGAGTCTTGCTAGCTCTTATAGTTGCTGAGATGCTTTATACAGACAGACATAGTTATATCGACTCGGCTATTGATGCTGATCATTAATATATATATACTTTGCCTCTGCCTGTTATATACATTCCAACGACTACAACATACCCTTGTACTCTATGAGTAACGGGTATAATTAATGCGATGTTGGTTACCATTGTTCAACTCCATGGAAAATATTGTGGAACGCATTCAGTTGCAGCCAAATTAAATTAGCTATCAGCATGATTTGCCGTTGTTAACTTCTGGCCAGGCTTGCCATGTTGCCCTATATATAAATATAAGTATAATAATAATAAATGTTCATGGTCAACATTTATATTTGTTTTTTTTTTGCCATGAAACGTAGCAGAAAACTGCACAATAATTGTGCATGCAATAAAAATAAATGCGACTACGACGACATAAAGCTTGAAATGTGAAATGTGAAAGAAAAATGAAAATAAATGAAGAAAAATATAAATAACATAAAAATAAATGCAGACGCATTGAAAATGCATTCATTGTACATGGCTTAAGCTGGCAGTTGCTGCTGCTACTACGACTGCGGCTCTCGTTTCCGCCAGCTGAAGCATAGGATGTGATTTTCATTTTTATTTCCGGCAATTAGCACTCGAATTGAGAGTGCAAACGAACTCTAAACTGACTCACTCTCTCTCTCTCCCTCTCCCTCTCTCCGTCTCTTAACGCAGCCACTGAAGTGTGCTGCGTCTCCTCCCGCAATCCATTTAGATGATGATTCAAAACTGCTGTTCATTCACGACTCAATGTGAGTATTATAGTGCGAGCAGGGTATGAGCAACTAGCTGTTGTCTTAGACACTCTATTTACATAGCAAATCAAACAATTTTCTACAACTTTTGGCTTAAATTCCCTTTCACTCCCCTTTCTAGGGTATTTTCCACTCCACGCTTAAAAAACTGCTCTGTTCTTTATGATTTTTTACATAATTTTAATGCACTTGTAGCACTTAATGGTCGCCAGTGTAAACTCTTCAAATTTCACTGCAATTTAAAGTTTCGGTCTGCATTTCCGCTGAAGGACATTCGAGGGGCTTTGGCTGGGGGGGCGTGGTACTAGAGCCACTTTGTTGCTGCTTTGCCACTAACTGTCAGGATTTTCGCAAACGAACCTGACCGAATTTATGTTTCCGGCGTGGTCTGCAGCTGTCTACCTCTCTCCTCAGTCTGTTACCCTTCCCGCTGTCTCCTTTGCATCCGTTTGGTACAACTATTAGTTAGTGGCAGTAGTTGCAAAGCAAATTGCGTTTACTTTAAGCCTGACTAACAGTTCATTTGAGTAAGCAATTGCGCAGTGCCAACGAACCAATTCAATTTCGCCAGCAAAACGCCAAAAATTTACGACTTAGCTAGGAATAACTCACAATAGGCTTTTGTAAATCGTTATCTAAGTAAAATTACATATATTAAATAAATTCGTAGTCACATTGTGTTGCACTAGTCGTATACTTAACCCAAAACATGGCACATTGTAATCACTTGTGTTTGCTGCTTAAATAATTTAAATACTTGTGCGTTTTAATCCAACAGCGACGACAATTGCTGTTATTTAGTAGTTTATTGATTTGAAATGATTTCCATATGAGTAATTGCTGTGAAATTCAGTTAGAGAACCAGCTGCAAATGTTCTTGAGTAAACTTACACTTGTCGCTGCTTTATGGCAACCAAAATTGATGTTTGATGTCGCTTGGCAAGAGTTCGTTATAATTAAGGCAACTGATATACCAAATAGACCAGCATCATTTTGATGCTTGTCAACCAGAGAGAACTCTGGGTACTGGCTGAGTGCTACGTAGTAAGTACAAGTGTAACAAGTCGAGCGTATATTTATCAACTGGCCGCAGACCGACAATTTGTTGCTACAAGGGAGAGAACTGAAATAGACCCAGTTAAGGAGCAAAAGCAGCTGACTGCCTAATTTATGAAGGCAGCAGCAGAAGCAGCAGCAGTAGCAGTAAATGTAGTAAAAGCAGCCACAAGAGGGCAGAGTTTGGTTGTGTCTTGTGCAGGGACTGGCATAAAATATTAAAGGGCTGTGCAAAATTAACAGTCAAATGCTATTGGGTTTTAAATAACTCAAGTCATAGCAAGCAAGCATCGATTAGACATGCTGAAGTGCAAAACAAACTTAAGATCTAAAACCTCAAAAGCTGTCTGGCTTAATTGTAGCGACATGCGTTTTTAAGACACCAGAAAAAATAAAAGGAAAAACCCCATTTCAGTTACGACTTTACACTTTTGCACTTCATTCAGTTTTCGAGGCCATTAAAATGAGAGAGTAAAGCGCCAAAAGGTTTTTGCTCACTTACATTGACTCTGCTTCAACTTCTGCTTCTACTTCTACTTTCTTTCGATTCGACTGCTTCTTTTTGCAGCTTACTTAGATCTTTTTATACTCTCTGCAAGAGTATATTGGGTTTGTGAAAATGTAGGCAGAAGGCAGAAGGAGGCGTGGCAGACCCCATAAAGTATATATATTCTTGATCAGCATCACAAGCCGAGTCGATATAGCCATGTCCGTCTGTCCGTCTGTCCGTCTGTCTGTCTGTCTGTCTGTCTGTCCGTCCGTATGAACAAACAGATTTCAGAGATGGTAAGAGCTACAAGTTCGAGCTTGGTCTCAATCGATCAGATATTTAGTCAGTCAATACAAGAATCTTTTTTTTTTCGATGCCACGCCCCATTCGCCCACAATGAGCAAAAAACTAGACACACCTCCGGAAAAATTGGTGTTTTCGGCAAATATCTCAATAACTATTGCAAGTAGGATCACCAATTTTGGTATGGAGGTTCCTAGCGCCATCCTAAATGCATTGACATTTAAATTTTTGGACTGCCACGCCCCGTTTGTCCACAATTAATAAAAGTAATTCTCAACTTTTTAGGCATTC
This sequence comes from Drosophila acutilabella, assembly GCA_035046005.1. Taxonomy (NCBI): domain Eukaryota; kingdom Metazoa; phylum Arthropoda; class Insecta; order Diptera; family Drosophilidae; genus Drosophila; species Drosophila acutilabella. The sequence goes on along the minus strand of JAWNOK010000024.1, from coordinate 10,609,365 downwards.
TTTAATATAGTACAGTATTGTAATTTATAATTCGTGTGAAGACTAACTATATCAAACTATCCTGAAAGGCGCATTGAAATCGCACAATAAACAAGAAAACTAGAAGCGTTGCAATATTGATAACCGAATGCAATATCATGTATTAGTGCAAGTGAGACAGAAACATACAAGCACATGTGACGGCAGCGCTGCCGCATTCATATCAATGTATGAGTGCAAGCGAGACAGAAACATACAAGCACATGTTTGAATGTTTTCGTTGCTTGCGTGGCGGCAGCGCTGCCCGCAGTCGCTGGTGGCGCTGAATACACACACACATACATATGTATATGCATCATATATTGACAAACAGATGTATATTCGATTATGCTTAGATTGTTTTTGTTTCAACGTGTTTTAATGCAAGAACTACACATTGTAATATCTCTAGACCGATTTTAATAATTAAATCGCGAAAAAATGCTGAGAGTATTTTACGGTCGGGCGTGCTCGACTGTACTTTTCTTACTTGTTGTTGTACTTGTTGTTGAAGTTGGTATTTCAAAGCATTTTACATGGCATTAGTGTTGTTTGAGCGTCTGCTTTACGAGCTAAGCGAATCGTTTCTGTCTCTGTCTGGCTGTGTGTTTAGAGCGCAACAAATATCTCTCGGGCAAACAGAGCGTATGTGTAATGCGCTTAGTGTATTGAGCAGCAAAGCAAAACACAACACATGACAAACACATATATATTTATAAATCTCTTCGACACTGACTTGTAAGCAAATTTATGTCAATTCAATTAAATATAAACCATTATCTATGTGCTTAGCTTATGATTTAATAATGATACGCTACGTGACTCAGACAACAAAGCAGCTTGTCAGAAATATCGAAAGGTCTTTGACTGCTTAAAGTGCAAAAATTGATGTATTTTGATATATGAAGAATTTTAAAAATTCATTTTCTATAGCAATAGCTATAAATAGTCTTAGTAATGCCACGCCAAGCTACAAATCAATTTCAATTGTGGTCTAAAAAACTTGATTTAAATCTTAAACCACAAAATAACTCATATCTTTAGAGTTTATTATTTGTTTTGTTAAATTTCTAAAATAACAATGCCATAAACTAAACCACAGAGTGAAAAAAGCAAAGGAAAATGCTTTCAACTTTTGACATGTAAGAATATTTCAGTATGCATTATTTGTGCCACAATCTGTTGCCCTGTAAAACTGTTGATAGAGTCACACGTGTGCACGAAATCCAACTGACAATTGAATGAGTTGGAGGATGGAAAATTGTTAGGAAAAGCAGGGAAAATCGGTAGCAACTGCTGCAGGAAGCAGCCAGTGCACTCTGACAGCTGCTTGACAGAATTCAAGCTGGCATTCCAAAATATTACTTATAGCCGGACAGTAAAATGTCTCACACAAAATTTAGATAAACTATGGGTGTGTGTGTGTGTTCTGCTGGAGCACGAATTCAAGGCAAAATATTGTCAATACGACAAAACATTGTACGCTGAACGCATTGTCAATAGAAACGTGCTCAAGTAAGTTATTGACATGAAAAATGCTCGTGAACATATTTTTGAGTTTTGATTTCAGATTTACGACTTGGCACACAGACATTTATATAGAAATTGTGCACTCACACACACACGGAGATTTATAATAATTTTGGCAATAATAAAATACAATTTGATATCTTGTTATATGTTGTAAATAATTGCCAAAATCATATGACAAAACTCAAGCAAATCAATTCAATTACACAGCAAGCATAAATAATAAATTGTCCAGACTGACAGCTCCAAATACCCTATAATTTATGGCAATTTAATTGTTTAAAATAAACACTTCCCTTTCATAGTTAGATAACATCTAAATAAAACTTAGCAATAAATTTTCAAGTGCCTTAAAGTCTTTTAGTTACAGCATATTAAATTTCCTTCTGCTTCCACTTCTTAGCATTATTTCTGGAGTTCACTAAACTCTAGACACTTGAACTTGTATTTACATGTTGCTATTTGTATTCTGGTGACAATTGTTTTGCAATTTTCTTGAGCAAAAACTTGACCCATTATTCCCCAGTGGGTATATGTTTATTTTCTGGGTGTGTGTGTGTGTGTTTAAAGTCGTCAACACACCAATTTCAACTGGAGAGTGAAAGAAGCAGCAGTGGAAAAAAACAATCAACAACGAAATACCGAAATGCCGAAATATTAAAATTGAAATTTGTTTTTGTTAAAAACATAAAAACAACAACAGGCAGCCAAAAAACAAATCCCCAAAGTGAGTCGCGACGTCTCTCTGTCTCTACCTACCTCCCTCCCCCTCTCTCTCTCACTCTGTCATTCCCCTAACTGCCTCTCTCCCTCTCCGCTTGGCCAAACGAAATAATATTTACCCAACGTGATTTTGTTTACCTATCTTTTCAAGCCCAACTGCGTGCTCAGGCACCTGCCGAGTTGTTCTACCCCCTCTCCTCACCCTCTTTACTCCACTTACTCACCAACAAATTTATATGGCCACAAACTGTTTGTATTTTGTTATTAGTTTTCTCTGTTTATTTCGCTTTTAACATATTATTTTTTTCTCATTTCGCATTTGTTCTCATTGTACTTTTGCTACTTGGTGTTGTGTACTTTTTGATGAACTGAAGTTAATCCAGCTGTCGCAGCTTAAAGTCCCCACAAATAAAGTATCTTTAAGATGCTTTTGTACAGCTAAAAGATTAAGGAATACCCTATAAACTACAGTACTTCACATTTCTTGTCAACAACTTGATATTGAACTTTGACTTAAAGCTTAGAGAGTACCCTATAAAGTACTTGACTTGTAATTTCTTATGATACAGAAAAGGACTTAATATTTAATCAATATATTCCACAGTTTACCCTTTATCTATAAATTAAAAAAGCCAAGAATTGTCGAACATATAGCGTGACAAAATTATCAAACTCCTTGCAGAGTGTATAATGCAAGAAGTTGCAACTTTAAGTTGCTTGACTTAATTTTAGTTGCTCAAAGTTTTACAGCTGCACAAAGAGTGCAACAACGAAAAGGAAATCAAGAAACTTGCAACAAGCAATGGGAAGCAACAACAACAACAACAGCAAAAGACTTTATTTAATTAAAAACTTGCCGCACGCATGCAAAAATGGTCGTATATAAAAGATGTTACCATCTTTACATGGCCAGAAAACTTTTTGGCTAACTGCAAATGTATGTTGGATTTTTCATTAGCACTTCTTAATTAGCCTGGCTCTGACACACATGGCACACGGTCTCTGAACTTTTTATGACACAGATTAATGAAAGTGAGCGTATGAAGAAAGTAGGAGCCGAGGCAGCAGCCGAAGCAGCTCAAATGCCAAATGTCTAAGCATAACATAAAACTTAGTATAAAGTTCTCAATTTGGCTCAGCAGACGATTTAGTCTGTCTTACTGTGTGTGTGTGTGTGTTGTGTGTGTGTGTGAGTGTGGCAAATGTATCCAGGGAACAATCGCTTTTGATGTCATGAGCACTCCATTGTGTGCGCTTTATTGTACGTTGTAAATCTCTATTACTTCTTAAGGTGTACTTTGGGGTGTACTTACTTAACATCTTAAACATGAAAGTGACACGCCCAGCGCACAGCTAATGAAAGCAAATTGGTTGTAGCCGATTCTTAGACCAAAACTCAATGCCGCCCATCCACAGTCAAAACACCCACCCAACAGCCCTACAGTAAACAGCCTAAATTTCCAGCTTAACCAAGTTTAAATTCTGTGGTTTACTTTATAATCTTGTTTCTGGCTTTTGTTTAAAATGTCGAAAACACTCGACTAACCAAATTATTCCAATTAACGTCAATGTCAAAGGTTAAACATTACAAAAAAAAGCCAAATTCCTTTGCCTAAGTATGGAAATTGCTTAATAATTGCTGCTAAAGTGCACATGGAAGGTAGCTAGAGATTTACTTTAATTAGTATAAGGAAGTGGCAATTAATGCTACTATTTTCATATTAATCTACTACTAATTATACCAGAAGCTGACGTCCTGCTTTAAATTAGTATAAGAATGTGGCAATTAGTACTTTGTCCAAAATAATCCGCTGTCCTTTTATTCAATTTACTACTATTTACCTAAAATACTACTTAATCTACTACTATTTACTTAAAATACTACTAAATCTACTACTATTTACTAAATATACTACTAAAACTACTACTATTCACTATATACAATTTCTACCGCAATTGCTACTAGTACAAATACTATTCCTACTGCTAAGACCATAATTTCACACACATTTCATTTAAAACTACAACTACCCAACTAAAATTCTTTTCAGCGCACTATTCAGTACTTTATTTATTACTTTAATTATTTAACTCGCACAACTTAAACACGCATTAACACAATTCATCACCTTTTTTTAAAGCGCGCTACTTTTGTTTAAAGAAAAAATTTATTTAAAGCTAACATTAATATAAATTTATTTACAATTTGTATAATTTTAAGAGCATTTATGATTAATGCAAATAATTAATTATGTAGCTGCACGTTTGCAATTTCATTAATTGCGCGTTTATTAATGTCAACAATAAACAATAACAACAACAACAACAACAACAAAAACAATAATAACAATAACAACAACGATTCTGTGAACAACAACTGGAAAGCGCATAATTAATGCCATGAAATGTGCATAAATTCAAAAAGTGCTACGAAAGGCAACGGCAAACAGCATGAAGCCAAAAGGGAAGCAAGCGACTCACCAGGGGAAAGGCGTAGGGAAAGGGAGGAAAGGGGGAGGAGGGTCATGCTAAGGTTATGGTAGGAGAGCTTGAGTAGAGGGAGATTGGTACTTGATAAAAGGTCAGGTGAACGTGTCACTGGGAACGATAAATACTGTGTCTGCGCCATATGCCATATCTGTCTGTCTGAGTGTGTGTGAGAGTGTGTGTGTGTTTGCGGAAGTGGTTGTGTGTGTGCGGGAGTAAAAAGGATTAAAGTTTTACGCGCGTCGCTTTATTAATTTGCATGTTGCATATTTACAGGCGCGACACGCATAAATCAAGCAAATTACACCAAATGCTTAATTTAAACACTGAAATTAACAATAAATTATATATATATATGACTAAATTACACAATGCTTGAACAAAGCAGATGTTGCCAAAACACACAACAAAAAAAGCCTTTAATAAAATAATATTCATATGCGTTTTACTTGTTTTTGTTTTTATCTGGCACAAAAAGGGAAAGCAGAAAAAAACTGATAAAGTTATTTAAGTCAGAGAACCAAATGAAAATTTTATCTGCAAATGTGAGCAAAAGACCTACAATTTAAAGGGTTAAATCATTTGATTTGTTTAGCAAAACAATTGCCATTTAAATTGTAAATAAAAGTCAGCTAAATGGCCAAGGTAAAAAATGAGATTACTAATGAGAAGGCATTGAATTTTAGCTTATTTATGTAAATGCTAGAAAATTTTATAAAATACTATATAAAAAAACATATTTATTATTTGTTAAGCAACGTTTAATATTTAAATTTATAACTTTAATTAGCAAAAATGATTAATATGCCATTAAATGCCTGTTAAAATGTCTAGCAAAAAACACTCATTAAATAGCAAGTATTAAAAGCATATAATAAAGTGTTTTTAAACAGTTTTAGACTGGTAAAATTTTTAAATTTGTTTGCTACTTTATGGGCAAAGTTAAATTACCAGTCAAGTTATTGGTAGCTCTACTAAACGTAGCAGAATTTTCATTAGTTGAAGTCTGAGCTCTTTAACTATTTAACAGCTGCAAACTATTGGTATAATGCCCTTAAATAGATATGGATAGGAGAATAGTTGGCTAAATGCGAAGGCATTTGAATGCACTTAGGAGCACTTTTGAAATAACAGTTGAAGCAGCTGCCTGGGAAATGGCAACTCGAGTAACTGCTAAAAAACTTATTAAATTTGCTATTTTCTCTTCAACAATTAGCTTCGGCGTTGCAAACCTGGCTAACAGCCTCAATTGCCCCACTGCACCAGTGCCCAAGTCGGCCTGAGCCTGGGCTAACTGTTTCCGCAGCCCAGTTAATGAAAACTTTTGCGCATCGGCTTGAATGGGAACTTGAATAAGTAATAAAGCACTTGGCCTGGCTAACAAAAAAAAAATATTACAAAATATATATACGTATAAAATATGTATGTAGACCTGGCCAACTGATGATGGCTAATGCTCAGAACGGGAATGGCTGACGGCCTGACTATTTGCCAAATGCTTGACCAACTTTCTGAACTTTTGAGTAACTTTTGATAGCATTTTCCACTTGTTTGTTGCTGTTTTGTTCTCCGAGTCGTGGAGTTTTCCCATGTGCTCATTATGTGCCACAAATAAATTGAAATGCAAATAAAATGCGTAACGCAAACTCATCAAGTTAAATGCATATTAGTCTCCAAGCTTTAAGTATTAATACGTCCTGAAGCTTCAGCTGAAAACTGTTATGACTGGCAAGACTTTAATTAACCAAGTCTTGATGAATTTGCATTTAGCCAACATTGCTGCAACTTGGCTAAGCTGTTGGGGTTAGCCACAAAGTCAGTGTTGCGAATCCAATCAAAATATGCACAATTCACACAATTTAAATTCAAATTGAAATGAGGTAGCAGCAGATCAGTCTGTCTAGCATATAATAAATATAATAAATATAATCTGTCTAGCATATAATAAATATAATAAATATAATCAAATTGCAGTCAACTTGGCCACAACTTGCATTTGTAAGCAATTTTGCAACTACCCTTCTGGGAATGACTCAATAGCAACAAGGACTCCATATGGTTTTCCCCAAGGAGTGTGTCGTCTGTGGCTAGACCGCAGGCTAAAAGGAAAATTCAATTACTCGCTATGCATATGGGATATTAAAATGGCTTTAAGTGAAGCCCAAAAGGCAAATGGCCAATTGTCAATTGGCTTTTGAATGATTGTTATTTTAACAATTATTATTTAAAATTCAGCTGCATAAATGAATCAAATATATTTTATTCATATAAAAAAAAAGAAGTGTATTACAAATATAGATTGCTTTTCAATTGGTTACACTAACCAAGAGGCGGTTGTTGTTATTGTTGCTGTGAGCCAAAAATGAGAAACAATAGACTTTACAATCAAGCCAACAGCAAATGAATGTAATCAAGCCTCAAAATTTTGAAATTCTATGCTGTGTGTTTGGTTGTCGAGCATGAAATTTGCATAATATAAACAATGCACATGGCAAACTCCCGATGAGTATATTTCCAATTTTCCAAATACAGATACGAGATATTGTAATTAGAATTTGCATATTATTAGCATTGCAATCAGTGTGAGCTAGTCCATAAATATATATATATATTAACATTAATAATGTGGTTTGCCGCAATACGACTAAATATTGTATGAAATTCAATGAAATTAAATTAAAGCAAAGGCAGTTCATTAACAACTAAATTTGTAACCAAAATAATTAATAATTTAAGTATTTAATAAAGTAAAAAATAGACTACTGCTGTTAGTGTAGTTATTTGTCGTGGTGCTGTAAGTTTTAGTTTACTTTTTGTTAGCAGTTTTTGCTGAAACGACTGTGGCAGGCGACTGGAAAAAAACCCCAAAGCTGTCAATCAAAGTCAAGGCAAGTTTATTGCACTTGTAAGAGGAAAAACATCTTCTGTTCAAATTCAAAAGCAAAATCAAAGCACACACACTTACACACTTACATACTTACATGGGTTAGCTAGCAGTACTTTGAGTCGTCTGGTATTTGTATCTTTATCCATATCAGTATCTTTGCCAAAGTTATTTGTTTGCACATAAAAAGCAAGCAGACAGCGCTCCAGAGAATCGACTGGTAAAGTGCTAAGAAAACAACAAGAACAACAACAACTACACCTATATATAGAAATAAGCATACGATTGAAATGGCAGCAACTACTTACGAGCGAGCACATGCACAAATGGTATGCAGCAGTATGCAGGAGGCGCCTCAAAGTATACTATGGAATATTTTAAATTGTTTTTCAACAAGGAATTTTAATATCAAAAACATGGCCACTAACACCACTCGCTACACCAGACATAAACACACTCACACACAAAAACACACACACACACACTCACACACATACAGTCTCTGGAGCATCGCTGACAGACACGTGCAGAGAGCGCAATCAATTTGTGCTTCATCAAAGTTCTGCTGTGCAAATTCAACACATATGAAAGGCCAAAAGAGCAAAACAAAAATCTACACACAAAACCGAAAAAAATTGAAACACAAAAACAAAATTAGCTCGTCGCTTATAGCAAACATTCAACATATCTGCTGTGCAGCAGTGTATGTGTGTGTGTGAGTGTGTGGTAGGGGGTGTTTGGGAGTGTGTGTGTGGGAATGTGTTTGTTGCTAATTGAAATTAATTAAGTACGCATGCTCTTAATGAAAGTCATGCCTGATTGCCTGGAATCTACGCACAATTCAAATGCAGTCAATACTCACAAATGAATTCGCTAACAAATCGCTAGTAAAACGCCTCAGAGCAAAAAAGTTGGCTACAATATGTGCCTAAGTTAAATAAATTAATTTATAAGCAAACATAAACAAATAAACTTTTTTACTATAAATTTATTTATTTAAATACATTTACTATAAACTTAAATTTATTTTAAGCTATTTACAGCATAAGAAATCAACAATTACTTAACTTAAATATTTAAAAATAAATTTACTGCCCAGCTAAATAAATTAATGCGTCTTTAAAAATTTCGTTTGGCCATTTTAGATGCCAAAAGTCAACATGAGCCAAGCCGCAATTGAGTCAAGCTCCGTTGCATGCAATTTGTGGAAATTGTTGGTTCAAACAGTTTGACGGAACTCGGGCGTATGCTTATTATGCCCTTTCAACTGCCAAGTATTTGCCAAGTGAAAACGAAATGAAAAGATTTAAGATCAAAAGCAGCTGCCAAACTGAACAGAAATAATATTTATTTATTAAAGCGTTAGTCCAAGCCCAGCACAATGAAATGAATACAGAATTAACTACAAGTAAAATATATTTTATAGTATAAGAACTAAGCTAATTAGTATGTCTACTTGAAAACTTTTTCAAGGCCTTGGCGAATACAATTTTTAAGCTGAACTGTATTTACTTGCCTACAATAACAAAAGACGTGACAATTTTAAGCAAAAACCTCAAACAGCAAATAATCCCAAATTGTTGTTGGAGTTGTGCGGTAGGCAATTATTATTAACTATGCTCCAGGGTGTCAGAGATCAGCAGTTGCGCCCCCAATGGCGCAGCGTGCAGAATAAGTTAAGTAGTAGATAAAATTTGTACGTGTCTGGCATAAACTTTGCACTACAAATAAAAATTCGGCTAGCAAAAAATGCGCAACTGGTCAAAAAAAAACCCAAAAAAAATTGGTAACAAATGAAGAATGAAATCAAATTGCATTGGAGAGAAACAAACGGCAATTTGCCTATACAAAAGCCACAGACGGTGTTTAATTTTGGAAGCACACGTTACACATACGCCATGTGTTGCCTGGTTGCCGTGGACAACGGGTTCAGGTCAGCCGCTGGCTAAATCGTATTGGTCAAAACTTAATTGCTACTAATAGGTCATTATTGCTGGCTGTGTGCAACGCAACGTGGCAGCTTGCAGCTTGCCTGCTGTCCGTTGCCCGTTGCCACCAATTTGTTGTACGCATGGCAAATCAATGGGGTTGAAAAGCCAACTTTGCTGCATTGTTTTGCAACTGTGCCTTATTAAACCTAATTGCAATTTAAGCTGCTTCAGTTTTAAATTGAGAAATTCCAGTGAACAGAATTCAACGAGCAAATTCCACAAGCAGCTAACAGCTATTGAGTTGCACTCTTGCGTGAAATGTATTTCACTATTTTTTTTTATTTTTAATATAAGTACAAGGTAGAGCGAACTTAAAGCATCTTTGCATCTTTGGAGTGCTGCAAATATTTGCATAAATAAGTCAGCTACAAACCGGAAACGGCCACGGTTACGGAAGTCGTCGCCAAGCGGCATTCATTCAGTTACCTGTATTACCTCGCTGGCATTTTTCTACTTTTATTTTTATTTGTAGCTCTTATTTTATTTAGCAGCTCGTTGCTGCTGCTGGCAGCGGCCTGGATTGGACCAGAAAATTGTAAATCGCTGGCACAACACAAAATGAAAACATTGCAAAATGCAAATTCAGCATGTGAATACTTGGCAAACACTCGCAGCTATCAGAGTTTTAAAATCTCGCAATGACACTGGCTAAAAAGTGGCACATAAATACAAGTTTAAGCTGTGATGTCTTTAGCATACAATAAAGTCATAAAAAACAATGTGAGAGACTTTTAATCTAAGCCTAAAGTACTTAAAGTCATTCCAATTTACGAGTACTATTTACTAAGCACATAAATGTCAGCTAATCTGTGTCAAAGATTAAAACACAACTAGCTGCAAATGGCACATAAATAAATGATTAATCTAAACAGCTAACAAAGGTATTTAAAGCTAAGCTTCTAAGTCTTTAAGCAGCTCAAGCCAAAGCTACGCCAGTTTTAGTAGCTGTTTTATTTTTAATACACCTACACTATATTTCCGATAAACATTAATCATTTGCTGACAGTTTTGTAAATTTAATTTGTCTTGAAATCATTATGCAAATTTGAACTGATCTTTAAGCTAATTATAATATGCCAAAATGTGCTTGAAAAATATTACTAAGGCATTTATCAGCCAAAATAACGCACAAAACGTTTTTAATAAATTTATCTTTCGCTCACGAGCAGAGTACACCACAAAGAGCCTCAAGATGAAGAGAGAGACAGAGAGAGAGAGAGACAGACAGACACATACATAAATTAAACGATATATCATGCTGACATCTTAAATATTGTTAAAAACTGTCACGTTTACGTTTTCGTTGCTTACTCATTCAGTCGGTGTTATATAAGTATCAAAGCTCGTACATACCTTAGGCCACGCCTACTGCCCACTGTCATCTTCAGCCTGCTTGCCCTCAACTGACTCTTGCGGATTTCTGGACTGACAGTTAATGGACCATAAGAAATTCAATTAGAGAGGTTTGCTGCTGCCTTACTTCATGGCGACAGCACTTTGTATGTGTGTGTGGGTGTGTGGGTGTGTGGGTGTGTGTGTGTATGGCATGCGCTATTCTTTTTGTGGCATTATTTTTTTTATTAATGATACTTTAGGTTTTTGTGCATGAAACGATGGCAGCAGCATTACAAAGCCAAAATTCGAATAAAATGCCAGACGCAATTGTCTGACTGTCAGTCAAGCCACACCGTCCGTCTGTCTGTCTGTCTCTCTCTTTCTAGCTGTCTATCTCTGCTTTGCAGTGGCTTATGAATAACTGGCGCATACAAATTTACAATAGAAATGCTGAATAAACGCTATAAAATGCCAGCAGGAAGAGCCTGCAAAAGTAAAATGAAATATTTTTGCTATTGTCATGTGTGTGCAGCAAACTAATGTGAGTAGAGTTGGCTCGTATATGGCTAATTAGACTGGGTTTTAAAGGCTGGCAGGCAGCGAGACTAAAATACGATTTGCAATTGTAAAAGCAACAATCAAATTGGCAGCGTGAAGCATTTTAATTAAGCCAAAGTAACGATAAGCAGCAGCAGGAAAGCAAGCAACAAACATGGCCAAAAACCCAAATAACCAAACAGAAACAGAACAGAAACGAAACCGTAACCAAAAACGTAACGAAATGCTGTCAGATCAGTTTGTAACTGGCTTTTTTGGCAAACGACAGACGGACAGACAGTCTGTGTGCCTGTCTAACTGTTTGCTTGTTTGTTTGTTTATTTGCTATCCTGATTGTGTTGTGGCGGTTTCTTCGCTGACAGTCAAGCAGACAGCTTTTTGGCTGTGTTGTTAGGGTGTGAAGTGAGTAGCGACTGCCTTTTGCCTTCATTAGCGCTGTCAAGTGAGGCGACACCTTTTCACACGCAGCCGCCATCTTCGAAATTTGCTCTTGGCTTTTTCAACTAATTTGCATAACAGCCTACAACAGGCAGACAGCAACGATGACGATGACGTTAATCAAGTGCTATCGTCATAATCAGCACATTTGTTCTTAAAACTTTTACACACTTTAGTAGTTGAGTCTGCATAAAATCACGTATACGCAGGGTTCGCCCTAAACTGTTTAGTTAAGTTTTAAAGCAGTTTTGCTGCACTCTAGCATTATTAACTTGGCTATGTCAGCTTAGTCAACAGCTGCAATTATTGCTATTTCTACTGCCAATGCTGACAAACTACGATTGCTTGGCAAATACCAACAAATCGATCAATTGTCGCTATTTTGCAGCCAGCAGGCACCAGCACGAACGCTGCATCGTTTTGATAGCTGCAAATTGCTTTTTCTACCCCTCAAATGCAATGCAATGAAATGCGATAAAAAAGATAGAAAAGCGAGTTGTGTGTGTGTGTGTGTGTGTGTAGAAGTTGAAGAAAAAGGCAGCAGTGGAAGCCATTGCTAGTGCAGTCAACATACGACAATGCAATTTATAACGCACTGCGCTCGAATGTATGCTATGATTTCTTTCACTCGCACAAACTGGCATTTCAATTATGGCTCAAGTAAATAAACTACTTAACACTCACAATGCCAATGCTTTTCTACTGCCACTACACTTCACTCCCCTCTCTTTCACTCCACCCCCTCAATAAGCTTATCGTTATAATTGCATTTCTCACTTCCTTTGAACTGAACTCTATACATTTTGGTATTTTCGCTCACATTTTTCCAATTACAAGTTAAATCAAAAAGCCAAACTCTCCAAAAACTTGTACCAAATGCATTTTCATTGTTCACAATTTTTACGTGTCGCTACACAAATGCCCAAAAACAAAACTGAAACAAGCAGAGGCCAAAAAAAATGAGAAAAAAAAGTATAAAAGAGAGAGGGAGAGGGAGAGCGAGAGAAAACAATATCTTTCGACCCAAACTCTCCAAAACGTCGTTAGATTTGTTCAGTGAACTGTATGCCTTTCATATTGTACTTCAATTAAACAAATGTTCGTTTCAATGGACAGCACTTTTGACTTCTTGGCTTCTTTCTCTCTTCTGGCCACAAAACAGCACAGAAATGTTTCATTTGTTTGCCGTCAACATTTTGACATTGTGTAGAGCTCATTTATAAAATACGTATACAAGTCAACAGCTCTGCAAGTATGAAACTTTCAAACATTTTTGTAATTTGTAAGTACTCTATACTATATACTATATATATGCTGTTCAATCAGCTTAAAAAGGAATTTTTCGTTTATGCAATTGGGCCTTAAATCATACAAATAATTGCAGCTTAAAAAACCAATTTATTTAAATTTCCAAGCTACCTAGTTTCATATTTTATTTTGTCAATTATTAAACCAACCACAGGTGCTGTGAAAAGTTTACTTCCACGTTAATTAACCACAATTATTTCACTGCAAATGATGCAAAGGGAAATGCCTTTGTGCTGAAACGGTTTTGTCTTAATTCAATTTGAGTTTTGCATACGCAAATACACTAAACGACTAGCTAATTAAGTACTTACATAATGGCTCACAGCAAAATGGTGGTGGGTTGGGGCGTGCTTTCCCCCACCAGCGGCCAAAAAAGTTTACAAAAACCCTCGGAATTTTGTTATACTTATATTTGAAAATGCTGCTGACCACAAGTGCTACACACTACACTCACCGCATATGAACGAGGCTGTGAAAAGGTCAAAAGTTCATTTAAATTGAAGTACATGTAAGCAAAGTTCTGAGTGCTCGAGTGCCATTCGAAATAAAAAATGAACAAGAACAACAATACTTCATTCGTTTATTGTTTGAAGTGCACTCAGTGCTCTCTCTCTCCCTCTCTCTCTCTCTCTGAGCTTACCAGCACTTTTGGTAACTGTTTTTATTAAGGTTGTAGCCATAAATTGCATATCTGACATAAAGAAAAACTTTTGATTTTTTGACTTAACGTCAGAGAAAGTTAACAAAAAGTCATGTACCTCGAAGCGAACTTTCAAATGAATATATGAATGTGAAGAGCAAGTAAAGTGTTGTCATTGACTGACAAAATAATAAATAAATTTGTTCAGCTTTTAAAGCCAAAATAATTGATTATTGTTTGGCCACAAGTGGAATTTATAATATGCCTTTGTGATGCATGAATGCCACGCCCACAGCTATGCAGCAGAGTTGTGCCGTTGCACCTGAATGCAAAACCAGAAACATTATCCAACATTGCAATGTTAACGAAGCAAACGAAGCACAGAGAAGCCACAAAGCAAGAATCAATTGAAATCAGCATATGGCAAACGGCAAGTTGACCTCAGTGGGGAGAGGGGGGGAGGGGTGGTTGTTTAGTGAATGCAACTAGGATGAGCACTGAGTACTGAGCACGAAAAATCATTGCAATTCTCATTCATTGAATCGGTCTGCAGCCTCTTGCAGTGCTTGTGGTAATTTCTGCAATAACACTGCACTACGGCTCAGGGCAGTGCAGTGAAAAGAGCAGAGGGTTGCGGGTTGTTGGCCAAATGGGGCATGTGGCTAATGCGCACTTAAATATTTCATTTTGTGACGGCCGAGCAAGTGCAGCATAAACTGGGCCCAGGCATAGTAATAACAATGACAGCCAACAATGGCAACAAATAAGCCGAAAAATAAACAGGAACCCAGCTAAACAAATAACAGTAAATAACAGCAGCCAGTCACACACACAAACACACATGTGTACCAACACACACACACAGACAAACAGAGCACACCAAATGGCACACTAATCGTCTGCGCATTTGCCGCCTGCTTTTTTTCTGTTTGGACTTTGTGCTGTTTTCCCATTGTTGCCTAGCAAAAACTTTGCATGCCACGACCGTTTCTAGGGTGAAACGGGGCGTATGTGTATTGTCGTGTTCGTGTCTGGCACTGGCTCTAACTCAGCCTCCTACCTACAAGTCTGGCTCTTGCTTTAGCCCACAAAATGGGTCAATGGAACTTTATTTTGTTGCAGCAGACACAAATCGCCAGCGCAGCCGTCGCCGTCGCCGTCACCACCACCGCCGTTGACACCGCCAAGCGTTGCACCAAATAAATTTCAAATGCTGTCACATAAATTTCGACTTTTGTTTTTATGTGCAAGTGTGTTTGTTGTTTTTGTTTTTGTTTCTACCATTTCTGTGGCTGTGTGCTCGTATTACTGGCTGGTCAATGCTTCTAGCTAGAAATTAAATTTGACTGTAGATTGTTAATAGGTCTGCAATGTGGCCATAAAGTGGCCATAAATTTTGCTTAGAGAATACTACAGCTGCCTAAAAGAATGCTACACTTTTTCACCCAATCTGTCAGAGTTGAATTCCTGCGGCCGCTTAAAAGTATGCAACACTTTTGTGTGGTTAATTATAAAAGCAACACAAAGAGAAAATCATTTAAGCAAAATTTTGTTTAGCTTGTCACCCACACACACACGCACACACACACGCACACACACACACGCACACACACACACACACACGAGAGCAGTTGGGAGCCACAAGTTTTGCGCTACAAAACTTTCAACAGACACTCGTCCAAAAAGGTAACAAAACTTGGCTCTAACAACTTACACAGCCACTATGTTGTCAAGAGTTAGATCGCATTCTTCTTCAACTCAACTTTATCAATTTCATTTCGTTTTCCTTTCCATTTTAAAGCGTATTCAATCTTCGTCATAAGTCGGTTAATGAGCAAAACTTGAAGATGAGTGCAACTGTGGCTGCGGGCAATGCAAAAATCAATAAGGCAAATGACAGTATGCAACAAGGCCTGTTTAATAACAGAAACTAACTCACATGAACTCACACTCACACTCACACACACACAGTCGTTGTTGATTTTAAGCCGGAGGTTTGTTAGTAAAAACAGTAACATGCAACATCATCACATGTTGCAACATCAGCGAAAGTTTACCAACTGTATCATTATTTGTGCAATTTGTACTTGGTATTTACCAACTGCAGCTCACACACACACACACACACACACACACTCAGTCATTTCATTGGGTTTTCTTGCCTGCCATCTTGGCTGATATTTCAATTCAGTTCATGTTGGTTCTGTTCACTTTTCCGTGTTAATTATATATATATTTATACACATGCTGCAGTCAGTTTTATGGCAAACTTTAATTTTGTGGCCTTGTAAATTTGTGCTGCAATAAACTAATTAAATAACATGTTGTATAAACTCTACATGACATTTAAATGAACTCACTAATATGCAAATATGTTTATTAATGATGTTTAGTTAAATAAAATTTATACATTTATTGTCATTTGAAAGCAGATTGCAATTTAATTATCTTTCACATTGTGCACAGTGGTTTAAGCTTTATTTTAATTGCGGTTTAATTAATTTTTTTTAGCAGTTATTATAACTTTTATTTAATTGAGTTTAAATCAATGTGCAGTAAAAACAAGCTTGTTCTTTAACCATTTTTTTTTACCATTTTTAATTTAATTAACTCGCTAAAGAATGTGCTAAAATTGGCAAAATATGCAACACAATTAAAATCGCAAAACAAAACACAAAAAAAAATTAGACACAAATAGAAACTAATTGTGAATAATGTGAATTTTGTGGTCTGGCGGGAAAAAGCCAAAAGCATATGGAAAATCTAAATTGGTTTTATGCTGCTAGCCATACAAAACAAAACACATAATTAAACAGAATGCACACAAAGCAAAAAATAACTCAACTAATTTAATTGGAGTTTGTCAGCAACATTAATGAAAACTTAATGAATTTTTAGTGGGGACAATTTGAAGTATCGGTAGAGCTCAAAGTTTGCCATTCACAAACGGATTATTAGGCACTTGTCACAAGCTGTCCTGAAACTCAACAAGTTCTCCACACATATACATAAATACTAATATATATTTAACACATTTGCCAATGAACGCGAGGACGACACGCGTTTCCGTCATATTATGAATATTACGTGTATTTTAAATAAGTAGCGTAGGGAAAACTATGCAAAAGTGTGGTGTGTCTCTCTGCTGGCTGTACTGGTAAGCCGACAAACACTTATGCAAATTTTTCCATAGTTTCCTTAGCGAAGGAAATACAAACATTTGCCGCCTTTTAGGAGCATAATTTTTAGCGAAAGAGACACAAAAGAAGAGCGCGCGAGACGTGTTTATGTTTCGGATGCGTTGCAAAATGACATCCTGTCACATTTCCCGACACAGTACGTATGTGTGGGGGTGTAAGTGGGCGGGATAGGGGCTGTCAGCTGTCGGCATGCTGCGTAACATACTAAAAACGGCATGTGTGTGTGTGTGTCTGTGTGAAGTGCGTGACTCCCGACGCGACCAAATCGACCCAAACAGACAAGCTCACTCCCCCACTGACTGACTGACTGACTGACATGCAGACTGACTGAGGCCCATTTTAAAGCCATGTCACTACGGTAACCGGCAGCAGCTGCTTGACAATCTGTCCAAAAGAAATATATATATAAAAGGCACGTTTTATTTAAATTTCACGCTGGAGTATGAAATATAAAACGTTAACACAGGCTCAAATGAACAAATTTCGTATTTCCGTATAAATGTGTGTGCTCCCCCACACACACATACACACTGACACACACATATGCCCTTTATGCCCATTTAATAAGGCCAATATTGAAATTAACATTACTTTTTATGTTTCTGATTCGTTAAGTAGGCACTTTTCAGCTGCCATAAAATGCCAAAGCCAGGCTAAGACACTCAGTATTTATGGCTCTTAATAATTATAATAAAAATCAAAATAATAAAAGAAAGCACACAATTTTATCTGACAGGTTTAAGCTCATGCAATTCAGACAGTTTAAATAAGTAAAATAACGAAAGAATTGTTGTATCATAATTGGTTACAGAAAGTTTACGGAATAGATATGGGTAGCTGGGACAGTTTTTGGTTTAGTTTTAATTTAGTTAAAATATGCATAGAAAAAATCAGCTGGCAACATTTTAAGTTAACAAAACTCAGCAAAAATATAATTTCTATTCAGAAAATAGATTTCTAGAAACATTTCTTTGTTACTAACTTATTAATTAAAGCATTAGAATATGACATAAACTTACTTAATTTCATTATCTGTTTCTTGTAAAAAGATTTAATAAGTACAAATTATTACACTTAACCCCCAATTTATAGCTGCTCTTACCAACTTACTAACCAAATTTCAACTGGAAGAAATGCACATTCGTTTGATGCAGATTTAATATAAATGTCGAGCTTTGTATAAAATGGTATTCAGATTCCAAATCGGTTGAGTTTTGACACAGATAATAAATATCAAAGATCGAAGATTTAGTTCACTCATTTATATAGGCTTCCATGGAAAAATTCCAAGATAAGGACCAAAATTTCAAGCTGCTCTTACCAACTACTTCGCTTAGCAATTTTACTCTTAACCCCATGCTGCAGAGAGTCGCAAGCAAAGAGAGCGCCAATCGCCTGCCCTGCTCTTAAGATGTGGCAACAGTTTGATACACACACACAGACATGCACACTCACACACACACATGCAAACCTGTAGGGTTATATGATTTAAGAGTTGATTGTTTGATATGAATTATTTGCATACAATTTTCATTTGCCGCTCTGTTCAATTCCATGTGGAGCATTCATCGCCAATTTACCTAAGTACATGAGAACATGAAACGATTTGGAGCCAAAAAGCTTTAACATTTGGCCAAAACCACAAAAACCAACAATTGGCTGGCATTTGAAATGCGCTTCGAGGCAGCACTCTGCATATTAATCTACGCTAGATGGTAATACACCCACTAACTTCCACTTCGAGGGCTTAGTCGAGGGCTTTTCGGGGGCTTTATAGGTATTATTTTGTAAATTATATTAATTGCTGGACCACAGAGTGTCAAAGGATTGCACAAATCGCATCTGGTTTATAGTTGTGCATACAATTAAAATAATTGCAAGCCCTTTTAAAGCTTTCAGTGTTGTAAATTGTGCAAATATATCATATTAAAGTTGCGGTTGCATGTGTGAAACACTGTTGTCCAACCACAAAACTAACCACATCGAGCTTTAGTCTACCCTAGTAATTCGGTAGCTTAGCGTAAACTTTGAGATCTCAAAACTATGTTAATGTTCAACTGATTTCCAGGCGTAACACCACCCAAAATTTAGCTATTTAAAAAAAAGCTATTTACAAACCCCTTGACGATTTTTCGACTTCTTTTTGACTTTGACGACTTATTCGCTGTGCTAAATTAAGGCGGATTATTGATGGGATTGCTAAGCGTTTCATTGCATGCATTTAAATGTTGTTTGGCTAAACTACTGATTACATTTCCCATTAAGCTATGCGCCTTTAGTTAGTTAAGTGAAATGTCAGGTAAACTACGTACTATGTGAGCCACACACACACACACACGCATTACAGGTGAGTTGGAGTCCACGCAAAGCGGAAGTGAAAACGGAAAATTCCATTTTATATGATTTGCACTTGACAAACGAAATGTGCAGCACTCTTATTGTATATAAGTACTTGTTTCTGCGGTTTATACTCACACACGCACACCCCGACACACACACACACACCAATACACAGCGTGAGATACAAAGATGAAACGTGCACTATAATATTTTTATATGAGCTGCAAAAGTTTTCTTGTGGTTGTGAGTGGAGTTATAAAAGGGAGTGAGCTGTAGTAGAAAAGTAAGAGAGAGGGAGCGAAGAGAGAGAGAGTGAGGGGGAAAAGAGGGTGAGAGAGGCAAGGCAACCACAAAAAGGGCACTGAAGCAAGTTGAGGGCAATACGCACTCACGTTCATAAATGTAATGCAATTTCAAAGAGAACTTTATTTAATTGAGTATTTCGGTGTTAAGGTTGTCGTCGGAGCAAACACTCACACTCAACCACACCTATTCACACCCACACCCACACCCACACACATACACTCCAACTTTAAAGCGTATTTTATTTGGTCTGTTGGAGTTTCTACAAACTTTCTGTCTCATTTTAAAAGCCATCGCTTTTGTCTCTACCAAAACTAAAAGAATTTCAATCAAGCTCAGCTCGATTAACATGGCTTAATGACACTAGCTTAGCAGTGCTATAAATTCACGGATTAGTTCTTAATATAAACCAATTAAAATGCTTTAAGCTGAGCCCTAAAAAATGTACCATTTTTGGAACAAAACTCACGTAAATTGTAGCCACAAAATTGCTCCATTATGCGCTTATGTATAAAAAATTCATACAAACTGCTAGTAATAGCTGTAAAAAAATGCATTGGCTTTGAGTAAAAAAAAAGAGAAAAAAAGAAAATAAAAATAGAAATAGTTTTTGCCAAATTGAATTGAATTTGCAGTGCAAATGCGTTTCAATGCCTGCGAAATTTAGTAAATTGGTAAAATGTAGTGCAAAGGGTTCTATGTGTGTGGCAATAAAAAATGCTAAACAATAAATAAGCAGCTAAAAGCGCAAGAGAGAGGGGGGAAGCAAGAGCGAGTGGCAGGATGTAAGAAAGGAAGCAAGATGAATGCTCACATGAGTTTATTATGCGATACAGGGCATTATCTGCCAGCCAACAGTCTATGTGTGCGTGTGTGTGTGTGTTGGCCTGTATGTGTGCACTGAAGCATCATTTTATTTATGCTCATAATGCTGCGCAATGAATAATTATGCAAATGGGTCAACCAGCGGTCAAGCCAAAAACGCTCTGCCAGCCAAGAGGATTTTGGCTTCAAGCAAAAGCCCCAAAAGACACAAGACACAAGGCTGTCTGCCTATGCCACTGCTACCCCGTAGCAGTTACAAATTACAAGTTTTGCACAATTTGCCAAGCACTTAAGCCCCACTGCAGAGCTCACTGGCTAACAAATGCAGTTGGCCAAAATATGACCATTAACGTTTAACGCTTTTATTCACATTCGTGTTCACTGAACTTAAGCTTTGTGCTTTGATAAAGACTGGCTGGAAAAAAATTGGCTTGTCGCTGGCAGTCTAGCAAAAATAATTAACAACTTTTTGGCCATTTTTTTTTTAGCTTCTTTTGGCTGCACAACAAAAATCGCTGCAAACATTTTTTTCGCGCCAAAAAAAAAACTGCGTTCAAGTGCAAGTCCAAGACGAGATGCGAGGTCCGAAGTTTTTCCGCGTTCAACTTTGTTGCCTTTTGATGGAAACTTCAAGTTTTTCGTCTGTGCTACTTTGATATTTGAGCTGCTTGGTCCAAAAACTTGGCCAGCACACACAACTTAATCGCGTTCAGTCACAATTTTAATTTCATGAACTTGACTGCCTGTGATTCCTCAAACTTTTCCGCTTAGCTCTTTAAAATAAATACTATTTATCTATATTAAAACATAAAGTTTGATTTAATGCATAAAATGTATTGAAAATAGACCCAGTGTCAGCTGCTAACTGAAAGCGTATAAATCAATATCGCATTAACTGCTTAGTTGGCTAAAAAAGTTTTCTAGCCTAAATATCCCAGGCACATAAATAACCAAAATGTCAAAAAGTTGTTTGCCCAACAATTTCTTTACCAAATTAAACCGGCAACTTTGCAGTCAACTGCAAATGTTGCGGCCATTTTGATGGAATTTTCCCTAGTCGCCATTTGCCATTCGCCCTTTGGCCTTTCAGACACGAGAAAATGACTTTTCAAGAAGTTTTTCTTCACTTTGAATCAGAATATGCAGTTTAGACTAATTGTTTAATTAATTAACAGCAGTAGTGAGGACAAAAATGTGCATAAAAAAGTGTAAAATAAATAAATAAAATTTAAAAAAAATAATATTAAAAAATAAATTAATAATGTTAAGGCTTGAAATATTTAAAAATTTGTAATCCCTTGTAAAAAACATATTTTATATAACTAAAATAAATTTAATAAATTAAAATAGTCTACTTACTTTGACTTCTCGAAATGTTTTTTATTATTATCCTTTTTTTAGTGACATTTACTCACAAAAGAAAAGCTGAAAACGTAAATTTCCATTAACTCAAAAACTTAAAAAATGCTTTTAGTTAGTAACAAATTTAGTACTCTCCAAAAAATAAAGAAAATTAAATGAAGTTTAACAACTAAATGAGTGCAAATTGCTCTGATGAATGATGAATGTGTTAAGCTCACAAATATAATAAAGTTATAATTAGAATTCGCAAGTGATTAATGAATGCATGAATGCCAGATGAATAAACAAATAGTGCTTTAATGACTGAAACTGACAGACAACTTTTGGTTGACTTGAAAAACATAAGGAAGATAAGTGAAAGTTAAAAACTTTTTATTGAAAATAGTGTTCAATTTAATAGATAGTTTAATTTAGTTTTGTCTGGCCTCATATTTAATCCAAAACTTGTCTTTGGGCACCATAGTGAAGCCCCGAATACTGTCTAACATATCCTTGGCGGTTTTTTCAGCTGGCAAAAGCTTGAACTTTATCATCAAATGGTAGACTATGGACTTGACCTCCATCAGAGCCATGCGATTGCCTTAGTAACATCACAAGATCATAAATTTTATAATAAAAATAATCTTTAAATAACTATATTAACTTACCTATACAACTTCTAGGTCCCACGCCAAAGGGCAGATAAGTAAATGGTTTAATCTCATGTTTATTCTCATCTGAGAAGCGTTCGGGTCTAAATTCATAGGGCTCCGAAAAGTTGGTGGGATCGTAGTGCAGTCCCAAGAACGGTATAAAGAGCAAGTCTCCCTTCTTCAGAGACACGACTACTTCATTGTTTTCATCTCGTAAATCGATGTCTGCATTACACAAACGATCAGTTTGTGGTGCTGGTGGCCATTTCCTCAATGCCTCAGATACGACCATATCGAGATACTTCATGTGCATGAGTGTGTCATAGTCAAGGGGTTTGCCATGTAGTCCCTGTTCCACCGAGTGAATCTCCTCGTAGAGCTTTGATTGCACCTCTTGATTCATGCAGAGCTCGTAGGTCAGAAAGCAGAGACAACTGGAAACAGTGTCAAAGCCCGCAAAGAAGAAGAGCAAACATTGTGCCAACAGATCATCGTCGGAGAACTTCTTGCCAGTCTCCTGATCACCTTCATTTTGTCGCTGTGCCTCCATTAGCAAATGAATCATATCGGGGCGAATGATCTTGTGATCTACACGATATTTCATGGCATCGAAGACCAGAGTCTTGAAGTAGTTAATACTCGTCTCATCCATGATAGAAACTCCTAAGGCCTATAAAAAATAATTTATAGTTAAATTTAATATATGTTTCTGCAGAAATTTTGTACTTACTTTCATTAACTTTGGCATAAACATATAGAGCATACTTTTTAGGATAACCCAACCCTTAATATTCGTTATGGTCTGACCAATTTTAAAGAACTTATTATCTTTATCTTCAAACGAGTTAACTTTAATGCCAAACGCAGCCGAGGCAATCACATCGTTGGTGAAACGCGTAAAATAGTCCTTCATTTCAAGATCAATAGTGTTGCCACCCTTTCTCTTGATTTCACCACCAATGTACTCAACTCCTACTTCGGCGCAGACATTGATCAGTTCGTACATTAATCTCATTTTACTGCCCGTAAATGTTGGAGATAAAATAGTTCTCATTTCCTTCCACTGACGATCCTTCAGCTGCACAAGACTCCTGTTGAACAGCGTTTCAATTTCTTCCGCTCCGCGATGATTCATAAAATGATCAAAGTCTTTAACTCCCACATTTTTAATCATTTCCACATCTCGCACCACAAACACCGGATCACGCAAAAAGTAAAGTCCATAAACCTTAGTGCCCTCATACTTCATATGCTGCTCAATTTGCTTCTTCAGCGCAGGAACTGAGCCAAAGAATTGTCCTAGGGTCAAATTACCCAGTAACGGCGTTGGTTTCTCATGGGGTACATTGCGTTTAATAAATGTGTTGTATTTCGCCACCGACCACTTATACAGCAGTGCGAGAAGCACGATTAAAAGCGCACACACAATTAAAAACATTACGGTACAATACAAAAAAAACAACGGTATTCACTATATACATATATATTTATATGCACGTAAAGATTAAAAATGTTCCTGCGTTTCACTTTTGTCAGTCAACTGCACTCTTGAAGCGCTCGCCGGCAACTGGTGCAGCAAATATTCCATTGATGAAATAGAACTTGCTATAGAATTTGCTTTCTGAGTCTTTTTTTTTACCTATCACTCTCTCCACTTACGCTCTCAGCAGCTGAATATCGGTTTAATTATAACCGATAAACACAAACGGGAGAGAGCCGCATTACATCTTTAGTTAAGCTTCAACGCTCTTTGCGCTCTCTGAATTCTGCTATAACCGTTTGAATTCTTGAAATGATGATGTTATCTGTTGATTGTTTATGCTTGCTCTCGCTCTAGCCCACGCTCCCACTCTCACTCCCACTTTCGCTCCCACTCTCACTCTCGCTGTGCAAAACCGGTTTCGCATACTGTTGCCTCATACTCATTTAGCTTCCCTTCTAAATGCTTAAGTACTATTACGTACTAGTCCACTGCTTTGTGTAGAGCTTTTTTAACCGCTATGTTTAGCAGTAATATTTTACTTTTGCATTTTTAAACATCGAAAAATAATTGAATCTTTTGCTAAAAAATTTGTTTTTTTGTTTTTTTTTATAATACTTAGAGTACTTTGCCGTCAAGTTGATTTAAATAAAGAGTATCTTAGCGTTTATCACTTATTCAATAAAAGCGGTTTGTACCCAGACAAGAGTGAGATAAGCAATCAGTAAACAGCAAACATATTAAAGTTGCGATAAAAATTTATTATATCGCCGAATAATTAAATATTATTTTAGTAAAATAAAAAGAAAAATAAAAAATAATGTGCAATAAATTGAATTGAACAACAAATTGAAATAAAAAAAAACAAAACAAAATACAAAAGAATTTCCTAAATAAATACTACAAATAATGTTACATTTATTAAGTAATTTATTTTAATTAGTTTCAGGTCTAGTTTCATATTTGACCCAAAACAAGTCTTTGGGCACTAAAGTAATGCCACGAATGTTGTCCATCATGTCCTTGGTGGTCTTTTCAGCTGGCAATAACTTGAACTTGAGCATCAGATGATAGACTATGGACTTGACCTCCATCAGAGCCATGCGATTGCCTGAGTAAGACCACAATTAATAAATTTTCTAATAAAATAACTTGATATTAAATAAATTAACATACCTATACAACTTCTTGGTCCCACGCCAAAGGGCAGATAAGTAAATGGTTTAATTTCATGTTTATTCTCCTCTGAGAATCGTTCGGGTCTAAATTCATAGGGCTCCGCAAAGTTGACAGGATCGTAGTGCAGTCCAAAGATGGGTATAAAGAGCAGATCGCCCTTCTTCAGAGACACGACGACTTCATTGTTTTCATCACGTAAATCAATGTCTGCATTACACAAACGATCAGTTTGTGGTGCTGGTGGCCATTTCCTCAATGCCTCAGATACGACCATATCGAGATACTTCATGTGCATGAGTGTGTCATAGTCAAGGGGTTTGCCCTGTAGTCCCTGCTCTACCGAGTGAATCTCCTCATAGAGCTTTGATTGCACCTCTTGATTCATGCAGAGCTCGTAGGTCAGAAAGCAGAGACATTTCGAGACTGTGTCAAAGCCCGCAAGGAAGAAGAGAAGACACTGTGCCAATAGATCATCGTCGGAGAATTTCTTGCCAGTCTCCTGATCACCATCAGTTTGTCGCTGTGCCTCCATTAGAAGATGGATCATGTCGGGTCGTATTATCTTGTGCTCCACACGATATTTCATGGCATCGAAGACCAGAGTCTTGAAGTAGTTAATACTCGTCTCATCCATAATAGTAATTCCCAAGGCCTAGGACGAGTAATAGATAATTAAGTTGGGTAAACAATTTGGCGGAAATATCGTACTCACCTTCATTAACTTTGGCATTAACATATGGAGCATACTTTTCAGGATAATCGAAGGTTTAATATTCATCACGCTCTGACCAACTTTAAAGAACTCATTATTCTTATTCTCAAACGAATTCACTTTGATGCCAAAAGCAGCCGAGGCAATCACATCGTTGGTGAAACGCGTAAAATAGTCCTTCATCTCCAGATCTACAGTGTTGCCACCCTTTCTCTTGATTTCACCACCAATGTACTCAACTCCCACTTCGGCACAGACATTGATCAGTTCGTACATTAATCTCATTTTACTGCCCGTAAATGTTGGAGATAAAATAGTTCTCATTTCCTTCCACTGACGATCCTTCAGCTGCACAAGACTCTTGGTGAACAGCGACTCAATTTCTCCTGATCCGCGATGATTCATGAAATGATCAAAGTCTTTAACTCCCACATTTTTAATCATTTCCACATCTCGCACCACAAAAATGGGTTCACGCATAAAGTAAAGTCCATAGACCTTACTGTCCTTGAACTTCATGTG
Organism: Drosophila acutilabella; assembly: GCA_035046005.1. NCBI lineage: Eukaryota > Metazoa > Arthropoda > Insecta > Diptera > Drosophilidae > Drosophila > Drosophila acutilabella. The sequence continues at coordinate 10,582,898 of JAWNOK010000024.1, read as the reverse complement.
ATCATCAATTTGACTCTTTAACGCGGAAACAGAGCCAAAGAATAGTCCAAGTGTGGTATTACCCAGTAATGGCTTTGGTGTTTCATGGGGTACATTGCGCTCATTAAATATGTTGAATTTAGCTACCGACCACTTATAGAGCAGTGCGAGTAGCACGGCTAAAAGCGTACACACAATTAAATACATTTCGATACAATCAATAACAAACAATTGTATATGTATATGTAATATATATAAAATAGAAAGAAAATGTTCTTTCTGTCCACTTGAATCAACTGCGCACTTGAAACGCTCGCCGGCAACTAAAGCGTCAAAATTCCATTGATGAACTTGAAATAAAATTTGCTCTCCAAATCTATTCTAATTGCCGCTCTCCCGCTCACGCACTTTGTTGCTCATTACCGATTTAATTATAACCGATGTACACAAACGGGAGAGAACCGCATAGCTTTTGTCTTTAGTTAATCTTACACTCTCTCACACTGCGCTCTCTTTATTCTGCAATAACCGTTTGAATTCATGAAATTATGACGTTATCGCTCGTTTGTTTATGCTCGTTCTCGCTTCCACTCCCACTCTTGCTGTGCAAATCGGTTTAAAATGCCTCAAACTTAGCTTCCCTTTAATTCTTTTCTCTTACGTACTATTATGCGTTAGTCAAGTGCTTTGACTACTCTTCTTTTAAAAATAATATTTAACATTTACATATCTGATGAGAAAAAGATGAGTAGTTTGCTCAAAACGCTACAATTGTTTTGTTATGTTTAAAGAATTTTGTTGTCAGGCTCACTTAACCTTTACTCATCAATATAGAGTATCTCAACGTTGATAAGATTATCAATGAAAGCGGTTTGCACCCACACAAGAGTGAGATAAGCAATTAGTAAACAACAAACAAACAAAAATTGCGACAAATTGTTTTCTATCGCCATGTGATTATCAAGTAGGAATAAAAGATATTGTAGTAGACTTTAAAATATATAAATTATATGAGATTAAAAATTAAATAATAGAACAAATAAATTATACAAACATTTTGTAATATTTCCCACCAAATCGAATTAAATTCTTTATCTATCAGTTGTCGTTTAGTTTATTGACCAAATGCACTTATATATAGCTGAATCTAATCATGTTTAGATATTGATAGTTTGTAGATAAGTCAAAAAATATCTGTCTAAATTCTTTCCGTTAAATAACATCACGTCGCACGAATTTAATCCAAAATTTGTCCTTTGGCTGCAAACTGAATCCATCCAAGTTTTCCATCATATTCTTGGCCGTCTTCTTAGCAGGCACCAGCTCAAATTTGCTCAGCAAATGATAAATTATGGACTTGACCTCCATCAGAGCCATTCGATTACCTTAAAATAAATTAGTTACTGTAATTTATCAGAAGTCATACAATTTTCCTTACCAATACAGCTGCGTGGACCCACACCAAAAGGAAAGTAAGTAAACGGTTTTATTTCGTCTTTGTGCTCCTCCGAAAAGCGTTCCGGCTTAAATAGATCTGGTTCGGGAAAGAACTCCGGATCGCGATGTAAAGCCACTACGGGTATTATAATAACATCGCCCTCTTTAAAGCTGGCCAAAATCTCTTTATTATCATCGTAGATATCTATATCTTTGCCACAGACACGATCCAAGCTATAGGCAGGTGGCCATAGTCGCAAAGACTCCGATATAACTAAGTCCATGTACTTTAACTTGGGCAACATATTGTAGCTAAGTGGTTTACCCTGTAGTTCCTGTTCCACCGCTAAGATCTCCTCATACAATTTCGCTTGCACCTCAGGATTCATGCAGATTTCGTAGGTCAAATAGGACAGACAAACGGACATCGTTTCAAAGCCCACGAAAAAGAAGAGTACACACTGAGCCAGAACATCTTCATCATTAAACTCGGCATGTTTTTTGGGGGATTCCGAAGCGATTTCATCTCTTTGCTGCCTTTCAAACTGTCTCTTGGCCTCCATAAGCAAGTGAATCATATCAGAGCGTATAATGTTGTATTCTGTACGATATTTCATAGCTTCGACTATCAAACTGTTGAAATAATTGACTTTTCTCATGTCAAAGAGTTGTACGCCTAGGGCCTAAAGAAGTTTGGAATGTAGTATTATATATAATAGGTAAAGTAACTGGGACTTACCTTCATAACCTTTGGCATCATGCCAAATAGTAGCACCTTGAACATGCCAAAAAAGGAGAAATGCACTATCGACTGTCCAGTTTTATAGAAGGTATTATTTTTATCCACAAAGGAATTGACTTTAATGCCAAAAGCAGCCGAAGCAATCACATCGTTAGCAAATCTACCATAATAATCCTTCATCTCCAGTTCAATCTCCACACTATTTGATTTTCTCAACTCATTGTCTATATAGTTAATGCCCTCGATGCTGCACTCATTGATCAACTCAAACATGGCCTTGAGTTTACTGCCAGTAAAGGAAGGTGTTAACGTATTTCTCATTTCCCGCCACTTGTCGTCCTTCAGTGCTATTAAATTCTTGGCAAACACGGGCTCGGATTGATGTACCAATGGCCGATGGTTGATGAAATGATCAAACTCCTGTATGCCCACTTTCTTGATCAATTCCACGTCGTGCACCACAAAGAACGGTTCCCTAACATTATAAAATCCATACATTTTCAGGTGTTTATACTTCTGAAACTTTTCAATGAGCAGCTGCATAAATGGCTTTTGTCCAAACATAACTTTTAGACTAATGTTGCCTATGAAAGGCCATGGCTGCTCATGTACCACACCGCGATCCTTTAGGATATGATACGGCGACATGGCCAGCTTATAGACCAACAGCAACAGCACAAACAACAGGGTCAATAGGATTACAGCCATGTTGAACTGTGGCTAACAAACGTGTATTTAGAACTAAACTGTGAAAAGCAGACCAATTAGTTAAATCGCATGATTTTATGGTAATTTGTTGTGAGTTATCTACTTATGTGCAGTGATAACTACTGAATGGAAATCATTAGAAGGGTATACGCAGCATGTTAAGTGCTTTATAGTTTGAATTATGTTATAAACAGCTAAACAAATTTTTTTTTTGAGAAGAAATTTTAAAAATGCTGCATTTTATTATAAAAATTCCCAGACATACCCATAATTTTAATTAAATATCTTAAACTCTATTAGAGTGTACAATATTCCCCTATAGTTCATGATAAATAAAATTAGTTATTCCCCTAATCAAGTGCACATAAAGCAAGCAAATAAATATATAGATATAAGCTATACAAGTGCATTAGTAATTTAACAGAAACAAAGTGTGATAAATATAGATAAGCTCAACTGATAACTCGAAAGTAATCAATAAAACACACGTTACGGCTTTGTAATAAATTTCTGATGAAATAGAGCAAAAATATGTCAATAAATTAAACAACAAGACTAAGAAGAGCCTTTTTTTCAAGAACAAATGTTTTCTCCTCAAAAACTATTAAATCAATTGACTACTTGCGTTATAAAACTGCCGAATCATGTGCAATTGGCTCATTATACTGAAATTAATTCTTGGGAGTCCTTGCCATACGTCCACATAACCTTTGCTATAAAAACCTCAAGTCCTTTCAAAAGGACAAACAGTTTGGAAAAAATGTTCCAAGATATACCGTTGATTTATATGAACGTGAAGATCCTGCGTTTCTGGGCACTGCTCTACGATAAGAATGTGAATCGTTATATCTGCCTGACGCTGTCCATTGTCCATGTGCTTACCCAACTGCTGTACATGTTTACCACCAACGAAGGCATCACGGGCATCATAAGGAATTCCTATATGCTAGTGCTTTGGATAAATACTGTCATCAGGGCCTATTTGCTCATCTACGATCAGGAGAGCTACTTGGGACTAATAGATAATCTGAGATTATATTACTACGAGCTGTTGCGCCTGGAAGACTCGTATGTGACAAGTCTGCTGAATCAGTTGAATCGACAGGGTCAGTTAATGGCACGCGGGAATCTCTTTTGTGGGCTGCTGACTTGCATTGGCTTTGGTTTGTATCCGCTGAGTTCCAGTGAGAGAGGTAAGTAGTTGAAGAGAGTAAGAATAGAAGAGAGAGAGGAGGGTGTAATATTAGATCGAAGCTGTCCAGCAGCAGCCTAAGGCTTCAAGCAATACACATTAATGAAAGCAGAGGAACAAGAGAAAGGAGAAAACAAATTTGTATACACACTACAGAAAATGTTAGTGCAACATAACACTTCGTTGCAAGCTTCAATACCTAACAGTTTTTGCTGGTGTGTAACGCTGGCAAGACAAAAACAAATTTACATTCTCTCTGTCGATCTCAAGCGCAGCATGGAAAAGAGATAAGAAACAGAATGTGGAAAAACTTTTTGCATTGTACTATGCTGGAAGTAATGCACACACACACACATACACAAGCTTGGCTGGCGGCATATGGGAAGCAATAGCAAAGAACAAAGCGAGCGCAAGGTGCAGTGTTAAGGGCAGTGCTGCATAAGATTAAAGTAAATGAAACGCCTAAAAATCAAATTGAACTGGTGGCGCTGAAAATAAATGGAGTAGAGTGTTCTAAACTAACTTTTTGATTAATTGGACAACATATCTTTTAGAAATTGTTATTAAAAATTAAATTAAACAATTTTTAGTAGTTATCAGAGCCTTTAATTCGAGCATCTTTTATGATATTTACATAGTGCTGCCCTTTGGCAGCAAAATACCCGGCGTGAATGAGTATGCCACGCCCTACTATCAAATTTGGTTCGTCTATCAAATGCTCATCACTCCGATGGGCTGCTGCATGTATATACCGTATACGAGTCTCTGTGTTGCCTTCATTATGTTCGGAATTGTGATGTGCAAGGCGTTGCAGCATCGATTGCGTTGTCTGAACAAAAGGCTGTTAACCAGGCAGCAGCTATCACAGGAAATTGTCGATTGTATTATCTATCATCAGCGGATCATTGAGTAAGCCCATACAAATGGAAATGGAAATGATTTTCTTGCCCCGTAAAACTAAGCTCCCTTTCCAACCCCTCTCCAGCTATATACAGACCGTCAATAAACTGACAACATATATATTTCTCTTTGAGTTTTTGGCCTTTGGTGCTCTGCTCTGTGCGCTGCTCTTCATGCTGATGCTGGTGAGGGTATTATAGGGTGTCTGCTATGCTTCACTCACATGTGCTTTCATTTTAGGTTGACTCCACCGCCCATGTGGCCATTGTGGGTGCGTATATAAACATGATACTAGCACAGATATTGGCACTATATTGGTTTGCCAATGAGTTAAGAGAACAGGTGAGTGTTTTCCTCTGCCTTAAACTCAATTTTCAAAATTACTTTACCTCGCAGAACTTGGCAATCTCCATTGCTGCCTATGAAACAGAATGGTTTTCCTTTGACATAACGGTACGGAAAAATATTTTACTTATGATATTACGAGCACAGCGTCCAGCATCGGTGAGACTTAAAGCAAATTAATTACGGAATTTGTGCAATTTAATGCCATTTCATTATGTTTAATTACCTTGCAAAGTGCAGATACTCTTGGGCAACATACGACCCATCACCCTGGAGCTGTTTCAACACCTGCTCAACACAACTTATACGTTCTTCACTGTTTTAAAACGTATTTATGGTTGAACAACGTAGGCAATATTACGCATACGCCAGGGGTGTTGTGGCTAGAGCTTGACTTAAAGCTGTTGTTAGTCTTAATGCAATAAATTTAATTGTTTATAATTTATTTTAAGCACAGCTACTTAGACTTAGCAACAAACTTGACAAATATTACGCATACGCCTGAAGTGTTATGGCCAAACGTATTATTATCCCGCCTGTGTTTGGCTTAACACTCTATCTCTTACTTAATTAGAGGCATTTTAACAAGTGCAATCAATTTTAATTGCAAATAATCAATTTTAAATACAACTCATAAGTATATGAAATTAAATCGCAGTGGACTAAACCTGAAATTCTATACAAAATCACAATCAATTGCACTTTAATTGGAATTTGTCGAAATAAGCAACATTTGCAGCCTTCAAATATTAATTAGTTCAATTTGTAGTTAACCGCATTCAAAATTCTTGACTATTGTCTGCAAATTGTGTGTTTAAATACAACGTAATTAAATAGTTTGGCTTTTAATAAATAATTAAAATATATAGCAGCAAAAAACTCTGATTTAATTCAATAAATTCAAAGTGTCTTTGGTGTGGTACAAAATTTAATTTTATTACAATAAAATTGTGTGTGTTTTTTTATTCTCTTCTCTTTATTTTGATTTTGCAAATGCAGGTAATTTAATTTTTTATCAGATATTGCTTTTATACTTTCTGTTACTCGCACATTTTGTTGCGCATCATTTGCGGTCGTTGCGCGTTTCACGCTGCGTTTGCATTTTTCATCTACTTGCAGCAAACAAACCACACAACACACACACTTACACACATATATAAATACATATAGAAAATAAAAAACGCATAAAACAGTTGAAGGTGTGGCTGGAGTGCGATAAAAATTGTTTGCTGAAGTTGTCAACGGCGCACGTGAATTGCCACCAAACTTTGCAACGCTCTGACTTTGAGTGGCATTCACTAGCACCAACTAGGAGAACTCCACTGCCTGCCAGTAACCCAGCACTGTCACAGGTTCAAGCAGTTACAGGCAAAGGGGGTGTGCGTAACACACACACACACACAAAATCAGCGCTAAATTATAATGCGCATGCAATTCAATTTGGTTACACTGTGCTACCAACTTTTAAACTTTAGCCTACACCTAATTTACTCTGGGGTTTACACAACCTAAACCTAAGTTTTCAACTGATATTTAAGTTCAATTGCTTTTATTTAAGTTAAACGTTTAGCCAGTAAACAAATTTAGTAGAAACTAAACCCGGGCAGCCCACTGTTGTCGTAGAATTCATTGATGGAGCAGAGATTAATAAACTCCGGATTCCTTCCGGTACGGCACTCGGTAGCCGGTCTATCCCCGGAGAGATAAACCGGCGCATTCACATCGTTGCCACGCACAAAATTACACGTCATGTACTGATGCGTGCTGAGGATCCACTGAGCTCCATTGTTGCTGCTGCTGGTGTTGTGCGTCTGCCTTAGTATACCGCAACCCACATGGGTAGTGCTGTCTCTGACCAGTTGGGTGAAGTATGCAATACATTTGCTAATGCGAAAATGTAGAATTCTATTGAAAATCAACGTGAGCAGCAGTTGAACGACTGTTTCTCACCTGTTTATGGGCGGACTGTAGGCAATAATATCCCGCATGCTGCACTCCTTGTACTCGGCAAACATTTTCTCCAGTGTGGCTGTAATTACCTCATCCTCTGTGTGATATTCGAGTGGCTCCGTTTCACTGGGCTCACTCTGCCAGCCACCCTCGGCCACCACTTGAGCCACATTGCGGAACTGTTCACTGTTCCGACAGTGATCGTTGACCAGCGCACAACGTTTCACATTCAATTCCGCAAAACTTGCCAGCTCTGGATCCCACTGCAAGGTGGCCATGCGTGTGGCTGGCTTAAAGCCCAACAGATCTCCACGTGCAATGCGATCCCGATAGTCATTCAATGCATTTAAGATCATACGACGTCGTTCCGGCGTAATTCTCACCACATGCGCATCTGCACTGCAACTCTCTGCCAGCTCCTGCAAAAGCAGTTAATTCAAAAAATGTACAGTGGGGAAGAAAGCTCAAAACTTACACCAAAATTATGGCAGGCAATGTGTTTCTCTGGTCCCGGACACAGCACAGGATCACAGTAGTCAAAGGCCCGTATGGTTGACCAAAGGCAGAGCTGCCAGAGCACAGCCAGCAACCAGTTAATAAACAGCATTTCGCTTAAACAGCCAATTGGGTCTCAGTGGCACTGCACAACGCACAGTCTCTTATAGAGTTGGCTAACAAATCGATTTGTTGCCAAGCATAACTATCAGCAAAATACAACCAATTGGTCACGGTTGCGGTCAACAAACAGTTAATGAATTGATTTATTTAGTTAGTTTCTTTCATTTACAGTTTTCTTGTCACATGGCGTTTGGTTTGGCTGGGGTGCCACATAATTGGCATCGACTACCTCCTCGTGATCACAGAGATACTTGAAATGATCATGTGTGCCAGCTTCACAAGCCTCGCCGGCCACTTTGCCCACTTCATAGGGTGGCTCATCATTTATGTGGGCACGCGATAAGTTACAAATCATTGTGACCGAAGGACGCTCTTTAGGATTCGGAGGTTTGATTAAACGCACAGCACAACCCATGCGATCACCGCGGTCCTGTATCAGTGGTATGTAGTGACCCACGCAGGTTCTGAAAAGTGACAGTAAAATATTGAGTTTTTTATATTTTTCAACAGCTCACTTACTTCTTTTTCTTGGGCTTCAGGTGATGACTTGCATCCATGCTACAAACAAGCGCATCAGCCAACCAATTGGGCAATACAACACCAATTAAATCATCTACCAACTTGTGATAATCTTTGGAAGTGCCGGTTAATTCAACTGTGGCCACATATCTATACTTCTCCGTATTTGCGCACAGTTTGTTTTCTTCATCACACATGTGTATTAAAACATTGGCCAACTTGGCCAACTCTTTGTCCCAGGCCATGACCGGCATACGTGCCGCTACCGACGTGTTAAACAAACCGCTTGCCACTTGATTACGCAGCAAATTAACCTGCAGCAGTATCTCCTCCCGCAGTGTGCCACCCACACTCACAAAGAGCTTATCACCAATACCGCAATTTTCAGAAAATTCCTAAAAATTTACAGCAAATATTTAAGTTATAGTAAACACAGTGCGGGTCATTTGACTGCCCCTAAATAAGCTTACGACTTGAGTGATACAGCCAGCGTGTGTGGTGCCTCTTGGACAGTATTTCTGTTGACATTCTCCACGAACGCAGCTTAAAACTGCCAACAATAGCAACAACTTATGTATCATTTTAGCGAATTTATACTTTATACAGCAGCGTCACATTAATTACTATAGCAAAGGTTTAAATTTAGACACAAAGCAGCAGATTTGCTTGACTTAAGCGTAGCTAAAAGATTTACTTACAATTTGTTTTGGTCATTACATTATGGGCTAACAAGCAGTCAAAAGAGTTTAGTTACTTAACAGTTCTTAGTAGGCTGCAGTTGCAAGTAAGTTCTAACATTTAAACCTTAGCCAAGCTTTATATAAATTAGCTTTCCTTGTCCATTGATCTTTAAACATATTTATTAAGCTATTTTTGGTCGGAAATGATAGTGTTACAGACTTATAATTCGTTTGTTCGTTAATTAAATGCATTTTAATAAAAAGTGTACAGTTTTATATTTCCAACTTATGCCGAAAAGTATGCTGCAGTTAATTATTAAAGCGAATTCCATTCAAATATTTGACTAAGTTTAAAAATTTAACATGTGTTTCAGTTTCTTTTTTTATTTTCTTTGCGAATGCACTTAAAATATGCGCAAAATAACATAATTTATTGCAAATCACATTGTTTTATTAACACTTTGTTCTTATGTCCATAATATAAATTAAGTTTAAGTCGTTCCTAACATATTTACATCACAAATATGTGTGAATAATGACTATGGGGGAAAAAGATGTATGAATGGCGGCTGTTCACGTTGCTTTCTTTGGAGGATCTAACACATAACGTATATATTTATAGATTTCTATATATATGTATGTATTTTAGTTGATTTGTGACACTTTGTCCATGTTGGAATGCAGAACAAATGAATGAATGAATGAACGAATCAAGTCGAGTCTCCTGGAGTCGATCGTTTTAATAGTTTGGATTGTAGGGCATCTGTTTTTCATAGCCAGGAGGCACAACAGTGGGTCCACTATTGGCCATGGCCGCATCATATGATGGTGGATTCATATTGGCAGCACCAGCGCCAGGATACTGTTGTACTGCTGCTGGAGGATAGGGTGCCATCTGTGGCTGCACACTGCAATTGAAATACAAAGAAAGTCAGCAAACTGAATTTGATTGGCGATTTGGTTCAATGCAACTTACCCAGGCATCGGTGGCTGTGCTCCAGGCATTGGCATGGGCATCTGTACGGTCAAATTGGGACTACAAAGAGAGCAAGAGAGAGATGGCAATTAGTAGTTGTAGTAGGTAAAGGTAAGGCACTCTAGGCTTACCCCGACGTCTGTGCTGGATAGGGCGCATAGTTCGTGGGCTGATAGGTTGCCGCTGGTATTGTTGTCACCGGATAACCGCCAGGGGCTGTGTGTGTAGCCGATGTGACCACCACCGGAGCTGTAATTATAAAATTAAAAACAATTTCATTAGTTAACCAATTAAATGAAATTTAAACAAGTCTTTACCACGTGCTTGTACAACATGGCCGGTATTGGCTCTGGCTTGTGCACGTCTCTTCAGACAAACAATTGTGGCGACCAGCACAAATATCATAAATCCCAGGGATAAACCAATAATGAGTCCTGGATTTGTCATTCTAGACCAAAATTACAATTGCTTTGCCTTTGAGATGACAACTCGCACTGCGTGACAAGCACACTCATCCAGTCTAATCATTATACTCATACTCATACCACTATAAAGTAAAGTATATGTCTATATATATTGACTGATAAGCAACTACGCATGTGAATTGTTCTTTCTGCTTGATTTTATCAAGAATTTCCCGTTCTCAAAGTGGTAAATTATATATAAAACAAGTTTACAATCGGACGCTTGTAAAATGCTTAAAAAAAAGGAGAGGAAAACGATAAACAAAAGCTGAGCAGCTGACGAATAGGGTGACCATTTCGTGTATTCTTGAAATAGCAGCACAAGTTGCTTAAAAGCTTAATCACTTATTTCAGTTTAGCAGCACAGAGTACTTCCAGAGTTTGACATATTTTAAACTGTATGTTTGATAGTATTTATTTATTATTTTTCTGACTTTACCACTGGCTTCCAACTGCTCTCTTTTCTTCTTTTTCATGTAAAACGCCCACGTACAACAGCCAATATTAAACACCGCAATTACTATCACACAAATCAGCCAAATCAGAAACACTTCCATGATAAAGCACACAACAAAACATACTGAAGACACACACTTGACCACAGCCCAAAGTAAACTGTCTGTCACCGCAAAATGTACATTGTATTTCCCCTCCCAAAAGTAAAAAAAAAAAAATAATTATTTATAAGCCTACTTAAGTCTACATAAATCCTTAAACAGCGTGCCAGTCTGTGAAATTTATAAACCATGTAAAACAGTTAACAAAATTAAATAAATTCGTTGCCAAGTGTAACTAAATTTTAGACACAGCTGAGATTAAATTAGTTAACAGTTAACAGTTAACAGGTAAACAAAATCCAAGTGCGGTTATTACATGTCTAGCTATATATAGCCGGGAGTTTTCTGCACTACTACCGTTATCAGCTGTTATCAATTACAAACACACACGTAGACAGTTTTATAGATATAGAAATTGATCGATTGACAGACCTGCGCCCTTCATTAACTGCGCTCGCAGGTTGCGGCCGCGTGTCAGAAAAGCCGCCACGGAGATCATAAAAAACACGGAGAGTGTAAAAAACAATATCCAATAGATGCCGGCATTATCCATAGTGAAAGTGTTTTAAAAGTGCAGTGAAAAAAAATTAAAACCGATACGCACAAGGAACGCAGAAAGACTAAAAGAAAATTGCACAAACTACGTTTGAATTGTTTTTAGATTATGGAAAAATATAAGCACAAGTCATGCCGTGAGTTGGCATAAAAAACAAACACAGAGAAATCTGAAGAATCATATAGATAAGCAAAGCCAATAATAATGTGCAAAAGCTTTGTCAAAACTTACTCAAGTCCTCCAACGTTTTCACACGTCGTTGCTGGCGCTTATAATGCAAAGCATAACTGATCGTACAGAAGATTAAACTATAGCTAAAAACCCTCAAGATCAATTTCAATATATGCACTAAAATCTCCAATTGGGGACTGTAGTTGCTGTCATCGTTCAACTGCAGTGGATACGTGGAGTTCTGCATTTCTAGGCAGTTCCGGAATTACTAAAGTCGGAAAAACTTTTCACTTGAAAGTATTAATAGCTAATTAATGATTAAGCTTAGGCTTAATACAGTGCATTAGTTGGTTAATTTCTTTGAGTGAGTCACTAAATTAATGCTTAGACATTATCCATAAATTATAGCTACAAACGCCCATCAAAATGGCATTTAATTTACTTTGTTTTTAAGCCAAACTAATTAATTGTTAACTGCAGCACAACTGCTTAAAATTGTGTGCCAAAATTAGCTTTAAACTTTTTTTATACGATTATTAATCACTTTCACCGCTTTAAGTTTCTTCGGCTTTTTAGTCACCAGCGTTTGCTGGTCATCTTTTTCCAAACAAAAGGCATAGACCAATATTAAAACACAGCTAATAATTAATATGAAAAATTCACAAGCTACAAAACGACATTTTCCCTCAATGTAAGTCAAATACGCCCAATAAGCTATATTAACTTCTGTTGCATTCATGTTGAATGCTAATGCCGTACTACCGAATGATTCACACGATTTTCATTGGAGCCCATTTAATGATTAATATGCCTAATTAGCTATAAATACTTTCGGGGCATACCTGGTCGATGGGGCGTTTTTTTAAAAAATTGTTCTAAGCAAAGCATGCAATACATAAAGCGCACACTACACCAAGCTTCACAAGATTCCATCGTTTAGTTAAAATAGAGACGAACTGGTACGCTTAACAAACTTAAATCAACTATTCGGATTGAGCGATTTGTCCTCCATATTTAATATCAAAATTTCTAAAATAATTGTATTTCTAATACCCGCATATGAGAAATCAGAATATACTCAGCATAATCCGTTGTCCAGCCTTTTGTAATGACGACTGATCGTTTCGGTATTGATAGCATTCAATTAACTAAAAATATTTAGGGGTATACCTGTTTGCTGAGCCACTTTGGTACTGCTGGGCTCACAGCAAAGTTGGCATAAGTTACAGCAAATCCAACAGAGTTCACAACAGCACTCAACAAAACCTTCCATCGATTAGTGAAAACAAAGACGAACTGGTACACTAAACAAACTCAACAAAACTGTTCGGTTTGAGCTCTATGTCTGGCATATTTAATATAAAAATTTATAAAAATAATTGCATTTCTAATTCAAGTGTATGAGTAATCAAAAAATACCCAGCATAACCTGTTGTGCAGCATTTTGTAACAAAAGCTGATCTTTTGAGTATTGATCACATTTAAGTAACTATAAATATTAAGGAGTTTACCTGTATGCTGAGGCACATTGGTACCGTTGTCTTTACGACAACATAAGCTACACCACAAAGAAAGGATTTCACAACAAAGCTCAACCAACACGCTATGATCCATCGATTACTTACAAATTAGTCGAACTAGTACGCTTTACAAACGGAACTCAACTGTTCGGGCTCAGCTCATGATCGGGCATTTTCCAGCATCATTTAAATGGAAATTTCTAAATAGAATTTCTAATTTAAGCATAAAGCTTATCACAAAGTTCCCAGCATAAAGTCTTGTGCAGCATTTTGAAATAAAGTCTGTTATTAGTAACACTAAAACTCTACACTTTCACGTATACTTACAATCATCATCAGAGGAATCTGTCACTTCTGTATTATCGAAGTGATTATAATTATCATCTTCAGCAATTCTGTCGGAACAACAACAATTCGACGCGTAACGAGACATTATAGCAAACAGCAAGCCAATAATAAGCAAAATCACTAAGAAAAGCACGATCAGTTTGGTGTTAAGCATATTGCCTTAATAAACACTTGCATTTAAATGTTGTACTTTTTACAGCGTATAGAGTTTATCAGGTTTATTTAAACAAATGTGATTAATCAGCAATGCCCAGCTTCAACGGGCATACAATTATTAATGCGGTTTTAAATGCGATAAGAATTGAATCAAGTTCCCTCAGCTTTAATCACAGCTTCAACTTTTGTTGCATACTTTCGGGCAGCGCAGGTTTTAATATTAATACGTGGCGCGCGAAAGTATGCAACAAAAGCTGCGATTTTCATTTTATGGTGTAATGAGATAAATGTTAGAGTGGCTTTGGTTTAATGAAACTAAAAGAAAAAAATTAACAAAACATTTATATTTACAATTGTGGCACTCGTTGTGCAGTTGTTGATCGCGTTGTTGTCGTTTTTTCAAGCATGAGCAGCAGCAATTTAAACAGGTAGCACCAATAACAATGGCAAGCACAAATAAGGCGAATCCATAGAAAACTGTATCACTTCTATCCTTTGAAAATGTTCCCGGTTCGTTGGGGAAATAGTTATCGTGGAAGTAATGATTGGGAAAATGCCACTCATCCCCTTGATCTGGAGTTACAAATGTTGGATGCATTCTAAGTGCCAAAAAATCTAAAACAGAAACACGTTCGACTACCAAGACCCGAGAATTATAACTGGCTTGGCGATTTCAAAAACTTGCTTCCGCTCAACGATGATAAAACAAAACTGGTAAACCCCAAGCGTTTGAGCTATGAATCACACGCTTGCTAAGGGAAAAATCTCTTTAAAAAAAGCTTTGGAAATTCTAATGCTGTTTATGTAAGCAAACAGAAACAAGTTACTAAGTTTGTTAAAGTCAAATCAAATTAAAGTAGAATTTCCACTACACTCACCGGCTTGCTGAAAGAGTTGAACGTACATTTTAATCACAAAACAACAGCGTATAAATTGTATAGTGGCAAATATTAAGAGGAAACTCAACATTAACACAGTCAGTGGCAGAAAAGCCAACCAATCCATTACAAATTCATTATCCGTACAGTTCACAGTCGAATCACAAATGCAAATGATTCTTCTGGTGGCCAACAGAAACCGGCAAATGCAAATGGTATAAGAAATGGTAGAAGGAAGAGTTGGCGACTTGATAAGTAATCGAACCCAAGAAATGAATGTCAAATCAAAAACAGAAACTGTCCAAGTTTTCACTCTCCCTTCATTTCATAGAGAATAATAGCAGACTTCTTTTTATATAATCCCAGTGCTGGTGTTGTCACTTCGAAACCTCGGCATTGTGTCATCGTTGGTTTACAAAGGACTCAATTGAAGCACATTTGTTAAATGCAATGATTGAGCGAAAATGACAAGTTTTATTTACGTTCTGAACGACAAACACTCAGTTACTCTGAGTGCAACTAAACTCTCAAGTCTTATCATAAATAAAGCAAATCTGTTATCAGAGAACTGCAATTATAAATAACAAACTACAAATCAAAACAACAGAAAAACCAAAACAACAAAGCAAAGAATAAAAAAACAAGTTTAGCTTTGAGATTCCCCAAAATTAAAAATGTTTGAGAGAGCGCACAACAGACACTCCCTAAAAATTAAAACAGTGCGTGCTAAAAGTTTATCAATTCAAACAAATATGAGTGGCATATGTTACGAGAGAAAAGTGGAATTTCTCCCAAGTACAAGGTCAAGTTGGCCAACCAGAAATTAATGGAACAGCGAAATATTGACATAAAAATATGAAATGTTAAAATTATGTTAAATACAGATTTAAAAATAATTACAGACCATTTAGTATTAAAAATTGCTTTATTTGTAAGATAAGGTAGTATTTTATAGTCAATTTTTTTTTAAAATGACTTAAATATATTTAAACCAAATCTGCTTGCCATTGTCTCATTTCCTTTCTTATCTCTCATTCCATTTAAGAGCCAATTAAATGCTAAATTTACAAAACAAATAAAATTCACTAGCTAGCAAACGCAACTATTATAGAAATAATTTCTTATAAACAAAAAGCGTAAAAAGTTTAATGTTTAAACTGCTGGGTCAAAAAAATACTTAATATTATTTGCTTTATTGTCTACTTTCGCTTCTGAGCTTACTCTAATAACCGGTTTCAAAAACCTCGATATGTATTTAAAATTCTGGCTTTTTTTTTGGCACAGTTCTAAAAATTTCAAAAATTGCATGTATCCAGAGAAAGAACAGTGTGGGCTGTAAGTTCTGTTACGTACGAAAATTATATTTGTTGTTGTCTTATCTATAAACTTTAACACTTTAAACAAAAATTAGTTTGACTTCTGAGCATCTGACAATATTAAACATATCGAAACTTAATCTACAACTACTTAATTTAGTAGTGTTTCTAATGAGTATTGAAAGCTTCTAATAAGATAACCCTTAGGAGGGCATGTTTTACAAACTACAAGTTGTTTAACAACTTAAACAATCTGTCTTAATTTTAATTAACTAAATAACAATTTGTTATCTGCAGCATTGTTAGTTAAGTTACTGTTAGAAACAACAATCCTCACATCCACAGTCGGAGCTGGCTGCTGCGGATACAACTACATTTGTGATTTCCAAGACGGTTTCTGTAGTGTCTGCGGCTAAAAGAATTTAACAGAATTTCAAAGGAAACTCTTCTTCAGAATCAGACATGTATTTCAACATAGTGTCAACGGCATTTAACGGATTTAAGTTTTTAAATTTCGTCAGCACTTTTAAAGTTATTTTCATTTAAAATGGTCACAATTTAGACTGCTTTATTAGTCTTATTTATAACAGCAAACCGGTTCGCTTTACTGCGCATTTACTGTTAGTTTTTTTAAACAAACTTCGCGTTGCCGAAAACATTAAATTGAATAAAAGATTTTAAAAACAATTACCCGAACTCGATGCAGGCGGAGTGTGCTCACATTCGCCCATACAACAGCAACCAATACAGGGCAGAATACATATCATAAGAATTATACCAGCAATTATATAATACTCAACCATTTTTAATAAACAAATCGATCGCCAATGGAAAGCAACAATGTTCGCTGCATACGAGTTAGCAAACGCAACTGATTTTTTAACAATTTCTTATCTCAATTTAACTCTTTATTTACAAAAATGAGGCAAAAGTTTGCTGTTTAATCTGCATAACAAAAAAAAAACCTATTAAGTGCGTCATTCTGTACTTTTGCTTCTGAGAATTCTCTCATAACCGGTTGCTAGCACTTTGATCTTTGAAAAGTTACGGATTTTTGGCACAAGTAAAAAATTGCTGAAATTGCATGTACACGAAGAAAGCACAGTATGGGCTGAAAGTTGTTTTACGTGTGGAAAAATTATAGAAAAACAAGTAAGAAAGGCTACAGTCGATCGAGCCGACTGTAAAAGACCACGTACTCCCATAGTATTGCATTTTATTTAAATTAAAATTTTCAAATGAAATTTAAAAAATTAAAATTAAATATTTACATTTTGAATTAAAATTAAAAAATAAATAAATTAACAACTGTCATCGTCAGCACTCGAACCCGCGATCCATGCGAAGGTTCCACATTGCGCCGCAACTCTATCAGTTGCACCACACCCCTCTTCTATCATTCTTCCGATTATTTCCATATAAGTATGTGCACACATACATATGTGTGTATGTATAGCATTGGTCGGCGCGGCCAGCGGCTCCGGGCAGCGCTGCCGCCAGCAGGTAGAGAAAACGTTCGAACATATGTTTGTATGTTTCTGTGTTTGTTTGTATGTGTTGCGCGCATGCAGTGATTTTGCTTTAAAATAACTTCGACTTTGAACCGTAATTTCTCTGTTGTTTGACATAGGATTTTGATGCCACTTTCAGGAAAGTTAGAAATAGTAATTCTCTAAGCGTGTGTTAAATTACAACACTGTACTATTTGATTTAATGCCTGAAACAAGGCATTGAAGCTGGAGAGTCTTTTATTTCTGATGAGCAAAGGGGGCGTGGCAGCTCAAAATTTTTAATGACATTATACTAAGGCTGTCTCTAAGAACCTGTATACCAAAATTTGTGCTCCTAAGTGCTATAGTTACTGAGATATTCACCTAAAACACAAATTTTTTCGAGGTGTGTCTGGTTATTTGCTCATTGCGGGGGCGGTAAGGGGCGTGGCAACAATTTGAAATAAACTTGATCTGCTCTACAAAATAACGGACTTACATTCCAAATTTGGTGTCTCTAGCTCTTGTAGTTTAAAAGATCCAGGTGTTCATACGGACGGACAGACGGACAGACGGACGGACGGACAGACGGACAGACGGACATGGCTATATCGACTCGGCTGTTGATGCTGATCAAGAATATATATACTTCATGGGGTCGGCCACGCCTCCTTCTGCCTGTTACGCACATCTCGCTTCTGACAAACTTAATAGACCCCCTTTACTCTTTTTTAAAGAGTACGGGGTCTAATTAGTTCCAATACAAAGTTCTTGAGCCCACTGTACTTCGATTTATATTCACTATTTATCAATATTTATATCTACTCTCACAGCTTTGCTTGATTTTATAGGAATGAATTTCGTATTAAAATCACCTCAAATTTTATAGATTTAAAAATTGAAGCACAAGAAACACAAAAATTATACAACAATTTTTATCACAGATAAAAGATTAATAATTTAATTAAATATTAAAAATACAGCCATTAAATTAATATTAAAAATAGCACTTAAACGAAATTGTTACATAGATTATTTATAAGCAAACTTGCTTAAAGAAATGCCAGTCAAAACACCGATCAAGTGGCCCAAAACAAATGTTAGACAGCAGCTGTCCAAAACGAGAGCAAGAAGCAGCAAATGCTGACATTATAAAGACCACAAACATCTCAGGTATCCTATATTCCTGCACACTCGATGCTCTTCGTTGTATCGCGTTCCCTGCGTTTTTTGATGGTGCTGCGAATTATGATCGTCAGAGCACCGACGAGTATCACAACAAACAGACAGATCAGCACAATTGTGGAGATTTCCAAATCCAAATCGGTTGGTTCATGTGCCATTTTGAAATGCCCATTAACTCACAAACTATTAACAACTATAAATTCGAATAATATTTGATTTAATTTAATGAAAATCGCACGATTTAAAAACTACGCGTTGTGCAATTCTTCGTTGTTTGGCGCTTAATAATTTTTCTGGTAGCACTTGCAGGGCTTTTAACTTAAATTGACTTTAAATGGGCTTAAAGATAAGATATGACATCACGAAATCGAAACGAAAGCAAAAACAATGCGAATTAATCCAAGTTGGTAGTAAAACAAAGTTAACACGAAATTATACAACTTAGAATGTGCGTCAATGGTAATTTTGATTTCAATACACACAAAAAATGAAAGATTCCTTTTCAAATTTATTGTTATTGTTTATGTCCAATGAGGTTTCCTAAAGGAAACTCTGAACTTGGTCATATCATCGTCTGATAATCTTTATTTGGGTCGGCGTCTGCTGACGTTGGTGCTGATTAAGGTACTCACATTATTCAATTATAACTATCGCGATTAAGTTCCCCCCTCAAATCAGTCTAACATAAAACATGTTTAAGTAAAATAATTAAATATAGCTCAAATGATTATCTTCAAGTAAGCGTGTATTTAGGCAAAGTAATCTCTTTAACCTTGTCAAAAATGAAGTTCAAATAAAAAATGGCTTAAAATATGTAGGACTAAGAGTTGTTAAGCTTTGGGCTAAGTAATCGTGTTCCTGGAACAATTAATTAGCATGCATGTTTTATTTACATTAAGTACTTAAAGTGTCATTAATCATTTGATAAATTAAGCAGCTTTACTTGCAGAGGTTTATAAAAAAAAAGTGATAAATTTCCATCAAAAATAGGAACGTTAAAGATGATCGACTGACTAAGAGCCCAATACTCAGCCGTCATAAAAAAATATATTAAGTTGATGATAAAATTTAGAGCCTATGCTCATATTTTTCCGAACTCTATGAGTCAGCCTAAGACATGACACATCAAAACTGATCTGTGTGCAAAACTGGGTGAATCTGGTGGCCTTCTAAGACGGCACCAAAGCACCATGAGCACAGTGTGCAACAAGTAAGATAAGTACGGTCGAGCACGCCCTACCGTATAATACTCTCTGCATTTTCCACGAATTATATTATTAAAATCGGTATCGAGATATTACAATGTGTAGTACTTGCATTAAAACACGTTGAAACAAAAACAATCTAAGCATAATAAAACATACAGCTGTTTGCCTGTATGCGAATACACATACGAAAGACAATATATGATGCATATATGTATGTGTGTATTCGGCTTGGCCAGCGACTGTGAGCAGCGCTGCCGCCACGCTGGCAGCGAAAACATTCGAACATGTGCTTGTATGTTTCTGTCTCGCTTGCACTCATACATTGAGCGCTGCCGCTCAAGTGCTTGTATGTTACTATCTCGCTTGCACTCATACACGATATTGCATTCAGTTATCAATATTGTAACGCTTCTAGTTTCCTTGTTTATAGTCCGATTTTAATGCACCTTTCAGGATAGTTTGATATAGTTAGTCTCCACACGAATTATAAATTAGAATACTCTACGATAAGAAGAAACGCCATACAAATTTATTGAATTTTGAATAGTGTCTTAGTTCCTATGGGAAAAGGGGGCGTGGCAGCCCAAAATTTTTGATGGCATGACATTTACTCAGTCTCTAGGAACCTCCATACCAAAATTTGTGAACCTAGGTGCCATAGTTACTGAGATATTCGCCGAAAACACCGATTTTTTCCGAGGTGTCTTTGGTTTTTTGCTCATTGTGGGCGAATGGGGCGTGGCATCGAAAAAAAAAAAGATTCTTGTATTGACTGACTAAATATGTGATCGATTGAGACCAAGCTCGAACTTGTAGCTCTTACCATCTCTGAAATCTGTTTGTTCATACGGACAGACAGACGGACAGACGGACAGACAGACGGACAGACGGACAGACGGACATGGCTATATCGACTCGGCTTGTGATGCTGATCAAGAATATATATACTTTATGGGGTCTGCCACGCCTCCTTCTGCCTGTTACATACATTTTCACAAACCCAATATACTCTTGCAGAGAGTATAAAAATAGCATGTGCAATTGAAAGTCCATAAAATTTATGAACTTACGCAGTTACAAATTATGCTATATTTATGGACACTTGAGCAGAAAGCCTTAAACACAATAAACTACACCGACGTCATTAAAACAATCAACCATCAATCAAGTGTCGCATTTCAATAAATAAAATAAATCGTGGTATTTTTCACAAGAAGCACTCACTAATCAAATAGGCTATATGATAATGCAAATATTGAAAATAATTTATGCCACTTAACAGTGGGGTGCTCAAAGAGTTCCCCCCTGAACCGAAATCACTGACAGCTCTAGATTTTAATCTAATCACAAACTTTAGTTTAGTACTTGTACTAATTAATGGTATCTGAGTTTAATCTGGGTTTGCACTCACAGCTGGTGATCACTGTAGCCGCTGCTTGGCGCATTCTACGCGCTCTTAAGATACGCAGTACTGTTATTAAACAAATCACACAAAACACAACCAAAATTGGTATCCAAATATCGCAGTAAAGATAAACCATTTCAAATTTACGATCGGCTCTACTTCTAGCGGTTTTAAAGGGTTCGAAAGGTGAACAAATACTGAACAAAATTTTTATATTGTATTACTTATCTATTCAAAAAATAGAATGTAAAGTTACCCATCAAAAGCGCTACTGTTGTTAGGGTATATCGGAGGTGATAACCGCTTTGTATCCAAATCAAAAGCGGCCTCAGAAAAAGGCTTAAATTTTTAAACTTTAGTAATCACTATTTGTTAAGAAAATACATCAGTTTGAATTAATTTTCTTAACAAATATAATAAATATTATTAATAGGAAAACCTTTTTGTGGGGTATAATAAAAATTCAGCTACCACAAAGTGCAGAAAAACGTGAAATCGATTCAAAGAAAAGCTAGATAAGATAGAGTACAACTAATTAGATAATTGTTATTAGTCATCCCACTGATAACATTAATATGCATGTATGTGTAAAGCCTATAAAATATAATTAAATGATGTACAAAAAAGTTTGTAGCTCTGATAATTAATTTCAAACAAATGAAAAAAAGACAAACGAGCACACGTTTGTTTACGAACGTTGGTGGCTGGCAGAATGTAAAAATAAACAAACCAAAGAAATCATAAAAATATACTACAAGTACATAAATTATATACATAGCAACGTCCCAAGCGCAAATTTGCTTGCAGTTCATTGACAAAGAAAATGATATAAACAAGTCGACCGATTGAAGAAAACTGCACGAGTTAGTCATAAAAAACATTTAACAAAAGTAACAAGTGAATATTCAAACAATAAACGCGTAAATCCCCCTTCTCAAGAACTGAGTATGAGTCATACATATTAATGGTGGCATTTACTTACCGGACAGCACTGTGCCGCGACGTTTGGTGGAGCAACAGTAGCCACAGCAGCTCATTATGAGGAACGTCAGTAGGAAGAATACGAAAATGCCCCAGAAATCCATCGCGAAATCGTCCAAATCGTCGAACTCACCCACTGTAATGTCGGCAATTGAACAGAGAAAGCACCAAAATATATGTATATTTAAATTTACTAAGATGCACAAAATGCTCACGTACTTACGTTTAATGCCTTTTTCCCTGTTTGAATGCGAGTGGTTAAAACGTTTTTCTTATAATAATTAATTTATAAGTTCCACTTGTTGCAGAAAATGCACTCGTTTAACTTTCTTTTGTTATACTACACTCTTGTTTGTAACTTTAATAACTTACAAAAATGTGCACAGTGCTTATTACGTACCGCAATGAATTAATCAAATCAAACGCTCTGACAAAACGTTATCTTATCTCTGCATAAAGCGAAAAGATTAGTAATCTTTTACTCCTCTCGGTAGTCCGCTTTTGTTGCTCAGCCACCGCTATCGATATAACTGCACGAGAAATCGATAGTTTTGTTCGATAGTGTGAGTCGATGTGTAACCGTTGTAAGCTCGTTTTGCAACACAGCAGCAAAGCAGCTGTTGCTCATCGATATCGATTTACACACAGAATTCTGAAAATTCCGGAAACTACAAAAACGATTAAAGGTGAATATTATAGTTATTAATAAAAAATAAATTATTTATTTATTTATTTGTGGTAAGCAAGAGTTTTTTAGTTATATTAAGTTAATCGATAGATGTGCACCATGCTTAGTGTTTGTTAGTAGTACTACACACTTATACATACTGCTTTGCCATTTTTATCATGGCGATTTCTTTTTGACATTTGACTACAACTGGGCGCACGTGTTTTTCGGGCTTAGCTCTGTGCTAAATTATAGTAAAATCAAAGTAATTTCTGATTGTATTTTGAACATATTGAAACAAAAAATATTAAATATTTCGTATTTTGATTGTTGTGCGCGTGTGTGTATTACAGATGAATCCAGAGAAGCTTAAGAAGTTGCAGGCACAGGTGCGCATTGGCGGCAAGGGCACCCCACGCCGCAAGAAGAAGATTGTGCACTCGACCCCGGCCACCGATGACAAGAAGTTGCAGTCATCGCTGAAAAAGTTGTCGGTCAACACCATACCCGGTATTGAGGAAGTGAACATTATCAAAAATGACGGCACCGTCATTCATTTCAACAATCCAAAGGCGCAAGCATCGCTGCCAACGAACACGTTCGCCATTACCGGACACGGTGAGAACAAGACGATCTCGGAAATGCTGCCCGGCATTCTGACGCAATTGGGTCCCCAGGACATCAATCAGCTGAAGAAAATCGCATCCGAAATTGCCAGTAAGAGCAGTGCTGCTGGTGGTGCTGCCGGTGTCGGCGGCGCAGCTGCCGCAGATGCTGCCGATGATGATGTGCCCGATTTGGTTGAGAACTTTGAGGAGGTTGCAATTGCTGGTGCCAGTGCTGAGCAGGCCAAGAAATCTGGTGAAGTTGCGGCATCTGCCTAAGCAACAACAACCACAACACACACATACACATTAAACCAAGCACACACACACATACACAACATACGAACAGAAGAGGAAGCAAGTGGACAAAAACATAGAGCACTTCTCTTCTGCTATTGGGGGTCATACAAAAAACAAAACAACAAAAATACTATACAAAATAAAAAGCATCCAAGTGATCGCTAAGAACAGAACACATTTAAAATATAATAATTATATATTAATATATTAAGGGTATTTTCAACTTTAAACAAAATAGTTATAGTTGGAAGCGCGCGCATAAGCGAAGGCATAAACACAAGAACAACAACAAAAAAAACCAAGCAAAATATATATGTACAAGATTTATATGTATTTCCAAGCGATTAAAGCACGTTTCCACTACACATACAAAAACCACCACGTTTCCACTGACACCGCATTCTCCTTGTTTTGCCTCCCATTAAACAAACCACAACAAAAATACATTTACAATTAACAAACATAAATACTTATACAAGAAATCCCATAGTGTCAACATTTTTTGATTATTTCAAATATTGTGCATATACATATACATGTATGTGAATATTCAAAGTGATGGACGAAGGCGACAAAAACACTCCAAAATAAAGTCATTGCCAGTTGTGTGTGTGCGGGAGCAGCAGCAGCAACCATGTTGAAAGCGAGAGAGAATATATACATATATTTTTAGCATTAGCGTTACTTTCTCCTATCCTCTTCCAACAACTACAACAGCACTAATGTGTATAAGAAAGCAAAGGCTCCGCTAATAATCGACCCCCTACATCTGCCCTGCCCCGCTCTCCTATCATTCGACTGATGTCTCTTTGAATTGTTGATGTTCATATAACGTATAACAGTATAACAATGGCAGTAAGAGCAAAACTTTTTGGATAAAGTGAATGAAAATGATGCAACAACCACAAGAAATTGTACCAAAATTGTTAAAAACATCTTTTATAATTTGTAAACTATTTTTTTAGACTATCATACACATTAAAATGAAAAAGAACTGTAAAAATAAAACTCATTTATTATTGTAAGCATTTATTTCTGGCTTGCATAACTCATGCCCCCACCTTCGCCTATTGGACATAGCCGGCACACACATACGCTCTCACGCACGCTTACATCTGAACACCTATGCGTGAATGTATGTGTGCGTGTGTTTGTGTGTCTATATGCCTAGCAACGCCTTTTGGAATGAAGATAGAGTGAGAGGGAGACAAGCTCTGTGTTGAACAAAGAAGAAGCAGAGGCACGCGGCAGACAAAAAAAAACTTGTTGACATTGAAATTTGGCATTAAGCTTCTCGTGCAGCTGTTTGAAGTTTAAAGAACTTTTTGTGTTAAATTCGGTTTAAATAATAGTCCATTACGTTCTTTTTGCATTCTAATGAACACACTAACTGTACTAATGAAGGCGGCGCATGAAAACAATTGCAAGCTATCAGGAAAATATGTATATAACAACATAATAATTCAAAGGTGAAAACTTGCACATACACATACTCGCAAAGAAGCCAGTGCATATGTATGTGTGAGCTGGCATTTGTGCGTATGCGAGACTCGTTTGTTATTTTATAATATTTAACATGAGTCACGGTCACGTTCTTTGTGTATTACAAAATAAACACATTTTAAAATGTGCGATTTGTGTGTTCGCGAAGTTTCTATCAATTTGCGGTTAACTCTTATCAAATTGTGCAAGGCCATAAAAATACCACAAAAACGGATGCAATTAATGGGTTGATGAGAATAAACTTTAAACATGTTTGGAAACACCTAGAACCATGTGTTACCATATGCCATATACATATATTTATTGAATATATTTATAGATATATAAACATTCTGGAAAAAACATTCCGTGCTTCTTAGCAATTGCCATTTCCCCTTTTTATGAAATCGAAAGCTGGCGCTCATTTCGACAGCGATAGTTTTACACAGGTATATATTAATCGATAGCTGCGGCGCAGCGTTGCCACTGTTGTAACTGTCTACGCTGGCAACCCTCAAAATTGTACGTGGCTTGGACAGACAGAAAAACAATTCAGAGGCATTTACTAATTATCTACATTTAATGTAATATTAGTAAATGCACCTGTAGCTAAATTCAATGTGCATAGTGTAAAATACACAAATACAGAGAAATCAAAGAGCCAAATGAACTGTAAGTAGCGGCATATTGTAAAACTCGGCGGGAGTTTAGTTTTTTTTTCTGTAGCACTCCTGCAACAGGAGCTCTTCGATCAAAACATCCCTTTCACTTTTAATTGCACTACTACTTGACACCCACGTAGATAATTTTCAAGTGTATAAAGTGCAGCATACACGCAGCTGATTTTCAGTTTGTTATTCAATGTTCAACACTTTCCCCGCCAATTGGCAACAAAGGGGAAAACAAAATACAAAAATACACAAAAAAAAAAGCACAACAAAAGAAAAAGGCGCAACATTAACTGTTGTGTTTGTGGATCGCTTTAGCTGTGTCATACTACACACACTTATATGTTCATACATAGTGGACTCTATAAATAAATAAATTTAGCATTTTGTTTTGAATTGAGCGCTTTTTGTGTACGTCAACAAATAATTTGCTTACATAAACATACAAACGATGCCAACAAACATAAACATTAGCAAAGCCAAATAAACGCAAACATACACGAACACACACACGCAGATGTAGATAAAGTTAAGTCCCCGCTCTCCTCTGAGCTGCTCTCTTTTGACATCAGCTGTTCGCCAACCGCCAGCAGCTGCTGCTTGTTCTTCTTTGGCTTCATCGTTCACCTGACGTTCTGTGTAGCACACTAAGCGTAACGGTTGATTTCCCAGGCAAACGAAATTGAAGAAGCGTCTATTTTGTTCTCTCCTACGCTCTTTGAGGCTGATGCAACTAAAACTCTCTTTATGCAAGAAATTTCCAATGAGAATTTCGTCAGTTGCTTCACTGTATTTCATCAGCCTTTGCTATAAAAAGGAGTGTGTTGAGCTCAATACTTTTATTACGTGAAAGAGATGCAAGCGAAGCGCATGAAGATTAAAACTCAACTAAGGGCATTAGGCATAGGCTAGGTCAGCAAAGGCCAATGCTAACAAGGAGATTTATTTTATTAATTTATGCATTTAAATCATTTACTTTACAGAATCATACTACACAACTCACCACATTATTCACACAGTCAGGCAATGATTCCAAGGATATAGAAAGCGAGTTCATCATTCAGCACAAAGAGAATTTTAGTTAGCAAAATCCAAGCATGAACAACATACGCAAATCCCCAACGCCCACTTCCGGCAATGTGGGCGTGGGCATTAAGGGTGCACGCAGCAACATCTTCAATGTGGATGGTCTGCCCACACAGCTGCAGCAGCTGAACATCGACTATGCCAGCATTAGGGGCAAGGATGTTCTGGTGAATCCCACAGCAGCACAGCTCGAGCTGCTCAAGCGTCGGCTGCTCGATCGCATTGCGGACAGTTGCGGCGAGACAATCTACGAGATAGGCGTGGGCGAAGGTAGGCCCTGACTACCAATCCTCTAGAGAAATCCAATTCAAACTCGTATTTTTAGATGGCAGCGATTGTGGTCTGAATGCCGAGCAGTTTGAGGCCTCTGTGGAGACCTTAAAGTCGCTAGCTGTGGCCATTGATGCGGACATGGTTAAGCTGCGCGAGCGTCCCTCGGAGAAGGGCAAAATTGGACAGTTCTTGCTGCGCAAACATATAGACACCACCGACTTTATGGAAATACGGTGAGTTCTGCTCTGCTGTTTGCCCAACCTCCCCTAAAGCAATTCCTCTCTCTCTCCGTAGTGTTGCTGTGGTGGGCAATGTGGACGCCGGCAAATCCACGCTGCTGGGTGTGCTCACCCACGGTGAGCTGGACAATGGGCGTGGCCATGCGCGGCAGCGTCTGTTCCGTCACAAACACGAGATCGAAAGTGGACGCACCAGTTCCGTGGGCAATGATATACTCGGTTTCGATGGCATTGGCAATGTGGTCAATAAACCCGATCACGGTCATCTCGACTGGGTCAAGATCTGCGAGAAGTCAGCTAAGGTGATCACCTTCATTGATCTGGCTGGCCACGAGCGTTATCTGAAGACCACAGTGTTTGGCATGACGGGTCATGCGCCAGACTTTGGCATGCTGATGGTGAGTGCCAAAGGAATCATAGTCCTCAATGCTTCTCTGTTTATGCTCTTAATCCATGAGTAACTCTTCTAATCCACTGCAGATTGGCGCCAATGCCGGCATCATAGGCATGACCAAGGAGCATTTGGGTCTGGCCTTGGCTCTAGCCGTCCCGGTCTTCGTGGTGGTTACCAAAATTGACATGTGCCCGCCCAATGTGCTGCAGGATAACATGAAGCTGCTCTTTAAGATGCTCAAGTCCCAGGGCTGCCGCAAAGTGCCCGTTGTGGTGCGCACCCAGGACGATGTGGTGCTGAGTGCCACGAATTTTGTGAGCGAACGTTTGTGCCCGATCTTCCAGGTGTCCAATGTGAACGGTGATAATCTGGAGCTGCTCAAAATGTTTCTCAATCTGCTGAGCACACGCATGGCCGGCTCCGAGAATCTGCCAGCAGAGTTCCAAATCGATGATGTCTACTCGGTGCCTGGAGTGGGTACCGTTGTCTCCGGCACTTGCCTCCAGGGCACCATCAAGCTGAATGATGTGCTCATGCTGGGCCCCAATGCAGTGGGCAGCTTTGTGCCCATCACCATCAAGAGCATACACCGCAAACGCATGAATGTGGAGCGTGTGCGTTGTGGCCAAACCGCGAGCTTTGCTCTTAAGAAGATTAAGCGCACGTATCTACGCAAGGGCATGGTCATGGTGGCACCAGAGCTAAAGCCACAGGCATGCTGGGAATTCGAGGGTGAAATCCTGGTGCTCCACCATCCCACAACGATCTCGCCACGCTACCAGGCCATGGTACACTGCGGCAGCATACGCCAGACCGCCTCCATTGTCCACATGTCCATGGAATTTCTGCGCACCGGCGACAAGGCGCATGTCAAGTTCCGTTTCATCAAGCAGCCGGAGTATATCAGAGCAGGACAGCGTCTGGTCTTCCGCGAGGGACGCACCAAGGCAGTGGGCAACATACTGCGTCCCATGCCACATGCTGCCGCCTCTCCCTATCGCCCCAAGCCGGCCAAGATGCAGTCGCGTGCCCACAACGGCAGCAACAGCGCGAACAATCAGCAGCGCCACAACGGACAGGGTTCGTCCTCAGCGGCGACGACGGCAGCAACTGCGGGTGGCTCCTCAGCAGTGGGTGGTAGCAAGGATGCGGGCGAGGAGGGCAAACAGAATGGTGATCGACGCGAGGGAAGTCGTCGTGGTGGCAAACGGAAACGCAACAATCGCACGACGACGTCAGCGACGGTGACAGCGACGCCTCTGAATGGCTGCAGTTCCTCAACTCCGGCGGATTCAGCGCTGCCGGAGCCAAAACAGAACTAGTTCTAGTTGCTCCAAAGTATTTTGCTGTCATTGCGGTTGTGGAAATAGTTAGGAACACAGAGAAAAGAAGAAAAGAAAAACTATTTTGCTACAGGTAAAACCACAAATTAAGAAAACCACAAAAAAAAAAAATTTGGCTCCGAATTGTGTGTAAATTTTGAAAAACAAACGCAAAAAATATTAAAAATTAAACATATTTTGTGTTCGTCCTTGTTAAAAAAAAAAGAATTAAGAGAAAAAAGAGAGAGATGAAAAGAATTTTCGGTAAAAACTAAAAACATTAAGTAAAATGCCAAATTATGAATTTTTCTTGCATATTTTAGTTTAAGTTTTGATTAATTCATTGAGTAACTTTTGATCATATGATTTCATTTTGTTTTACATTATTACATTTACATTTACATCAAGTTATTACGTTGAAAAATATTTCAATTGAAACAATAAATTAAAAGTTTGACAAACTCTAAAAAGATTTGGTTAAAAACTATTTTTTAAAACAGAAATGTGTAAGTATAATTACAGAAGGATTAAAGAAAGCTATGGGAAAGTAAGGAAGGATTTTAAAGGTAAGTTTTAAGCCATAAAGGTCTAAAAAATTACAGCATAAATATAAATATGACTAACTCTAAGCTAAATTCAACTTTAATTCAATTTAAACAGTTTTAATTTATGTAAATGTCACAATTTTTCAGATATTTAAAGTAAAAGGTAGAGTTTGAAGGGGAGTTTTAGTTGCAACGTAGAAAAAATGATTAAAATTTAATTGAAAGCTTTAAAAACAAAAATTTAAAATTCTTTGCAGAATATGCTTTTAAAAGGAACATTTTGAAGTTGACTAAAGTTCTATTTAAATTTAAAATAATAAATATTTTAAAGCCTATGGCTTGCTTAAAGTTCTATTCCTAAATTACACAACAAAGTTAAAGTCTGAAGTTATATATCTTTTTTAATAAATATATTTTTTTAGAAAGCTGAAGCCTAAAAGAACTGAAACATTTCCCAGCTCACTTAAGCTAAATTTTAAATTACGATATAAATGAAAGCTTCGAAACAAACTGAAGCAATAAGGATTATTATGGTACTAACTTAAGTGATATATTTAAAGTTTAGAAAACTCCAAGTCCTAAAGAATATGGAATAAATTGTAGATGACTAAATTAAAACTACTTTCAATGACTTCAAGAATTTGTTTATGCGCCTAAAGAGTTCGCCATATAATCTTAATATTAACAAATAATTTAAGTGTTCTTCTTGTTCTTCAACTCCCTCTTGACACCTTCCAGCTCCTGTCGCACATTGTTTCTAAACATGTTGACAAAGGATCTGCAAAAAGAAGAAATTGTAGTTATGTATGATGTGGTTATAGATTTAGAGACTCACTTGAAGCGCTCGGGGGTCATCTCGTGCAGTCCCTGCTCCCTGGCCAAGCTCTTGGTGCGATACATGAGGGACACGACCAATTGGGCAGCTCGTCGCATGGGATAACTGTCAGCCATGCGCTGAATAAGCTGCTCATTGTTGGCCAGATAACGCATTAGCAGACGCAGCACCATCTTGGTCCCTGTTACACACTAGCCACCCAAGGGCTTAGAACTCTGTGTCCTTGTACTTCCTGATCAGCTGTTGCTTCAGCTTCAATTGACTACGCAGCAGTTCCAATCGTTGCAGTTGCTCCTCCTTATTGTAATCGATGCCCGGCAGCTGCTTAATCTGCTCCCGCGCGGACTCAAAGCGTTTTTGCAGCTCAAAGATCTGCAAAGAGAACCAAATGAACAAAGAGCTGACGAAATAACGGTGTGCGCTTTGTTGGCACAACTCACCTTGTGATTGCAGTCTTGTGATTCGCGCAGCTTCGCAGCGTTCTCCAATGGATCCTTTTCCACGCTACAAATGGCAAAAAATAAATTATTTAATTGTTATATAAGTTTGTAAATTTTTACACAAATTTGCAACGCGCAGTTTTTTGCCAACAACTGTTTTTTGGGCGTGTGTTTGTGTGTGTGCGTTAGCAGTTTATTGCACTCATTCACACAAATACACACTTGCACTCACGACAGTAAATAAACAAAGGAAAACAACAAACAATTTACCAGCGCACAATATCGTAGATGATCGGCAGAATTTCGATGTCAAGTTGGTCAACTGTCAGTGGTCCGCCGATTCCGATGCCGTTCGATGTTTGCGTCTCCTGGGACACAGTTGTGGTTGTCGCTGTCGCTGCTGTTGTTGTTGGCTCAAAGGGTGAATTTGAGGTTTGCACCAAGCCGTCGGCTGTTAGTGTCGGTTTTCTGTCTTCAATTTGGTTACTAGGCGATAATTCCATTATAATTGATGCGTTATTTGCAACGCTTTTTGTTTTGCGCTTGCTGATTACAAATTTTGTTTGTGCCGCACGCTGACAGCTGTCAATGTGTTATCGATAGTATTTTTTCTTGCGGCTATCGCTTGGCTCGGTCTATGCAGTGCTGTAAAGTGGCGGTTTGGGCAGCTTTAACGCACGCGCCAAATTTAAATGGGCAGACGACCTCTGTGGCATAAAAGCTATGCGTTAATTTGTTTAAATCGAAAACGGGTCTTGTTTTTAATGAATTCAATTTGCACATATTCACATTTCATTCACTTTTGTCGTCTTACACGAGCCTATGGCTCTGCGCCTTTTAATTTATTTATTTATTTAATTGCCACAATTAAAAAATTATGAATAACTATAAAAAGCATTAAAAACTGCCAAAATTGTGCTAATTATTATAAATTAACAGCAACATTTTTGATTGCCGCTAATGAATACCACTAAAAATTGTTCATGGCAAATTAATTAAGACCAGAAGTCAGCAACAAATTTGTTATCTATAGGAAATATGTAACAAAACTGTCTGATCTATATCTTTTGTGGATATGCAGCAGTTTGATTGCAACGAATGGCGTCTTTGACTTTCATTGTGCAAAATAAATTAATTTCACTTGAAACCTTGCTATTGATGGCAATTTAAAAACAATTGAAAAAATATTTAATTCGTCTTCTCTCATTGCCATCAATTGAAGAAATGTACATACATTGAAAGCAAACTTAAGTCTTAAAAAAAAACATGACTTTTTTGTGGCATTTATTGATTGACTTCCATTTTTGAGAAACAGTCGCAGCAATTTCGGCGAAATTTTCAAAATTGCCTTTGTCCAATTAAATTTTCAATTAACAAGTCAGGCTTATGAATGAAACGAAACCAACAAAAAAAATGTCAAAGTCGAGTAATAATTAATGCGAATTAAATAGAGGCACAAAATTTGTTGAGCCTTAGCCATTTTGTGAAAGAATTTCGTTCTAATTAACAAATATTTAAACAATTTTAGGTTATCCGTTAATTTGCAGATGATCGCCGCCATGTTTAGACCAAGATGGCGGACTCTCAAGACGCCCCCCACTGCGATTTTTACATATAAATAACAAAATTCGCTGTTACTGCTCTCAGCAACATCAATGCTCCCACGCAACACACACACACACAAAACAAAGGCTAAGACAGGTGCAAGCAGAGGTCTCTCTTTTAGACCGTGCTCTTAACTGCTGCGATTAAGCGCAACAGCTGCACAACTGTTGCGCCTCTTTGTTTGGCAAATGCATAAAAACTTGTTTTCTTCTTTGTTATTTTCTTTTTTATTTATTTCCCCCACGGCCTGGTTTTTGGCACGCACCCGATAGCAAGCAGGACAGTGCGTGGCGATAAGAGCCTTCTTTGCTTTCCTTTGTGCGCTGCATTCCAATGTGCAATTTGTTTGTGTGCATGTGCGTGTTTAAAGAGCGCCAGCTTAGCCCCCCAATGCTCTTTGGCATGCAAGAGCCGAAGAGCGGGAGAGACAGAGAGAGAGTTAGAGAGTATCGAACGTCAAACAGCTGGTAAACGGAGAGCATAAGCTAAAATTTATATTAGCGTGTGACGTGCGCTCACCAAAATCAGTACGTTTGCTTCCATCGGCTAAAACACAAGTTTTGTGCGAGTTTAAACAACCATAACAACTAAAACAACAAGTTATTTAAGCGGTCGACCCATAACAACATCAATAACTACCGACAACAACAACTACGAGCAGCAATAACACGTCGGCTTATTTGTTTATTAAAGCAAAAACAACAAACGGAAAAGTTTAATTAGAGAGCTAAGCGACGACGCCGCCGCGGCCCTAAACATATTTTTCAGTCTTTCGTGTTTGCGCTTTTTTTCAAAAGGCTCTCCCAGTTTTCCTTGCCTTTTATTACGTGTGCGTGCCAAAATACGTCATCGACGCGCGCAGCAAATAGTGCGGACAACAAAAACAACAATAACAAAGAGAAGAACAACAGTAGCAAAGAGCAGCCATTGAAAGCTTCTGAGTGGGCAGCTCACGCACACACTTGTATAGAAATGTATGTGCCTTGTCGGAAAGTACAGTGAATTGCCTATTGAATTGAATTCAATTGCAACTAAAACGCGAGTAATCAACGTAAATCGAGGAAAATTTCGCTCTGTTTGAAATAATTAATTTGTTATTGTGTCGTGCGAGAGACGAACGACATTCACAGTGAAACGCAGCAGCCAAGCAGCAACAGCCGAGTAGTCAAGTCAGGCGCGCAACACGTGTGTGCGAGCGTGACAACAACAGTGTCTTATTGTGAGGGAGCAGAAGCAGCAAGTGCAAGTGAAATACGCGTTTGATAAAAAAAAAATACGTTGACGGCGAAGCAGATAGGAAAAACAAAAGAGACAACGTCGCTGAAGCAATAAGCAAAATAACAGCAGATAAGAAACGTGCAAAACAGCTGAGCAGCAAACTGCAGTGCAGCAACAACAGCAATAAAAGAAAACAAAGCCCTTTCTCAATAGTTACAATAACAACAACAACAACGAAATTTGAACGCAGCGCGCGCACACTGTTGTCAATTGGGGAAGCAGCAAAACGTCAGCGTAAGCAGCGACGTCGCAGTCTCAGTCGCGGTCGCAGCTTCCAACACAACACCATAACAACGGGCAATCAATTTGATCAACCATCATCAGCACCGCAGTCGCAGTAGCAGTCGCAGTCGCAGCAGCAGCAATCTCATCATCGTCGTCCCCGTTGTCCGTCGTAATCACAAAGTGCTGTCTTCTTTTTTTTTTTTTTTCTTTCAATTTTATTCGTTGTTGATCGTCGTCGTCGGCTCGCGCTCGGTTTGCGGCGTTGTAGTGAGAGCTTGTGTTGTTTAATTCCGAAATTGAAACTGTATCTGTAGTTTCCCGCTAACGGCGAATATTCTCACAACTCATTGATATTTTAACCTCGTGTCCGTGTTGGTTGCCGCTCGACCAAGGTTCTGGCCACACAAAATGCTCGTCTCTTTGGGCTTTTCGAAGCCTCGCTTCGTCGGATTAAAAGTGCTCCTATAGCGCCAAAAAAAAAACTTAGAAAAATTTCAAAAGAAAACCAAAACTAAAATTGGCACATGAAAATATCAATCAACTTAAAAAAACTCAAAACTGTGTAACACAAAAAACGGGCAAACGAACAAAAGTTAACCAAAAGTCCAAGCATTGCGCGTAAACAAACAACAACAATAACAAAAGGAAAGAAAAAAAAACGCATTCAAGAAAAAAAGTAACCAACGTCTAAGCAAATAAATCAGAAATAAAATTTTTGTCGGTTTGTTAATTTGATTAATCAAATATTAGCGTGATAATTCGAAAACCCGTTTTCGAAAAATCAAAGAGAAAATTTAAATCAGCGTAGCTCTCATAAAAAAAAGGTGACCAAGAGACAGAAACAAATACAAACAAAACTTTAAGACACAAATACACGCACAGATAACACAGACAGCAGAGTCTTACAGACATTATCAGCAGCAGCAATACCAGAGCAAACGTCTGCTATAAATAACACGCATACAAGTGGAAAAGCTGGCGGCTCTCTCGTCCATGTGAGCAGCGATTAAAGCTAAAAGGCAAAACAAAAAGAACAGCAAAAATAACAAATTATTAGCAAGCAATTTTCTTTACGCTCAGCGAGAAAAAACAGAATACATTTGAAACGCGTCGCGAATAGTTGTGTTTTTTGCCGTGTCTCCCAAGAAAACAAATATATATATATATATATAAAACCTATATATATATATCAAGTGGAAAAAATAAGAATTCCATATCGAACGTGACCAAAGTGTTAAACAACAGTGTTAAAAAGCGCCAGACTAACTAAAAGATTAAACACATGAACAAAACGTTTATCAAGTTTTCAACTATCAAGAACTCATAGCCTTTGACAAACTGCCTGCAATAATGTCCGCCTTCTGACAGTGTATCAGCAACAATAACAAATCGGTCATATATATATGTTATAAAAAAAAACATACTATATTTTATGTGGAAGTCGTACAAGTGTCCGAACTATTTGCATACCGTCTAATTAGAATGTCAAATATCTGACAGCGTGTTACAAACTACAAATAAAAAACTAACGCTACACTGAACCAAATAGTGTACTAAGCTACCGTTATTACTGACAAACCTCTACACACAAAACTGTTACAATGTTCACCCCAATCTGACAGTGGTTTAAACGCCTAAAAAACCAGCAGGAAGAAAACAATACATAATTGAGCTAAGAACTGGTACAAACCAAGTTCAAGCTAAAACAGCTATAAAAGAGTTAAAGGAGCATCACAAAGTTTACCCTGCCAGCGAGAGTGCCAGCAGCAGGAACGGCTACGGCTACAGAAAAGAATCGGAAAAAAAGACGAAAGCTTTTGAAAACTTTCAAATAACTTGAGCATAATCCTCCCAATTGTCAAAGAACTTAACGGTTTAATGGAGAAATCTGAAATACGACTGCAACGCATGTCAAATGAATATAAATCGCAATCGAGCTATATGTATCTGCGGAACAAGATGCTGTTAAAAATTGAAAACACACTACTTCGAAGCCATCGTCAGCGTGAGACAACTGGGATCAAGAAACTATATAATTCGTTTTTTGTGCTCTTTTAATTTCGAGTTTTGCGCTCCCCAAACATAAAAACGTATCAAAAACACCACACGAACGCACAACGAATTTTTGTTTTTATCTAATCAATAAATAAAAAAAACATAAATTGTTACAAATAAAACAAAAGTCGGTCAAGAATTAAAACAATAGATATTATTTGGTTGTTAGTTGTAAATCCAAAATAAAAAAAATAAACAAATCAAAGTGCTGTGCTAAGAAACATAAACAAAATATAAACTAGTGTCATTAAAAATAAAATAATTAATTAATTAAAATAAAAAAAAATATATTCTCTGTTGTCATAAACGTTTTTCAAAATGTTGAGTTAAAAAATCAATTATATATAAACAAAATAAAAATATAATTTTTGTTAAATCCCCATTAAACTAATTTCTACTTCGAATATACACAAATATTATTATAAAATTGGATAAACCAATTAAAATTAAAATTAAGGGGGAAAAAGCTGCAAACACTTGACAAAATTGCACGCGAAACGACGAAGGATATACCCTAGAAAACGCCGTGTTTCTTTGAATCGGTTGCGGTTGCGTTTAAACGGTAATTGTGGTTTATAAACAATATATTAAACACATTTTTTTTATTGGGTTTTTGTGTTGTGTTTTCTGTAAAAACGGAAAATCAAACGACGAATTTGGAAAGTAATTTGTTTTCGGACCGAATGGCGCTTTCGTTTCTTTCGCAAAGTTCCGGCCTCTTGGATTTGCAAAGCATATTTGATCCACAATATTCATTGCAACATCAACAACAACAACATCTATCACCACAACAACTACAACAACAACAACAATCATCGCGCACATCTGCAAAATTTGATTTAAACATATTCAACGACTTCGATCAAATGGAATTCAACAATAATTTGAATCGAAATCATAATCAATATCAGAATAATAACAATAATAATAATAATAGTAATAGTAACAACCACAATACCAGCACCAACAACAACGACAACATCATACAAACGCACCAGACCAACGGTGAAAATCTTAATCAGGTAAGTTCTGTATTCGTACACTGCAAGAAATTGTAAGAACTTCGATAGGGAGTTTTAATTTTCCCATGAGAAAAAAAGAAAAAAGACCTCGCTCTCGTTTTGTAACCCTTTTCCTTACAAATAAACAATTCTCGATCGGTTTGTTCTATGGGAATTATAGGATATAGTTGTCCGATCCGGACTAAATTTGGTGGGGATAGTTATAATCGTATTATACCCAAAGTTTATGAGTTTGATTAAGATAGCTGAACAAATACTACATGTTTCCTATTTTTAACAATTTGGCCTATGGGAGGTAAAGGATACAGTTGAACAATCAGATTTTTCAGCACAATTTCAATACTTTTTTGTTAGTCATTATTAATTTTAGTATAGAGACTCTGCATCTTTATATTATATTATTATTATTATTAAAATTCGACAGATCTTAAATATTAAACTAACTGAAATTTAGAACTCATTTTTAAAAGTGCACAAATGAAATGCGAGTCATTAATTTTTATTTATTTGCTGGCACTAAAACATATTTTTTTGTTTCCAAGCTTAATTAGAACAAAAATACAATGTGAGTGCATGTGTTTACAACAAATTAGAATAGAATGCAGTATCATATAACAAATTGACTGGCACAGGCAGGTAAGCAAACAAACAAACAAACAGGCAAATAACACGAATTACGTAAATTGACGAACTTGATAGACATCAGATAGCCCTAGTGACTGCTAGTGACTATAGCTGACTAGTGAATGAGCAGCTAAAATAGCTACAGACTTCTGGCTTTTATTTACACTCTCCGACTCAGGCTCTAATCTCGAGAGCGAAAAAATGCAGTAAATCGATTGTGAAGTCGAGTTTTTATTTATTTTGTAAATTTCTCAACTCTCACTTAAAAAAAAAGATGTACAGAAAGCTGAGCCTAATAGATAGACTAGACGGCGCATTATCAGCAAGGTTTAGGACCCCTATATTGAGTGATAATGAATAATAATTTTTATTAAAATTGAATAACGTTCGGAAATGTTCAGTTTTCAAATGTTTCCCCTAGGCAAAGTTCGAAAATGTCGTCGAGTTTTTGGTATTAAAAATACTGCTTATAAAAAACTTTATTCTTAATGTATTTATTTTTGTTTTTTATAGATCCAAAATCGTCATTTTATCAGCGGTTATCATCATCAGCATATTGGATCGGATTATGAGCAAGTGATTAACTTTGTTGACTCACCACCGAACTCTGAGGAATCTTGGACAGGTAAGGCAGCAGTATCAAAAAAGTTTCCTCAAAAAAGATTAATGAAAGAAAAGAATACATACACATAAAACTAAAATCAACGCTTAGCTAAACGATAAGTATTCGAATTCGATTCGTTTTGCTGCAGACTCACAGTCGAAGGAATCGCCAGGACCGCAAATCATTGACGTCAGAACAATCTACTCCAACGGTGGTTCACGCAAAAGACGAATGGATTGGGACTCATTGGATATCGGTCAAAGTGAAAATTCGCCGACAACACAGACTGGGGATATACCCAATAACAAGGTGACCCATCACGAGAAGGACAAGCACAAGCGTGAAAAGCATTCAGGTGAGCAATGGGAGTTTATTTGGGGGATTATTTTAGTGGTAGCTTACACTGAAAAAAAAATAGAAGTTTGCTTATTGATTATGCGAAAACTGATTCAAGTTTAGATGTCTTTAAACGAATACTATATTCGATTATAAAATGCATTTTCCAGACAATTTAGGCTTAGCAAGATTTTTTTATAGTGTACTTTTTGAACCTATTAAATTTGAAACTCTCCGATTAGATTAAAAACAAATTTCTCAAGCTAACCATACTAAATTTAAACCACTACCAGATACTAAGAAGAAATGCCTTAATAATTATTAAATTATAAAAATAAAAAACTAATTTTATGTTTAACAAATTCCAGAAAGATTGAAATAAGTCAAATTGACAGAGAGGCATTTTAACAAGTTGCCCATTTTGACGTGTTGCTTTGAAGCCGATAACAAAAAGCAATGGCCAAGAGTTAGAAAGAGAAAGAGGTAGAAGAGAATGAGAGAGAGGGAGAGAGAGAGAGAGCAGTCAGCAGTCAGCAGTCAGTGAGTTCAACGTAGATGAAAAAAATTAACAAAAAATGCTTGGAACCGGTTCAAAATACTTTACATCTGCGCAACGTGCATTTTGGCGCCGCCTTTAATTAGCGGGAGGATATAAATGTATCTGTATCTTGAGCTGTAGCTGTAGCTGTATCAAAAACTGTAGCTGATAATACGCTTAATATCAAGTTGGTTTCGCTTTGGTTAAAGTTTTGTAAAACTTTAACTTTAGCTACCCAAAATGCAGCTGTTTGCTCTAGTCTTGATCTCATTGGAATGTGTTAATTGTTTCATAAAACAAAGCAAAAAAAAAATGTATTTGCTAATTGATCAAAAGCCAAGTGTGTAGCTCATAAAATTGATATTCGTGAGTTGGCATTTAAAATGTAATTAAATAATCAACGTAAGGCTAACAAACGATGTGCTATATAGAAGGCAGACTAGGCAGGAAATCGGGTGGAAGAGACATAATATTTAACTAAAAAGATGCGTTTAGTTTAGCTAAATATTCTGTAAATATTTAATGACTTAGATCTAGGCTTAAACGTGCTTTACAGCGTGTTTAATGACGTCTATAAGCCCAAACGTAAACGTTTTCCAAATTTGTTAAACTTTTTGTTGTTAGCCCGATATTTGTGGCATGTAATTAAGTTAACACATATGTGCAAGACACGATGTTAATTGCTGAGAATTGAAACAAGCTGCGTTTATGAGCAGTTAATAACATTTACGATTATATATATATAAAGTATATTTAAATAATAGCAGCTTTTTTTGGGGATTTTCCAATGCACACGCCCCCTTTCCAGCAAAATGAGTTATAGACCAAAAGGAGCGCGAGAGAGGGAGAGATCTTAGTGGGAAAAGTGCTTGACTTAGTAACTGTACTATCATCAGTTGTCTGTCAAGTGTCAGACACATGACTGTACGCGAGATTCCGTACAGATTATTGAGCCAAAATCACGCAATCACGGCCAACACACTATTGTCATTGGCCTAATTACAGACACAGGCAGAGCTACAGATATAGGTGAAAACACACACACACATACACACTCCGGACTTGACCATATAATTTAAAACTTTTTACAAGCTAGAAATGTAAAGAGGGAAGGCAGCGCGGCAGAGGGCATGGCCAGAGAGCGGAAAGAGCAAGAGAGCGCCGCCTCGTGATGTGATGGCTTATCAACAAAATATGAAATCAACACGACAATTGTGCACAGATAAGACCGCTAAACTGTCGACGTTTTGTAGAACCCACAATTAGAGCAAATTCAACTCAACACACAAATTGGTTGTAACAAATTGTCAGATTGTTTAATTGATTTGGAGAACAAACAAATCTCAAATCTCGGCCATTTAATTATTTTAACAGCAACTAATAATTGAGCTTTGTTTTTCTAGTAGTACAAACGATGAGAACTGTACTTTATATAGTAGAGAGAACGGTTTAAGTCGAGCCTATGCTCAATTTGTATCGATTAACATATGAGCAATTAGCTAAAACAATTTCCGCTTTTATTGTTCACACCCTGCAGTGGGAAAGGTCTACAGGGTATTAAAAAATATAATACACACTATAGTAAGTCATTAGCTGCGCTAAAACTTGCTTTAATCTACACTATTTAATCATTTTACAGATATGCATCATAGCCAGTTAATTGTCAGAAATTTGAAAATTTTTCAATTTAATTTTCGTTAATTTAGACTTCTAAAAACACAGAAATATCTGCATGTGTATCTCTATTAATTATACAAAAAATACTGTGAACTGTTGGGAACTCAAGTTTGGTTACTCATTCGTTTTAATTAAGCTACAAATGTTGCTTGAAAATTTCAAGAACTACAAATATTGTTAGCGTCATAGGGGCGTATTAGTAATATTCAAATAGTAAGAATTGAATGGAAATTTTTTTAAATATATTATATGTAAATCTATGCTAATTATAGTCTATAGTTTGTAGAGCAGGGGGAGCTTTACATGTCGCTGATCAGTGCCAAAATATCAAGTAGATTAATTTGATTTTTCTTAGTGATTATTTTTGGAATTTAATTGGGTTAATAGTGCAATGAAATTGCTGTTTAATAAATTTTAATTCTTGTTAGTAACTAGGCGATAAATTTAATAAATTCCTGTTAATTAAAACTTACAAAAACTTTGCTTAATTTAATATTTTATTATTTTTACAGGTCGCAGCAGCTGGAGCGACGATATTGGCTTCGATCTGAACGCAGAATTTAATAGCAATTCGTATCTGAACAAGTAAGTTTATAGCAACAAATAAATGGTAAATAAATTAAATATTTTATGCATTTGCAGTGAGAACTTTTTATCGTTCTCGCCGAGCCTGACGGCACTGAAACAGGAGCCGCAAACGGAGCAGCTCAAGCCGAATCCAAAGGAAGGCAACAATTCGGTATCCGTTGTTAATATTGGCAAGATTGATAAATCACCCTTGGGTGATGCCAATCATTCGCCGCAGCGTCGTGGACAAACGCAGGACGGCACAGTTGGAGCAGGTACTGGAAAGCATGAGTTGAACTCTGGCAACATTTGTGGCTGTGGCTCGCCGCAAGGCTCGCCGCCCGCCACGGACTTTGAACTGAGTGGCAACGCCAATTTAAATGCTAATGGAACTGCAGTTGATAAAGTCAAAACTGCAGCTGGCAATGATGCCTATGCACAGGCCAGTAAGTTGTTTTGTATACTGAGATACATTTGTAGCTGCTGTAACGTAATTGCTTCAATTGATAAATTGCAGCACGCTCTGGATTGCAGCAGCCGCTGAGCGTAGTCGAGGAGGCAAAAATTGAGCCGAGTTCCTCAGGCGCTGCTACACATGGAGAGGATCACAAGTAAGTAGCTGAAAAGTTACTTTGCGAGCTATGTTATGTAGAGATTTCAGCATTTATATGTTAAGAGAGAAAGTCTAACAATGTAACAGCTAAAGATAGTCACTATCAGCTATTTATGCAGCGATAACTCTAAAAATAGTCAACAAACTGTAACTAAGTGTAGCTATATATAACCACTGACTATATAAACGACAGATTTATCTTGCAAGTCGCTTGTAAATCAAGTTAAAGCTGTAAGAAAGTTGAAAAACAATACCATAAAGTAGCGTTAACTATAGCTACCTATACTTAAGTATATATAATGCTAATATCTGTATCTTGCTCAGATTTCAGTACATATTGGCAGCAGCCACCTCGATTGCGACTAAGAACAATGAGGAGACTTTGACCTATCTGAATCAGGGTCAAAGCTATGAGATCAAATTGAAGAAAATTGGCGATTTATCTTTCTACCGTGATAAGATTTTGAAGGTGAGTGAAAAGTCGTCCCAAAAGCTGTGTCTGTCTAGAATTTAGCTTTAACTAACTGCTGTTTCACTCACACGATCCTTGTCTTTTAGTCATACGTTGAGTTCAAACTAATTTGCAAAAAAAGATAGAGAAAAAATTTGTTTAAATTGACTGAGTTATTGTTATGGTTGTTTCTATTAAGACTCGTTGATGGACGGCGGCAGAGCTGCCGACAGAGCGCAGTTTATTGATATATTGATGCTGTGTGTGTGTGTGCGTATGAGTGTGTGCCTGTTAATTGATTTTAATATGCCCCAATTAAACTTAATTTGTATCCAAAACAACAATATGAATTGTATCTTAAAGTGACCTCAAATGCGGCATACTTGAAGATACTTTTCATTTTGGTTAACTGCACTTTGTACCTAACAAAATTCATACTTTTTTCTCGTCTCCTTGCTTAGAGCGTGATCAAAATCTGCTTCCATGAGCGGCGTCTGCAGTTTATGGAACGGGAGCAGATGCAACAATGGCAGGCATCACGTCCTGGTGATCGCATCATTGAGGTGGATGTGCCGTTATCGTATGGTCTATGTCATGTCTCGCAGCCATTGAGTTCGAATGCCTTGAACACGGTGGAAATCTTCTGGGATCCACTGAAGGAGGTGGGCGTCTATGTCAAGGTCAATTGCATCTCCACGGAGTTCACACCAAAGAAGCACGGCGGTGAAAAGGGTGTACCATTTCGGCTACAAATTGAAACTTATATAGAAAACACAAATGCAGCGGCTGTGGCTGCAGCAGCTGCCGGTGGAGCAGCAGCAGTAGTTGGAACCAACAGCAATAGCAGCAGCAACAGCAGCAGTAGCAGCAGCAGTAACAGTAGCAGCAACAGCAGCAGCAACAACAGCAATACAACAACTAATAACAATAACAACACTTCACCCGGCACACCCGAGCATCGTGGCGGTAATGTGGCCGGAGTTTCGGCA
The DNA here is from genome assembly GCA_035046005.1 of Drosophila acutilabella. NCBI lineage: Eukaryota > Metazoa > Arthropoda > Insecta > Diptera > Drosophilidae > Drosophila > Drosophila acutilabella. Next base: position 10,539,177 of record JAWNOK010000024.1, on the reverse strand, counting down.
CTTAACGGCAAACAGGCGGTGCATGCAGCTGCCTGTCAGATCAAGGTAATATTAAGGGTATTCCTCACACGCCTTTAAGCTTAAATTAATTGTGTTTACTCTTCTCACAGGTGTTCAAGCTAAAGGGCGCTGATCGCAAGCATAAACAGGATCGCGAGAAGATACAGAAGCGTCCACAATCTGAGCAAGAGAAATTTCAACCGAGTTACGAGTGCACCATCATGAATGACATATCATTGGATCTAATAGCGCCAACAACAACCACAACTGGCTGCTATAGTCCCGAGTAGTAAGTGCTTTCTTTCTATATCTAAAAGCTTTTCTATTGGTCTTTCAATTGCCTTTAATTTAATACAATTAAACTGTTGTGCGACACAACAATCAAGCCAAATCCACGAGCGATCGATTGATCGAGGACTATATAGTATAGTTAGTAGTACAGTCATCGTTCTAGCTTTTAGTCTTTAGTAGAAAGTAGTTTATAACTACTGTAATGACTTTAACTATGTTGTGTGCAAATTTCTAGTGTGTTGCATTTATAATTCGCTCTGGGAACGGATCAGTCAGTAGGAATTTAGTCATTTCTAGGCTATTTTGAAGGCATTGAATTTATGTGCTAGTTAAATCGCCAACAAGTTCAAGTGCACTCGCAAACACATGTACACAACCAAGCACACACTCATGTTAAGGTACACATATTAATGGCATTTAATCATTTCCATTCCCATTTCCATTGTATATTTGTTTACATAATTCACTGAGCACTCGAGTTGTGTTAATGGAATTATTCCAAAATGTTATAGAAATCAAATCTAAATCGAAATTAATTTGTTTTCGCTAACAAATCGATTGAGTCGTTAGCAAAATAAAAAGAGAGCACAAATCAGAGGTCTGAAATAGACCGGAAATGGGTTGTTGATTTGCTCATGAGAGCGAAATTTGTTGTAGCAGGATCAGAAGGCAGTAACTCTTGAAAAGCTCTAAGAGAGCTATTAGTGGGGAAAGAGAAAGAGAGAGAGGGGCAGAGAGAAAGAGTGGAGATTCTGCTATGCTAATGCTGCCTGGCTTCTCGAACCGGTCTCGTTTTCTTCTGCTGCAAAATCAATAAAAAAAATCATAAATCTTTGTATATATTTTTAGCACGGATTTAACCGGTTTTAATACCCTGTAGGCAAGCGTAAGTGGGATATATTAAGTGCTAACAATTGAGAATTTACTTAAATAAGATTTTTTTACTCTGTACTGTGGTGAATTTTAGCTGCTGAGTGGAAATTTTGTTTGGCACACATTTATTTTTGTAGCAGTTGCTGCTTAGAATTGTTTGTAGTAAACTACAGGGTGTAAACTCGCCGATCACTTGTGTTTTATGCACCAACAGCTAAGAAACTTTTGTGCTAATTAATTTACGTAGCCACTAAAGTTAATAGGGGTGAAATTTGTACACCTATAGTTACTTTTTACAGACATTAAAGGAAAAGATACAAATACAGATGCAGATACAGATACATAACGATCGCTATTGGCAGTGGAATATTTCCAAGAATGTGTTGCGTCTGCAAATGTTGGCAAAAAAAAATAACTTGAAGGTTGAATAACAATGAGAATTACGGTTGGCTGACTGAACAGATTTATTTTATATATAGAAGGTTTAATCAAGCAGAGCAAAGTGTATCAGATATCAGGTTGTAGCTGTTGTTGTTGTGAAAACCACAACTATAAAGTGAGCTGAGAGAGTAGGCACACAGCAAAACAAAAGGAGAGCGAGAGAGTGTGTAAGAGAGTGCGAGCAACTGAGAGCGCAGTGGGTCTGTTTGTTTGTGTATCTTACGGATTGATTTTTCTTGGCCTTTTGAGAGCATTCCTGAACATGCGCTTGTATCTGAAGGATCACAATTGTTACCACAACACAATACAACGAATTAGTAAACATATTTTAATTTTTATATATATTTTTAAACATTTTATAAACTGTTCTATCTTTCTGTTCACTTTGCAGTATGAAATTGTGGCCAAATTCGCCGGTTCATATACCAAAATATGATGGGATGCTACCATTTACAAGCAGCGCATCACCAGCGACCAGCACAAGTCCAATTGCGATCAATTCAGTGACATCAACAAATTCGCCAACATTGAAACTAATGGACACCACAAATATGGTATCGCCACAGCATGTGCCAGCGGATATGGATGATTATGTATGTCGATCTGCCTATATAACATAGTCAAAGCTCTAATTGACATATTTTTTGCTACTTGCAGAATCAGAACATAATGCCGGAATCAACACCCGCACAAGTGACACAGTGGCTAACAAATCATCGTCTGACGTCCTATCTCACCACATTTGCACATTTCTCTGGCGCTGATATTATGCGGTGAGTGTGCTTTCTAGCCTCTCACTCTTTCTCTCTATTTATTCAAATCTCTTTCTCTTACTATTTTTAGCATGTCGAAGGAGGATCTTATACAAATCTGTGGTCTTGCCGATGGCATACGCATGTATAATATTTTGCGCTCCAAGTGAGTTTGTGTCTCTTTTCTTTCCGATGAACTTGCTAATGTTTTCAAACTATTTACAGAACGATTACACCACGTCTCACGCTCTATGCCAGCATGGATGGCTGCAGCTTCAATGCCATCTATTTGCTCTCCAATACGGCCAAGGAACTGCAGCAGAAGCTCTACAAATTGCCTGGTTTCTATGAGTTTATGGCCAAGGGTGGTTTATCTGGCGCTTTGGAGAATGGTGGAGCAGCAGCTGCAGCTCTGTATAGCAATTGGGGAATGCATTCAAAGTATTCGGGCAGCGGTTCGAACATCTTTAACGAGGTCAACAAGAGCTGTGTGTACATATCGGGACCATCGGGTGTACATGTCAGTGTTACCGACGAAGTACTCAATAATGAGGTCAAGGACGGCAGTCTCTATGCTCTGGACGTGCAGGGGGGCAAAGTTATATTGAAATTGATCAACAAACAGGACATCAATTGAAAACATTGAACAATTTGCTAAATAGTTGTAAAAAAAAAAAATCCATGAAAAGTATAGTTTTTAGCATTTATCAATAAACTAACAATTCAATGTATAACACACACATACACACACAAACACACACGTATTACAATTACAAACATCATTTATATATATATAGATACATGTAGCTTTATACATTTCTATATAAGATTCAATTTGTATGAGATTTCGCGCAGCAATTTTGAACAAGTAACAACAGAATTTTCCCCCACTCTATTATTTTTGTTAATAATGCTTTTTCTAAACTTATTATTTCACTTCCCTTAATTGTTTAATTTGCAAATCTTTCATTTGCCATGCCCAAAATCCATTTCCATTGCTTTGCATAGCATTTTGTTTAATTGTAATTAACTAATGCTGCATGTTTTATACCATTAAGTTTTTATGATTTCATTGTTTACGTATATAACATTTATATATTTGTTTATTAATTATATAGCAGAATCGCATTATAAAAGCAATCCTATAAAGCGCTTGCTAAACATTTGAAGTAGAAAGAAAATCCACAAAAAAATGTAAAAAACGCAGAAAATTAAAAAAAAAAACTATAAAACAAAAGAGAAATATATATTTAGCATATGCATATTATTAAAAAAAAGATACAAATTATATTTACCACATTCAAAGTACAGTACCACGATAAATCGAGCGTTGAACAACAAATGTCGGATGAGAAATCAGCTAACAACCAAGCAAAGATCTATTGTTTTAAACTTATCCAGCTTATCCATTATTGTATGTGATAGAAGCAATAAATTGTTATCCAAGAGTGGACTGTCGAAAAAGAACAAAAAATCAAACAAGTGTTTTTTTTTTAAGTGTTTTACAAACTGGGAGATTAGTCGATAAATTACGGACTGTGCAGTGTTGTCAAATGTCTATTAAAAAGTGTCTAGAGTTGTCGCTTTACTCTACAAACTGGGAAGTTCCCCTCGTACTTCAAATTGCTAAATTTTTGGTTTTAATTAGATTTTCTAAAATTTTTTGTTTAATTTTTACTTTAACTAAATTCTTAAGTGCAAGTAAAAATGAAGTTTCTAGTCAGCATATTACTGCTGATCTGTTCTGCAGGGGGTAAACCGCACAGTACTTTTTAAATTTATAATATAATTACCTTTTCCGAGTAGTTGTTTTGGCTGATTGTCAGATTAATAGTTCGATGGTGGAGGAAACAAATCGCATCTTTAGCTATCGGGATGACCGAGGTGCCCTGCAGCTGCAGCGCCTGCAAACTGTGCCCACAGGGCGCATACTTTATATGATCTGCCAAGCGGGGGATGTGGTGGAAACGCAGTGCCAGGAAAATGGCGCCTTTAGTGTATCGCTGCCCATGCGCTGTGGAAACCCAATGCAACCGAAGGCTATCAGAATTAAGGACAACGATTGCTCGGAGCAGATGTATATGATAGGCTACGAGATCGAAGGACGTCAACTGGAGCTCTATCGATCCTGTTACAATGCACAAAACGGTCGTGTGCTGTACGCTCAAAGCGATGTATACTTCAAGACATTATGTAAGAGTTTTCCTTGATTAGTGTTAAGTCTTTACTGACTCTGAGCTCCCTTGAGTAGTTCCAAAACGACCTTTTGTGGAACCCACAACGGATGAGGTTGTGACACCGGCGGAGGCAGCTTCCTATAAGAAAGGAAATATTTATTCAGCCTTCTGCTCTATCTTTGGCTATGGTCAAGCGTATGTGCCACATTCGAGTGCCTTGATCATCAATCGAGGACACTTGGTTGCCTCGGCGGACTTTTTGTTTGTCGATCAAATGACGAGTACATTTCGTTATTTAAACCTGGTGCCGCAGTTCAAATCCATTAACGATGGCAATTGGGAGAAAGTAGAAAGTTGGATACGCAGTCAGGTGCCTTCGTCAGCTCCATTTCGCATCAAAACCGGTGGCATTGATATTCTCACGCTGGCCGATCAACAGGGCAGGGATCGGGAAGCTTATCTGTCAGGGCCAAAGCTGCCAGTGCCATTGTGGACATACAAAGTAGTCAGAGATTACAACGGTCGGGGACTGTATGTTTTTCTTGCCTACAACAGCATTTTTGAGGAACAGCGTCCAAGTGTCCTGGCCATTTGCCAGACTGTGTCGTGTCCTTTGTGGTTGCGCGACAATCCCAATGATGGCTTCATCTATTGCTGTGATCCCGACAAGTTTCCATACTGAAAATAGAAGTGAGTATTTAACTAAATTAGCTTTAAAACAATTACTTACCTTTAAAGCTTTAATAGTTTAATATTCACAGTCCAATTATGCTCTAAATAATTTAGTATTTTTATTATCGTAGGCTTATTAGGCAACGGCAAACGATTAGCTAAGTTCGCATACACTGCACAAAATAGTCGAGTAGTTTTAGTATCAAGCGGTTATAGAAATTATTGCTATGATTTAGTTACGTTAACTTCGTTTGCAGTGAACATTTGTTGTTCCTCTCAAATTATTTGAAATTTGCGCTTAACTAAAAGGACTAACGAGTTTATAATCGTTGCAGCCTTTCAGTGTTGTCAATTTAGCTAGTTTACAGCAAATACAAATTTTTAATTTTCTATTATATTTTTTAAATTCGACTTTATCGCTAAAACTCTTCCAACACTGCTGCGAAGAGCTTTAAAAGCGCTTGAGCTGTTCAGGACCTTCTATAGTTGTAATCCGGAACCTTTTCGTAATGCAGCTGAAGTTTGATAAAGCCGTGGAAGTGTTCTATATTGGACAGAAGCGCATACTCGACTTTTACTCGATCTGGCCACAGCAGAATAAATGGAAACGTCTCTTGCACTGCATTAATTTCTGGCATGTTTTCATATTTTGGATTTTAATATTTGATTTGATTCTGATCCTGCATATTGGCATCCACATCAGGCAGCTGAGTGAGGTGATTAAAGTATTCTTTATACTATCCACCTGCATTGCCTACACGCTGAAGGTAGTCCCATCATATAAGATTATAACTAGCTAGCTGTTTCTTAGCTGGATTTTTCAGGTGATCTCCTTTAAGCTGAATAATGTGACATTGTTGCAATTGTTTGATGAACTTCATTCAAGACAATACTGTCCCGAGGATGATGAGGAACAGCTCATCTTTGTGAGGGCCCGTGGCTTAAGTCGCATAATCTACAAATATTACGGAATTATATCAGTTTCGGCACTGACTATGGTGCTTATCACCCAGTACGCCATAGATAATACCCAGTTGCCGTTGAATACGTACAATCCATTTAACGGAGAACGTGGCAGCTTTGGGTACTTCTTCATGTATTGGTACCACTGTGTTGCACTTTCGATGGCCTGTTTCATGAACATATCCTTCGACTCCCTGTGCTGCTCCATGTTCATCTTTGTCAAGTGCCAATTGGATATTTTGGCCGTGCGCCTGCAGAAACTGGGTTACAATTGTGAGGAGCACGAGAAGACGCAGCTGCAGTTGAAGCATTGCATTAAATTCTACATAAGAATTGTGGAGTTGTCGGGTAGGATTGAGGAGCTGGTATATAAGCCTATATCGGCACAGATATTCTGCTCGGTACTGGTGTTAACAGCCAATTTCTATGCCATGTCCTTGGTGCGTCTAGTTGATTTATGTGTGCTCCATGATTATAGCTTCTATCCTCTTGCAGTTATCTGATGAAAAGCTGGTTTTTCTCAAGTATTTCATCTACCAGAGCTGCATGCTGTCACAGCTCTTCATCTTATGCTACTTTGCCGGGTGAGTTGCTGCAATTAAATGAATTTAATTAATATAAATCGCTTGTTATCGGTTTAGGGAGATTGCCCAGCGCAGCTCGGAGCTGCCTCATGAGCTGTACAAGTGCAACTGGGTGTCCTGGCAGCGTACCAATCGCCGTTTAATGCTCATGTTCATGCAGCGCCTGGACATGCCCATACGCATCAGGACCTTGAATGCCAGTCATGCCTTTGACTTGGCGCTGTTCAGTGCGGTAAGTTTTGCTTAGTGTATAACCAAATTAGCCACGTTTAATGAGCCGCTCATTAGAGCTCATTATCCCTGCTGCAGTTATGGCTATAAAAGCGTCTAGTCTGGGTTAGAAATAAGTTAAACGGCTCGAAAATGATGAATTCAGCGGAGCAGTACAAGATAATCGAGAGCTTTTACAAGTATCAGGTATTGTACTTTGTGCTTATTGGCATGTGGCAGCTGCCTCCGAATGCCACACGACGTCAGCGACAATGGCATCTGCTACGTGGCTGGTTATTTCTGGGTATTGTGGCCATTATGATGGTGTTCTTTATGATACGCGTCCTGGGTAACATCGATCAGTTGAGAGTGATTCTGGAAGTGCTCTTCATATTCGTCACCGAAGTTTCCTGCGTGGTCAAGCTACTAAGCATTCGCCTTAGGCAGCAGAAGCACGACGATCTTCTTGAGGAGATGCATGACAGTGCCTTTAAAGCGATCACACCTCAAGAGCTGGACGTTTTTAAGTCCGTCGCACAGATGACTAAGAATATGCGTAATGTTTATGCCTTGTTGTCCTTCCTAGCCGCTGGCATGATACTCCTACTTCAAGGATTTGGCGAAAGTCGAGCGCTGCCCATGTCCATGTACGAGCCCTGCGACGTGGCTAGTTCCGGCTGCTTTTATGGCCTGTATGCGTATCACGTGCTGGCGCTGCTGCCCACCTGCTGGCTAAACATTGCCTTCGATTCTACATCCCAGGCGCTGCTCAACTTTCTCCGTGCCCAGCTAATCATGCTCTCGATGCGTCTGGAGAACTTAGGAGCTGTCGAAACGCCGGAGGACGACGCACGCATTGCGCTGGAGCTGCGTGATTGCTGTGTTTACTACAACCGGATTGTTAGGCTGCGGGATATGATGGATGGCTTCATAAAAATCCCCGTATCTATTCAGTTGCTCTGCTCCATTTTGGTGCTCGTTTCCAATTTCTATGTCATATCCATAAATATGGACAATAAGTTGATAATTATCAATACGTCCACGTATCAATGTGCCATGCTGCAGCAAATTTTTATTGTCTGCTATTCAGCTAACGAGGTCACCGATCAGAGTTCTCTTTTGGGTCATGCCCTCTACAAAGCGGATTGGACAACCTGGAACCAAAAGAATCGTAAGATGTGCCTGCTAATGATGCTGCGTTTTAATTCGCCGATCTGTGTGCGCACTATAAATCATACACAGTACTTAAGCTTACCCACTTTCGCATCTGTATGCATACAGTATCTTTAATTTACTTGACTTTTTTATATTCATTTTCTATTTTACAGATTGTCAACTGCTCGTATAGTTATTTTGCCTTGCTGAAGAGAGTCAACGGTTAAACGGCGCCATATTTAAAATAACAGCTGCAATAACGCTTATCGATAACCGATTACAACGCCTGTGTGCCCACACTGCACAATTCTTAGTATTTTTAGGCACATTATGTGGCATTGTTTTGATAAACACGATTAAATACTAGCACAATAAAAGCATTGCTAAAAATCTTGAGAGTTTTGCAACACTAGTTATTTCATATCGTTCAGCTGACGCTCGTTCTTCGCTTGAGCGTCGTGCTATGTGTAAAAAGTTAATATGTCGGAAAATGCTAAAACTAAAAACGATAGTGAGCGTAGCTGCCTGCATTGCAGAGTGCACAATTCAAAGCAACAATTTCAAGAGATATTCGATGAAGTGGGAATTGACATCGAATTACCCGATTTGCTGGCCAAATATTTTCACATCAATGTCAAACCCGATCCACAAAAACAGCAATTACTGTGTCAAGAGTGTGTGAAGACTTTAATTCGTTTCTTTGACATTGATGAACTGCAGCGGGAACAGGATGCGGCAAATGCGGCCAAAAAACAGGCTAAACAGCCTGAGGGAACACCTAAAGCTACCAACGAAACCGCCAAGAAGGAAACAAAAGGCGTTAAAAAACAAATATCGCCAGCAAATAAAGCCAAAACTGAACCCAAAAAGATGCCCGTTGCTGTAAAATTAGCCGCCAAACCGAAGCCAGCCAAGGTGGTAGCCACTGTTGAGCCAGCCTCCATACGCGTTACCCGTGCTAAGTCCGTAGCTGTGACACCCAAGGCCAAGCCCAAACCAATTGAAAAGTCCAGTGTCAAAACGGTGGGCAGAAAAAGCAGGTCCAAAGAAGCCGGCTCTGGGGAACAGGAGCAGATTAGCGAGCTGTTGCGTGACATACTGGACGATGAAAAGGCGGCCAGCGATGACAAGTTCGCAGAGGCGGCGGCCACAGTGCGGCAGCTGGAAACACAAGCGGTGCAGGAAGAGGAGCAGCAGGAGCGGCAGCAACAACAGCAGCAGGACAATTGCGATGAGTTGGAGTTTCTCCTTGAGCAAGAAGGTAACTGGCTATAAATAAACAACTTATCATTATTAACTGAGCTTTCTTGTAGATGCCTCCTCGGACATGGATGTGCAGCACTTCAAGGTGGAGAACTATGCCTTAGTGGACTCTTCTCAATCACAAACCGAGGATGAATCCGTAAAGGTTGAGCCGTTTAACTTTGTGCTGATCAAGGAATGTGCGTAAGCTTTAAACTTTCTGAAGAAATGAGTTTCTATTGAACTTATCACTTGCAGCTGATGATATTGCCGATCTTTATGAATATCTGTCCACGGTGGTGAGAACATGCTTTGAGACGCTGACTTTTGAATGGTCCACCGTCTGTTGCCACTGCTCGCTGAAGTGTCAGCAATTCGAGAGCCTGCTGGGACACATGCACAAGTGCCATCAGCTGCCCGAGGAGCGTTTCAAGTGTCCCATTGCGAACTGCAATGCAGAGTTGCAGGGCAGTAAATACCTGGCCATGCATTTGGTGGTGTTGCATGCACCAGTGGCAGAGTAAGTAGAGTGGAATCCCTTAAAAACATCATCTAATTTGTTGTGTTCGCTTAGCATACCCATTTACGGCTGCTGTCCCGAGTGCAACATGACCTTCTCCAACATATTGCAGTACAATAAACACTCTTGCGCCCATGTGATCAAGAAGCGGCGCGGCATTCGTTTGTACTGCGAAATGTGCGGCTTGGAGTTTCCTTCCTGGAAGCGGTAATGCTTGGCAGAATGACTAAGTGATTGATTTACTAACTGCTTTTGTTATTTACAGCTTTAATTTCCATAATCAGTTTCATTTGGAGCGGCACAGACCACGCGCTTGCTTTGTGTGCAACTATGCTGACAATAACATTGATAATCTCTTCCAGCATTTGCATTACTCACACGAGCCCGAGGGTACGCTCTTCTGCGACATGTGAGTGATACATAGAATGCTCTTAATACAGTTTAAAACTCATTACTCTGATTTTTTTGTAGCTGTGACCGCAACTTCCGGGATGCGACTGTCTTTGCGGAGCACAACAAATGCCACTCGAATGTCACCAGCACCACCTACACCTGCACCACCTGCAGCGCTAACTTTGATACCCGTGGACGTCTCAATGGCCACATTGTGAGTGCTTTGTTTGTTTTTACTGCTTTAGAGTTTGTTAAACCTTTGTTTTTGTTTACTCTTTGGCTGCAGCGCACGCGACATGGTTCCATTATAAGCTGTGAGCTGTGCAGTCGGGAATTTGCCACCGAAGCCACCTACAATATACACATGAAGAAGCATCTGATCATTGAGCGCGAGATTCATTACTGTAGCAATTGTGGGCAACTGAGCGAGAATCACGACAAGATGTTGGTAAGACACAGGTCTCCTTACCAGCCAAACTCAATGCTAAAGTGATTTATTTCCAGGCCCATGTGGAAGATGCCTCAACGGACTGTTTCAATGTGGAGATCCATGTGGAACTCGTACGGGATGCCTATGTTTGTGAATATTGTTCGTGTTACTTTCGGCAGAAAACAGATTTGCGTGATCATCGGGATTCCGGAGTGCATAAGGACAATCTGTTCTGGTGTCAGCCGTGTGGCAAGGCATTTAGCGACATGAAACTATATCGTCATCACTTACGCAACTATCAGCAACAACGCGCTGATGTGGAGCATCGCAAACTCGAGGTTTGCCTTTACTTTATGTGCGACTACGAGGTAACTTTTTGACTACTTCATTAACTTCTTGTGTGCTCTAATCTATTGTTTGCTTTTGTAGGACTGTTTTGAGGCGTACATCAATTGGAACTCCTTGTATACGCACAAGCGACGCACGCACGATGGCATTGAGAAGCAGGAAGGTGCCAAGCCCAACGAATGGATCTGTCAGTTCTGTCAAAAGGAATGCCGCTCAAAAATGTCGCTATCGGTGCATGTGGCACGCAGTCACAACAACAGTGAGTAGCTCAACAGGTAGACAACTGAATGACATATAAAAACTCGCTCTTTACTTTAGATAATGTCACTTGTTCGATCTGCAAGTCTTCCTACAAAGACGATGAGGCACTTAAAAAGCATCATGCCTATTGGCATGAGCCCATGGAGTGTGCGCTGTGCCTAAAAGTGGTCAAGAGTCGTCGCAACTTTGACACACACATGAATGTGGTGCACTCAAACAATAAGCGTTACACTTGCAGTGTCTGCGAAAAGGGTTTCTTCTACAAGAGCGAAATGGAGGCACACAAGCGAGTGAGTTGTTAAAAATCTCAAGGAATCAGAGAAGAAACTAACTGGTTAACCACTTTGTAGCTACATACACAACTGTTTGAGTGCGATCAGTGCACCTTCACCACACGCAACAAGAAATCGCTGGCGGTGCATGTGTTGGGACAACATTACAAGCGGTTTGCCTTTGAGTGCAAGACGTGCAACAAGCGCTTTGGTCGTCGTCAGGGTCTAATCAGTCATGTGCAGCGCATACATGGCTCTAATAATACGTGCCGTGATTACTTTGAGAATGGTTGCAGCAAATCATTCAGCACAACGGCCAAATTGAATGTGCACGTGCGCAAAGCACACAATGGCAGCATCTTTCTGACGGATTTGGATGACGATGAGCAGCTGGAAGAAGAGCAGGAGCTGCAACTGGAGGAGCAGGATGAGGAACAAGCAGAGGAGGAACAGCAAGAGGATGAACAGCCTGAGGATGAACAACCAGAGGAGGAACAACCAGAGGAGGAACAACCGGAGCCAAAGTCACAGAAACCTAAAGCAAAGCGTCTGGCTTCTCCAGGAGCAACCACATCCAAGAAACGCTGCGTGCGTCTTGGCAATGAAACGCAAGTCGAGTTGATTCCAGGCGATCACGAGGAGGAAGAGCAGGAGCAGGAGCAAATTGAGGACACCAAGAAAACTCCAAAAAGCAAAACACCGCTTTCAAGAAGGAAGAGAAAAGTTAATTAAAGAAAACTTCAATTTGGATTTCTTGATTTTTGCTAAAGCATTAATTTGATTCTGTTTTTTTTATTATTATTGATTTCTGATTGATTTAAGTAGTTGCTACCCATAAATTGAACACAAAACATGTCAGTAAATGGACATACATGCTCCTAGGTCATGTCATGTATTTTCTGTTTCATTTGAAATAATTTTAATTTAAATTTAAATTTGTAATTAAACTATTAAATTAGTTGATTTCATTTCCTATGCTCTTATCGTCACTTTAAATCACTTTTACTACGCTCAATTTGTCTCTAATCGCTTAAGTACTTGTCCTCCATGTTAACGCTATACATCAACTGTCTCTCTACAACTCACCTCCATGGTTACATTATTTATAAACGGATTTTTACATTGTTTTTAACATAAGTTAAGCTATTGTATGCTAATAGTCTACTTGCTCGATCTCCATGGTCACATTATATCAATTCTTGTTTATTGCATAAGTTTATTTACATTCATGAGCTGTAAGCAGAGACCAGCTGATTTATAACGTTTCTATAACTGTAACAAATGTGGGGTATATTGACTTAAAGTATACCCTACAAATTTGAGCTTAGTTTCAATTTCTCATACATAAATAACTATTATTATTATAAAAAAAAGGAAAAAAGTAACGAATTTGATTTTGTTTAAAGCAAATTGAAAAAAAGTGTTTGATTTAAGCTTAAGCTTGTTACACGGTATCTGCGAGTCTTGCTAGTTTTCTGAATATAGTATGTACATATAACACTAGTATTTACGGCAGCAATTTTGATTTGAATATTTATATATATATTTATAAATGTTTTTGTAATAAAGCAGCTTTTGCAGTTATTGCAGTTTTGGTCATTAAAACGTTCGATGAGAGTCAAATGAAATAAGTTTTGTATACGAATGTATATGATTGAATTATGATACTCTATAACTTGGTACAGTCGAGTGCACACTCGTCTTACATATAGTATTAATTTGTTTAATTGTTATTACTAATAGCTATAACTATAACTATATAATAGATATTACATATCAACTAAATCTCAATTGCATTTTTAACTAACCAGAATCTGGCGGAAGCAAATTTGATTTATTAAGCGTTGTTGTTTGGTCATTTAAACTTTGAAGATTAAGTGCGGAGCTTACCTGAAATTACATGAAAATTATTTTATTATATATATGTTAATTAGAAAATACTTGTATACTAACTGGGCTAATTGGTGTTATAACAATGGCGGTGCGCGTGGCGCAATGCAGAAGAGCCGTGTCCTCAGTGGACTCATCACAGTCACCATCCGGATCCACATCCATGCCATCGGCCCCAATGTCGCTATCGATTTCCCATGACGGAAAATGCTCCATTTCTCCCTCACAGTTCAGATCTTCCTCCTCGAAATCCTCATACTCATCAATGAGTATAACTGCAGCGACAAAGTTATTTCATTTAATTATAAAAAATAAACTTTTATTTATATAAAATTTGTAGACAGAAATTAACATAAAATAAGTGGATATTTATATATATTTAAAAAAAATGTTGTGCTTTATTTTAAGTAACAAATGAAATCTTTGGTGACAATGGTGTAGAATTGTTCATAGTTCAGGCACGGCCTGGCTTACTTGAACTATCTGGAGGCGTGGGCTTCGCACTAGAGTCCAGCGATTGTGCGCCCTCATCGGGTATATTGATGCGTTGCTCGTGTTTGCTATACGGCTCCGATGTGGATCTATGCAGGCTGCAGTATAAAACCATTTAAAGGTGAAACTAAGTTAAGCTTTTGGGGGTACTTACCTTAAAGTAACGCGTTTTTTAGTTCTATTCTCTAAATCAGTCATAAATACATCATTGTGCTGTTGCTTCTCAGGCGGTAGCTGATATGAGTTAAGCACGGAAGACTGCAAAGGAAGTGCCAAGAGGTTTATAGGGAAAATATCTCTAGGATTCTAGTTGTGGCTCACCTTAGTGTTGGTCGCTGAATGCTGTGTATGCGGCATTGGTGTCTGTGTGGAAATCGCATCGGTTGTGATTGCAATCGTTTGTGTGGAGGTCAAAGCAATGTCATTGCTATCCAGACGATCCACAGACGAGGCTGCCGAGGGTGCCGTCGTTGTGGTCACCAGCTCGGGATGTACGCTAAGCGTTGCGGTTCTTTTCCACACATCGATCATATTCTGATTGTGTGTGTGATGCAGATTGTGACTGTGACTAGGACTAATGGAATGTATTTTAGGTTTAGCGGGCAATGGAAGCGCCAAGAATCTATCACGATCCTCCATATAGGCCTTGATGAGAATATCCAATTTCTCCTCAATGTCCACCACCTGTCAAGTAAAGGAAAAATCTTAAGTAGGAAGCTCAAGAGGTGAGTAATGAGTAGGTTAAGCACCTGTCGCTCGACTTTAACCACACGCGAGGCTAAGCTGATCTTGGAGGCGTAGACATCCTTCGCCTTCGAGCCTTGTTTGCCCAGTATTTGATCGAGACTAAAGAAGGTATGAAAATAAAATGCTTGCTTATGGTAAATATTAAGTATACGCACCGCAAGTGCAGCATTTTGACGCGTCCCAGCAGATCCACGTGACCTGTAAACACAGCGAGCATTAAAAATGGTTAAGACATGAGTAAGGCTTAGAAAGTAAGTAAACAAACCCGCCGCATACTGCTCCATGACATCCTTGACATCGTAGGGCTTCAACGCCTCCTTGAACTTGCGTCGTGCCACAAAGTACTTGAGCTGCAAAGGCGTAGAGTAGTTGGTAGTTAATGCGACTAAATTAGTTAAACATTTTAATTACCTTGCGTATGAAGCGTATGGCGATCTTATGACGATTTGTCAGCTGCGTGCAACGCGGCTCTTCATCCTCATCTGCGGGCAATTTGTGAATCAGAGAGATTGACTTGTGCGTTAGGTTTTGGTTGCTTGCTTCGCGTTTTGTTTTGAAATTTTTTGGTTTTGGTTTTTTTTTGATTTTTGGGTTTTTTTTTTTTAGTAGTACATTAATGCAAGTCAAGTCAAGTCCAAAACAAATCCAACAACAGACAATTAACACATACATAGTAGCGGTATTACACACACATACAGACAAGTATATAGTAGATACGAGTATGTAGTTTTATAAAAAAAATATATGGAACGTACAATAAGATATTACAGATATATTAGGTTAGTCAAATGCAGTTACAGTTACACTTACAAATATAGTAAGATTATATAATTATTAATCACAATATAATGAGGTTTCTTTTATTTATGGGCAGAGGGGACATTGAGTTAATCAGTTAGTTTAGTTTAGTTTAGTTAAGAGTTTGAGTTTAGTTAGTTTAGCGTTAGTTAAAGCAAGCGTTGTGTGTGTGAGAATGTAGCGTTAAGTGAGCCATTGATGCTGTGTGATTGAAAGATTGGGAGTCCGTTTAGTTGCTCCCTTTGGTTTTAAGTTAATTTTAGTTAGTACAGCGACTACGGCAAAATGCAAATAAGTTCTACCAACTAACTATATATATATAAGTTTATATATGTACAGTTTCAGTGTGTGACAGAGAGAGAGAGACAGTGAGAGAGTGTGTGGGAAAGTGAGCGCATGCTAATCGACTTAACGACTTAACGACTCAATGACTCAACGACTGCTACTTTTAGCCTGGCCTACAGCTCTCACATTGCAAGCTGTACGCACTTGCCACATGAAACGCGCCCCCTCCGCCACCGCCTTGCATTAGCCCCGTTTCCAGAAACTGCGAAGCAGCTGCAAAAAATCTGCCCGTTCGTCCACGTCCTGGACTTGCATCATCTTTAAGCTTTGGCTGTTGCTGCTCGGCTGTTAGTTCAGGCGGCAGCTGCCCCGCCTCCAGATCCGGTGTGGGCGTAACGCGTGGATTACGCAGCGAAAAGGTCGAGCCAAAGAAATCGCCTTGCAAAAAGCCACAGAGCACTACGGGTATGGTCAGCGTATTGGATCTGGGCTCCAAACTTTTGGTCGTAGTTTTTGCCTCTGTTGCTGTTGTTGTTGGCACTGAGTTGAGGCTATAACTGTGTTTGCAATTGGCCAAGTTTGTGGGCGACGGCACAGGCTGTGCTGCGTGTGTGTGCGTGTGTGTGTACGTGTGTTTAAGTGTGTGTGTGTTTGTGCGAGAAAGCGCATTAGTTTTGGCCTGAAAGTCCCTACAGCCGTTTCAAAGTATACAAGTTTAAAGTTTTCCTGCTTATTTGTAACGTTTCAACCAATAACAACATCAATTCAATTCAATTTCAATTCAATTCAATTTAAAATGCAACCACAACATTGACACAACCACAACACTCAAGATATAAGTATATATTTTTGGATATTATAATCTCTTTTACGATTTGGTTTTTTAAAGGTGTTAAAGTAGTAGTAGTAGTAGGTGGAACCTTGGGCGGGACCTTGTAGACTTACCGTCTGAATTTTTAATATTTTTTAAGCAAGTTGTTTCAGCAACTGAATCTTCGCTAAAACTTGGATTCATGGATTTGCCATTTTGTACTACCTCTGAAAATGTCAAACCAGATGTTAAAGTTTTTCATCTTCTTCTGCGCCGGAAAAGTATTTAAATTTTTGGTTTTAGTTTGGAATTAAGTGCCAATTAATCAAGGAGACACGGTAGTCTATATGGGTCGCACAAAACGGTTACAAAAAAATTATAGTAAAGTATTAAAAAAAAAACAACACACAACAGAAAAAAGTATTAACAATTTTCACCAGTCTACAGTTCCTTTAAAAAATCATAAACTATGCTTTAAACATTTTTTTAAGTTTGTAAAACATTCCTTTAATTTGTAACTCAAGTTTTCAACTATTTTTATTTTTTATTGTTTAGTTTTTTTTTTAGTTAAGCTTGGGTGAATTTTGTGCGCAGAGTTAAAACATTCAGAGCAAAAACTTAACTTAATTTTTGTGTGATTGATGGTTTGATTAATTGATGGACAAGCAGTTTTGATGGAGTGATGATGTGGTCGAAGGTAAGTGATTAATTACAACCCATTTTATTTGTCTTTCGTCACTGATTACATGATTTCTGTGGTATAAATTTATCTATCAATTAAAAAGTGCCATAAATTCACTACTCTGCTTGGCGTTATAATAAATAAATTATTATTTATGGTTATTAAATTGAAAGTATTTTGTTTCACAGACAACAGAGGCGCAACTCAAAGGAGGTTTTTAGTTAGGAAGCTTTGAAATTAGATTTAAATTAATATTGACAAAAATTTTGTAAAATCTTTTATGACCCCCTTAGAAATTTTCCTACTACGTCACTGCGCTTACATTTATCTTAATGAAAAAATGTGTACGCCGCGTAAAGCTTAAGTTATAAAAAATTTATTAAAGTGTTTAAAATATATAGGTAAAAAATTTGCAATTGATTGAAAATTCATTCGATTTTAATTTAAGCAAAATTGTGTACTTGTTATGCAAAAAGAAAGCGCCGAAAGCAAAAGAAAATGAATGAATTCTGTACAAATGAATAGATGAATAGAAATATGGCAGATATAACATGCTGGGCTTATGAGACAAATAGAAAATGATAACTTTTCATATGTTGTCATTTTCTTTGTGATTTCCTCGTTATTTGATTGTGGTGCGGGTGTAGGGGGCGGTGTGTGCGGTGTGAGTGTGTGTGCAAACAGAAATTGAAAACAGTGAATGAAACTGTATTTGAAACTTTCGAACATTTGTTGAGGCAATTTTCCAACGAATATCAGCACAGAAAATTTGAATTTCATTTTAGGAACTTACCCAAATTCTCAACAGATGTGTTGATATCACGAATGGTGCGAGTATAACGATTGGAGGCACGCGAGGAGCCCGGCGGCTTCGATAGCGAGGTGCCATCGGGACCAGGAGTCTGGATAGTTTGACTCTTGTGACGTCGTATCGTTGGCAAGCGGGCCACAAAGGATGTATTGTGCTTAAAACTGGAGGAGGCCCGTCTGTGGAGTATTACAAGTATATAGCACACACAAATAAATTTGAACAATCAGTAAACACAACTACTAAAAGTAGAGCGAGATAGATAAATAGATACAAAGAGAGATAGAGAGAGAGAGAGAGAGAGAGAGAGAGAGAGGGGAGAGGGGGGTAGCGCAATGGGAATTTTTAATAAACGAGAGACAGTGGAGCATATAGTACATGGAACTGTGTCAGTGTGTGAGTTTGGGTGTGGGTGTGCATGTGTGTGTGTGAGTGTGAGTGTGTTTGTAGCTTGTGCTGGACCAGAATAAATTACTAGTGACAGGTGCTGACTGGGGTAAGAAATTGCAATGACACGAGCTGAAAGTAGTGCAAAGTTTGCAGCTGCTTTTGAAAGCTTCAACACAGTGGAACAAAGCTTTTAAAAGCTCGTAGTGCTTATTAAATGCATTACAACTTTCAGCTGGTGTCATTTGGACTCGTATACAGCGACAACCCACAAAAAACACTTAAAGTTAAGTATTAAAAAAACTACTAGAAAAAAGTTGGTGCACTTTGCATAAATGTCATTAATAAATAATTAGTCAAAAATGGTATAGAATGGGAATAAAAAACGCATTTAATTGATTGATTGAACTCACATGTTAATTATATATTGTACACATATTAAATGGTTTATTTTATGTTAACAGTTTTTTTGTTTTGGATTTGTTTTAAGTTGGTTTTTTATATCAACCACACAGCGGCAGCACAATGAGAATCAATTTGTATCACATTGATTAATTTTACTTATTATCATTTATGGTACACACATAAATTAAACAATTTTTGCAAAATATAGAATTTAGCATAGTTATCACTTTTGGGTGTTACTTATAATCATTTTTTGGATGATAAATTAGCCACAGAATGAATAGAACTGAATGAATATAGTATACAGTAGAGACACAGATAGAATGTGGACAGATATATTCGATATAGAGTGCAAATTTTTAAGAAGCTGCGAATTACAAATCTCGTTTAATGTGTGTTGACTTTACTTGAATTTGTTTAATTTCTTAAGTGATTTATTTATATTTTTTTGATTGATTGATTTGATGTACTTAGGAGCATTTATGCGTTTATGGCTTGGTGCTTGATAAGCAGAATATACCCTAGAAAAACAATAACATGAATAGCATTTGCAATTTGCATTTTAAAACAGATTTCGTTTGCAATGGTTTTCAAAAAATTATTTTGTTTTTCTCATTAACTTTTACCTATATTCGGTTATGTTTTTTAATAATCGCTCCCAGTTTTCAGAACTGAAAAGTTTACAAAAATTATTATGAAAGAAAATGATAGAGGTACGTAAAAAATGTTTAGGTTTTGTTTCTCTTTTTTTCTTTAAATAAATTAAGTACGCTGAAACTGAAATAGTTAATTTGAGAGACGAGAGAGTTGTTGTTGTTGTGGATTAATGTATAAAAATATATAGTTTATAGTACAGAGTACAGTTCATTATTTTGTATGTACAAACTACTTGCTGTAGTGTATTGTACAACACTGGTTTGAGATCGCTTGTCATGCGCCTTTCTTCGCGATTCTCAGTTTTATATGACAGTCTGCAGCACACGTCTAATAACATACGGTGTTTGGTTTGAGTGTATGTGTGTGTGTGAGTGTGTGTAGAGTGTGTGGGGTGTGTGTGGCTATACAACAGGGTAACTAACATGACATAACTCTGAAGATAAAGTTCATAAAGATAGTGAAAACTGGTTAATTATGTCTACGAAAAAGATTAATAAGAAAGTTGATGGAAATTTTAAGATTTTAAACTTAAAATTAAACACATAAATGTTAAAAAAAGGTATATAAGATAAATAATATAAGATTAACTTTTTTTTTAAGTTCAAAATAAATAAAGTTTGGAAAAAATGTTATTTAAAATTATTATTCAATGGAAAACTCAAGCAAAATAAAGAGATTTCTATATTTAATTTAAAGAAATCATTTTTTGACATTACTAATCAATTTATTAATATATTTTTAACTACTTTCTTTTACTTCAGAGTTATTTCATGCAGTTCTACTTGAAAATTCTCCTCGACACTCTAAAATTCCGCTGCACATCGTGTAACGTCTACATTATAGGGTATAAACTGATGTATATGTCTGTATGTTTCGATGGGTAGACCAGGGGACAGGGACAGTGTTGTACTTACGATGCGGGCGGACTTGGTAGTGCCACCTGATGTATCTTCCAGGTGGCAATCGATACGGAATGCTCATCGGCCGCATAGCAACGCCAGACGGCTTGAATGAGTGTCGCCGCCGGTTGACGACGCCGTATCATGTGCTTCTGTCGTTGCTGTTGTTGCACCTTCAACGCAAAACCGCTGCCCAGAATACCCTGTAAACGGCATGATCAATAAGTGGCCAACATCCGGTCAACGGAAGCGGCAGCAACGAAAACACTTACCGCAGGCAGCGCAAAGAATGAAATACCCAGTAGGGCACAGCAGGAGGCAATCAGTTTTCCCTGCCAGGTGATGGGCACCATGTCGCCATAGCCAACAGTGCAGAGTGTAATCTGTACGCGTATAAATAATTAAATTATATGCATTGAAAGTTGTGGTAAAGGGAGGTTAACATACCACGCCCCACCACAGCGCCTGGGCGAAATTGTTGAACTTCTCGTTGACGTCCTTCTCCCACATATAAACTAGGAATGATGCAAAGATTAGGCCTAAGAATCCAATATACATAGTGGTGATGAGCTCCTGCAAAAGTGCATTGAAATTTAAATTCAAATACGCTGTAATAGTATAGAGTTGGTGTGTACCTGTCTGTGTGCGTATACAACCGAACCGAGCAGCTTCCAAGTGCCGCCACGTCGATCCATGCGAACCATGCGAAGTATCTGAAAGAATCGCAGGCCACGCAACGCACTGGTGGCAAACACCTGGCCAGAGGTGCCCATGCCTAATACTACAATTGAGGCTAAAATGGTGATAATATCTAAAGAACGATGGAATAGTTTCATTAGCTATAAAACAAACTTTGGAGTCCTTTTCTTTTACCTATAATACAAAATGGTTGCTTTATAAACTTAAGTCGTCCCAGCGTCCCCTGGTAACGGGACCGGCAACCCGAGGACCACAGTCTCGCGCCAAACTCCATGGTAAACCAGATGACAACTATGATTTCCATGCGAAATAATATATACACAGCATCCTCCTCATATTCCTTGATGGTAGAAAACACACTCAGTGCGAGACATGTGAACACCATCAGAAAACTGTAGGAAAAATTAATTAAATTTAATTAAGATATATTTATTAAATGAAAATTGTGTTTTTTAAAAGAAATAATTAAAAATTGGTATAAGAAAATAATTTACTGTACTACTGCTAAGCCTTCTAAACTTAATTTGAAGTTAAGTATAGTTTTTTTTTATTTCAAGTCACTCTCAAAGTTAATTCATAAAAATATTATAGAAATTCTATTTAAACAATTTGCTTTGAACTAAACACAGCACAAAAAGCCGCAAAAAAAAATACATATAAAGGAATATTTATACATAGTATATTATAGTTATGAATTGATTTATTCTTAGTCATAAATTAAAAGCCAATTATATATATAAATAAAATTGAGTGATCAACAAAAACCATAAAAAAAGGTATATTGTAAGATGCTTTACACTCTACTTAATAGCTTTAGTTTAAGATCTGTTTAACTTACACCATCACATGATAGAAAATGGCGTGCAGGCCCCGCGGTCTCTCCAGGAAATTGTAGAGTCGACTCTGCATGCGTCGGTAGCGCGCATCGCGGCGATGTGTGCCGCGATTATAGTTGAGCGGCTTCCCCAGGAGTGACATTCGCGGTTGCAGATATTTTTGCGATTTTGTTGGTCCCGCCGGTCTACATTTCCTGTAATTACATTAACATCAAAACCAACATTAGTTAAACAGACAGTTTAAAAAATTATAAAAACTAAATGAGTACCCCTTGAAACCCCGAATGTCGTAGAAAGCGTATACATCATTTTCGGGATCCATTCATGCACGCATACCCCGATAAACACAACACTAAGAATAACACTTGTCTAAACGAAAGTACTGCTGATAATACCCGTACAAAAATTGAATGGTTAAATGAACCGACTAAGCAAATTCGACGTGTGTCGCGTTTGGCGTTCAAATCGCAACTCGATCGACAGTTGTTCGATTCGTGTGTTTAAAACTTCCAGTTTAGAGACTTTCCAAAAACCTCCAGTGTTTTTGTTATTGTTTTTTATTATTTATTAATTATATACAGACAGTGTTCTACACACCTTGCATTTTTATTATGAACGCAGACCTTTATTTGATTTGATTTTATTTCAATATTTTATTTAGTTGGTTCTCTTGTTTGTTGTTATTATTATTGCACCTGGCAGAGTCATAAAATTTTGCGACGACTTCAAATTTTTCGCACAATTCGGTTCAGTTCGGTACAGTTTGATTTTTGTTTGGTAGCGTGTCATCGTGTGGGCGTTTCGGCTCCTTAGTTTAGTCACGATCTCTGGAGGTTTTTGTTTTTGCCCCAAACGTGTCACAAGTTAAACGTACGTCATTAACATTGCGTAGCTGCCTCCCATCCCTTTGCCAACCGCTTCGCGAAGATTGATAATGCAAACAGAGGTAGGTGCGGGTGTATTACTTACCCACCAAATTGAGGTGCGTTTTAATTGGAAAAATTTGCGTTGACAATGGAAAAGTTTTTGCAGATAAACAATTTAGACGCTTACAGGCTAATAAATTGCCTAGCATTTATTTATCAATCAATAAGGCTTCAGCCTTAGGCAGGCACTTGACCCAGTTTACAAAATATTTAAAACTAGTTTAGTTTAGCATGTGATAATCTTTAGAAAGATCAGCGATTAATTTTCAATGTGAGCGATTTGATTGGCGAAATAAGGCTGTATGAACTTTTAAAGTTTATTAAAGCTTTGGTTAAACTTAATGGCTTACAAATTAAATGCGTTAAAGCTCTTTTTGTATAAGTAGTGGTTTAATCGTTGATCTAAAGCTTTTTTGTGTAGAAATAAATTTCTTTTTTTATGTCTAAAAGCTTTATTTAAAAAATTACATTATTTTGTTCAGTGCACAGAGCTTTTTATGTTACAATCTTAAATTCGAAATGCTTTTAAAGTAGTGCAAATGTCTCAGTGCAGCTTTTGAGCTAAAAGCTTTTCGTCAGTGCAGAGCTTTAAGCTCTTTGTAGTTCCCGTGCCTAATTGATTTTATACGGTAACTGGCAGTCGATCAGCTGTAATTTCCCGTTAACAAAAACTATTCCAATTACACAATTTGCATGGTGTTGTCATCACTCGACCATTTAAAAATAATTTGAAAACCTTTTTATGACTCAAAATGTAATTTGCAATAATTTGCTAGTTTTCCTTTTATTGTTTGGCCATATAATTTAGCTATAAACTCGCCATAAAACTCCCCCATTGATACACATAATGGCATGCTAATTGTGTGTGGGATTTGCGCAAACAAGTTTTAGGCCAACTTGTTGCCAATATTGGCAGTACATTACAGCGAAAAGTTGTGCATCTTTTTGTTTACCCACTGAAAGCTCAACAACAAAAGAAAATCCAATTCACAGATACATTGCATGAGTCATAGTTACTGTATCTTATCTGCAACGGCGAGTATTAACTGTTTTTGCTTTGGGCAAAACAATTTCGTTGGCTCAATAACAAAACGAATAATTTTAGCACAAATTGTTATTGTTTAAATTTTAATGTAATGCTTTTTTTTTAGTCTGTAGCCTGGCTTAGGTTAAACGGTAATTAAAATATAATGTATGTGTGTGTGTGTATCTGTGTGCACGTCTTGGCCATTTAAATGTATATACAGTAAATTGGTTTTCGGAAGGCGGTAAATAATAATAAAAATATGTATATTATATTGTTTATGTGTGTGTACGGTTATGTCTATGTGTCTACGTGTGTGTGTGTGTGTGTGTATACACCATATAAGGTGCTCATATATATATTATATATCGGGTTTGTATCCGTCAGTTTGATACAAGATCACAAGTTGTTGTTGCTGTTAGCACCCAGCTCGTAGCATCGTCGTTGTTTAACGTGGAGAGTTTCATCCTCCTCCCTCACTTCTTGGCATCAATAATGATCTCATCGCCTGTCTGTAGATTGTAGCTGTAGAGTCGTTTGTTGGGAAACTTCATCTCCTCCGGTCCCCACTCTCTGTAGTCCTGATCGAGATAGTACAATCGCATCTTGTTGGGCGGCAAATTGATCAATTTCTCCAGTTTTATCTTTAGATCATTCACCGTCAAGTAGATGTCCACAAATCGGCTCTCGCTAACCTCATTGTAGCTAAAGGTAACTTTAACCCGCTTCTCTGGCTTCAGATTCACATTGACCAAGGGATCCAGTTCACCATGGA
Organism: Drosophila acutilabella; assembly: GCA_035046005.1. Lineage (NCBI taxonomy): Eukaryota > Metazoa > Arthropoda > Insecta > Diptera > Drosophilidae > Drosophila > Drosophila acutilabella. The sequence continues at coordinate 10,514,472 of JAWNOK010000024.1, read as the reverse complement.
TGGCTAGGAGTTCAGCATAGCGCGCAGGACGCTCACATTCCGGTTTGTTCATATAGTGACGCACAAAGGCGCGTTCCGCATCCACACGCTCATCCACACTGATCTTGCCACCGCCATTAAGCATGGAGACATTTGGCAGACGTGCGATTAACAGCTGACGACGCTCGTGTTCCGTGCACTCCAGAGTCTCCCAGAGGGGCCAGTGTTTGACACGCAGATTCTCGAGTTTACTGTACTTGGCCAACTCATCGATGTCGGCCCAACTGTTGAGCTGAGCACAGCTCAGATTGAGCAGTTTTAGGTGGGGGAAATACTTGTGACTTTCGCTGGCCGAATCCAGCTCGGCTGTGGTCTCTGTTGTTGTTGTGGCAGATTGCAGGGATTTGATGGGACACTCGGCGAGCACCAGAGACTCGAGGCTGGGAAAGAGTCGACCAAGGCGACAGATCTCCTGCCAATGCTCGATGGGATTGCCGGTAAAGTGTAGCGTCTGGAGTCTTGGATGAGCTTGTGTTAGTTTACGTTTAGAATGGCAGAGATTGCAGCACGTATCCGTTTCAGCTTCCGTATTCCTTTCCGCTTCCGTCTCCGCTTCTGTCTGTGGCACACATTGGCAGTTATTGCAATTCTCGGACGCTAGCTCCGCTTCCGTTTCCGCTTCACAGTCCAGCGCTGCGTCCAAGAGTACAGCCCGATAGTTATTCAGACTGAGATGCAGCTCCTCCAGCACGGGCAGATTCTGCAGCAAGGTATCCACGCACATCCAGTCGAGATAGGTACCATTAAGCACCAGATTCTTGAGGTTTACCGTTGGTGCCACCTGCAGCGCACTCTGCACCGGACTCATTAGCTGATTCTTGCTCAGATTAAGAAACTCAATCCTTGGCATATGTTTTAGTATATTGAAGACCTCTTGCCAATCCTGTAGTTTATTCTGTGCCAAGTCCAATTCACGTACACGCTGACATTTATCGCGTATGCTTTCAAAATTGCCGGCACAATCGATGTCGCAATCATTGAGCACCAGCAATTCGGGCACACTGGTCAGCGGGGAGAGGCGGGGTATGAATATGGAGAACTCCATGCGTCCGCCACATTTAGTAACCGTAAATTCATTGGGCAGATCGGAACGCTTATGCAGCTCCGGCTGATTGGCGTTCTCAAATTCGCATTCTGCGAAATATTTGCGCTCGAGCGCCTCCAGCAATGAGGGCATCTCGCTTACACACTAACGCTCTGGCTCTCACTCTCTCACTCACTCTCCCGCTCTTGCTTTCGATCTTAAACGGTGTCTAGTAAATTATGTAAATTTTCGTTTCACTTTTGTTGTTTTCTTGTCTTTGCTTCTTTTGCTTGGCTTTTGTTTTCGTCTTGCTGCTGTTGTTGTTGCTGCTGCTTTAGTTTGCGCGCTGACTGCGTTTGCTGCGCTTTGAGCTTTGGCTGACTGCTGCTGACAGAGCTTTTGCTGCCTGTTACTGCGCCTGTTGTTGTTGTTGCTGCTTTAGTTTAAGTTGTCGCAGCTTCTGTCTGTTACTTCTCTCCTGCTGCCTGCTGCACTGTTGCTGCTCTGCTGCTGCGCTGCTTATTGATTTTTGGAGAACTTTAGTTGCGCTTTGTATTAAATTTGTTGTTGCTGTTTGCGTGATGCAATTGTTTTGTGCTTATTTGCGCAGTTTATTGCAGTTGTCGATTTAAACAAATTGCTGCGCACGTTGCTTTTGTCTGCTGCCTTTGCTGTCGATGTTGTTGCTTTTGTAATTGCGCACTAATTTAACAAATTTGTTGCTGTCGAAACAAAGAAACACAACAAATGCGTGTGTGGGGGCCACTTGCTAAGTCTAACTGCCCCTCTTTCTCTCTCTCTCTCTCGCTTTGTCTTTTCCTTTCAGTCAATGGCGTTTACTACGTCTAAAAGCCAGGCCAAAGCTGAATCGCTCTCGACTTTGTTGGGTTTTTCCTTTTATTTTGTTGTTTTTTCTTTCTTTTGTTATTGTTTAGTTTTTCTAATTGTTGCTGCTGTTGATGATGATTCAAGTTTGCTGGTTGGTGTCTCTCCGTCCGTTCGCAACGCCACCAAACGCTCAACTAAAAGCCAAACCACAACACACAAGAACGAATTCGCCTTCGTGTTGTGTGCACACAATATTCTTCTGGCCCGTTTTGCCAGTCTCTCTGCCTGCTTCGTTGAGTGCTTTTTTTGTTGTTGTTTCTTTTTTGTGTGTAGGTCGCCGTCGTGCGCACAGGAGCGGATTCAGGGGTGGCTTTTTGTATTGTGTTTTTTTCGTTTCTTTTACTTTCCGCCGTTCGAATTTGTTTTACTTTTAATTCTAAATCCGAAACTAAACGTTGCGATAAGTTCTCATCTGATTTGATTCTAAAAAAAACCTCTTACACTTTCGCTCCCTGAGGCGCTGCCGCCCCTGCAGCAAAAATATCAGATAAGAACTTATCTAGAAAATTTTGATGGTACCAAATTAGGGATTACGTTACATTTGCAAAAAACACAAATCACAGCGATTGCTTTGTTTTGATATATTTCCATTGAATTTTTAAGGCCCCACGCTTGGGCGCTCGGAGCTGGTCCGTTGTAAGTTTTAAAATTTGACTGCGACCTTGCGACGTAAATAAATGTACGCACAATTACGAAATTCTTTTAGTTCAAGCAAATAAAAGCAACAAATATTTTGGTGTGCTGCTTTAGCTTTCGCTTTTTTTTGGGGCAATCTAAAATAGAATATTTGAAATTATAAAAATGTTTAAAACACATTTACACTGACCTTGTGCGTTGTGCACTTGGCATCGGCCCTAAAATAACATAGGGCCTCATAAATGGGCGCACTGCTGCTGACTAAATACGCCACTGTTGCGCTTGCCTGGAAAACCAGTTATAAAGTCAACGGTCATGTCACAGTGAACACTCGCTACAGTAAACTGCAACCCTCATATAGAGATAACACATTTTTATTATAACTGACAGCTGTAAATTGCAAGCCAGGGGATGCAGATAAAAATATACAGATACGTTTATTTCAAATGAATATTTTCATAACCTCGTTGAGAACATGATATCATAAATGGAACGTAAAGTGCGACGCTGTTGCCGTAACAACTCAGTGGGGTTCACTTTGCTGACAGCTTGAAAGGTGCGCAATAAATGTGCGAGTGGTGGGGGAAAACTGGGACAAGCGTCGGAGAGCGCGAGAGCCAATGCAATAGACGAAGAGCGGGAGAGAGTAACAGTTTGGGAGAGCTCGTGTCGAAGCTCTCGCACTCAGCTGTGCTTTGTTGTCGTTACACAAACAGATGTTTGTTTGCATTTTGCCTGTACGAACAAGAAACTGCGCAGCATGTTGAAAAGCTCGCCGCTCAGCTGTTTTACGTTTGCATTGCACTGTGCGTGGAGAGAGCTTTTAACTCTGACTCTCACACGAAGCTTTTACAAGTGTACGAGGAGAACAACAACAACAACAATGAGACACAGCGATAAACTGTAACAGATGGCAGCGCTGTGACAATGGGGCAATGGCAGTGGTTGTCGTCGCCACTGTTGTTGTTTTTTTGAATGTCGTTTTTGTGGGGGGCGTTTCAAATTTGATTTGCAGTAAGCATCACTATTGACGCCTTTTACAATTTTTTTTTACGAGTCAAAAGTCAATTTCGCCGCGCGTATCGAACAATGTCAAAGATAGAGACATGCGAATATCTACAATATCAGCATGCCATGCATGTATCTTTTACACATTCGTGCAAATACAAATATATATTTTTTGATGGCATGTGTGTATTCTTGCACTTGGTCAAATGTCTGTTTGTCTGCCTGACTGTCTCACTGACAAGGGTTTCAATCAATTTACATATGTAGATTTCATTATTGCTGTCATATCTTTGCACTTCAAAGAACATTTCAACGAATCTACAGTTCACTCTCTTATATACGATATTCAATTGTATTCTATTATTACAGCTTGTTGAATCAATAGAATTTTGCTTATTTTACACAAATGCTTTTAGACATGTATATTTGCTACTGCATTTATAGTGAATCAACCTTAAAATTTATGTACTATATTTTATTTTCATATTGCAAGTCCATTTGGCTTTGGAGCTGAATTGTATAGTTAACCATGACGAAATTGTTAATACAGAGAGGGGGGTTAGACTAGTAGATGCTCTTTTAATATTTTTGTTTATATTTTCTTATGATTTATAATGCTGTTGTAATTTTATAAAGTCTGTCTAAGACGCCACAAAACTTTTAATTATATTCGGCATTTTTGCCAAGTTTAATGTGTTTTTTATTGTTTTGACAAAGTTAAGGACAATCCCCTTGCTAAAATACATAAAACTCGGCAAAAATTTCGAAAACAATTTGAGCTCATTGAACACATTAATTATGTCATTGTTGTTGTCATTAGTGTTCTTGTTATTGTTGCTGTCGTCGACCCAGAACACTGTCGTCTGAGCCATTTAGTGGCAACGCACACTCTACTAGCCAACCGAGAGTAAGCAGGCGAATACTGTATATATATATAGAGGTATAGTATAGTCTATATAATTATCAGTCGCAACACTTTGTGTATTATTCTAAAATGAGATTTGTTATGGTTTGACCGGCATTTCTTTTGTTGCACATATGGCAAAGCAGACAAATAAGCCATTTGTCAATAGTCCAATAATATCTTGTATTTATGGGACTCTGACATAATTTTATTAGCACTCATATATCATGTGTTTTGTGTTTAAACTTGCCATGCAGATGAATTGCTTTAATTCTTTAATGTTTGTAATTAGAAATTGCTACGAAATTATATATCTACATTCACATATTTTGCTTTTTTTTTGGGGTTTATTTAGCCAACGCAATTTTATTGCTCGCTTTCTGTTTACAAAACTATATGCAAATATGTATATATGTATTGAAATGTATAGTATATTTACATATATATTTGTATCAAAGCAAAAACAAAGAAAAATAAGAAGGCGCAAATAAACCAGACGAAATATCGTACAAATCAATTGCGTCAATAAATGTGCCTAAGATGCTATAAATTTGTTGTTGTAGTTATTGTTGTTATTATTATTTTTTTCTTGTTTTTCTTGCTCGTAAAGTTCTATAAATTGCTGTTTTGTAAAATGGAAATTTTGACTTTTTCAACCGGCGGCATTTAACGACTTAAATAGAATGGCAAAATGCCTCACGTAAACACTGAAGCTTCGGAGTCATATCATATACCCAAAGAAAGCAATTTTCATGTCTCCCAAAAAGAAAAGGGAAAAAAAATGTTCTCTAGTTTAGTCTAGACAGCTGAATTTTTTCTTGTCTTACTCTTATTATATTTTAAATTATTACATCGTTGGTTTTAAGCTGCGTATAAAGTGACTTTTAGTCTTTTGCACTCTGTTGTTTGTCTGGCCACAAACAAGTGGTTAACCTTGCGTATGAGTAATGTTATTGTGTGCTTATTAAGCCCGGAGATTTCACAGCATTTCGCCATTGTGAAGTTGATAAATGATATGTACACATTACATTTCTCTGACCTATTTGCGGCCAGGCCATCTATAAAGAATGCAGTCGGCAAATAACTATAAGGATAAATATTATTCTCATACTCATAAATTTCATAGCCAATAAATATGTTGAATGAAATCAGAATTGTTTTTCGCTTCACTTCATTTCGTTTCGTTTCAACATTTGCTACAAATTGCCAGCATTGACAAATTGAATAAATGACACAATAACGTCACGTTATGCCTGACTGATTGATTGATTGATAAACTGATTGACTGATTGGCCAGTCCAGTTTGATAGTACGGCTGCCGTTGACAGTTTTCATTAGTTTCACACAATATTTACACGCAATGAGATAAAGTTGAGTGAATTTTAATGACACTACAACATACCCTGTAAGTTAAATTAGTGCATTTCTTCTTATCGTATTAAAAAATGTCCTACTCAAGTTCAGCTTTACTTCTGGTGTGTTTTTATTATTTCATTTACTTTACAGGGTATTTGTGAGTCGTGTAGGCCCACTAAAGCTCTGCCTATTGTACTTGAAATATTTTTTTACTAGTCATTAAGTCTCTAACTTCAAGGTCAAGTGTTGCTAGACGTTCAAGGTCTCTTGTACTTTACAGGGTATTTGTTAGTTAGTTACGCTCATGCTTTATAGCTTTTTTAGCTTATTTCCTCTCTTCTCTCACGCTTCACATAATTTTGTTGTGTTTGTTGGCGACACTAACGTTAATTTAATATGCGACATTTGCACTTTTCGGTCAGCGAAAGTGAAATCCAATGATAACCGCTAACGAGAAGGGTGCAGGGTCAAGTGTGTGTGTTGGGTTGAAGGGCTATAGGGTTGCCATAGTTGTTGGTTTTTCGGTGTCACTTTCCGTTGGCTTGTGTTGCTGTCGTTGCCTTTTAGCTGCACCAACGATGGCTCTTATTATGATTGTTATTATTTTGCAGTGAAAGTTTAATTAAATTGATGCACTTTCGTGGTTGAGTCGTAAAAAACACAATTGCTGTGAGCTTAATATAGTTTAACACTTTGACAGCTGCGCTTTTTTTATTGCTTATAAAAAGTGGAAGCTTTAAATGTTGATTGAATTCCATTTATAGTTTGGTCGAAATAAGCTAAGGTGGTTTCAAAATGTTTACGAGCAAAGTTAATGAAAATTAATTTTTAAAACTTTAAATATCGAATTCACTAAGAGCAAAGTGAGTATTTTATTAACTAGTATTTGACAACTTTTCCACAAAGTTTTCACTATTTTTAAGTAACTTAAAGGCTGTCAAAAGCTTAACCAATTAAATGTCATGCCTTCAAAGCAAACCCTCTTAGCTTACCTAATCAAAGGTTCATTGTTTTGACAACTTGTGTCACTGTAAAGTCAGTAAATATATGTTTACTGACAACTATCTGTGCTCACTTAAACTTGGCCCATTTGTGTCTCAACTTAAACTACAAATAGCCAAAAACTAGCATTAGTCGTTGAATCATTTTGATTGCCTGGCTGATAAGTCTTATCGTTTTGGCCTAAAATAAGTATGATTTGCACAGACGTATGCCAGATAATGTTTATACTATTTGAGTTTGTTTGCATTGAACTGAGTTAAATTGAATTGTGCTCAAAAGTAATGGCAGTCTCTGCCGAGTCCAACTGAGTCATCATCGTCATCATCATCATCATCATCATCAGCTGTTGCATTATTAAATGAGCCTACTGCAGGGACCTTCATTTGAATTGCTCTTTCACAAAACATTTGCAAGAAATTGCAGTCTTTCAGACTGTAGTGCAATGCATTTCAACTCATTAAATGCAATTAGTGGTTCTCTTTCACTTGGCTCAGGACATAAAGCAATAAATGGGTCGGTCAAGCCAACAAACTAACTGAATTATTCATAACCAGCTCGAATAAAAAGGCCTTAAAGAAACCATTTCGCAACTGTGTGTATTTATATATATATATATATACATATCTATAGCATATATATATTCAGGTATAGCATATAAATGTATGGTGTATTGTAGTCGGCTGTAGCTCTTAGGGCGCAATTAATTTGCTGGCAATAATGAAATCTAGGACAAAATGTTCGCTAAAGAAAATCGTTGACAGTTGGCATACAAGTCTCTGTTCTTGCTTTATGCATTTATAACGAGCTTATGGCAGTGACTGACTAAAAGCTACCCTGTAAACCATTTCTAGCATAGGAAAAAGGCTAAAAAGTGTGGGAAATATATCGGATTACCAAAATAGTTATCAATTATTTGAAAAATCTTTAAAAACTCATTATTAAATATTAAATAAAATATTTACAAATTTATAATCACACAGACAATGCCTTCAACAGTTTCTAGAAAAAAACTCCCACTCCTTTGCCTTAAGCTGCTTGGCATTACAGGGTATAAGGACTACACACCTTTGCTTTTCGCTTTGCCGTTGCAGATTGAAAATGAAATCATTTGTCAGCTACAGAATACTGAATACACGTATGCACAGTGTTGTTTTTATTCCAAGCATTTTGGCCTAGAATTGCTCGAAGCCTTCTCCAACAAGTTGGCCATGTACAGCACTCGTTGGGTAACTCTGTATGCATGTCTCTCGGTCCGTCTGTCTGTCTGTCTATCGTCTAACTGTCTGCATGCAGAATGTACTATCTGCATATCAATTGTTGGCATTCACACTTCTGTGGACTGTTTGCTTTTTTGGGGCATGTTTTAATCAAACTAAAATGAATGACAAACTAAGCGACTTTTCATACATCTTTATCTAGAGAACAATTGTGAGACAGCAGTTGTGTGCAAGAGTGTGTCCCTGTGTGTGTGTGTGTGTTTGCGTTACGGCCAAGTGACGTGCCAACTGGAAAATCCCGTAAATTGGAGTATCAGCTGCTGTAGACGAAGCTTGTTGAAATCAGAAAAATGTTTAGAAAATCTGGTTAGTTTCTACTAAAAGCTGTGACTAGAGACGGTTAAAGCTGACTTAAGCAGCCGCAAGTAAAGGGCTTAAATTGAAAATAAACTAAGCTTTAGATTTAGCTGAAATTTGTGGGTTTTTTAAGTGCTTAAAAAATTTTATTTAAATTAGATTTGTATTATGAATATAAATTTAAAAAATTCTAATTTTATTGCTGCGATAACTAAAGAATTTATTTATTGTGTTGTGGAAAAGCTCTTACATTTTAGCTGTAAGAAGTTTGGCTAATAAAAACTTTTGCTCTTTAGAAAACTTTGTTTGAAAATTGATGATGCTGTTGTTGATAATTGCAATTAATAAAAATATATATAGATATACCAATCTTTTATTAAAAGCAGCTGATCACTGTCGCACAGCAATTACAATATGCTTTTCTACTAATTCAAGCGAATTGTAAAATTCTTTTTTGCACATTTTCATTGTCATTGTCATTGCTCGATGGTTCGTTTAATGATGGCAATTTTCCATTTTGTATTTCGTTGATTAGGCTCGGGTTTACAGGCTGCCTTCCCCCTCTCTCTCCCCATCACTCGCTCATTGTCACTCTGTCTCTGTCTGCCTCTCCCTCGGTGCTGATGATGGCGTGCCACAAAGTTATCAATGCCGCTCGAATGAATCACTTTAAGTGCGCTAATTTCGCTGTCTATCCATTTTCATATCTGTGGGCCAAAAACTTTGTACCATTTGCATATTCTGCACTTGCCGCCGGACAATTTGTTTATTCAAATTGTTAAGATCTTTTCAGTTGTGTGTTTATTCGCTGTTTTTCTGTGTGTGTGTGTTGGTTTTCTACTTGTTGTGGTTTGACGCGATGCTCTTCATCAATCAAATGTTTGTTTTGTGGGTTAGGTGAAGGCAATGCCGATTTGATGGCACAAAACAATCGCGAATTCATTGTAATTTGTTTGAACAGCTGTCGGGCAAAAGTAAAATGCAAACAGTCGAGCAAAGAAAATGTTCAAGCGGGGGTGACAGTGCTGTGGGGTTGGCTCTGCTGAAGGGTCTTTCTTTGTTTGCAGACAGATTATTTGGATGTTGCTATCGACTTTAAAGAGTCGCCCGCTGTCCACCGCCCGCTGCCTGCCGCCCACGCACAGACACGCAAATGTGCAATGACAGGCTAATGATAATTACGTAAGTGACTGAAGTGGTGACCAAGGCGGCTGAGGTGACTCGTGTCGCAATTACCGCGGCCAAATTATTTATATATGCGCTCATACTCTAAATGAAACTAGCTGCAAGTGACAGCTTGGAATTGGATTAATATTGAACACTTAATTCAGTTGCAGATTTTTATTTGAGCTGAATTTGTATGAAGCTTTAGAAGTTTAGCGCTAGTTTAAATCAGACACAGTTTTCAGGGGCTTTTAAAGCTATGGAAAACGTCGTTAACTTAAGGCTTATTATAGCTAAAGGAAATTTATTTACAAACTAAGTTTTAGTAGCTTCAAAAGCCATGTTTGTTAAGCCTTTTACTTTAAAAACAGTAATTAATTTGTATAGTTAATTTTGTTAATATTTTAATAGCTTTAAATAACTGTAATTTTTAGCTGCATTATTTTTCCCAGTCAGTCTGTCGTCTTAAAATGTTTAATTGGCCTTTTTAAATGGTGCCATAGGTAATTTGTGTTTGTTGGACTTAATCCGCATTTAACGCCTGATGCGCCACGTGATGTTGGCCTCATCAAAACGGGCACAAACACACACGGACACACACTAACTAATACCTCCACCCCTACCCCACACACACACAGCGGTAGGCTGAATTATAATTATAACTAAATTGAGTTACGTTGTCAGCGTTGCCACCACGGGGCGTATGAGTAATGACACGAAGCAGATACTACACGCACATGAATAACTGTTTTTGTTGGCATATGCAATGCACATTTATTACTATAATAATTATTATTATTATGCCAGAAATTTATTGCCAACTGTAATTGCATTTCACATTTGAATGCAATTTAGAAGTTAGCCAAACAACGACCAAAAACCTGCTCTGCATTTGCAATTATTTGGCTGTCAAAGCTTTGACATGACTTTTAAACTACTACCAAACTATTTTTTTTAATTTCTACCACATTTTCAACGACTTTGTGTATACAAATTTCGGCGGCAAGGAATTTGTTCATAGCTGAGACTTTGAGTGGATAAATTGTTGGCAAAGAGTTTATTAAATTTGATGTCGAACACATGTGTTAAATGTAATTAAAAGTTTGTCATTTTAGCTATTTTATGGCGGGTTAGCTAGTTTATTTTATTAAAATGTTGGACAATTTTAAGTCTTGAGTTCTGTCAAACTCGTGGCACTGTAAATTCAATTTTAAAGTTGATTTTAATAAAATTTGTTTAGCTTTTAATAATCTGTAGCATACTTTTTGGGGCATGCAATTTAGCTGCTTACTTAGTGAGGAATTTCATTGTGTTTCGTTGCTTGCGCTATTAATTTCGCATTTATTTCCAATTTAGCTGGCTACATTTAATGAAATGTGCTAAAAATACAACTGAAAGCCATTTAAAATTAGATTATAATCTCACAAATTTCTAGTCAGTTTAAATTTATTTAGAATATGTAGAATGTTGTGCTGCTAAAAGCAGCGAACAACTCTTACTTTTCGCTTACTTTCTAACTATTTACCCCCATTTTTTTTGTTGTGCACACGCTATTGACCAGCATTTAGGGGGCGGGGACATTTGCATGTCGTTCGTTCGTTTGTTTGCCAAATGCAAACAAAAAATGTCAATGCAGGAAATGGGAATGGAAATGGCAATTGTTTGGGGCACATTTGCGGACATGTAAACGGTAATTAATTGGAAATGTCGCACGTGAAAGAACAAATGTGATTGCCAACCAGTTATTAGTACGCAAGGCTCGTAAACTGGTTAGCCTTCAAACTGGCAAGTTGTCAATCAACTTCAGTGATTTTACCAGTTTTTTTTTAGACACGTGTAGAGATGCGCCAAGGGGCTAAACACTGATGGGCGTTTGAGCCAAAGTGGCGACAATTATGCAGCTGCTTAAGCGACTTCTTGGCTGTAATAGGTGTAAGCGTACTTCTTTGGAAATTGGATAGCCAGTAAGTAGTTGCATAAAGAAAGCGTTGTCGCTTTAATGCCAGTGAGCACAGGTGTGTGTGTGTGCTGTACTGCCGCGCAACGTTGCGTATGAGCAACTTTTGAATAATTAACTCACTTCAATGGCACTCGCGACGCTTTTGTTTTACTCTCATTCTCATTTCCTCTCTATCTCTCCCTCTCTCTCTCTCTCTCTCTCTCTGTCTCTTTCTAGCTGTCTCTATCATTGTGGTAGTTGGCGTCTCGTCGCGCTGTCTCTGCCTGCCACTTGATGTGGAACGTTATAAAGTAAGAGTGCGCTGCAAGAACATTTGATATGCATAAATTAAAATGCAACCACAGCACAACCACACAAACACACACACACACCGACTCTGTACTTTCTCTTGTGCCATTTTGCAATGTTCTTAATGGAGGCTGCTCATGTGTGTGTCTCGGTGTGTGTTCGTTGTGTGCCCTGGAATATTATAAAATATTCGCTGACTTCATAGCATCCATATATTATTGCATTTTTGGCCTCTGACACTTTATCAATAACTTTGGCAACAAAGTTACATTTTCATTAACACACACACAGACTACCACACACACACACACAGCGACTTTTCACACACACACATGACTCACAATATAGACAATAATTTAAGCTCTCTGCAGCTCAATTTGGTAACTTTACAGCTTCAACTTTGATTCCGCTACAAGGTCGACTTATGGCCGTAAGCGATTTTCAAAAGTTGCCATTTTAATTATTGCTGCATTAAGCTGAAAATCAGTTGGCCAAAGAGCTTAATAAAATAAGTTATAATAAGTACATAGAAAAACAGTGTTAAACATATAGCTATAAACTTTTCTAGTAATTTTCTTGGCTTTTTAAAGCTAAGAGTTAATCAGCAGATCAGTTGACAGAGCTCTAAAATATTTAAATACAATAAAAACTGTGCACAACAATTCGTTAACTTGTTTTCTATAACAAATTCACTGCATGCAACAGCTGCTGGTCAAAAAATGATTGCAGTAAATTCGCTTAAGCTGCAAGTTTGATGGGGGGGACCCTCTGACATGCTGACCCCCGCATACCCTGCAAATTGTGGCACTGCTAAAAGGGCTGCCCGCTGCGACATTGAACGACATTGGCGCATTGCTGACCCATTGACATTGGTAGTGTGATTTTTGCACTTGTTTTTAGTGAGACAACTTGCACTTTATATACACAAATATATATATACAGTAAGACAGAGAGAGGGGGAGAGGGAGAGGCATGAAAACATATGGATAAGTACTTAGCTTAGCTATTATATGAAAAACTGTAATCGATATTATTGATTTGCCTGCTGTGTTGACCTTACATATAAGTTATTGGCAATCGCCTTATATTTGTGCCCAGTTTTGTCATTACAACTGATTGGCCAATCGGATTTCGCAATCGCCATGTAAATATTTGCAATTACTTAGACAGCAAGCAAAGCCAGTACAACTGTGTGTGTGTGTGTGTGTGTGTGTGTGTGTGTGTGTGTTTGTGGGTCTTTGTGTGAGTGATTATGTGGGTATGTGGCTCGTAATCGTATATTCAAGTGAATATCACTTTGATGGGAGTCATTAAACTGCTTCGCCTTGCTGCTCATCAAAAGGAATGAAACAAAAACACACACAAACACACATACAAATCTGTGCTAAATTTTGTAATATCCGCATAGTCTACGTCTCTCTCTGGGGCTCAAAGTGTTTTGCGGCAAAGTTAGTTGGCGTGAATAATTTCCACTAAATACAATAAAACCATTTAGCTGCAGGCATTAAAAATTTGCATAGAAATGAAAGCATCGCAACCGGAACTGTGCCACAAAATAATAATAAAAAAAAAAAAAAAAAAAACAGTTGATGAGCTTCTGCTCATTTTTTTTCATTTTATTTTTGGCTTTTCTCTCTGTGTACTTTGGGTAGGGTGTTGCCCGCCCGCGGATGTAAATAATAAAAAGCACATTAAACAGCATTTTCTTTCATTTCGAAACGAAAACGAAACAATTCCCAGTTCCACTTCAGACTAGGCCACAAATAAACACACACACAAACAGACACACCACACACATACAGTAAGCCGAAAAGTATGCTTTAGTTTTGTTTACTGCAGCAATGACGTCGACGCTGCAGCGACGCGACGCTTTGACACTTGGGCAGCTGCACTACTTAGAGGGCTGCGACCACACGGTCCACTTAGAGAAATGCACTTTGCACTCAAATGGACCTTAGCTTTTCTCATGCCGTTTATATAGATTTAAAAAAAAAAAACTTTTTAAAAGCACAAAATGCTCGAGTAGACAATTATAAATAACAACTTGGAAGATTATAGTAATACAGCAGAGGAAGAGTTATTACCAAGGGGATTTCAAAGTAGTTGCTAAGTAAAATGAGTGCCATAAATTTGCTTTTATGCCTTGATATGTGACAGGGTACGAATATTTTATTTAATTTATATGTTAGGAAGTTTTCAGAGACTTCAAAGCAAACGTTTCCTTGGTTACTTATTAGTACGTAAGCAAAGTATTTAATAAAAAAATAACTCTACACAAATTTAAAGCTTAACTAAAAGTTGCTAAGCTTAAAAAATTAATAAAAAAATGTTTTTCGAAAGCGAAACAAGCTGCAAACATTGCTGTTTACCCCTGTGGAATTGTACATTTGTGTCATTTAGTTATTTATAAAGTTGAAATTGTAAATTCACGCCAATTGCAGAGACATGAGAAAATGAAAAGCGGCACATGCACAAGAGCATTAAATGTTCGTTATTGCTCAATTACTTGAGTTTTGTTTTGTTTTTCTGTTTTGCTCATGTTTTGTTTTGCTTGTTTCATGTTTGTTTCGTCGTGTTTTTGCGGCCGGAACGTAACAATTCTCAGTGCCTCCCTCTACTGTCCCTATTTCCCTTGCTGCCTGCCTTTACCCCTCTGGAAAAGTGGCAAATTGTGGCAGCTGCTACTTGGGGGCCACTTGCAACATGGCCTGCCACTTTTTTTTATGCCTCTTTCATTTTCATGTCCAATTTCGCATTTGGCGCACGCTGAGCCTAAAAGACTGCACTTGAAAATTTAATAGGCGCTGCAGTAGTTTTGGCCAGGTCCCAAGTCCCTGTTAGCCAGTCAGCGAGTTCCGCTGCTCGCTTCTCAGTCTCCTTGGCTCCTGCTGTGCTGTTTTGTGGCTTTTATGATGACCAATTTTATGATGACTTCGGTGTGCCCTGTCTGGTAACCACTGTCGCTTCATATGCTGTGCCTCGACCTCTACACCAAATGAAATGTGAAATGTAATCCGTTGGCTCTGCCATATGCCATGTGCCATGTGCCATGTTTATTTGCCAACCAGTTGGGCCAATGTGCCAATTGAGTTTAATTTGTTGAATGCCTTTTGACAGATTTCAAAATTAACTGGTCGCACACTTGACTGCACCGCCCAAAACCAAATGATACGTAGAGAGCTTCATTCCACTGCTTGTGTCTCTCTCTCTCTCTCTGTCTCCCTCTGCATTACGACAATAATCACACACAACGGAAACTCTGTTCGTCTGCTCGCATGTGATTGAAGGCATTTCCGTAACACAATGACATTAGCTCAAACTGTCACTTCTGAATTTGGCAGCTTGAGAGCAAATAACTAACGAGTGGGTTATACCAACAAAATGTTCTACAACTACATGGAGTTGTTAGCTTTTCTGTACAGCTGTCATCTAAGTTTGGTAAGTAGTTTACTTAGAAAAATAGCTGGCAAGTTTAGCTGTGCTTTCAGCTTGTTTTGAGGTGGTAAGGAGGTACTTTAAATTCAAAAAGCTATTTAAAATAGCTCTAAAATTATATTATATTAAATATTTAGTCTATTATAGCTTTCTCTGTAGCCAAAGTGCTTTAGTTCGTGTATAGATGATCCTCTTTTATTTCTAGCAAAAGTTTTAGTTAATTTCAGTGCATATTTTCTGGCTTCCTCTTCCTTTCTTCCAACACGATTAATCTTTAGATTTGTCGCTCTTTAAGCCAGTCTCATTGTTAGTTTTATACTTGGCCAATTTGATTTGTTTGCTCGTGCAGATGAGAGGATTTTATTGCACGAATTCATTTGTGAAATTTGATTATGCACACACTTAAATATATTTATGCTCGCATGTCGAAGGTTCTCAGTTACAAAATCTCCTACTTGTGTGTCTCTGTGTAAACTTTGTGCCTTGTGGCATTATCAATTTTTAAACAGCCCGGTTAGTTTGGTAATCATTGATTTGCCACAAAACTTTGGGGCGAAAACTTGGCTTAATCCGATTAAAGTCAACAGTCTGCTGGTTATTTCTATTAAACTGCTTTTGGCATGCAAAACAGCTGCTGAATAAGGCTTAACTGCCTGGCAGAGTCTTAAGCTCTTTCTCAAGGCAAAGTACTTAATGCATTTTTATGCCAGGAAAGGCAAACACTATCGATAACACTTCCTGCCTTCCCCTGCTTGGGCAAAAGGTCCTTTTCGAATGCAACTTTTGCATGCTATTAGCATTTCCAACCGAGTTTTTAATCCGGATCCTTAAGGGATTTTTTTTTCTTTTGCTTAAAACGAAATTAACATTTTACGACTAGTCTCGTTTACGACAATTTAAACTGCTTGAATTTCAAATTCATTATAAAATTACTATCAACAATTAATGTTGGATTTATTGCGGTTTCCCGACGGCCTTCACTTGTTTTAATTATGCACTTAACATTTCTGCGTTTTATGCTTTGAGTTTCTTGGTGTTTACAGGGTATGTGACTCGACATTTTTGTGCTCTTAGTTAATCGTCTTTTTGTACATTTTAACTGCCAATATTTCGCTTTCTTTCGTTTTTCTTTCTCTGTGTGTGACTAAGCAATAAATCTTGCTCAATATATTGGCTCCATATATTTTCGTCACTCATGTTGAATTCGACAATTGATTTTCTGTGTTCACTGCAATTGCATTTATTAGGCAATTTATTGGACAACTGACTATTATTCTCGCTGTCAGCCTTTAAATATTTATGTTTACCATTTAAACAAACGTTTCTATGTGTGCGATATTTAACACATACTGCAAATAAATATAGCAAAATTTTCCACATATTTTAGCAGCGGAAAACATGTTCCCTTCTCATTTTTTTTTTATGGTTTTCAACTGCTGACTTTGTGATAACAAACAGACATCAAATAAAAAATATTTTTATGGTCTCGCCTTTTGTTTTTATTGTTTTGATAAAAAGAGTTTTCATGTGTTACAAATTTACGCGCATGGGTCTAAGATAAAAGTGGTAAGAGCGGCAAATGATAAATTTTTTTGAGTTTTCTACAGTTGTTCCCAATTTTTCAATCATTTGGAATTGTGTATATTATTCTCTAATTAGATTTCAATTAGTGTTTAAGGACAACATGCAAATGAGCACTGCAGGTGTATATTGCCGTGTTTGATTAGGGTCAAAACATTGCACAATTTGAGCCCAAAACAGTTCGCTGTGGTTACAAAACATTACCATAATCCGCTGACTTATGTTAGTTTGCTCAATTTGCATAAGCTTCTCACGCTTCTCTCTCAACTACATGCAACAAAATGACCTATAAAATCCAGTGACCGCACTGCAGTGTGTGTGTATGTGTGTGTGTTTTTAGTACATTTTCGTATGGGGCTCTTAAAATCTGACTAAATGAAATGGGTCAAAAAGTTGTCCTTCAAAAGGGAGCGTAAAGTACGTGCTGGAGTTAGGGCATTAAAGCGAGTGAATTTGGTAGCTGAAATCTAAGGGAAATAAAACAGTTGGCGTAGGTTTTAGTAGATACCCTTGAGAAGTAGAAATTATTTTAGATTTGGTAGAGCTGGTGTACTTAAAATGTTATTAATTTTTGAGTGTGTTGTGGATGTAAGTTTCTAAGCCAAGCAAGCTCCTGAAAGTATGCAATAGTTTCTGTAAAGCCAGGCGGCGGCTTCAAACTTCACTGGAAACTTAAAAAAAACTGTTTAACTCTTCAAATAAAAGCAGTTTTTTCTATGTAGTTACTACAGGGTATCTCTGCGTGTCTAATGCCATATTTAAACTTATTTAATTTATCTGATATTGGCCAAAGGCGTATGCAAAACAAAGTCAAGTGCAGATATGCGCGTCTAGCGATATCCGACAATGAATTTAAATGAGTGTTGCAGTTGCAGTTGCAAGTAAGAACTAGCCACAGTTTGCAATATAGCAGCGTTAACTAAAAATAACAAATGCAGTTGAGCAGCAACTGGCAGCAGGCAGCAAGTAGCGGTAAAAACAAGAAAGCCGCATTTTCAATGACTTACTAAATATGTAAATTAATGAAAGCAAAGCCAAAAATACGATGGAGAGGTGCCACAATGATGGCATGAGGGGAGGGGAGTGCGGGCAGCAAGAGTCAGTTAGACAGACAGAAAGAGACCGCAGGGGTTGTGAGAATTTCCTTTGAACTATTTTCGTATGCATATTGAGTGCAGTTTGTTGCTTTTTGTGCAATTCAGCCACTAACAAATGGCATTGCCAAACACGCTGCCCCTCAGCACTACCTGCCACCCGTTGCTTTTGTGCCAGTTGTTGTTGTTGCTGTTGTTGCCATTATCGTTAGGTGGAACAAGTGCAGCTAACAATGCACTCGAGCCTTGCCGCTGACACTTGACACAGCCGCAACAATAACGGCAGCCGCAACTAATAACTAACGGGCGTTGTTCCTGAAAATAGTATAACAAACACTCGAATCATATAGTTAACGAGTGAGTGTGTGTGTGTGTGTGTGTTGTAGCGACAGCAGCAATAACTGTGACCACGTTGCGTATACGTCATGTGGCGTTGTAGCGCAAAGTGAACTTTTTAATTTCCTGTGCAAATTTATTTTAATTGCAACCAACTAACATTCAAACACAAACACCCGCTGTACACACACAACACACTCTCACACACACACACTAGACACTCAAACACACACTCGCTCTTACATTGATTTAATTTCAGTGTCTTTTTTAATTAATTGTTAATGCATTTTGATGTAAATTAAATGAATCGCAGCTCATTAAAATTGCAGATTACTGCGACATGCAGCAGAAATGAGCAAAGCTTTTAATTATGCAGTGCTAAGTGCATACCCTAGCAAATAAAATTAACTAAAAACTGTTTGTAGTATAAATTAAGCTAGTACTGAAGGCTACTATTTTTACAGGGTATCTCTGCGTTAAGTTTATACTATTTACTTGCCTTTTTACTTGTTGCTTTATTTTGTTTGTCTGTGCATTTAATATTTTGTCTTTACGCTCGTTTTAGCTAATTCGCATCAAGTTTTCAAGCGTAATATTATTAGAAATTTATTTGGCATTGTTAATTAGTTGCTAAACAAGCGAAAAAAAATTAAATAAAATTTAAAACCATTTAAAATGTGTGCTAGATTTATTAGAATTTAATAAATGAGGCAGTTGAAAGCTTAAAGTTGGTTTATTTAAAGGGTATTTTAGTTTATAGTTCACTAACCAGCAACTCCAATTTTCTACGCCAATTATTAAAGCTCACATTTGGCTCTTTATATGTATTTTTTTTCAATAAACTTCCACCCACTTTCACTACCAACTAAACTAAACTAAACTATTAAATCGCATTTAATATTCTTCTGATTTTGTGGCTATTGCGTGCAATCTTTTTGGTACAATCTTTTTAGCAGCTTCCCACGATTGTTTTATGACTGGTTGTGTTTTTGTTAATAAAAGCGTTGAAATGCGTTCATTATTTGTTTTATCTGATTGTCATTTATTTGTGTTATATAGCAATGTACTATAATAATGAAGACAGTGCTATCGGTGCCATCGCACGTCAATAATACATATATCATATATCGTATTAAGCCCCGAAAGTCGTAAAAAAAAAGAATATCGTGCCTGGCTAACAATACGCATAAATCATTTAACACTCGCCTTCTAATCGAATTGAATGAATACACACACACACACGCGCACAACAAAAACACCCACGCCAATTAAGTGGGTGAAAAAAAAAGACTGAATTTAATTTAGTTTTTATTTCGCTGTTTGTTTAACTAATTAACTAATAAGCAGAGAGCGAGAAATAAATATGTAAACAAACTATGTATTTTTAATTACATTTGTTCAACTCTGATTGCCACTGTTGGAGGCTTTTTTGACCAAGAGAATTGGCCAGAATTAGGAGAAAATGGTTGAAAAACTTAAATTTCACTCCGTGTTAACAGTCGATCGATTGTGCCTATAAGCAGCAGTATATAGTTGTGTGTGTGTGTGATGTGTGTGTGTGTGTGGCTCGACACTGATTTGGCTTAAGCGATAAAGGGGTAAGGTCTTTTGTGTGACGGGACCTGGCCAAGCATAACAGTTTAAATGCGAACAGGGTCTATTAAAAAGCAAAATGGAGTACATGCCAGTACACACAACACAACTACACACACACACACACACACACTCACACGCACACTAGCACACAAAAGCCAACATGCAATTTATGAACAGCTTTTTGCTAGCGGGGCCAAAATGCTCGTTTGAAGCTAACAAAATGTTCCAGGCCCAAACCGAAGCCAAGCTGCCACATTCAGTGCTGATAAACGCTAAAAGAAAATTCACAGCAAAAAACAAAAGACCCCAAAAAAATAGAAAAGAAAATAAAAACATAAAAAAATCAAGAGAAACAGGAGCAAAAAAAGTGGGAGTACTCGAAGAGCTTTCGCAAGTCGAAGGTTGAAACAAAAGAAAACGCATAGTTCAGGTGAGAGTAATCAGGTAAAGTCAACTGCTGCTTAGCTAAGGAGATTTCACTGTTTGCGTGTGTGTGTGTGAGAGCTTGTGTGTGTGTGAAGATGGCCAGCAAATTGCAAAGACTTCTCAAGGGAGCCAGCGAAGTTGTGGCAACAATGGTAGTTCTGCTACCCTGTACAATTGGGAGTAAAGGGTGTGTTTGCTTGGAGTGCTAGTGCTTTCCTTGATTGCCTGCGAGACCTATACCTTACACCCTATACAAATTACAGGGTCAGCTAAGAGTCTAGCACACCCTCGCAGCTGTCAAACACAACAACGCTTGTTGCTCGCTTGTTTGCTATGGATTAAATTTTATAAAAATTGAAAGTAGTCGAGGGAAGGGAGCAGCAGGGCTAGGTGTTTAAAGATGTACAAGTCGGTTGGTACACAGCGGGTAGTAGTACAGTGTACAGTGAGTGCACGAAGTGTATGTACGGCCAGTGCGCACAATGAAACTTTTACATTGCATTCGTGCGCCATAAGCCGTGAAAGTTTTATGCAAATGTTTTATGCTAAAATATGTGCCAGGTTGCCACTCGGACAGCATAGAACAGAGTATGGTAGTGATGGCATTTTAGCTGTTTTTAGCTGTAAAACAGTTAGAGAGTTTTGGCTTTCTATTAAAACTCCGCTTCGCCTGTTTTACAGCTGGTGTATGTAAGTTAACAGCTAAATTCGTGGGCTAAAATAAAACCACAGTTAGATACAACAATTTCATTTATTTAGCGCTTAAACTCCATTTTTTATTGATCTAGCTTTATTTTGCCTGCTGATTTCTGGCTGCACTGCACAAAGGGACGACACTTGCCACATGCTGAATACTTTACATGCTACATGCCAGCCGGTAACTCACTTGCTCACCGCCTCTCCACCTCCTACTCCCTCACTCCACCACGTCGAGGTCAGCGGCTAACGGTATTTGCTGATATATATTGGCGCATAAGGCGTCGAGTGCAATTTGCAGTGTAACATTTATTAGAGTTGCAACCACATACAGCAGTAACCCTACCGCTGCCACTGCCTACCCCGCCTACCGCCCTGCTCAATCAACTACGTAATACCTTTAGAACCCGCCCATAAAAACCAGCGAAAGTTATTTTGTGCAATTTTTCGTTCGTTGGTTCAGCAAAAACTCACAAAAAAAAAAAATACAAATAAAAAAAAATAATTCAGCACTTTCAGATTTTATGGTCACAGGCACAACAAAAGTGGCGTGTATGTGTGTGTGTGTGTTTGTGTGTGTGGTGTGTTATGTTAAAGCTTTTTCGTGTGTTCTTTTGCTACTGCTTCATTTAGAGAGTTTTACTATTTTCCGCTAAAAATGTAATTACTAAAGTGTTGCACATTTTGGCGAAAAAGTCCCTTCAACTTTTTTCAATTCCATCACGAAATGGAAAGCGCTGACATTTCCCACACACAGCTGAGTCATAATTCCAAGCACAAAAAATAATAAAGGTTAATTAAAAACAACATTAGTGAATTTTTGCCCTTTGCTGCTCTGTTGGAAGTAATAAATGCAAGATAAAATAGGAAACGAATATGAAAATTGAAGGTAGGGAAGTTTGGTAGGAAAGTTTGGTAGCTCAAAACTATTTAGATACATTTCTTACACTTTTGTTTAACTATTTTCTTTAATAATACAATTTCCTACTCTACAGCTCTGTCACAAAAACTTAAATCGTTTAACGTAATGATCTCCGATTTGACTGCTAGATTAATACTCAAATTTCCTTTAATTTATGTCATTATAACTCTGCCATAATTTGCTACTCTTGTCGCACGTCTTAGGCCATCGAAGTAAGTTCATATTTATGGCTAAATAAATGGGCAGCAAAGCAGAAGCAGCGAAAGTGTTGGCCTTGATACAATTGGGTCTATGGGGAGTCAGATTTTTGTGGGCGTTAACGGGGCAGTCGAAGTACACGTAATACTGTAGAGGGCCCAAAGGGGTTTTTCCCCTAATGGAGCAACGCAATCAAATGCCATGTGTCAACTGCTATTGAGTGTTACGCGATGTGTGTGTGTGTCAACAGGGCACTGCAACCCGTTCCTAGCCCCTGAGCAAAACTCTACGCTCGAATAATTTGTCGTGTACTTTATTTTTTTCTTCGCTCGGCATTTTTTTCTTTTTTGGGGCTCGTAAAGTCAACAAGGAGCAGAGCACAAAAAATAAATGTGGAACAGCGTCATTTCATGCTACAGGCCAATAAAAAGGTCTACTCTGTTAGCTGGGACGACCCAATTCCAGACGTGCCTTATCGTCGGGGTCTAGCGCTGAAATACCTATGGAAATACCCGACCCACACCACACCACACACACATGAGTCTATTTGTGTGTGTGTGAGGGAACATCATAATTATGCGCACTAATTTAATAATAATATTGCCAAAGCAAAGGTTATTTGTATAGTTTCGTTGTAGCTTCGTGGGTGGAATGGGGGGTGTGCTGATCAGGGTTCGGGTGGCGGCATATTAATTGCACGTTTACCCATTTCGGCATCTTGCCCATTTTCGCCTTGCTGCCAGGATAGTCAAGGATTTTTGCTTTCAGTGAGCGATTTCCGGCACGCATATTTAATCAATTATACAAATTGCCAGCACGTAAATTGTAGTTCACGTAAATTTGTAGATATTTATCGGCAGCTTAAAGAGTTTTTTTTGGGGCAGGTGTTTGGTTTGGAAAATGTGCGCAACTTTTAGCTGTTTTTCAGCTGGCGGCAATCTGATTAAATACTGCATAAATTGTGTGTGCGCGCTTATCAAGACGAACGTATCACAAATGTGCGCAAATTTTTACAAACATGCCAAACACACACACACGCATACACACACACACACACACACACGCACACCCTCCACACACACACTCACAAATTTTTTGCACGTAAATTAAAAATAAAAGCAGGCGCGCATAATTTTCAATTTTCATACAACGTTAAAAGCGCTGAAAAATGTTATTGAAAAACGAAACTTAACGATGCCACGCCCCTCAGAAAAAAAGGACAGCAGCTGCGGGGGGCAAAAGTGTGGAAGAAAGTGTAGAAATAAAGGCAGAGTTCAGTGGCAGACAGCAAAAAATGTGGCAGGCTGAAAGTCTGCCCGTTACACTTGGCCCAAAAGAGTATGACTTTAAAGTAGAAGGTCTAAAATATTTGTACATATTTTGTAAATACAAGAAATGCGTATTTTAAAGTATAATTATACTGAATACATTTAAATATATACTAAATAATGAATAAAGCCTTTAAAAATCTATCAAATAAAAAGAAAACTTTTAGTTTTATTTAAAAAATATTTAAAATTAATTTTAAAAACTGTACAGACTTTTTGCGCAGTGTATATGTACAACTCTACGTATGGAGTCTCCACAACTTACGGTACAACAACAATGCCGCAGCAAGAACCACTGGAAAAAAGGGTTTGGCCGCAAAAGCCGCAGGTCACGAGCGGTGAGCGGGGCGGGGCGGCAGAGGAGACGAAGTGGGTGTGGTGAGGGAACGAGATTCCTGCAAGAAAGCTGCTTCAAAAGTTTTAACGTTTTGAAAATAGCTTTGAAGTTGCGGAGCAACTTGAACTAAACTAATAACTTGAGACAAATTAACTTATAGACAGACACACACACACACACACACACACACACACACTCGCACACATTAGCAAAGCCTGTGTGTGTGTTTGGGTTGGCATGCAAATTGCTAAAATACCAAAGTGTTATTTGCTTGAGTGCCAACAGTGTTGTCGTGACGTCATTGTCATTGGATTTATTACGCATACGCCGCATGTGCACCAACAATTTAGTTGGCCTCATTTACAACAACTTTTTTTTTTCTCTCTTGTAGTTTTTTTTTTTTTGCTCTGCTGTCAACAGAAAACTTTACATAGAGACTCTGGCATTCAATTTGGCGTTCTGTTTGTTGCGTTGAATGTCATAAAAATGTGTTTGAGGCAAGGTAACAATAACAAATAAACACACGCCCGCCTCCCAGTCAAACTGTCTGCGTATGTGTATGTGTGTGTGTGTGTTAGTGTGTTTATAGAGAGCGGCTTCACACATGCAAATGCCAAGAAATAGCATAAAAGCCAAGCAAAAGTGTGTTAACTGTTTCAACTAAAAGATACCAGCACTGGAAGCCAACTAAATTAATAAATCAGTTAGAAATTTAATTGAAATAGTTGTATATATGCGGTAAGCGCATAAACATTTAATTTAAATGCATACCAATTGCAATTTTCTTAAATGAAAATATATAAAATAATTGCAATTGCATACAAGTCGAAATGTTTATAATTAAACGCAGCAATTTTGATAGATAAATTACGGAATTTTGTCAAGTTTAAAAGGCGAACATTAGTGCGTATAAGTAAACTAATTTTCTAGACATTTTCTTAACAAATGAGGCAAATAAATTTTGACTGAAATGCACATGAAAAATAAATTTATTTAGACATTAATTAAAGCAAACTATTTAAAGTATTTGTTAAGCAAATAATTAGAGGTATGTGCATAAATTTGTTTAATTGAGAAATAACTAATAAATACAAAGAAAATCAAAGTATTTGTAGGAAGTTTCATTCTACACCCTTGACACTCCGCTCGCCTTTAATAACTCATGCTAATGTCCAAATTAATCACTGTATTTTAAGCATACTCCTTTGTACTTATAAAAAATACAATTTAAGTTATGCCAAACCGCTTAGAAACTGTGCATGCCCAGCAGTTTGAAAGGCAGCGGGTATAACTGAACGAGAGTATAAAAAAAAAAACGTAAACAAATATAAAGTGTTATGTCTGGGCGTGTGTGTGTGGGTGTGTGTGTGTACTGTGCTTTTCAGTGCTATTCATTTACAAAAAGCTGGCAAAAAACGAAGGGAAAGGCAAAAGTTGTGGCAATAAGCTGTGGCAACAGACGTTGTGTAGGCGTAGGGATAAGTAAGCCAAGGAGGCGATATCAACTGAAACTGTAGGTAAAAACCAGAGAGAGACACCAGGAACAAGTAGAAGAAGCAGATGAAGCAGCAGACGAAGAGCGATGTGAAATGCTGTCAACGTCAGGATGGGGACAATGCTGGCAGCGATTTTACATATTTTTTTAAAGTCTAAGGTTCTTATTTACACATTGTGCCATATGTGGCACTGCCTGAATAACATATGTGTGTGTGTGTGTGTGTGTGTGTGTGTGTGTGTGTGTGTGTGTGTGCCCAGACATCACTCTCGCTGGGTGTGTTAGGGAGCTGCGTGTGTGCGTTATTGTGTCACTGCCTCAACAAATTTGCAAAAATTTTCAAGTTTCTACGTTTAATACTTTTGCCTCTGACGCCATTTTGTACACTTGACTGCGTGGCACACATCCTGGCTCACAACACCAACAATTAAAATGTTCTCTTCCTCACTAAACACTCCAACACCCCCCTTCCCCCTCTTGCCAACTGTTGGCCACAATAAGAGCCAACGGCTTAGCACCGTTCTCAACTCGGCAACTTGCTTAAGCGTCTTACACAAAAATATGAGTGCAAAAAAAAGCAAGAGAAATGAAAGTAATCATAAAAACCGGCTCACATGTGCATGTCACACACACCCACACACACACACAGGCACAGTCACACCTCCCTTAACACACACTCAGTCACAAAAGGGCGACAAGTCTATTTGTCCTGTGCAATTTTGCTGCTCTCCATTCCACAGCTTAGTTATATACTTGCCTATGAGTTTATTTTTGTATAATTGACAGCAGCTCTGCTAAATGCTGTAACTTCTACTTTGCATACCCTGTAGTTTTTATGGGTACACCAAAGGGGTATGAAAGGCTTGAAGAAGCACGGGAAATTTTACTTAGTTGTAGTTTTAATAGAATGGGTACAGTAAAACTACAAAGTTAACTAAAGCATTTAAATACTTGTAAATTTCAGTTAATGTCTAGCTCGTTAGACCCTGTACTGTACTTTAAATCTATTTTTAAGCAGTAGTAGTCACTTTTATAAAGAATTTAACTACATAAAGTTATTTTTTCCAAGCAATTTATGCCAAACTGTGTACTTATATTACACATACGCTTAGTTAACCAAAAACCTTATTTTTAATTTATATTTCAGTGAAATTGAGTGCTCTCAATAATCACAAACTAAGCACTTTACTATAAATATACTTTCTATAGAAGATTTGCCTGATTACCAACACATTTAGACCACCAAATCAAGCATACGCCTAGTTAAACAAGCCCATTACTTACTACCAATGTAAACAGCTGTAATAAATGTAGCCCCTTAAATCTTAAAACGTTTTCAAACGCGTCTACTAAGTATCTCTTAGTCATGCACTCGCTAATATTTTATATCCACTTGTTCAACTTGAGTTGCGGCATATTTCACTTTAAAAAGAACGAAACCCAGAAAACATTTCAGGTTTCAGTTTGCGGCCGCCCTCTGTTAAATGGCGCGTAAAATTTCACACTCAATTTGTATGTGTGTGTGTTGGAAATTTGCTTAATTTTTTTGTCTAAAGGGTCTGTTTTTTGGCTTTAGCTGTTTAATATGCTCTTGGCTTAATAATATGAAATTTATGTGCGTTTTATTTGTTGTGTGTGTGTGTGTTGCGTTGGGCAGAATTTTTAAATTTATGGCTCGACTCATTGATCTGTGGCCTTTGAAATTATTTATAAATTATTTAATATGCTTGCTGGCAATCGAGTTATTTAATAGCTAAATAAATTGCATTTAAATGAAACGAGATTTAGATAGAAAGATTTTAAAACAAATGCTAAATAATTCTTTAGACTGTCAGAGCATTCATAAAACTAAGTGCTAAGCGATACCCAGTAATTGTTAAGTCAAGTAAAAAAGGGTTTTAACTGTGGTGGAGTCTGCACTGAACACTTGAGTTTCTTTTGTGCAAGAACTTTAGTATTTAAATAGTTTTATTCAAAAAACTGTCGGAGCTACTTTCAGTTGTCTTTTCGGAAATTTAATTTGCTATTTTCCTTCACTTACAGGGCATTTCTTGGGTCAAACTTTGCTGCATTTTCTTTGTGTGTTTTCTGCTCTCTCAACTTGTTTATTTACGTAGTTCCAAAAAGAGTAGAATAATGAAAATGTAAGTACAAGTTTCATGCTCTCCATGACACAAAATGAAACTGTAACACAATTGAAATAGTCATAACAGTTGCATAACATTTAATTAATTTATTTTTCTAGCAGTCAAAGCTCAAATGGCAAATTTGTTATAATTAAGTTTTGATTTCATTTAAAACTATAAATATGAACATTTAATAGCTAATTGCTGTGGAGAAACAAGAGCTAAAGCTACTAGGGTTTGTTTTAAAATCAGTCAGCTTTAAGCCCAGTTTAAACAGGCTTTTGTCAAGCATATGGTCCACTCTCCTTCTGTTTCTTTCTTTAGGCCAGTGCTCAACTGGCTAACAATGTTGTCAGGCCAACAAATCTGCCTGCACCTCAATTCGTTACGTCATATCAACTGTCATTTGCGAGGCAAAGCGCGCTGTAAATCAGGGCTGGCAAATAAGCAGCATGTACCTATAACTGTACTTGTACCTGTAACTGTACCTTTAACCACCCAGAGCTTTGGATGCTGCTGCTGCTGCTGATAGCAATTTGTTGTGGGATTAGCCCATTGTTTGCACTCAGCTACTCAGTCGCTCGGCTTGTCTCCTACCTGTACCTCCACCTCCACCACCGTCTCCACCCCGCCCATCTCATTCTAAACTCAATTTAGCAGCTACGAGCTGAGCTGGCGCTGTTCAAGCTGCCAAATACAATTTTCGTACAACTTTTCTGGCCAGCAACGAACAAATGTTGTAATTGATTTACAAATGCAAATGTTTTGTGCCTCACACGTGTGTGTGTGCTTGTAAATTCTAGCCATACTCAGCCACGCCCTGGTGCTCCATCTACTTTAAAATGAGCTTTGAACCGCCTCCTGCCCTTGGAAAAACGTTTGTAATCCCTCAGTCATCTCCGGAGAATAGTTTGAAGCTATACAATTTCAGGCACGTACCGAATTTGTCGCTTATCTTTGAAGAACGCCTAACGCCCATCACCCTACACCGCCACGCCCCCTTCTACCACCAATTTTATCAGCTTTAAATTTGCTGTTGTTTTGAGTAAGTGGCAGTGGCAGCAACCCCAGTGGGGGGGCTGCTGTTGTAATTGCTGTTTATGCCCCTTTAAAGCAGTTAACAACTGAATCACATCACACGAATTTGCCTCTTTGCATGTTTGAAGTTTGGGCCTAAAGTTTGGCTAATTAAATGCTGAAATTGGTTAGACTGTTTTCAAGCTAGTTGTGATTGCCTTTTGCTCTCAATTTGGGCAGTCTTTTAACTTTTTAAAAGTAGAAGTAGCTTAATTAATTCATTAATTGCAGATTTAAAGTGGAAAGCGAGAAATTTTATTGGAATTTTTTGGGCTCTTTTAGCTTTGATTTGCATTGGCTGTGATTGATTTTTGTTCTCAGAAATGTCGACTTATTTATAGCAGTCTAAATCATTAAGGACTGTTAAAGCTTAGTTTGAGTTATGACTTAAACAGTAGGGTAGAAATTTATGAGAGACTTTTTTAAGGGAATATTTTTTCTTTCACTACTTGTTTATTTTTAAAATGAAATAAACTTTATTTTGTAGCGTAGTCAAACTACTATATAAATTTATAAACAGCTGCCTACGAAACTTTGACTCTAAGTAAAAACTATCAGTCTTTTTTGAAACTTATTGAGGACACTTTGTGAGCCGGAACCTTGCGGGAATTATGGTAGCATATCGCTTCGAAACTCCACGGGAGCATTTTCCCAACACCTCACACAGTTTTCACAGTAGTTTCAAGTGCCAACAGTAAATTGGTTTGTCAGCAGTCGCCGCTGATGGATATGAACCCCGGGAAACTTTGGAGGCGTGCCTGGGATTTAAGGGTATCTTCTTCGCGCGCTTCAGCCCTGGCACGTAGCACACTACATACATAAGTTTGAAGCTTTTGCTGCCTCCCTCGTCAATGTTTTCTCTATGTATTTGTACTTAGTCTCACGTTTTTAGCCAGTTTATCAGCTGGTGCTAACAAATTTTTGTTATTAGCAACAAAAACTTGTCTATTCTCGTGTCTTTTGTTTGAGTTGTCTGGCGTGTTTTTTTATATTTTCTAATTTGTTGGTGTTCGTATATTTTTTAGACAAATTTCTTGTGCTTTGGCAGCAACTTGCGAATTCTTGAGAATTTTTAATGATTTCAACTCAAAGTTTGCGCTCATTTCGATCAAGTATATGCTTATATATATATATATATAGTCTGTTGTAGTATTTTTAAGAGTTTGTATTTGTTGCTGTTTAAAACATATGCTTTTTTATCTGTTTGCCTGCAGTTGGCTTTAACGAGCCGCTAACAAGTGAAATATATTTAAATAAAATATAGAAATACAATTCTTATACTCACGGCTATAGATAAGTCGGCATGAGTATAAACATATACGTGTCTATATGTCTATTGCGTCGATTAGCTATATACACTAAGCAGCAAAAATAAGTTTTTTGTTTAGAGCATAACAAATTTCAATTAAATGGTTTATTTTTAAGTATTTATATTTATATTTTGTAATTATTTGTAGGGGTTAAATGTGACAAATTCATTTCACAGTCGTTTACTTTATAAACAAAAGAGTTGTAGAAACTTTTTCCCTATAAATACTAGCTATATTTAAATTTTATGACAGTTTCGCACTAATTGTGTGCTGCTCAGTGTTGATAAACGTCTGCAAATGTCTGGGAAATACAGCAATACGAACTTTACGAATTTGTATATCCAATATAAAAATCGGACGATTATTTCCGCCGCTAATGAGAAATATATTTTGAAAAAATTCTTTTTGTTGTTGTTGCTGGTTTCGAATATTTTGCAAGCAATTTTATTAAACAATTTGTTGCCATGTTTGCAATTAAATTAAAAGTAAAGCACAAGAAGAAGAAGAAGTAGAAAGGGGGAGTGGGGAGAGTGAGTGGATTTTTGGCGTGTTGAATTGTAAAATAAATTTGTACTTACTTTTGTTTAATATTATTAATTATGCGGCTTTCTGCTGAGCTCAGTACGAAATATCAGCAATAATTCTATATTTGTTATTTGTTGTGGTTTTTGTTTTATGATGATTGTTGCTGTTATTTGTTGTTGAATTTGTTTATTTGTTATTGTTGTTACTGTTGTTGTAGTTGCTTAGCGTCTTTTGCGCCGGTTCTGTTGTTGTTGTTGATCTTGTTAAGGCCAATTTAAGCCTTTTAATCAGCGCTCTTTTTATTTCACTCACTCACACACACGCAAACACGCACGCACTCATGCACACACGCACGCACACACACCAACTCGCGTTATGTTTGCATTTGTTTTTGTATTTATTGCTCAATTTCGTCTTCTTCTCCTTCTTCTTGTTGTTGTTGTTGTTGTTGTTATTGCTGTTTACTTTACGCGCGTTTTTTTTTAACGCATGCCGTTAAATATTGAGCTTTTGCGAATTATTTTATTATCACGACGGCGAAATAACTGTAAAAATGCACCAAACAACAGTAGGAACACCAAAAGCACCGTTAGCGTTTAACCGTTACCGTTGCCGTCACTGTTGCCGTTGCCGTTGCCGAACGTGTGAACAGAACAGCGTCGTCTGCGATACTTGTGCAAAATATTTTGCTACAAAAGATGCCGCCAATACTTGACGTTTGCGCTCAAACACAATCGCACTCAACGTGTGCGCTCGCCGTCGGTGTGAGTGCTTCTCTCTTGTTGC
Organism: Drosophila acutilabella; assembly: GCA_035046005.1. Lineage (NCBI taxonomy): Eukaryota > Metazoa > Arthropoda > Insecta > Diptera > Drosophilidae > Drosophila > Drosophila acutilabella. The sequence continues at coordinate 10,483,361 of JAWNOK010000024.1, read as the reverse complement.
TGTTGTTGTTGCTGTTCGTCTCTGTCGCTTGTCGGGCACATGCTTTGCCTACGTCATCAATATGATTCGTTGCGCACATGTTGCAGTTCGATGTGTTTCGCTTGCACTCAAACATGTTCGTTCAAACACAGAGACACTCAAACTTGCGCGCTCTCGCACTCACTAACTGTTGCCGTTTTCAAGCATGTGCCTGTGTCTATGTGTGAGTGCTTGTATGTGTGTGCGTGTGTTTGGCTTGGTTTCAGTTTTCGTGCATGGCATGCCAAAATTGCTTGAGTAGGTTGCTAGGTCACTGCCTCTCGTGTCGGCTGTAGGTGTGCGTGTGTGAATGTGTGTGTTTTGTAAATGCGCCGCTCCTTTTAACGCTACACACACACATATGTACGCTTGAGTGTAGTAAGGGGTTCGTCTATGTCTGTGCTGTGCTTAAGTTCATTAACGGCGACCGCGCAACAGTTCACGGCATGCGTTGCCTGCTGGCAGCGCTAACACATGTTTATTGTGGGTTTGTGTGGGTGTGTGTGCGTGTGTGTATTTGCACACACACAGCATGTTAGTTAGCTGTAAGAGATACTCAAATTTTTGGGACTGATTGCTTCGCAACGGAGGCAGCAACTGAATGAATGGATCTGAAACGGTTTTTCCATCTCTCACTGTTGTTGTTGTTGTTGATGTTGTTTTTGCCTTTTTTCCTGGGGTGCGGTAGCCCCATTCAAATCTGCGGCCATACAAGTTGATAGATATTATTTGCACGTGCTTGTCTACATTGTATTTGATGAGAAATGTTATAAATAAAACCGACTTTAGGGCGAAATGGGGTGAGATAAAGAGAGGGGGAGTAAAGAAAAGGGTTTTCGGTTTTATTTATCCTGCGAGTGATTTAGAAAGTAAATAAAGAAAAAGGTTACAACTTTGAACTTTTTATTGCACAATAAAATCAATGCGTAAAGTTCAAACTAATGCAATTCTATAATTGCGGGTCAAATGTGAATTTCTACGCACAATATGGCAACGCTGCTTTCGTCAATTTAACAAATTACGGTACTAGACAGCTGATTGTTCACTTTAAGTCGATTAAGTTTTGAAGTACGCGTGTTTAAGAAGCTTTTCAGCTAAGGGAAGTTCGGAAAGTTTAGGGATCTGTCGTTTAAACTGATGAAATGCTTTAAATGCGCTAATTATTTGCCTTTTTTAGCTGTTAACTAAAAACTCAAATCAAATACAAAATTTTTGGCATTTTCTGCTAATTTTGTGGTAAACCAAAAATGTAATTATCATTTTTCGTATTTGTCGATGAACAATTATTAATATGTGGGGCAGATGCTCGTAATTATTGTTAGCTGTGGTTAGTTAGAAGTGTGTGTGTGGGTGAGTGTGTGCCTGTTTGTTAGGTATTTTTATGGCTGTCTGTCTGCTTTGCCAGCGACCGTTTGGCGCTAATTAAGTGCATTTTCTAACTGCTCCACACACACACACGCACATTTGGCTGGCCAGAGTTGCCAACTCGCTTGGGGGACTCATTAAGAGTAAATCCCAAATTAATTGGGTATTAGACACAATGCATTACGCGTGTGTATGGGTGTGTATAGGTGGTGTGTGTGGTGTGTTATTGGCCTAGGCTCAGTCAGCTATAAAATGGGCGCAAATGGGCGTGCCAATAGCGGCTATAAAAGTAAGCAAATAATAAAAACCAAGCCAAAAAATTACTGTCAGTCGCTTATTGATTCTCGCAGGCGCTGTAAACACCCCACCTGCTCCCCCACCCCTGTCCCAACCCACTACAAATTCCCTACTCGGGGGCAAATGGATCGTAAAAATATTTGTATGCAGTAAAAACGGTAATAATTTATAAGCATATATATAAAAGTAGAGTATACCAACCCATCATACTAGTCAAATATACAATATCATATACTATATTTAAGAATATGCAGACTGAGCTTTATTTGTTATTGTTGTTTTTGGCTTCAATTATGCCGAAAAGTCAGCAAATTCGAGTTTTGACCAATTTTGTGTTTGTATTTCAAAAACTGCAGACAACAAAACAAACAAAGCAGCCAGAAGAAGCCAGTAGAAGCCTACACAGAGTATCCTAAGCCCACACCCACACACACACACCGACTTACACCCTACATAAATTGGCATTTTGCTCAGTGAAAGCGGAAAATGTTTTGTTTATTATAGCAGCAGCCCCTGTCTCTATTTGTCTAGGACACAAAAGCAGGTTTTCTACAGATTTCTGCACAACAATTTGTATGCTCTTATTAACTGTCAGTTGACTTAGATATAGGCCAAAATATGTACAACATAAAGCAAGCTTAAAGTTTGGCATTCTTTAGATAGAAAATTTATGTATTTAATCAATAATTGAGCTCAGGGGCTTGGCTTTTATTGGTTATTTGGTTTATTTGGGTTAAAAACGATAGCACTGGGAATAGCACGGCTGAAAAAACAGCTAATTAGCATAAGGTAGGAAGTAGGTTAACCCTTTTTTCTAGGGTCTCCCTAGAAAGTAGGGGTAGAGGATGGCAAAAAGTCTATAGAAAACATATGCTAATGAGACTGTCTAGACGCTGAAGTGCTGCAAATTAATTACTCTATAAACTGTCATCAAATTCAAATGATTATCAAAATTATGTACAAGAAGCGTAGGGAATTTAAGGTGTAGTTTAAATATATGCCTAAACTTAAGCTTAGTTTGTGCTTAAATAAATTGCATTGCCAATTTGCATTTAAAATGCTTTTTGTTAACGGAAACGGAAAGGGAAAGCCATACAGTTAGAGCTTCCATCAGATTTAATATGCCTACAATTGAAAGTGCGGCACATAAGTTTTATTTGAATATATTCCACATGCTTATGGGCTAAACAACAACAAGCAGCAGCAGGAGTAGTAGCAGAACAGCAGTCCTTAGTAGTTTATCCAAGTGGGTTGGCTCTCAGCTTACCTAGTTGAGCTCCACTCCTCCACTCCTCCCCTTGTGCCTGATCCTGCTGTGCTTTGCCATTGTTATGCGTGCTATGCGCATTTTTGTGTACAAGTAAATGTACTTACGACATGCCAGCGATTTATTTGACTTTCAGCAAAATACAAACACACACACAGCTATAGGTATAGTTGTAGCTGTATGTGTGTGCAAATTAACCCAGTCACGTAGCTCGCTTAGGCGGGTCTAATCAAATAAACGCACCAAATTAAACAACAGCCGCAAAAACAACATCAGCAGCACAAGCGACAAGTAAATATATGAGTTTGACACCTCGACAACAGATTGCCTAGACAAAGCTAGACAGAGATAGCTAGTGATAGCGTGAGCGAGTGCGAGACAGGGTAAGAGCGAGATCGAGTTAAGTACATGTGTTGCTGCCACACAGAAAACTACTTCAGGCAACGCTGCAAAGTATGCTATAATTTTTGCGTTGCTTTATACCCAGTGAGTGGGTTGAGCAGCATAAGGGGTGGCTTAAGTTGTGTGTTGTTAGGGAACTACACACGCCAAGTAGTATACACCTCTAGACACCCCTTTACAGGGTAACTGCCTAGTGCAGCAAGCTCTTACTGAGCTCCTTCACACATTGCTGCTAACAAGTTGCCCTAGCTGTGCTTATATTAAGCATACTTAATGCATGCTGTGCATTACAGGGTAACTGTCAAAGTCTAGCAGACTTTCAGTCTCATTAGCAGCTCATTTGCTTGCTATGCGCTTTATATATACCATTTTTTTTGCTCTGCTTGTGCTGCTTGTCTGTTTAATAAGTTGTTGCAGCTGACGTCATATTAATTATACGCAACGTTGTGCAGGCAGACAGACAGCGTGCAAAGGAAATGGCAGAGGAAGCGTAAAAGGAAATGTAGGAAGGAAGGTAGAAATCGGGGCGATTGGCTTGTGTATGGCACACAGATTCAATCCAAATTGAGTGGCACAACTTGAGTGCGTTGCGTTTCAGTCTTTTTTTTTTCTGCTCTTGTGCTCTGCTCGACACTCGAGTGCGTCTGCTCAAATGAGCCATCAAAAGTGGCTGCTACCAACCCACTGGCACTACGCTTGTTTGCCAAGTTGTTTACATTTTTGTTGTTGTTTGCATTATGCTTGATTGTGTGTGTGTGTGGGCATAGAGGGGCTGTGTGTGTGTGTGCGTGTTGTGCGTACGCTTTTTTTGTTTACTAGACGGGCAGCACGTGCTGACAGAGCAAACCATCCGTTGACCCCCAAAAAAAAGTAGAATGAAAACAAGAGCATCCCAATTCCTCAAGTTGTGCTTGTCATTGTTGTTGTGCCAGTTGTTGTTGTTGTTGCTGTTGTTACTTGGGGTTATGGGAACGTGTTCCTAAGGCATGCATATTTCATATGGCCATAAGCTGCGTTGTTTTTGCTGTCTCAGGTCGCCACTAATCGCAATTGTTGAAAGCTTCAACACAGTTGAATGGGCATCACAGCAAACACAGCACATCATATTATTTTTAGCTACTTGCGTTTCCGTCTTTTATCAGCGTTCTTCACTGCTGTTTGATTACTTATTTATTTATGTACTTGAGGTTATTCCCAAACTGCCAGACGTTAATTTCAATTGTTCAAGATTTGCAATTTTCAATTTGTGCCGCATGAATGTGGCCAATGCGGCGTGTGCCACGCGTAGTCGAGTCTCATAATCAACAAGTCTGTTTATCACTCTACAAAGAGCCATAAGCACAGCAGTGGTAGTGGTACTGGCTGTGGCAGCAGCTTAGCTTCTTGGCTAACAAACAGCTGCTGACTTTCAGTTTTCTGTGGTCCAAAAAAAGGGGCGAGATTTCAGCTTTTTTGCTTTCGCTTTTTTTGTATTTTTACTTCTCATTTTTTCAGCTGCTGCTGCGTTGCCACAAAACCCAAAAGCCAACAGCTAACAAATTGTGCAAATTTTCTAAACGCTTGGCAGAAGTTTGTATGCTTTTAGGAGGAAGATTTTGAGCAGCACAGAATGATAATGAATTCCTTGAGTATTTACATGTTTGTGGCTATATTTATGTGAATTTTTATATATATTTAGCTAGAGTTATTTATATATTAAAGTTATGCATTTAGTGTTGAACTCCCTTTCCTTAAAAAACACAAGTCAGCTACGAAAACAACTTCAAAACTATGTCAAAAGCTTTGCCAAATCAAGTCACAGTCATAACTCTGTTTGTAGCAAGTTTTGTATAATTGTTTTGGACCTAAAAATCAATAAAGTAGCGCTACAAATTAAGCCACAACTGTCTTAATTGAAACTGACAACGTAGACTGAAAATTTTGTGCTCTGTTAACTGCGAGACAAAGTGACGAAATGTCTGCCCAGATAATGAGATTGAAACGGAGACAGTCTACGGCTTGAAATGGCACTAAGACGCAGACTAAAGTTGTGCTTAAATTTAAGACACATACACATACATATACATATATTTTTTGTTATTGTTTATTGCACAGAAAATGTTACGCTTATTGTCTAAACAGTGACAAATCACACCCAGATTTGTGAGTTGTCTTTTTGTTGTGTTACGATTCAAATCATTATTTTGGTTAATATTTGCCCAAAAGACGAGCTAAATGTTTGTGTGACTGCCACGCCCACATCTAGACACGCCCAACGCAAAAAAAAAGGAAATTTGGGGTCAGTATTAGACAAAAGGATGCCGCGTGCGTCTCTTGGCCTTGACGGGATACTCGTAACCCTCGAAGTCATCATCCAGCTCATCCTGCTCGTGATAATGATGACTGTGACTGCTGCGATGATGTTTCTTTGGCTCCTTATGCTCCTTCACGGGCACCGGTATGGGCAACGGCACTTTCTTTATCACCGTCTTGGTGTGCACATGCGTGTGATGCTTCACTGGCACATGTATGCGTATCCTGTCAATGTAAATGATAATTGTCAATGTGTATAGCTCGTATGTGATTCAAAGTAGCTCTCTGTGTGTGTGTGTGTGTGTGTGTGTGTTTAGTAGGTGGACATGTCGTTAAAGGCGTGGCCGTTACACTTACTTAAGCTTGTCGTTTGATGGATGGCCGCTTGTCAGGACAAACATCATGCAAGTGATAAACAGCAAACTTAATGCCTGCAAAAAAGTAAAGAGAAATCATGTGAGTAAGCTGAACAGGAGTGTGCTGGACTTTGTAAGGCGCAGCAATGAGCTGATCTGATGTAGAGCTCTCCTTGGGGCACTTTGGGCTGGTATCGAGTACCTAAAATGGATGCCTCTTAAAAAAAATATTCAAGCTGTGTTTATTTTGCAGCTTGTACATTTTAAAATAGTTTTCCAGTCTCTGTTTACTACTTTTCTAGTAGCTACGCCTCTTAGTCTCTGAGATCAGCCCATGCAAACCCATAAATCTCTGCCTTCAAGTGTCTACAACCTTTGCTGCATTTTATTAGCTCCACTCCAACATTTTCTACATTTACAGGGTATCAGCTCTTAACACAAGTCAATTAAACCACAAGTAAGACACTCGCCTAAATGGCCTTCTTGCTCTTAAAGTCTCCCATTGAGCAACGCGTCGTATGCGTGATAAAAAGTTTAGCTACCATAAACAGCACAATATAATTAGCATAATTTCCATTTAGCTGACATTTTGTATTTGTGCTCTTATGCCGTATGCTTTAATACAGCAAATCTGATTTTGATTGCAGCACTTTGTAGTGGGCGTGGCAGCCTTAAAGCCCCCTCAACGCCTTAAGTAAAAATTCTATTGATTTTCTTGAGCACAATTTTCTTAGCCCCCGAAGTGTATTCAATTAACAGTTTTGTTATGAAAATGGAAAATTGAAAATTGAAAATTTGTAAATGCTGAAAAGCGCAAATTGCTTTGCTCATCACTTTCCAACTCATTAAATAATACCCTCAACTGTTGTTGTTTTGGCCATGTGGCCCAAGAAAGTTTTTTTTTTTTTATATATTTACAATAGAGACAAAATAAAATAGCAAAAGGCAGCTGCTCTTGGAGCTATTTGTTTAAGAGTTGAGGGAGGGTTACTAGGGTAAATATTAAAGAGATTGGCTTATAGATTTGCTTAGTTATGGAAAATTTGGTGACTTTGCCAGACAATTCAAGCGTAAAATGAAATTTAATTAGTTTAATGATTTAAGAGTCCCCTAAAACTCCATTTGTAGTGCACAAAAAGTGAGCAGAGTGCACTTTAAATTATATAATTAAATAGTGATCCCTTGGGAGTTAAAATAAAGTAAGCAGCACTTGTTGAGAGCTCACTGAGCACACTTGTTACACCGCCTGATTAAACAGCTTTACTGTGCCCTATAGGGAGTGCAAACTGTAGCACACTTGAAGCTGCATTCACTGTAATTAATAATTGATCATTTTGCTGATCTCGTTAAGCTTTTTGCTGATGCATTTATTTATTTAACGCGCGATTGAAGTCAATGAATTTATTTCTATTTTTTTTTTTTTCAAACGACACACAGAAAAAACAGTTTGTGTGTGTGTGTGTGTTTTGTGTGTACTTTCTAAGCTGGTTTTGTGGCTGCATTTAACTCGTTTTTTTCCCGCTGTGTATTTAATTGTTTTTTATTTCTTTTTTGCATAATTAATGCGTTCAATGCGTTCGATGAACTTTGTTGTCATTTTGATTAAATTAAAATTACACCAGTGCAGAAAATGTCATTTTAATTGCATGAATAAACTATTTGCCTGCATTAAGCACAGTTTTTTTCATTTTAAAATATACAGTTTTTATTTGTATTTATTTGTTTTTTATGACACTTCTTGTTGGCTGGTAATTAACACTTACTCCTTGGGGAAATTGCATTTTGAATACCGTCAGACTTTAATTAACTTTTTGCTTGTATTTTATTTAAATTTTCCCTTAAAGTCTACACTTTTTCTATAACTTTGTTTCTTAGTTTATTCAGTTTATTAGATTTTTTTGTTATTTGTTTTCATTTATTTTTTGAAATCGGTTTGAAGCGTGCTTCCAGCGCTGTCTAGCTTACAAATGAAATTGCATTGGGACTTCGCGCTGTACGTCGCTTAAATATACAAAAAAAATCGAAGAAAAAAAATAAATGGGTAAAAAAATTGTTGGTACAGTGAAACGTGCCACGGCTCGAAATGAAAAACTTTAGCCACTAGTGAGAGTGCAACGGAGCGGGAGACAGCTGCACGGGTGTGAAAGAGATAGCCATCGTGACATGAAGTTGGAAGTATGAAACATAAAATAATAACAACAAAAAGAAAACTCAAAACTAAAACAATAACATAATCAACTCACACACACAGACGGGCACACAGACACTGACACACACCGGCTGCAAAACTTGACCAGCTTTTTGCGAGGCCTAAGCGATGAGGCGGAGTAGGGGGCAGTGACAGTGGCGTAGTGCAGCTGGAAACAGAGGGGGAGTGGTGCTGTGCTATTGGCAGTGGCAGCGAAATAATTGAAGCAGCTGCCGCTAGAGGCGACGCACCGAGACGCTGAAAATTTGTAGCGAAAGCTGAGCTTTGGCTGAGACTGAGACTGGAGCTTTAAACAGACTAATGAAAATTAAAGCTTTTAAAAATCTGTTCAAAACTAGAAAATAGAAAAAAAGAAACTTTTAAAACTTATACAGCAAACAATATATTTTATAAGCTTCATGTTGTGTAAGATTTGGTTTAAAGACTCTTTTGTAGTACTAACAGAAAGATGTTTTAAGCTTTCAGACAGCTAAATGCAGCATATAATATATGTGTTCTGTAGTATTGTATTTAAATGTCTATTTCACAGGTTAAGTTTAATACTTAGCTGTTTAATTCTATCTTATATAAGCACTGTTAATTTATTCAGTCACAAACTTTCAATTTGACAGCTGTAGTATTATAATTAACTGTATATTTATTTTTTTTTAAATCGCCAGTTTAATTTTATTATCAAACGTTTCTTTCTTTCGCAAGTTAAATTTCTTTTACAAGTTTATTCAATTGCAATCGTTCTTCTTCTTCTTCTTCTTTAAAGCTTGTGCTCTCCTGCGTTATCTGCTCTAAACTCAACCCGTTCACATTCTCCTCTTCTTATTAATCTTTATTCTTCTGATCAGCCATGTACTCTTATACTTACACTTGTACTTATATTCTAACAGCTGATTGAGTATGAGCGTGTGCTGCCTGACCTACTACACAACTCTGCTTGCTGTTCACACTTCTAAAGCTTCTGCTCTTTCCCTTGATACGCTCTAAGCTCGCCTCGCTCTCTTCTACTTCTTCTGCTTACTCCTCGTTCTTCTAATCATGCATATGCTCTTATACATATACTTATATTCTAAGAGCTGATTGAGTGCTACTACAATACAAACAATTATCTACTGATTTTTAAAGCTAGTCCTAAAAATGTTTTTAGTCGTACTAGTTCCAATTAGTTCAACTGCTTGTAACAACTCATATGCCCCACCAAAACAGTGTAGAGCAACCAATTTTTGACTGTTAGTGAAAATCCAACTAATATTACAGCAACGGCAATGGAAACAACAGCAATTATTGGCAACGCACAACGGCAATACGCGTACAATGGGCACGAATGAGTAAGTGGCAGAAAGAAAACAACAAAACTAAAACGTTGCAAGAGCAACTGGGAGTCGCCTCAAATACATGCCAACCGCATTGTGAAAAGCCGCCAAACGTGTAGCAACAACTGGCAAAAAGCTGGGCAAAAAGAGGTGGGAAAACAGCAACCACAGGGGGAAATGGGTGAGGGGTGAGGGGGTAGGTAGAGCGATTGCTGCAGCGCCAAAGTCAAAAGCGTAATTGAAGCTTGTGCCTCAGTTAAACGCAGGTTGATTATGTCTGCTGGCTTTTCATGGGTAGCCGCAATAGCCGCAGACAAACAACTGCTGTTCACTGTTGGCAGCAGGTTCCACTTGCCACAAGGATTATGCTGCCTGCAGCTGCTTCCTGGTTGCCTAAAAGCCCGCCAAACAAAACGGTAACCGTAACCGTAACCGTTAACCAAAATACCAAAAAAAAAAACTACAAAAAAACTGAACAGAAACATTTGATTTTTGGTGCAATTTGCATTGAATGAATTGTTGTCTGTGTTGCACGTGTGGCACGTTAAAATATGTCGCCGTTGTTGTTGTTGTTGTTGCCACACTCCCGCTGCACACTCGAATTGACAGTTTTTGACTCTGGCAATTTAAATGTGCAACGAGAAGGCAATAACAACAGCAACGTGATCATCATCATTGTCATTATGCTCATGATATGGCAATTGAGTTGATTGGCATTGCCATTCTGGCTAGCGGGGATTTTCCAGCTAATGGCTAATACATCTAATGCAGGAAGCACAGCCAATGCTGGATGCTAAATGAGTCCAGCTGCTGCTGCCAATAAAATGGCATTTAAACAGTTGATTAATCAGCCAAAAAGAGTGACTGCATAATCAGAGTTATAACGAGTCCAATTGCTGTTTGTTTTAGGCCGCTTAAAGGTATTCAAATTTTAATGGGGTATATAAAATATAATTGAGAGAAATTATGAGTTTGATATATCAAAATGTTAGAGAGTGTGTAATAATTAATTTTAAAATAAAAAAAATTATTTTAGTAAGCATTTGAAAGCCTTGAAAAGACCAGAAAATAATCAGTTAGCGAGTAGTAAAGGAAACTATATTTGGTATTTAAATTTAATTGAGGTAGTTAAAAGATTAGTCAGAGAAAATATGAGCTTAATATATAAAAATGTTATAGAGGAATATTAATTAATTAATTAATTTATAAACATATAATTTTAGAAAATAATTTGAAGCCTTAAAAAGACCAGAAAACAAGCAGTAAGTTAGTAGTGAAGAAAAGTTTATTAAAGCTTAATAAAATGATTAATAAATAATATATTAATTAATACTTAAAACAGAAGCCCATAGAAACTGTAGATAAAATTCAGTACTCATTAAGTAAAGCCCATTTTTGACTTGAATAACATACAGAAACTTTATAACTAACTTAACAAATTAAGCTACAGTTTCTTCAAGCTGTTTGAGTCCATAAAATAAAATAAATTTAATTGTTATACATCTCACTATTAAACAACTACAGCTTAACGCTTTTTACAGCCTACTGTGTAAACTCTTTGCTTTTCACCTACTGCAATTAGCTTAACTGGCTCTAATCCACTGCTAAACCAAGCCATTTTTTAACGAGCTCCACTTACTGCGCCTTAACTAGTTGTAGACCCATTTTTTAACTGCCACTGCAATTGCATAATATACAGCCAAACAGCTAACGATGGCCAAAAACGACACTTTGAGTCGGTCAGCGGCTCATCCACTGCAAAACACAAAACAATTTTCCGCACAAATTAGCAGTGGGTAAAAATTAAGAAAATAACAATTGCGTTTTCACTTTATAACATAACAAACGTCGGAGTATTGTATGTAATTATATAAAAAGTAATACTTATATATAGTTTTGTGTAATTGTGTATATTTGTTTGATGATTTATTGTTTGTTTTGCTGTATTTTCGGTGTGCAATTAAAAATTGATGATATAATCGAAGTTGGATTCATAACAAAGTCAAAATCAAATATTGTGACTGTTAACCGGTAACCGGTAACTGGTAACTGGTTAGCTGTGACTCGTTATCCGTTGGAGACTTACACAGATCGACGGAGTCCCAGTCCGGGATCCGGTTACTCGCGGCGTATACATAATGGACGTTGGACACGTTGCCAAGTGTCAAAATAAAGATACAATATTATTAATTGAATGGTGAGCGTTGCAAAAAAATCGCTTTTGGCCACGACCAGGCCAGGTCATTAGCAGCAAATTAAGTGAATGTGACAACGACAGCAATAACAGAAAGACGGAAACAACAACAACAACAACAACAGCGAGAAAAGCCATAAAGAAGAAAAACTGAAAGCCTTTCAATCAATCGTCTGCTTGATTCGATCTGCGTCAATATTTGTGCAATAAAAACTGGCACAAGGCCAAAAGGGATACGACGCGCTCGTTCAATCAATTGGCCCATTCGTTAAGGCCACATTTGGCTAACCTGTTGTCCAGTCGGCGCCACAAAGAAATAACCGAAACGTAGTGGAATGGGAGCCGCAAGAAAGCCTTTCGCTTTTCGGGTTTCCAGTGGGTAGCTCGAGTAGTTTACTGCTAGTGGGAAGTTATTTGAAGTAGTAGATAGAAAATGGAGCTAAATTTGTTAGAATGTTTAACTTTTAAGTGTTTTTCCTTGAGATTTATTGCAAAAAGAAATTAAACAAACTCAATTTACTCTTGCAGAGAGTATAAAAATATGAAAAAAGTTTTAGTGGGTTTAAATGTAAGCTATTAAATCGATTTTAAATGAAGGTTTGGCAAATATCAGAGCTTAAGCGTTAATTTTAAGAAAAATGTAGAAAATTAAAATGAAAAATGAATATAAATTTATTTCTAAGATAGTTAATATTGGCAATATGATTACTACAACTAAATGACAGTATGTTAAGCCTTTAAAATAAATTTATTGTTCCATTAAAATATATTTAAGATTAAGACTAGATTAAGACTAAGACTAAGCTGCCTCAAGCTATGCTTTTTAAAGTTTAAACTGTTTTAAAATAAGCCAAATACAAAATAATGTTCAATTGTTGAAGTAAAATGAATTAATTGTTTAATAGTTTAATAGTAGTCAGTAGTTTGGCAAACTTTCCTACCTACCCTCGCTACCCCATGCCACAAACTGAGCGTAGCGAAAAAGGATTATCGAATTGTAAGCCCCGGAAACCAATACATCAGCTTGTTGTCTTCATTTCCTTTACAAATAAATTTTCACTTAACTATGTCGGTCGTGTGGCATGCAACATTCAATAGCCGTAGCCGTTGCAGCTGCAGAGGTGGTCGTGGATGTGGCTGCTGCAGGGGGCGGGGCAGGGGCTGCATTGTTTGCTGTGACTCTTGTTTGTGACACAATTTTCCCGTTTGCCTCGTAAATTCAATTGACGGAAGCGCGTTAAAGTTGCAGTATCAGCAGCTGCTGTGTCTCTGCCACCGCTTCCTACTCCCCCTACTGCTCCTACTGTCCACAAATTGTTGCATGTTTTACACAAAATGGTCGCAATTTCATATTTTATGCATTTTGCATACGATTCGTTTGGAATCGATTCGTTTGTGAGTCCATAAAGTTGTTTGTTATGAAGCATATTACTGTTTGTATTTGTAATTTATGAACATGTTAAAGACGCATTTAAGTCCTGTCCAACTCCAGCCCCTTCAGCACCCCTTTCCCTACCCCTGTCCAAGGCCATTGGCAACTGGTTTTGTTTCGGGCCTTGTCAAGACACCTTTTTATTTCGTTTGTTTTTGGCAAGTTCAGCAAACTTTTGTGCTATTGCCACAACACTTGCCTTGCTGGCCATAAATTGAAAGCTCTCTTGGCCATAAAAACGCACTGCACACAGCATAGAATTCAGCCACCCACCCCCTAAACTCCCTCCTACCCCCTTCGACACCTGCCAAATCCATGTTGTGGCAAACTGAAACTAAACTTATATATTTTTTTGTTGTTATAAACACCAGTGGCCGATGCTCAATGCTCGTTGTTTGGCCAGAAATGAACTCAATGCCACTTAGATTTATGGCCAGTCTCCGGTTTGTTGTGGTCGCTTATGACCATTTGTGGCAAGTACAGGTGTGCGTGTGTGTATGTGCGTTGCAAGGTCATTGCGATGAAGTCACCTAGTCAAATGTTTACCTTTAAACCTCAACACAAAACTAAACTAAACTTTAGTTTTCTTTGTTTCTTTTTTTTAGTTGCTCGTCTTTTCTTGTTCTCCACTTTTGTTTTTTCTCTGTTCTCCTTCTTTCTCCTCTTTTGCATTTGTTTATCTTGTTGAAAGTTGCTTTCAAAGCTGATTGACTTCAAAACATTTCAATATTTGACACAATTTGCTGTTATTGCTTTTAGCATTTAAACTTTTTTTTTAGCTAAATTATTTTTGAAATGTTTGTCAGTTGGTTTGGCTGGAAATTTTAGTTGTTACTGCATTAAAAATTATCGAAATTTTTAATTTTATCCTAACGTTTCCTTGGAAAAAACTTTGTCAAAACATAAGCGACTTTTTCAAATTATTGTTGATTTCTTTATAGCTCAAAACATACATTTTATGCTTCACTACTTTAGTAGCATATATTTTAAAGACTGTCTATATTTTCTTCATTTTTTCATACTTACCCCTAACAAATTATTGAAAAATTAAAAGCATTGAAAAGTGGCCTTCAAATAAATCAATTGTAAAAATTCTGCCTATCAAAGTTTTTAGTTTGAGCTCCAAATTGATTCAATATTCAATTATGAATAAGTTTATCTCATATATTTCCATATATTTCCATACTTTACCTTTGCAATCTCCTCAAATGCTCCTCAAATCTTTAGTAAAAATTGCACCAAACTTTTCTTAGACACACAAAAATTGCTTTAGAAAAATCAGCTCTTCTTTGAGTGCTGCCGTTGCGCTTCCTGACGTTGTCACTGAGTCAATCAATCAATCAAACAGTCCAGCAGTGCAAAATGGCCGCATTTAAAACGGCGCTTAATTAAATCAACTATTAAACAAAAGACATTAAAAACAATGCCGTTGTCAGTTGTTTTGTGGAGTTCACTGGCAGTTAAACAAATAAATTGAGCAATGTCATTAAGTACTTAGTTGATGATTGCAAAGAGCGGCAACAAAAGCAAAGAGCAGAAAGTACAACCCACTCCTCACCCATCCCCTCTCCACCCCACACCTACACGAGTAGCTGTAAAAACTGCATAATTGAAGCAGCGACAGTGAAAGAAACAGAGACAAAAATATTTCAATCTTATCATTGTTTGTTTTCTTTTGTTTTTTTTTTTTGTTTTTTTGTATAATTCAGATTACACTTTATTGTTAAGAATGAATTGAATTATTTAGTTTGTTTTTTCATTTTGTTTTTTTGTTTTCTCATTTAGTTGAAAGTTTTAGACAAAACTCTCTGCGAATTGTTTTGTTGTTGTGTTGTTGTTGTTGTGATTGGTTTTTCATTTTGTTTGTTAATCATAATAATAATCATAATAATGCAGTATGAGTTAATATATATATACATATATGTATGTACTTATGTACAATACATATACATATACATATAATTCGATTTACCTAGAAAACAATTTACAAATATATAAAAAACGAATTCATCTAGTTAAACTAAGCATATAAAAAACGATCTATACGCACTGTATATATATATCTGTATATATATACTTATTTTTACTATATACTTATGCTTCCTTTTCTCCTCTCTTACGTTCTCTTTTATTGTTTATCCGCTTTTGCTGCTTATTCTGCTACATTTCATTTATTTCGAGTTTTGTTTTAATTCTTTTTATTTCTTTGCTTTTCTTTACTCATTTTGGGCAGGTTTTTCTTGCAACTTTTCCGCAACTATTTTCTTTTGATAAAGCAAAAATTGTTTACAACTGCGCCATAAATATTATTGTTGTATTTATGTGTTTGCTATGTGTTTTATTTGTATAAACTTGTGTTTCTTGTTCTTGTGTTGATGTACGCGTCTAAAAGCATTTAAAAAACCATTAAAAAAACACTACACAAAAAATACACAACAATCAAAAAAGAAATGCGTTGAAAAGCAAAACAGAAATAGAAGAAAACAGAAATTGAAGTGGTGCATAAATTGCGCATACGCCACGTGCTGCAGAGCAAAAGGATATTTGAGGTTTGCTTTGTTAAGTTTGAGGTACAGTGTAGACTGCCTAGACTAAATGAACTGCTGCGGAGCTGTACCACTTAGGCAGTGTACACTGTGCTCTATTGCTTGTGGGTGCACATGTGTGTGTGTGTGTGTGTGTGAAAGGAAAACGCACAATGAAAATGAAAATTAAATTCGCATCATTTATAACTGTCAAATGCAGGCAAACATTTGCAGGCAAAAAGTGACTGTATGTGGCTGTGTGTGTGTGTGTGTGTGTAGGGTGTGTGTGTGTGTGTGGGGTGTCTGCAATGTGCAACAGTCGTACTACAGCTACCCTTAATCATACATCATGAATGAATGAGTTTATTCAGCTGCTTTTCATTTCATATATTTGCTTTGTATATAATTAATATAATTTCAGTTTTTTTATGCTTTTTATTTAAAGTCATTTGTGTGTGTGTGTGTTCGTGTGTTTGTTTGTTTATAGAGGGAGTTGGTTGTTGTTGTTGTTGTTTTTTTGTTTCCTTTGTAAATATTGTAACATAATTCATATGCTAAATTTAAATTTAAATTTAGTTTTTATTTCATGTTTTTGTGTTTCTTTCTTTTATTATTAGTTATTATTAATATTAAAAATTTAACCATTTCTTTTCTTTTCTTTGCACTAAAAACTTAGCATAAAAATTTAACAATATATATATTTTATTTCTTGTATATATATTTTATATAGATACTTTTTCTTTGTGTGTTTTTCCATTTCTTTTCTTTACTTTGCTATTACTCAACTCAACTGCACTGTATAATTTGTTTATATTTTTTTTAAATTTATTTTTATTTGCTTTTTTGACGTTTCACACTGCATTTTCATTGATTTTCATTTACTATTTTCCGTTTTCCTTTCCATTTTCCTTTTGTTTTACCGGTTTGAAAGCTGCTCCCTTGCTTTGTATAAATTAGAACTAATTCATTATACGCTAAATATATAATATATATATATATAGATCTTAATATATACATATGTGTATATATATGCATGTATATATGTGTGTTGTATATATATAAAGTATTTTACTTTAATTTTACTGTTACTTTTACTTGTTTTTAAGGCCAAAAATGTCGAATGAAAACTGATTTGCTTTTTTGTTGCTGTAAAATTGTTTTAGGCCCAAAGAAAATTTCTAAATTTGTTAACTAAAAAACCCAAAGACTTTTGAGGAATTGCAAATTATTAATTTATTGTATTTAATTTGTTTATATTTATTTTTTAGTTTATTTAATAAGATGCCTGCCTGTTGGGGGAGTGAGGCCAAAATAAAGAAGTTTTGGGCTAAATTGCAAATAAGTCCACAAAAATGTAGTCGTAGGTGTCTTGAGCGAAAGGGGGCGTAGCAGAAGAGTGGAGGGAGGGGAGCAGGAGGGGCAGACGGGAGAGGGAAGGAGCATTTAAGACACAGCAATTATCACCTACGAAACGAAGTTTAAACGCTAGTTGAACTAATGTAAATGTGTGTGTAGGTATGTGTGTGTGTGTGTGTGTGTGTGAAGTGTGTGTGTATGGGAGTGTGCTGGTCTTTGTGTAGTCAGTCAGTTTACTAGAGAAACAAATGAAATCAGTTGACAATTTGTTTTAAATATTTTTTTTTTCTTGTCTTTAAATGTTTTTTGCATGGGCGTGGCAGCGTGGGCGTGTAGGCTGTGACTGTTTGGGGTTTTTTGTGGGCATGGTTAGGGGGCTGTCCGGTTTGGTAGAGGCGTGCGGTCCATCAGTCTGTTTGTTTTTAATTATTTCTTTTATTTTTTCCATGCTTATATATTTTTATTTTCTTGTTTTTTTATTATTATTATTATTTCTTATAAGTTTCGCTTAAAACAATAAACTTGTAACTTGATAATTACGATATAATTTTCCATTTCTCTCTCTCTCTCATTTGCTCATTAATTAACTTTATCATTTAGTACAATTTGTTTATGTTTTTTTATTGTATATCAAAAGTTTTATCTGTTCTTCTTGTTGTTGTTGTTGTTGTGTTAGCTAAACTATTAAAGTCTGTTAATGCTTTTTAATTATTTAATTAATTTTTTGTTTTGTTTGTTTACTTATTTAAATCTAATAAACCTTGGAACCGGAATTTTGTTTTTGGGGGGAAAATGCTAAAAAAATTATTTAAATGAAATGAAAATTTGTTTGAATATTTTTTATGCTTTGCCTAAATGTGTGTTTTGTTGTTGTTGTTAAACGTAAATGTAATTGTAATTATTTAAACATTAAACATTAATCATAATTATATAAGAACACATTTTTCCGAGATATTCGATTTTTGTTTTTTGCTTATTTTTTCCTTTCCTCTTACAAAAATTTTCTTTTTTTTTTTTCATTATGTATAAAAAATGATAATATATTTATTATATAGTAATATATATATATATATATATACTATATATTGTATATATAATACACTTGTTTAGTTTACAACAAAAGGCAGAGACAACCTAGAGGGTTAGCGGTGTGTAGGCTGGTACAAAAAACAAGCTGAGCTCAGTTAAAAAACAAACGACAAAAAATTTTCTTGTTTATTAAGTACTTGGCTAGTTCGAGGGGCGTGGCTATATTGCTGTACGGTTTGCTTTGCTTACTGTTTAGCAGTGTTGCATAACTGAAAACTATTTTGCGTTTATTTAGAATATTTTTTTTTTTTTTGTTTTTTTCGTTTTGCTAAAATGCATTTTGACTTGTGTGTATATAAGTTGGTTTAAAGTTTTTGTTTTTTTTGCTTTTTGCTTTTGTCTATGAAGCGAAATATTAACTGAGTTATATGTAATTTTATTTTATGTTTTGTTTTTATGTTTTCTTGCTTTTTGTTTAGCCTGGGGTTTTATCGTTTCTTGTCTAGAAAAAAGTATATATAATATTTTTGAAATATTTTTTGTTTTTTTGTTTCTTTTTGTTTGTAGCTTTTAAGTGAGTCCTCGGCCAGGATCACATCCTTGGTTGTATGCTAGCTTAAATGATGATAAAGTTTTTCTTTTTTTTTTATTTATTTATTTGTTGCTTGCTGTTATTGTTGTTGCTGTTCTTATTGTTTGCTTTTGTTTGCCGCTTCAGTCCTCCAGCTGCAGCTGTTGCTCTACAGTTGCTGCTGTTGCCGTTGGTGTTGTTGCTGCTGCTGCTGTGCCAGTTGCTGTTGCCGTTGCCAAGATTTGCAACGGACAACCGGCAGCAACATCGCTTACAGAACCGGCTGATGTATCCATAAATATCGGCTCTGGTTATGTTAAATCCTGTTGTGAATCTATTGAGAATAGTTCCTTATACAGCGCTGGGAATACAACATTCGGATGTTGTTGCTTAAATTTGCTCAGCGCTTCCATATGCAAAATCGAAATATCGCTGCAGAGAAAGACCAGAGAAACAGTTAGCAAATGTGCCTTAAAAGGGTAAAGAAAAGTCTTTAAGCTAACCGGAAATTGGGTATGTTATTGAGAAGCGTGTCCAGCACGGTTACATCGCCCTTGAGCGGCGCATGATTCGTTTCCAGCTCCTGCCGTATTGCATTCATGCTCAGATTGAAAAGCCTCTGTATTTCCGTATTGCCGCGCACTCCATTGCGTTCTAAGTAAGTTCAAGTAATTAATATATATTTTTATAGTTTTAAAAGTCAGTTCCTACCTGGCCAGAGCAGCACTAAGCTCTGATATAGCGCCAGTTCGGTTTCAGTCAGTTTAAGTTCGGCTATTGATTTAGCCGTTTGGAAAATGCGCGACACCAGACGCATCTCATCCGAATCGGATGTGTAGAATGCCTCCTGTGGCAACATTACATCACCATATAGTACTGCATTCTGTGAGAGATCTAGCAATCTGGACATGCGAACAATCGCCAGCTCAAAGGAGCCCGTCTTCAGCAACAATATCTGCAGGCAAAAAGATTCAAAAATTAATATAAATTAATTTACATTTCATTTTATTAGTGCTTCACCTGATCATCCTGACTGAGTCGCATAAAGCCCGGTATTAGCTTTGCAAATTCGATAATATTCTGTATCATTTGTGTCAGCTTTTCGGCACAGTCCAGCCAGAGCTCCTCTTGGCCCAGATTCTTATAATAGATGATGCGTGATAGATCCTGTAAGAGAAAGTTGGTTTATATAACTGTTATTTTAAAAGCAAAGTACATTTTAAGTAACCCTTTTTAGAGCCCGTATTCTAAGAAACAGTAGAGGGGTCTACTATGTTTGTCAGCAGCTAAATCTGTGTAAAAAACAGTAGGAGGCGTGCTTTCCTAGTTTGATTTGGTTTGGACAACTATAGTCTTTAGCTGCCATAGGACAAATCCGTCGAATAATAGAACATTTGTAGTGTTAGTTGAGTTATGGCTACTAAACTCACACATTATGTCTATATCATTGTCATAACTGTCCTCACGAAGTATAATAACTAAAGCCTATAGCTCCCATAGGACAACTCGAAAAAACTCGTTCTAGAAAGAAAGTACGAGGTCTTTTTCAGTCGTCTCGCTTGACTTTCTGAAGTTTTTTGCCGTCTTATTCCTTCTACATTTCTTTCACAGTTTTTCTTCAACTTTACTACTTTTCTGCTTTAGTTTTCCTTGAATTTTTCTTTACTCCAGCCAAATACCAAGTTCTGGTTCTAAGTTTTCCTCAACTTCAGTTTCAGCTGAGTTACAGTCTCCTTTCAAAATGATTTCTACATTTTCTTTAGTACTTTCAGCCCTCTACCTACATTTTTTCCCCGACTTGTATAGGTATTTTCCGTAGTATTCCACCTGTCCTTCCTACCAATCCTAGCTCAACTCACCTGCTGCTTTCGGAACATGTCATGCACAGATTCCAGTTTGGTATTTGTGTTTGCATGCGCCTCCGCCAGCGTCTTGATCAGCACATCATTGATATCGCCGTCCGCTAAAGAAAATAGATTTTAATTAATTATAGTTTAAATAATTAAAAATTCAATCAAAACCCTACCATGACTAATAAATTCGGGATCGATCATTGTACTGCGCGGCTCGTACGTGGTGCTGTCCACATAATCGGCCGATATATCGTATTGCATAGTCTGTTGCGGGGTCACCGAGGCCGAGTAACCGTAGGGACTGCCATAACCGACCTCATTGTTGGAGTAGCCGCCGCTGTAGCTGTGAAAGATTTGCAAATAGTAGCCATAATTATGGGTTAGGGTATCACACTAGTCTAGTCTATATAAACGCATGTACGGCACCTGTTGTAGTTGTTGTGTTGCAGTTGATCGCTGCTAGAGGGCGTCTGTGTGTCGTATACCGAACTATCTGGTGCCGCATCGCTCTGAGCGCGCATCTGAGCACGATGGAAACGCACTTCATCCTCGACCTTTTCACGCTGTTTCTTGGACATTCTGCCGAATTTTACAGCTGCAAATAGATACGTAAAAAATACATGATATTAATGAAATTACATTCATCAGATACATTTGTATCTTTTGTTAGTTTTTCGTGTGCTTTGGAGTGTCTGCATCATACCATCACGACTCATTCCCAGTTTTAGGCACTTTTGCAGTCTACAGTATTGACAGCGATTCCGATTAACCCGATCCACAACGCATTGCTTATTCCGGGGACACTGATAGTTCACAACGGAGCTCTGCGATCGCCGGAAGAATCCTTTGCAGCCCTCGCAGGTGATAACGCCGTAATGCACGCCCGATGATTTATCGCCACAGACTTTGCATGGAATTATTTCAATTTGAGCTGCAAATAAAAAAAAAGGTTGTAAAATTAGAGAAATTTGTTTATTGTTGAAACAAAATAGTGTTAAGAAATGAACTAGTTCATAAAATGGTTCATTTGTGAACAAAGGCGAGTTCAGGGGTTAAAAAATTGAGTTTTAAAAGGCGTTTCTTATAGCTAATTACATCAAGTAGATCTTGTGGCATGTACTTGCTTAAAGACTTACTTAAAACCCACTAAACCGGTTCAAGAACTAGTTCAGAAACTCGGAAAAAAAAGACCTAGATCACAAAGAACATTTTCTATGCTTAAAAATTGTTAGTCTTATAAATAAAAGTAGCTTTTAGCAGCTTATTCGGCTTCAAACACACCAGGTGACTTGCCGAACCGGTTCAAAAAGCGGTTCAGCTGAATAACTCGATCATTTTAAAAGCTACAAAGTACAAATTTCATTTATATACACACATAAACACTTTCTACCTAGCTAAGAAATAAAAGTCTCACTTTTAACTGAAATTCTCTTTTCAACTGTTTTTTAAACTTTACAAATTCCACAATGAATTCGTTAAATGGCATTAGCACTGGCGTAAGTTGGTGCACTGAACAAACTAATGAACAGACTCCTTAGTCACTTCCCCACTTCTAGACCACAATTATAGCCCTGGAGTATGCTGAAGGTGTAGTAATTGCCGCCGATTCCCGCACAAGTTGTATGGACTATGTATCCAATCGCGTAGCCGATAAACTAACACCGATCACAAGGACTATTTACTGCTGTCGCAGTGGATCGGCGGTACAGACCCAGGCATTATCCAAGAAAATCGCCGGAATGATGAAGTTCTATAAGTCTGTGTGTGGGGAACCCCCACTCGTCTCCGATGTGGCAGTTTCCTTTCGGAATATCATCTATAAATATCGTGATTATAAGATCACGGGAATACTTGTGGCTGGCTGGGATCCAGTGCACGGTGGACAGGTGTTCAGTCTGCCTGTAACGGGACTACTCGTACACGAACCCTATGCCATCGGTGGTTCGGGTTCAACGTTTATTCATGGCTTTCTTATATCTCAATATCGACGTGATCTTTCATTGGATGAGATGATTGACCTGGCTATAAGAGCCGTTAGAATCGCGATTTTGCATGATTGCAGTTCGGGGGGAGTAGTACGCATTGGTGTTGTCGATAAGGATGGTATCAGGACTGCCATGGTCTGTCAACATGATCCGGAAATCCAATTGCTTACCAGAAAAATGTCCTGGGATGTGGATTACAGGCATTGGTAAATTTTAAGTATTAAATGTATACAGATTTTACGAACAGAATAAAAATGCATATAAAATACTTGTCTTGTACACTAATTTGCTGCTGTAACTAATAACTATATCAGTAATAACAATTGTTGAGTGTATAAGTGTTCTCAGAGCCCTTTTTACATTGTTGCTAGTTCCGTTAATACTTTGTTCCGCCTAAGAACCCTAAACCTACTCACTACCCCTTCCAACGACCATTAACGGTAAGCGTATGGTCTGTTGGCCCTTTTACCCCTTGGCCTTTTGGTACAACAGATGCAAAAGTAATGCAAATTGAAGTTCTCGTTGCAGACAATTTGCTACAATGGGCCATTAGGATTATTACTTGCTCTTTAGTAGATGGTGCCCATTGTCGTTGCTTAACAATGCCAGATTCGTCTAAGAACCGAGTGCTTATTACGCAATAACTCGGAGTACACTTAAAATAATTGTTTAGAAGTTATAAAAACCTAAAAATTTCTTATTTAAAAATAAAATATTCCCATTTAATTGTTAAAATATTTAAAATATTATTTTTAATTCACTATTTAAACTATTTTGCTCTAATCTCACAACTACCAGCAAAATTTCGAGCAGTGCAGCGCGGCATAAAAAGAGTAAAGTACCTTAAGCCACTTGTTTGCCTAGACAATGGGACTGAGAAGCTGCTTCAGTTCAACTAAATTGTTGTGTGCGTGTGTGTGAGCGACAGCTGTTGGGATTCCCTCGCAGCCAGCAACAATCCTTTTCAACGATGATGTAATTTCTGCGCGACGGCAAACAAAAAGAGAGCAGCAGACGCACGTAATAACAAGAGCGACAACAACAACTGATGATCAACTGCAGCGCCCACAGAAACACACAAACAAACGCTCACACACTCACACATGCACACGCAACGCACTTGCAGCAGCAAAGAACTGGTTCTAGGCAGCGCTTTTGATGCTGCTTGCAGACTGGGCCACAGTTGATTACAAACTCCCCTACATGCCCCTACCACGCCCCCTTCTCTACACGCCACTCTTGCTTTTGCGCTGCCGCATTCATTTGCGCTGCTCTCGAACTGAGCTGTTGTATATATTGTGTAATCCAACGCTTTGCGTATTTACCCACGAGGATGAAAGATGCGCGCTGAACCGAAAGCAGACAAACACAGACGCAGCCGACAGGCAGCCAGCAGCGACAGCGAGCAGAGCAGCCAACAGCGACAGCGGCAGTGCAGTCGACAGAAGACAGCCTCCGTTGCAGTTCAGAAATGTGCCAAGTCGCTTTGTTGTGTTGTTGCTGTTCGCTGTCGCTGCTGCATTGGGAGAAATGTGTGACAGTTGATGAGCGTCAGAGCGAATGAGTAAGAGACGTCGTCTGTCAGTGTAAGTGTGTGAGTGTGTGTGTGTGTGTGTGTGTGTGCGGTGTGTGTGAGTGACTGACTGAAATGTTTTCAAGTGTCAATGAACTTTTCCAACACGGCAGTATCACACACCATAATACAAATCATACAACAAACACACACACAAACTCACACAGCAACACTCACATAACTATACACTCTTTTACACACGCTTATTCTCATTCTCCATTCTCGTGAGTGCGCGATGCGAATGAAAAGACAAAAACATATTGAAAAGAAAGTTCATTGCGAGCGCTCTTTATTCTTAAGCGTGCGCTCTTAAGCGCATGCTCTGATACGCTCTTACCTCATCGCTCTCTTAAACTTAGTGCAAGCACAACTGAAGAGCGCCAAGAAATGCAGTGCAACAGACAGCTTTTTTTGTGTTTGTTTGATTACTTTGAAATGTGTGTCGTCACCAGCGGGCTGACGTAGCGGGGTTGGCGTGTGATATATGGTGTGCGTGCATATATGTATGTGTGTGTGTGTTGGGTGGGTGTTTTGGGTGTTCGTTGACTTCTTTGGGACAGCGCTTAAAGCGCTTTAAACTTGTAATGTTCTCAGACATGACAAAATGTCCGCTAACCAAAAAGAAAATTGAACGTGCGTTCACACACACACACAACCAATACTTATACGTTAAATGTATGCAGTGGGTATCTTTATCTTTATCGGCTTAGCTTTAGCTTTTTGACGACGGATAAGCAGAACGACAAGTACACACAAGCACATGCATGCATGCAAACGCTCAAATAAAGGTTTTTGGTAATTTCTCTGCCTCTGCGAGTGCGGACTGTAGACAGGTAAAAGAACTTCAAAAGAACAAAAGACTTCGATGCCCTGAAAAAACGTGTCAACACAAAATGTTCATAAATACATAATTTATGTTTGCAATAATGTTGACAAATATTTACTCAATAACATAAGCAGCAAGTCTGCGTATATGAATATGAGTATTCATAAACGTATTCGTTATTGTTTTATGGCATTTTATTTGCTAAAGCCACAATCAAAAGCAAATAACGGAATGACATACTTTCAAAATGTGACAAATATTTGCCAAAAATTATTTGTCATCGTGGAAAAAATTCTGTTTGTTTTTAAAGCCCTTAAGCAGACGGAGTTTTATGGTGACTAAAGTGGAAGTTTTTTAAGTTTGTTGTTAAGATAGCAATTTGGGATGTGTTTAAAAATGTTTAGCAAAATATTTAAGATTAAAATAGGAAGTTCAATGTGCGTTGCTTAATAAAAGTTATTTTTTTTAAAGTCGAATATCTTTTTATTCGCAATTTATGGCAAAAGACTTTCATAAGGTTCCTTCATTATTAAAAACTTGGTATATTTAAGAGCTCAATCTTATTGTATACAGTTTTCATTAACTCTTACAGTTCTTTTTGTATAGTTTAATCAATTTTGATTTAATGTATTTTCCAATGTACATTAACAATAACCATTTGCATTAATTAAGCAATTCAGTCAATGATAATGCATAGCAATTCAATTAATTTGCTTGTTTTCACCTATGAAATTAACGCATTTACGACCGAAAGCAAATAAAATAACGTATACGCACAATAAGCCAAAAATACAAGTAACAGTTAATTAACTGCTGCAGTGGCTAAATGGGAAAAGCAGCGAACGAGAGACAAAGAGAGGACGGTAATGTGGAGGGAGAGAAAGAAAACTGCACTCTGCAATTTGCCAACAAGTTTTCCAAACGATAATTTAAACGCTGTGCAAAAATGCACAATAAAATAAAATTCTGAATGGGCCACAAAAAATACACAAACACACACACGCCCAAACAAACACACACTCACACATACGCACAGAAGAACACGATGAAGAAGAAGAAGCAGAAGTTAAAGAAAAGGCGAAAATATTTGTGCATATGCAATTTATTTTGCATGCCTGCGGGATTTGTGCCGTTGTTGCCTCTCCCCGCTTCCTCCTGTTTCCTCTGCTCCGCCTCTTCGCAGTAACCAGAAGTCAAAATTAATATGTTCTTCGTTTATTGCAAATGCAGGCAGAAAAAAAAAGAGAAATAAATGCAAATAAAAACAAAATGCACAACGAAAATTAATATGCAGCGACATGTGCGAAAAAAAATACGAGAGATAAAAAAATAAGTAAATAAACTGCATATGATTTGCACTTTTCGCCATCAAATAAAACAATAATAATAACAATAACAAAAACAAAGCTGCATAATAGCAGACAGAGCACACTGCAGTGGCAGCGACAGCGGCAGAGGCAGCGCAACAACAAAGTCAACGCAGTCAACGAAGTCGCAGTCGCTCCGTGGCTGCTGCTGCTGCTGCTACTGTTTAATGTTGTTTTTGTTATTGCTGTATTTGCCAGCTATTGCACAAGTTGTCACGAAGCAAAAGACACGTTCGGGTTATGGCACGAGCGCAACACATTCGCATTCGTGTATTCGCCAAAAGCAGCTTCGTAAGTGGGTCAGCGAGCTGTGGGGTCAATGCACCGCCTGCCTGACAGCCTGAACTGCTGCGAGAGCGAGAGAGTGAGCTCATAATAATAATAAAACAGCGCCAACTCACAACTTTACAAGCAAACACAAACACACAGTCACACACACACACAGACACGTACACAAGCAGTCTGACTGGCAGGCAGACAGGCAGCTTTTGTGTAGCTGCTCTTTGCTTTGACTACAACAGCGCGCTCTCTTTGCATGCCAAAGAGAGTGAGAGCGTGAGTGAGTGCTAGTCAACGC
Organism: Drosophila acutilabella; assembly: GCA_035046005.1. Classification (NCBI taxonomy): domain Eukaryota; kingdom Metazoa; phylum Arthropoda; class Insecta; order Diptera; family Drosophilidae; genus Drosophila; species Drosophila acutilabella. Next base: position 10,456,563 of record JAWNOK010000024.1, on the reverse strand, counting down.
GTTAGACTTAAGCCTACGCTCGCGCTCTTTTGTATATGTGTGTCGGTGTGTTTGTGTGTGCTTGGTTCTTTGCGCCCAAGTTAACAAAAAATAAAAAAACTCGTTTCATAGCAGCTTTCACAAGTGAAAAGGGAAGGGTGTAGGTAAGCCGGCTGACGGAAAGAAATACATACATTTATAAAAATGCCGTTAGAGAGCGACGCCGACAGCGACAGCGGCAGAGGCAGAGGCAGCAGCGGCATTAGCATGTTGTTGGCATGGCTACGTAATGTTGGCGCTTTCTTTTTGCTCACACGCATTTGCATACGTGTGCGTGTGTGTGTGTGCGTTTGAGGAAGACGCCGTTAGAATTAGTAAAGAGCATCAAATTCATTCACGCTAAGCGCTGCTGCGCTGCCGCTCTGCCCGCTGCTTGCTGCTCATTCTTAATACAGTAATAATAATCAGCAGAATCATTATAATAATATAATTTTAATTTACGCGCAGTTATGCCAAAGTCACAGGCCTAACGGTGCTTTGAGTCAATGGCCTTTTTTCCGCTTCTTTTTTGGCTTTTCTGCGTTCATTTCTTTTTTATTTTGGCAGTTGATGACCAACGCTGGCATTTTTTGTAATGTTTACATTTCGCACCAGTGTTCTGCTCGCACTCAGTCACCTCTCTCCCGCTCCCTCTCCCTCTCTCTGCCTCTCCCTTACTTTCTTTGCGTCCCTTTCGCGCTCATTGGCATTTGCTTTTGTTGCCAACAAAAGATCTGGCTCATACGGAATATGTTCTTTTCTGCCCAAAAGTTGATTGACCCACGAAAATTTCACAGCCAAATGAAAACGAAGAAAGAACACAACAAATGATGTAATTCTATTTTTGGTAATAAGCCAAGTTAAGCATTTCAGCTTTGGCTATAATTATCAACAGTTTGCACTGCTCAGTTAACAGTTTTCAGTTTTTCCAACCATTCAACTCTTGATTAGTTTGCGTTTTTCTTATGCATAATTTAACTTTGCTTCTTGCTGTTGAGATGAGTGTACCACATGACGTATGCGTTATATTGAAGCTATATATTGTTCTCCAACGAAAAATCACGTATACGCCGCACGTGACAATGAAAACTGAGCAATCTTTGTGTGTGCGTGTGTGTGTGAGTGTGAGTTAAGATACAATTTCGTCACATGATTCATGTGCTTGAAATTTCTCTGTACAAAATTTATTTGCATACAAATCGAAGTTTTAACTTTAATTTTTTTCATAATTTTCGATTTTTTATTATTGTTGTGCAGGCTTTAAATGGCTCGTGTGGAGGAGTATAATGAATATTCATTAAATTGTGTATGATAAACAGTTAACAAACTGAAAGTTTAAGCTACTTTCTTTGTTGCCTTTCAAGCATCTTTCAATTTGGCATTTCATGCGTATGCTCTTCCTTCTGCTGCTGCTTTATCGTGAATATTTTCATAGGAATTTGTTTAATGTGCCGTTTTTTGTTTACAAGGCATCCATGTTCACTTTATGGCTAATTAAAAGCTGCATGAATGTGTCGAAACTTTTTTTAGCTGATCTGATGAATTATAAGATAACTAATATACACTGCTTACAGTTAATATCTTGGGCTCTCTGCTAGCTGGTTTGTTCCCAACTCTGTTGCTTTTACAGCTAATCTATAAACTTATTTTAGACAATTGTCAGAAAAATTCTCTAGAATCATGACATCATGGTCGGTATTACGAAAGACCCGCTGGAAAACCCTAGAGGCTATAGGCTATGACTATTGCTATTCTAAAACAATAACAAAACAAAATGAACAAAGCCGCAAAAACAATGGAATGGAGAGCATAAAGTACAAAGTGCAGCAGTAGGCAAGTGTGTGTGAGTGCGTGTGTGTGTGTGTGTGTAGTGCAGGCATGTTTCCACCCCATAAAAAAGTAGGCCCATGCATTATTTATGCACGGCTTCAAATGCAACAGCGTCGACATAAATGAAACTCAACGCAACGCAGAAAAAAACAACTGAAAATAGCTAAAAAAAAATACCTTGACAAGCTCAAAAACACAAAAAAACCACACACAAAGCCAAGTAAGTTGACTCTTTTAGCATTAGTTTTGCGCAACTTGCAACTTGCCACAGCAGCTGACAACAACAACAACCAGAGATAACAACAACAGCAATATTTACACTTAAATAGCCAATTATTTGTGGTATTTTTGTTGTCGTTAGAACCCAAAAAGCAAGAAAAACAAAATACATAAAACGCAACAACATTTTCAAGTTGAACACGAATCTTTGGCCAACAACAACTAGCCAAGTTAGCAGGCAACTAACTAACTAAGCTAACTTGTTGTTGGCTTCTTTTATTTTGCAGTTTTCGGTTTTCTGTTGCTTTATTTTTTTTTGTTTTGAGCTGAAAAGCGCGAAAAATTCTTAAAGAAAAACTGGTTTCCATGCGGCGTATGCGCAATTTTTCATTCTCCTCGATTTTTTTGGGGGCTTTTGGGAAAACAATGAATGCCAGTAGAAGCGACAGCATCAATTCAACAAAACGCAGCCGAAGCAGCGCATAGAAAAATGCAGAAAAACAAAGGGAAGAACAGCAAAATGAAAAGCAGAAAAAAAACTCGACGTTGCATGCAAATTGTAATCACTAAAATCGAGTCGCAAAGCCCGAAAACTATATACAAAGTATGTACTACAGCTGTGTATATGTGTGTGTGTGCTATGTATTTATATATATATATGTGCAGCAGTCGCCGCTAACAACAACAACAACAACCGCAGCAGCAGCAGCAGCAGCAGCAGCAGCAGCAGCAGCAGCAGCAGCAGCAGCGTCTATAAAATACACAAAACTAAAAGGCATTCATTTTGTTTTTTTCCAACGTTGTTGTTGTCTGTGTGTAGTTGTTGTTTCTGTTGTTGTTGTTGCCATCGCTTCCATCATGCAACTGTGCGCACTAATATCCGTCCTTGGCTCGTCTGTTCAACTTTGTCCCAGTTTTTCGCATTTGTTGGCGGCGCTCGTTCGCCTCTAACTTGTCGGCGAGTTGCATTTTTGTGTGTGCAGCGCACACAAACACACACACACAAACACTCTCACACTCACAGCTCCAACACACACACATAAATTCGTCTATTCATTTGGCGCGACTCGCATTACCCAGTGGGACCTGCGCGCGTAGTTGCGCCCAACTTAACAACATGCACATAAAAGTAGCTGTTCTGGCTCACCTACAGGGCATGTTATTTTACGCGCTCTCGGGAGTACTTTGCACATTCCTAAGCTTTTTACACACATGCTGCATTAAAAGTGGGTTTCAAAAGAGTTTTATGCTTAGTAAAAGTTTTAGTTTTAGCGGTGCTAAAATAACAGGTAACAACATAACAATAACAATAACAAAAGGTGAAGTTTTTATACCTAAATTCTTAAATTAAGTATATTTAAAGCTCAAAGATTTTTAACTCAGTGCTTTGCTGTCACTGCCAGCTGAATTGAGCAAGCAAGAACTTGTTTGTGCTAGTAGCAACTTGCAGTTTACAGCTTCAAGAACAAGTTCTGTGCTGTTGTCTGCATTTCCTGCTGGGTATTTGCTGTTCGTAGCTGCATTGTGGGGCACATGCAATCTTTTATTTGCTGTCCATACACACACACACTCATCTATAGGTATCTCTGTGTGTGTCAAACTCACGCACATTAAATACTATGCGAGAGTTGCATAGATAAGATACGCAGCAGCAGCTGCTGTGGCGAGTTCTGCGGTGTCCCACTCCTCGCAACGCCCCTTCCACTCCTCTTCCCCCTGGGCACCACTGATGCATTGCATTTTGTCTGGCCAGATAATTGCTAGAATAATGTTATTGCATATGCATGAATTTTAATTCTTTTTCTGCCGCTGTCGCTTCTCCTTCTTCTTCTCCTCCTTCTTCTATTGACTTGCAATTCATCCAAAATTTGTTGGGCAATTCTATGATGACAGTTCAATGCTTAAACTAAGTAAAAGCAAAAAGTGTTGAAAGCTATAGACAAATTTATTGCTAAATACTTGTATTTTTTGTATAGAGTAGAGTATTTTCGGTTTCTGCTTTGTGCGACATTCTTAAACGTTCTTAAAGATCGTAGCTCATTTTTCCTCTATGGAATTAAATAAACATTAAGTTCTTTGGAGAATTACAAAGAGGTTTTTAATTGGAATCCATAAATTGCCAAAATTCTTTTTTGTTTTACATTTGTAAACGTTTTAACTGGCTTCTAAGCTTTGAGTTCTGAAAACAATTTTATTTACTATATTTAAAGATGAATTCTTGCAAAGCTTCTCATCTTGTATGTTTCTTTGTCTTTTCCTTTCTTCTTTGTGCCATTTTCGTAAACTTTTTGAGTACCTAAACTGCTGTCCTTCCTTGGAAACCCTTCCCACCACCTCAAGCCTCAACCACTTGTCGTGTCTTCTTTGTTGTCGCATTCGTAAACACATTTAGACTGAAAATAGCTTGTAATACTCCCAAGAAACTACTGTAATCAGTCGACGTCGTCGACTACTTGAATTCTTTTTCTTTTTCTTGTCTGTGCAATAGCATTGAAGTTGTGGCCTTATGACACACATTTGTGGTTAGCTTATCGCGCAATACTAAATGTAATGCTTAATATAGTATTATTATTATATTTTACATACATACATATTGTAAACTATGTAGAAGTTGTGCAGATAAGTGCGAGTGACAATCATTAAACAAAGTCTATAACACTCCACTGGCGCGACGCCAATTCAATGAAACTTTCAATGATATTATCATTGTCATTTTTCCATCATTAATTGAATTGTATTTATAGCACTGCAAATCATAATCTGTCTAAAGATTTCACTATCGTTTAACTGACTAATACAGTGTCAGATAACCCCCTCCCCCCTTTCTACCGCCTACCCCCGTACAAGGTATTGGGTGTACTTAAATAAAAATATACAAAGGAAAATAGAAACGATTTCTGGGGCTTATCTTTACGACAAGTGCTACGAAACATTAGAAACTTATTTCATGGGGTTCAATGACCTTTTCACACCAAAACCAAAAGGGTATCAACGGGTAGTCCAACGCTGTGGTTGAATTTGTTGTAGTAAATTACAGGGTATTTCGTTTTAAAGTCTGAACGCAAACTTTATGAAAATTTCCATATTTATCGGGAAATAAAAACTAATGTGGTTTCTACATTGTTTCTGGCACAAAAGCGAATGAACTTCACCAAATAAAAACAACAACACGAAAATTGCTCTATTTGTTTGCAAACAAGTCAAAAGTTTTGAAAATATTTGCATGTGCCATATATCAAATGGAATTGGAATTTCCATAACACTTCCCTCAAAAAAAAAGAGCAAAAAACTAAAATGGAGAAATTTTGCTAGAGGCAAAAAGAGGCGGGACAACTGCCCACAAATCCCATTGGCACCAGGAACACATTACAAACAGCTGTCTGAGTAATGGAAATATTCCCCAGTGTATGTGTGACTGTGTGTGTGTAAATCCTCGTTTCCCACTCCTTTTGGCCAAATATTTGAGACATTTGCCGAATTATGCACACGGCGTGTAAATAAAAATCAAATTAGTCGCTTAACGGCCAACAAATCGATGGCAAACGGTAAAAATTAAATAAACTTCTAGCAATTAAAAGCGCAAATGGAAATTCACGCAATAATTGTCAAACAAAAGACCAGCTGCACTGAGAAAAAATGATTAGAATCCCATTTAACTGTTAATATTTATATAATTATTATTTTCTATTGTGTAATCATTTTAATTATACTGATAATTAATGGGTAGCATTTACTTTGTTTTAATTTCAAGTTTTAATTGTTTTGTCCCAGTGTAGCTATAACAAAGCCTAACAGACTAACAGCAAAACTAACGCTACTCTCGCGCTCTCTCGCTCACGCTCTTAGCAACTCAACCGCTCGCTCTTCATACATTTATGCGTAAATAATAATATGAGTTGAGCTTCTGCCGCTGTTGCTGTCGCCGTCGCTGCTAGCGGCGACCGCGATGCTAGTGAAGGTGGAGGCATCGTCAACCCATAGAAAGCATCGCATTGTTGTTTGTGTGTGTGTGAGTAGTGTGTGAAAGCGAATTCGATTGCTGCCCGCTGCCACCCCAGGCAGAGTCTTTGGCACTCGCATGTTGTAATATGCGTCGCGATGACGTCGACGCGTCAACGCTCCCGCATAACAGCAGCGACAGACGCTCACACGCACGCACGCACGCACGCTGCTCACGCACTCTCCACACACTGAACGAAAGAGAGAAAGAGTGACGGAGAGTGTGGGAGCTCAAGAGAGCGCTGGCCTGTGCTTTCTTGCCGAGTGCGTGTATGTGTATATGCTTGCGTCTGTGTGTGAGTGCGTTTGGATCTGTTCGGGTGAATGACCGCCGAAAATTAAATTTTTTGTCGATTTTAGACTTTTACTATGTTGACGCTGCTGATGATTGTGTTGTATTGTGCTTTGTGCCTGTCTTTTGACGAAGCACACACACACAGCGAGAGAACTATGAAGAGTAAGCGGGAAAGGGAGTGCGATACAACTACAATGAGCTGCTTTATAGTTTTGTGTGAGTGCTAACGGCGTTCGCACTATCGCGCGTAGTCTTTATGGCTACAGTGTGAGAGTGAGCGAGAAGGGGGGTTAGTTGGGTGGGTGGCTGGCAAGGGAACGACCTGCAAGCTACGTGAGTGTGAGTGCGTGTGTGTGCCTAGACTACACAATCAGCAGCAACAACAACAACAAAAGCAAGCGCAGGCATTTCACTCGGCAACAACAACGTAAAGCGACAACTTTTGTTTCTCTTTCAATTTTTGACGGTTTTCGCTTGCACTATTGCCGCCGCAAGGGCCTGCCCCCCGCCGAGGGGGAGTTGGATGGTGGGCGGCGGAGGGGCGTACGATCGCCAGCCACTTTCGACAACGAATCTTTTGCTTCTCTTTCTTGTTGTTGTTGTTGTATTTTTTAAGTTTTCGTTTTTGTTGTTGTTACTTTTTTTTGGCCGCTTTCTGTTTACGCCGCATTTCTTTCACTTTGTACCGTACTATCTGTTTGCTGTTTCTGTTTCACATTTTATTGTCGTCGCTTATTTTACTTACTTTTTTTTTTGCTTCTTTCGTTTCTGTATTTTTATGAAGTACCGAGTGCCAAAAGAGACGGGTAGACAGGGAGGGCGAGGAGCGGCAAGATGCCTGTTGCCTTTTTGGCAAAACTCAAGACAACTCAAAGTGAAAATTTCAATAAAAAAAGACAAAAACAACAACAGCTGCCATCACTTTTGTTGTTGTTGCTGCTGCTGCTGCTGTCGCGGAAGTCATAAAGGCAAATTGCATGCATATTTCGTTGAGTTTTGCGGGCGCTTTAGGGCCTGCTCCCTTTACCCTCCAACCCTCTACCAGCCCCTTCCCCACTCCGCTATTCCATATACACGCAACGCACGCAGGAAAGTCTAAAAACAGTTTTAGTTTTAGTCGCTGCCTTTTTGATGGCTTTTAATTGTTCGACTTTATTTTTGGGGGTAAAAACAAAGTGAAAACAAGTCACATCGGAAAATGTGGAAAAACTCTACCATTTCGTAGCACAACGAAGCTTGTACACCCTAGAAAAATTCCATTTTTATGAGCTGCACCATCATAAATACAATTTATAGCCACCTGTCTGGAGATTATGTAATAAATAATGTTTAACTAATAAAAATTTAGGCGATGAATAATTTAAACAGGTTTCGCTAAGCTTTATAGGCATAACATAACCTATAAAAGCATAACATAACCTCAAACAGTAGAAGAATTGCAAGTAAGGCTCAGAAAAAAATGTTTATCTGAGCTATTATTATATAAAAAGTTTTTAAAAAGCTCAGTACAGCTACGTGTGTTTAGTTTTTGAGCCATTTAATAAAATCTCTAATGTAAACTGTAATAGCTTATTAATTTCTGTAACCCATTGGAGCTTTATCTGTCTAAATTTTGACACCTCTGCTTTATTTAATTAAATTTAATGTGAGATTAATAAACTGTCTAATCAAAAGAGCTCTTTAATGTAAGCTTTCAATTATTCTAATGGCTTCGTTTTAATTAAATTGACAGCAATGAGTTTCCTAATTAATGAGAATAATGATTTGCGATGCTTCCTTTGTTCAGTAAATTTCTGTAAATTTTACAGCCCACATTACAAGCATTTTCAAATTATTTTCATTGCACACCAAATAAATGCGAGTTCAATGAGCTGCCTAATTAATAACTACTCGAATGTAATCATTCTCAGATGAATTACAACTATTTTTATAGTCGCTTTTAATTGTTACGCATGTAAATTCCTTTTCAGTGCTTTAGATTTTAATGCTCGATTAATGACTTGCCCAATTAATGAGTGCTCTAATGTAAGCATGTTTAATAGTTCGTCTATGGCTTGTACTACTAAATGTAATGCTAAATATTAAGTTTAGGGCTCAACACACGCAACTTTTGGGGCTTTGATTGACTTACAAATGGAGGGATTTTGGGGGGTGTGACCAGGGCTGGAGTGGGGGGCGTACAGGATAGAGATTTTGGCCTGGCGATTAAGATTTATGACGGGCGTCCTGCGATGATAGCCCAGAAATACGCATTAACCATAAAAACCAAAAGAAAGCCTGACAAATGCCCATTATTCATTTGGGCCGCTGACCCCATGACTGTGAGGTCAAAGAACGCAAAGTTCTGATAAGGCGACAAATAGGAGAGGGCGTGGGTGTGGGAGTGGAAGAGAGCGGGACAAGCGCGTGTTGAGCACAAACAAAAGAGACGGCAATAATTGCAATCGTTTTCATTGCAATACGTTTCAAATTAAATATTTGTATTTGTAATGCTCTATATATATATACTTATATATATACCCGATATCCGTTTAAATTTGATTATATTATAAGCATTGAGCCAAAAATAAATTGAATTTGCCAACGCATCGTGTAAAATACAATAAAAATTCATAAAAATGGCGCAAAATACAAAAAAAATAAATAAATAAAAATGAAAATTGCCAACAATATTTCTTTTTATTTACACACAATACGCAGGCATAACGAGTGTATAGGTTAATGCATAAGATTAAAAGATACCCTGTTATTTAATTTTAGCACAAAAATTAATGTAAAATAAAAAATAAATAAGCTAATTTAAATAAATCTGTATAAATTTAGTATACTTTGATTTTACAGGGTATCTTTAGTCCGATTTAGTTAGTTCTTCATAGATTTACTTTGCAAAAAACCCGCTTGGCTGTGCCTTAAATTATGCCCAACTTCATACAACTTTTTTTTACATTTTTACAGGGTATTTGCATAGCTGTACTCTGCGTATATTTATATAAATTTTATTGTACAGCCAAAATAAAAGCCAAAAAGAAATTGTTGGCATTACAATATCGCTTTTTATTGCTGGCGCGCGAATTTTAATTTGCTCGCACACACGCGTGTTTGTGTGTGTGTGTGAGGTGTGCGTGTGTTGCGTGTATCTGCAGCTATGTATCTACAAGTTGGAGAAATGTATCTATGCAGAGAAAAAAGGGTCTCTTTGATTAAGGCTTTGATTGGTGGTGATTCGTCAGCAAACTGATTGCCATGTCGAATTAGTTTAATTGTTAATGCAAACAGGTAGAGAGAGATAGAGAGGGAGAGAGACTGTGTGTGTGTGTGCAATAATGTTTCGTAATGTTGCTGCGTCTTTCTTCATTTACGAATTTCATGGATTTCCCTACAATAATTCCGCTTGCTGTTGAGAAACTCAAGAGTCTCAAGTGACTTTCACTGCCAACAACGCGACACGGCAACAGCAACAACAACAAAACGTTTGTATATATTTCGGCAACTTCCAGCTTCCCCTCAGCTGAGTGGCCAACCAACCAAACCAGCCACTAACTGACTGACTGACTAACTGACCGACTGACTTAGTCGCAAAACAAAGCGACTAACATCATTTTAAAGCAGTCACTGCGTAACTTTAATATCATTTCAAAAATATCACAAGATAAGTTGTGAGTAGCAGCGTTTAAGCTACTCTATCTACAGGGTATCTAAGCAGACATTTTATAGTTTTATTACTTCAAATCTGGCGCTTTTATTTCTTTAGCTTGTTTACATAAATAAATCTACTGAAGTTTAACTGGGTATGCATTGCTTTTACTTTAAAGCCTTCCCATCATAAGCTGTTTGAAAGCTGTTGGAAAGCTTTCTTGGTACGTTAAAGTACTGAAATATGATCACTATTTGATTATTGAAGTAATTCATGCTTTTTAAATGTCATTTGTGCTTTAGGTCAAGCTTTGATTGCCCAATTTCTAAAATCTTTGCTGACACAGTAAGTTTTCTATTATACAAACAAGCAGCTTAAAGCTCCTGTATTCCAATTATAAAAGCTTTGTTATTTCCATCACTTAATAATGATAAAAATCCACCCCGTACTCCAAAATTATAATACTACACAGTAAATCCGTTTAAAGCTGCTTAAAGCTTCAACTAATGATTTAAAAAGCTTATCCTGAAACCTTTTAACTGCATGATGAGCTACAAAGCTGTCATAAACTTCAGCTTAACACACTGAATAATGAGCTTTAAAGCCCTTGATAACAAATAGAGACTTAAGCCCTTCAAAGCTTGCAAAAGAGTTTCAAAGCATTGATAATTAAATATAAAGAACACACATTAATGTGCTTTAAAGCTGTTCAAAGCTTTACTTTGGTGTTACTTAGGTATACTTCCCTCATATCCTATTTATAGTAAATTTTCTGATTCGATTCTGTTTGATCTTTTGGATTGTTTACCTTTGATTGATCCGCTTGAGTTGTTTTGTCCCGCTGGCGATTGAACGTTGCTTTGACCCAAGTTATTTGCGTGAGCTTCCAGTTTTGAAGTGACGCTGCTCCACATGTCAAACATACGTTGCGTATACATAATTAATATGGGGACGTCCAAGCGCTTGGCCACAAATCGTTTACTTTATGATTCGATGCGATTCTGTCCCTCGACTTGTTCTCTTTAACTTAATCTTTATCTTTATCTTATGTAATACACAAGAGCACAACACTGACGCACACACACACAGCTACATAGCCCGTGTGTGTATATGTGTGTGTCTACGTGTGTGTTTGTAAATTGTAAACGCTTAGTTACAATTTTGGTTGTTTTCCTTTCAGCAGCAGTGAATTTTCCAGTTGTTATTATGTAACTAGGCTAAAGTAAACGCTTTTCCGATTTATTGTATTAGCTGCACTTGATTTTTCTTACGGCGTAGGGTGGCCCGAGGGATTGGGGGTATTCAATATATATATATTTTAAATTTTTATTGCACTTTTTTTTGTAGTTTTTCTTTTTTATATGTGAAATTACTAATATCACAGTGGTAAGGGGGCAGGGGGCGTGTTTTTAGCGCTGCTGCTGCTGCTTTATAAAGTTTTCTTTATATATATATATATATGTATGTATATAGAGGTGTATATAACTATGTATGTATATATATGGTTTGTGTGTATATATATATATATTTATTATATAGTTGCTAACGTTCTTTCTTCAGGCCTGTAGGTACTATAAAACTTGTTAATGTTTTTTTTTTATATTTATTTTATTTCCTTTTGTTTTAAACTATTTGAATAATGCTGCTGCTGCTCTGCTCTGCTGTCGTGTAAACTATTTAACTATTTAATAAGACACTTGTTCGCGTATATATATAAATTTTTTATTTATGTTTTATGCATAGAAATGTTGATTTTCTTTATTTAATTTTTGTTTTTTTCTTGTATTTTTTTAAAGCAAACTTTTGTTGCTTTTTAGAGTGTTTTAATTTCTAGCCTTTTTTCTAGCCCTTTTGCAGCACATGCAATTTTAGATTGTTGTTGTTTTTATTGCTTTTGGAGACTTTGGGCTGCTGTTGTTGTTGTTGTTGCTGCTGCTGCTTTTGTTGTTGTTTTAGCACTTTCACTGCAATTTTGTTGCTGTGATTTTTGTGTTGTTGTTGCTGTTGTTGTTTGCTGCTCTTCTTCTTGTTGTTGCTGCTACTGTTGTTGCTACTGTTGTTGTTGCTGATGTGGTTGTTGTTATTATTGTTGTTGTTGTTATGCTCATTGTTTTGTCGATTTCTCTGTTTTGTTTGATTCCAAATCAAAATTTCCAAAAATACGAAAATTTCACGACAATTAATTCCGGAAGACATTTAAGGGCAATTCTTCAAAACGGCATTTCAAGTGAATTTTGTTGTTGTTTTTGTTGTTGGGGAATTTCTTCAGCTTCTTTTTGTATTAATTTTTATTATTTGTAATAATAGTATTTATTTATATATATTTATTTGCTTGTTTATTTAAACACTTTGATGTATAAAATGGTTTGGCCCGTTATATAAATGCTTTTGCTGCGCGTTGTTAGCCATGGCCAATTCAGCATGGCATTCAGCATATTGTTAATTTAGTGGGCGTGGCAAAAACACTGTCTGCAAATTTAACAGATCAATTAGTATTGCTCCAATGTGCCCACTGTGTGTGTGTGTGCACTGCCTGTGTGTGTGTGTTGCACGTGTGTAAATGATTTTTTTCCAATAATTGAATTTGCCTTTAAACAGCGACATCAAACAAGCCAAAATGGACACGAAAAACTGTGCCGGGAAGCGCACCAAACAACCCCACCCCCTACTCCTCACACTCCACCTCCCCACATACGACCCCACCCGAAAAAAAAAACAAACTCTCAAGCGTCGCAAATGCATGAGAATGTAACATGAACATGAAAAATCGATATAGAAATGAGATTTAAGGGTGCTAGACGGCCAAACGCAGTGGTCTCCAGGGGCGGAGCAAAAGGGGGGAGCGACCCACCTAGTCACAAGAGGGACGGGGGCACAAAAACTCTGTCAGACAGGCGAGCCACTGCCGCTGTCGCAGTCGCAGTCACAGTCGCAGTTGTAGTCGCTGCAGAAACGAACATGAAAATGCAGTTCACGAAGCAGCGGCAACAACAAAATCTCACCGACGAAAGCTCAGTGAGAGAGAGTAAGAGAGTGAGAGCAAGGCAATAACATGTGCGTGTGCTAGTGCCTATGCTTGTGTGCCTGTGTGTGTGTGTGTGCTTGTAAACAGTGAAAAAAGTTCTATGACCCAAAGCTTCAGCATGCCGGCAAACGGCAAAACGGGCAAAAGCAATGAATATAAAACATTTATACTTTATATGCTTCCTCTTCTAACAACTAGCAACAACAAGCAGCGGCATAGGCAGCGGCAAAGGCAGAAGACAAGCACAGTCATGTGGGGTAAAGTGTATGCTGCTTGTGGGTGTGGAGAAAACGAGAGGGGTGGGGGGATACTGCTTAGACAGGGTTGCCGCTGTGTGGGGTTAGTTTATTGGAACTCCAAATGCGGAAGCCAGCAAAACGCAGACATGCAAATACGTCACCAACAAACCGTTGTAGTTCCTTTTGCTGTTGTTGTTGTTGCTATTTGCTATTGTTGCCGTCGTCACCAAAGCGACAACAACAGAAATTGTGCCAGCAGCGACAACAACAACAATTGTAACTAAAGCAGCGCCAGCATTTTATTGTTGTAATGGAGAAATTTACATATAGAAGAAAAAAGAAGAAGAGGAAGAAAAAAATATAACGAACGGAGCAGGCAGAACGCCAGCGTCGCTGTCGGAAACCGTGGGGAAGCGCAGCTAAAAGCAGCGCCAGTGGCTGCGGCAGTGACAGCGACAGCGACAGCGTCAAATAAACTGAAAAGAAAATGAAAATGAATAGCAACAACAATAATAACAACAACAGCAACAACAAGAACAGCAGGGCATTAAATTCAAAAAATTCTCTCACTCTTTACGAACGACAACGAACTTACTAACGGTACTAAGCCGGTCAAGCCCGAAAAAAGGGAGGCGGCAGAGCAGAGCTCCAACAAAAACAACAACAACGAGAAGAACAAGAACAACAGTGACGGCGACAGCGACAGCAATAAGAACTGACGACAAAGTTACATGCTGACTGCTAGCGTCGCTGCCGGCATCGCTGCCCCGCTGTCGCAGTACGTTGACGCCGAAAAAGACCAATGACCTATGCTAGAGCCACACACACACAGACATCTGTGTATGCATACACAAGCATAGGCGCTGCCTCAGTCGCTGTCGCTGCTAGGCTTTTTTCTTGTTCTCTTTGTTGTTGTTGCCGTTGCGACTGCTGCCTCTGCTGCTGTTGCTATTTCTTTTCCCCCCGTTGGGTTTGTGTCTAGGGTGGGCTGGCACACTTATAGACGACACATAGAGTGTGTGCTTAGCAATGTTGTTCTACTAACGATAATGCAAACAGTTGACGCTGACTGCAAACGCTAGCGTTAGTTGTGGGTGGGTGAAGTAAGAGAAAGGCAGCGGCAGCGGTAGCGGGAGGTAGGCGTAGACAGCGCTGCTTTTAGGTGCTCTGAACTCAACTGAACCGAACTCAAACTAAGCAACCCCAACTGGGTGACTTACTGGGAGCTTCTGCCTATCAACTACCAACTATTGCCAACAACTCGCACTAACTGTTTGCTAGTTGGCAATTCTTTCAGCTCTTTTTATTTTTTCTTTTCAAGCCAAAGAAACTGTCTGATAATCATAACTGGTCACAATGGCCAACAATTTTCATTGTTTTGTGTCTTGTTTTCGGCGGCAAGGGGCGGCATTGGGGGCGTGGTGGTGTGGGGGGCGTGTCTATAAAACAATGTGCCTACATTATGAAAGATTATTGCTGTGAACTTTTAACTGTCAGGCTTATGATGATGTTGATAGTGATAATGGGAAGATTTTACAAACTAATAATTGTTTTGCTTTTTAAGAGCTAAAATTTGTATAATGTTGGGAACTTAGAAATACCACTAGAATTAAGCTTGAAATGAAAAGTTGTTAGTGGATTTTGAAACTAGTTAAACGGTTTTCTACCGCAGAAACTGCTGCTAAAAATTCCTAGGCGGATTTTAAATTAGCAGAAAGATTTGTAACTTGCTAAATCCTAACTTAAAGTTACAAAAATTATGGATGATTCCATCTAAAACTAGCTTCAAAAATTCCCCATATTTAAACAATCCCAAAATCCTTCTCTAGTTTAAAGGCAAATTCAGCTTTTTATAGCTAAAACGGCTGATCAAAAAAATTTGAACAGTTTTGTAGCTGTTTTTAATCCAAGTACGAGTATTATCCAATAGATTAATCCAATTGTTCAGCTTCTTTTAGTATTATTTATAGAGTATTTACTCCATTTTGTTTGGTATTTTAAATAATCCAATTAAAGCTTCGTTCATAAATTATCCTTTTTTTAAGGAATTTTTAAACACACACATACACAGTGCAACGCACACACACACACGCACGCATTACACAATCGGTATTATGTTCGCCAAGGGGGCGTGGCGTGTGGGTGGCTTGGAAATGCTCCAAAAAGTTTATATGCATTTTTCGTTATTTTATTTTAATTTTTTTTTGTCGACTTTTTGGAGTCTGTACCAAATAAATTACGTCACTTGCACTTCCGTTTTGTTGTTGTTGTGGCTGCAATTGTTGTTGTTGTTGTCGCATCGCCAGCTTTTTGTTGCTGTAGCAGTTGCAAGTTGCAGTTAGGCACGATTTGGAATTTGAATGCACTCTTTAGACTTTTTGTTGTTGCTTTTGCTATAATTAATATTTTGTTTTGGTTGATTTGTTGCTGTTGTTGTAGTTGTTGTTGTTGTTGTAGCTGAAACCGAACAACTTCACCGATGCCAAAGGCAATTTAGCCAGGCATGTTGCAATAATTGCTGTTGCTGCTGTTGTTGCATTTGAATTTTTTATCTATTGCTGCTGCTGCTGCACCGCAACGCACAGACACACAAACACACTCGCACACCGACGCACACACGCACAATTGAGACGCACTGAGACGTTAGCGGGACGAAGAGACGCGCGTTGAAACAGTTGAAAAAACGCATACACGGTAGAGACACACGCACACACAAATCATATACAATACATATATATACAATTATATATATGTATATATTTTATTTTATTTTATTTAATTTTTTTTAAACAACAACAACAAATAATTAATAATAAAGATACAACGCGCAACGCATCGTTACCGCCGCCGCGATACGCTCAATACGAAGTGTAGCTGAAGACTGCCTCAAAATGTTATCGAGTTCGTTGTCCAAGTGGCGCGCCGCATTGCGGCCTCACTGTGGCAGCAACTCACACACACACACAAGCACACGAGCGCACATAACTCAAAAGAGAGCGCGCGCCAAAGAGCAATGTAGCCACGTTGCGCTCAGAAGCTTCGCTCCCCACTTCGCTTCTCCACACTCACTCACACACACATGCACAGACACCACTCTCACGCTCTCTCACTTTGCCTCTCCCCAACACACAAAAAAAACTGAAGCGAACGTCCGCTAAGCAAGCAAAGCCAAAGCACTGTTGATGACGACGACGCGACGACGACGCTAGCGTCGCTGCCTGCTGAGTGGGTATATGTGTCTCTGTGCCGATGACTTCTTCAATTTTTTTCAGCATTACGCTTTGTGCCGTTTATTCGCTATGGCAACCGCTCCACTGGCTCGCGTGTGTGTGTGTGTGCATGTTGGAGCGAGAGCGGTTTGCTTGTGTGTGTGGAAGAGTGAGCAGCGCGCGCTTTTTCCTAATCAGCTGTTGGCATATGCTCTTACAGTGTGAGAGCGGATTTTGAATCTCTCTCACACTCACTCGCTGTCCCTCTCTCTTACAATAACCAAAGCTTTGCTGCAGGCGGAAAAAGCTGTGTGCCATATTACTATTATAGCATTTGTTGTTTTTACTGTGTCGTTTCTTTCTTTCCTTTTATCTTTCTGTCGGTGTATGTGTGTGTGTGTTGTGTTGTGTTGCCGATTTTTCGTTCATTTCCTTTTTGAACTGCGCTTCTCTGGCTACGTCTACTGTCATTTCCATTTGAAATTCACCAATTAGCAGGTCAATTGCTTTTTAGGCCAAACTGTGTGCATTGCAGTTGACTTCTTCTATCCCTCTCCCACTCCCGCTGTCTGTGTCTTTCTCCTTTACACCCGTTGCTGTCTGGTCGACTTTTGTTGTGTATTTCTTCCTTTTTTACTGCTATGCTTTCATCCTGTGCGCTATTTAATTACAGTTTTAGCTTAAGTTTTCCTCAACGACTTACTTATGCATGAAAATTGTTTCTAATCGCTTTGCAAATTGCGCATAAATGCATTTTTTATAGGTTATGCACGCACATGCGACGCTTCACAACACTAAACACTGGAGTACCATAATTGTAGCAGCAATTTCTCAATTTCTTAATTCAAACTACAAGTTTTCGAAAGCAAAAAAAAATCTTAGATTTAAAATGTATAGAAAATAAATCTTTCTGGCTGGAAAGTAACACTTAAATTAATGCAAAACTTTCAGTTATTTAAATCATAGACTTTTTAAGGCCATTTCGCTAATTGAGCACTAATAAATGCGTTGTTTTAATTTATCACCTCAAACCGTTTCTGTGATTTCAAAAATATTTTGAATAAATTTTGCAAATCTTTAGCTTTGTTTTATAAACTAATATTGATTAAAAATAAAATATAAAATCAGCAGTAATCAGAGCAGCAGTCAAGGCAAACCGGTGTCAAAGTTCAGTAAAAAGTCTGCTAATATTCAGATACATTTATGTATATATTGATTTTTTAGCGGATTTCAAAAAAATCGAACCGATGTTGTAATCGACTTTCAATTTGCAAAATTCGCAACGCAGCAAAAAGAAAAAAAAACAAAAAAATAAAAAACTGAAACGTTTCGAAGTAGTTTCCAAAAAAATGTTAAAAAATTAATATTTTGTAGCTAATTTATGCTTATGATGATGTTGTTGTTGTAATGCATACAATTAACTCTGCCGCAATACAAATGTATCTGTAGCCTGTGCTTGTATCTGTGACTGCATTGGTATCTGTTATGGGACAGCATAAAATTTTGCATAAACGAAACAAACAGATGAACACAAAAATACGAAAATAAAATGAAAAAAAAAAAAATGTAAGCAATAAAAACAAAAAACTCAATATTACGAAATATCTAACATAAAGATTGGCAAAAAGGCAAAAGACGAAAAAAAGATTGAAACGTGAATATGATAATGAAACTTTGCTACGGTCGATTGGAAAGAAACCTCATGCGGTGCTGCCTAATGGACAGAGTTACAGGGTGCCCTCCGGGGGAGTGGTGGGGTGGGGGGCAAACCCTCGACAGATTCATGCATGAAATGCAAACGTTTGACTGAAATTATAATGAACTCATCTGAAGCCAATTCAGATACATAACTACACCAGCTTATGGGGGACATCTTTACATAAAATCGCAGGTATTATACATACATTATATATACATTCGCAAAAGTGATAGTGCGTCTGCCCCCAGCCCTTCCAACTCCCACTGCCCCCCCTTGCAATTTGTCGACGGGGGTTTTGTGACTTGTGTAATGCTACAAGCGATCAATGCTCAACTTCAGGGTCGCATCTTATAGCTAGACACATAGATTTGGCCGCTTAGTTAGCGCCACTAAATTTAGCCAGACACTAGCCACAAGTCACGAGTCGTAAGCCAAGAGTCACAATATTTTCTTTGCCAAATCTAAGCTGGTTATTAATGCGTTTATTGCGCTACTTTAACGAGTTCCCAGAAAATATTTAAATTTGGTTATAGGCAAAGGTTAAGACCTCTAGAAAAACTAAACATTTTCCAGCACTAACCTTAAGAATACAGACTTTTAAGTTTACCAAAGGTTTTCCAGGAAGTATCTCAAATACTATCTTGATCTTAGACCAATCAAACCCTTTCCTAATTTAGATTCATTTCTAATTTCCCCACTTTAATGCCCTCAAGCTCAGAACTTTTATATGCACTCAGCATTCAGCGAGTTAGGCTAGTTGATTGATATGATTGATGCCCACAGATCAAGCTAATCAATCATCGAATGACATAAGCAACCGTTTAGAAGTTAAGAAAAAACTTGCTAATGAGCTCAAATGTGTATCAACAGTGTAGAAATGTAGATCAATCTTAGTTGTCTGCAAAGAATGAAACCCTTTCAGATACTCAATGGAAGCTTGAGGCTCATTTGGGGCTAGAACATCAAAACTGACAACTGTTGTCCCGCCTCGAGACTTGAGTCTCTGAGTCTCAAGTTGAAATCAATTTCAAGCCTGAGCATGTTATAAAAGATAGACCCTAGAAGAAACCCCCTTTGCCCCCCGCTACGCCACTGTGCAACCCTGTACCCCCTCCAGCCCCGTCTTGCCCCCCCTACAGACTCATTAACATTGTTTAGAATTGCTGGCAATTCTACAGTTCTGACTCCAGTCTCAGACTTTGAAGTAGCAAAGTATCTAAGTATCTATGTATCTGTATAGCCAAGTATCCAAGTTCTTACGTGTGTGTGTAGAGCTTGGCTGAGACTTCATTCAGCTAACTGTATAGTTTGTAGCTGCGGCTTTTACCGCTAAGGTTCGTGCTACGGTAAAAACTCAGCGCTGAGCCAAAAGAATGTGCTGTGACTTGACTAGCCAAACGTGCGGAGCTGGTCTAAAGGGGGTAGGTAGGGGGGAGGGGAGGGGAGGGGAGTGGTGGTTAACGTGGCTTGGCTCATTTGTGCCGCAATGTGAGTCAAAGAGCCGTAAAGCGAATGTGTCGAAGCAGCAAGAATCGCACAAAACTAACAGAACCTAATGATAAAGAACAACTCGCGCAGTCGCAGTCGCAGTCGCTGTTGGCGTCGCAGTCGCTGCTGGCGTTAAGTTTGCGGCTTATTTAGTATGTCAAAACATGTTTTGTTGTTGTTGCTGTTTTTTACTGCTGCAAGCAGCGTTGTCGTCTATGGAAAGTGGGACACAGCCGCAGTTGTTGTTGCTGTTGCTGTTGCTGTTGTTGCGGTGTTACTGTAGTTGCTGTGGTTGCTGCCACAAAGGTGAATAGCCAATAAATCGACGCTTGTAAATTGAAATTCTTTAGCGCGAGCTGTGTGCTTAAGTATGAGTGTGTGAGTTCTCTGTGTGTACTGTGTGTGTTTACTGTGTGTGTTGTGCTAAGACGCACATACACCTGTTGTTGCTGCTGTGTTAATTGTGGTTCGTGCTGCTTGCGCAATGTTAGCATCATTTGCATGCCACACAGATATTTCTTGCTAAGCTACAGTAGCCACTCGCTAAGAGGAGCTGCGCAGCGCAGCAAAGCCAAAGAGGAATATAAGTAAAGGCAGAAAAGGAGAGTCAATAAAGATGACAATGTTAGATGGAAGAAGAAATAGTGTATAAAGACTCCTAGGGAAGTAAAGACAGCATTTTTAGAGCTTAAGATCTTTTCCTACACACACAATGGTAAGCCAGTAAATTATATGATCGGTGGCTAAGAATATAACTTAAAAATTCTAAAATTGTTTTAAAAACCACAAAGAGAAACAAGTAAACGGTATGTTAATTAAACAATTAGTCTAAGCTAAAGGTGAGAAAAATTAAAACGCTTAAAAAGAACCTTAAGACTTAGGATACCTGTTAAGTCACCCCTTAGATACCCCTCAAGACAGCCCTGTGGACACCGCTTAAGACTCCCCTTGAGACACCCAATAAGACACATCATAAGACACCCTTTAAGACCCTCCTTAAGACTCCTCTTAAGACTCCCCTTATATCAAATATGTAGCAAATTATAGATTGTTTGAATGCCCGACAACTTTGACTTTCTTTTGATCAAGTAATAAGTTTATAAAGTTTTTCAAAACTTTTTAAATAAATAACGTTTTTCTTTATAGCATAAAGTAGTAATATTTCCATAACACTTTATAGTCAGCCTTTTCTAACTAACTTTCATTAAACTTAGGCAGACTTTACTGTACTTGATGCATTTGTTTACTGACCTGTCATGGCTCCATTGCTGCTGCTGCTGTTGTCTCTGTCTCTCTCCCTGTCCCTGTCCCTCTCCCGCTCTCTATCTCTGTCTCTATCGCGGTCGCGTGTTGCTGTTGCCGTTGCCGCCAACGCAGCAACAGTTGTGGTTGCTGCGGTTGTTGTTGCTGTCGCCGTGGCCGTTGCTGTTGCTGTTGTAGCGGTTGCTGTTGCCGCTGCTGCTGTTGCTGTCGCTGTTGACTTCTGTGTGGTTGGCAGCAATGGTGGAGGCGTACGTTCTCGTCGCTGACGCTGCTGTCTGTCAGTGGGCGTGGCTGTCTTGCGATTGCTGCTGATGTTGCTGATGCTGCTGAAGTTGCTCAGGCTGCCAAAGTTGCCAGCTCGCGCCAATGCCGGTGGCTCTGACATGAACTTCGTTTGCGATTGTTGTTGTTGTTGCTGTGGTTGCTGGTGTGTTGCTGTCAGCGCCAAGCGCTTGGGCGCTGGCTCCACAAGCTGCAACTCCTCATGTTGCTCCGGTGCAGCGCTCGCTATGATGGTTGCTCCCAGCTGCTGTACCTGCTGCTGCTGTTGCTGCTGTTCCTCCACTTCATCTTCGTCCTGTCCATCAACCGTTTCGAAGCAAACATCGAGTAGTGTTGCTCCTGCGCCCGTCTGCAGACCAGCAATATCCTTGAGATCAATCCAACTGGCGCCCAGTTTGTCAGCATCGCTCAAGGGCAAACTCAGCACACGTGTGTCACCCTCGTCGACAATGTGAAATGCCTGAGTTGGTTCGATTTTCACAATGATCGGTTGGCTGGAGAGCAGCTGAGCGCGTTGATTGCTGCTGGGATTGTTGTGGTTGCTGTTGCTGCTTAACAGACTGGCCATGTTCTCATCGTCGTCGTCGTCAACGGCTTCCAGTTCGCTGAGCTGTTGTTCAATTTGCAGGTACGTGGTTGTTGTGGTTGCTGTGGCGGTGGCTGCTGCTGTGCTGGCAGTTGTTGTTGCTGTGCTGCTGCCGCTGCTGTTGTTGGCATCGCTGGTTATTGTGGCACTTGCCAGACTCCTTATGGTCGTCACGGGCTCTCGCTGTCCACGCACCACATCCAATTTGAGCACCGTACACTTGTCCGTCTGTTGGTATTGATGTTGTTGCTGCGGTCGCACATAGGTTGCTGCTGTTGCTGCTGTTGTTGTTGCTGTTGTTGCTGCTGCTATCGCTGACGTTGCATCCGTTAGAAATGCTAATGGCGGCGATGTGGCTTTGTTTGAGGTGCTCACACAACGCTGTGTGTGCTGCTGTGTGGGCGTGGCAGTTGCTCGTGCCACAATTGTTGTTGCTGCCGGCAGCGGTATTATTGATATTGAGGGCACTTTACTGCGCAAATTTGCCACTGCTGCTGCTGTGGCAGCATCTGCATCCAGATAGCTAACGTTGGCCGTAGCAACTGTTGCTGCTGTCGACCTGTTGTTGTTGTTGTTGTTGCTGCTGCCAACTGGCGCTGCCTGCTGTATCAGCAGGAGATCTCTTGGCCTATCCGTTGTGAGGGCCGTTATTTAAAACAATTGCCAGTAGAATTGCTTGCAATACCAGCAACTAATTGCTGCTTGCAAGTTGTGCGTACTTTTTTGTATTACTAAATAAAATTTTACTACTATATTTTTACTACTATTCCTACTACTTTTAGTGACAAAATGAGTTAAGCACACTTTACACTAGGGGTTTGAATGTTTAGCTGTTCGACAAGAGTTTTCCTTGGGGTTTTCCACGGGGTTTTCCTTGGGCGCGTGTAGAAGCACAACATCAAAATAAATCGAGATAAATCAGCCTTACAAAAGTGCACTTAAAATCGTTTTTAAACACTACTTAGAAGAAGTCACCACATCGAAACTTGCTCAATTGCTTGTAATATTTATTAAATTTAATTTTAATTTTTATTTATTGTTTTAAATATATTTATAAGCTGTCTGTTGCTGCAGTTTATTTGCAGCTTGTCGTACGCGTCGTATACTCAACTTTGTTTGCTATTTTCGTTTTTTATTTCTCATTTATTGTTGTTGTTTGTGCGTTAGCAATAACTGCCTTTTTTTAGTGTTTTTATTTGTTAATCAGTCGCGTTTGTTGTTGTTGTTGTTGTGGCTTTAACTTGCCTTAAATACGTCGCAATATGTTAAGTGATTGCTCTGCTCTGTCCTGGGCTATTGTGCGCTGTTTGTGCCTGCTGCTGTTGCTGTTGCTGCTGTCGTTGCTGTTGCTGCTGTTCCTGCTGCTGCTGCGAGTGTGTATCTGTGGCCGTAACAGGCAAATGCTGCTACTATTGCTGCTACTGCTGCTGTTGCTACTGTTGTTGTCATATCCTGGCGCTGCACATGCAACGAGCTGTCCTTGTTGTTGTTGTTGCTGTTGCTGTTGCTGCTGCTGCAAGGCTGCACGGCGCCATTGGAATTTGTGACTGGAAGTGTGTCGATGCTGCTGTTGCTGCCGCTGCCGGCGTCGCTGCCGCTGCCGCTTGGCTGCCACATTGCGGCACGCAACCCTAGCGCCAGTTGCTGTTATTGCAGCAACGACAACAACAACAATAACAGCTACAAACCGCCAGCAACCACCGACAACAACAACCACCAGCTGGTGGCTTTAATAATCGATTTTTCAGCGCGCACACATATGCAAATGGAACACACACACACACGCACACACACTTTAATGCACTGCTTTCGCTTTTCACAGTTTTCCCAATTAATTTAACGAAATTTAGCAGTTTTTCTGGGAAATTCTTAACAATTTTCTGGCTTTTCCGAGTGTTATTTAGCTGCTTGCTGTATTGTCACTGCAACTGCAGTTTTTCCATGCCGTTTTCCACAGGTTTTTCCATTGTTTACACACAAGTTGCTGCACAGTTTCACATGTTTCTGGAGCACACGATTTTTTTCACTAAAGTTTATTTCAATTTAATTTAATTTCCCACTTTATTTATTAAGTTTTTGTTAATTTTTTTGGTGTTTAAATTTGGATTGTTTTTCTTTAAAGTGACGTTGCTTGCGCGTATCCTTTGCGCTGTGTCCTTTGCAGGAATGTGTCCCAAATTCAAGTGCGCCACAAAAAACACACTTCGTGCCGCACTTTCCGTTTTTCCTCTCAGCTGCTTGGAAAAAGGACTCGAACTGTGGGAAAAAATTCGCAAATACATGTGTACGTGTGTGTGTTGTTGCTGTGTGTGTGTGTGTGTTTGTGTGTGTGTCTTGTATGCAGTCGGAAAAATGGGACTCGCTGCGCTGCTAAATAGGGTTAGTAGGCATAATGCCAAGTGCATATGACAGGAAAAACTGGAAAAACGCGCGCGGCATTGTTGCGCAGCTTTTCCTACCCTTAAGCAAACTTTCCTTCCATTTACACATGCGTCAATGTGTGCGTGTTTAGCTGTACGTGTGCGTGTGTGTGTGTTGAGGGAAATTCCCGCTGTGGTGAACAGTTTTCTGGGGAAATTTGTGTGCCACTTTTTGGGGTTGATTTTCAAATTTGAATCAAGGCGCGCTAAAAGTTTGAATGGGAAATGGCTGAACTACTAAGCTAAACCAGCAGTTACAGCATAATATCGACTAATAGATACCCTTTAAAATGAAGAAAACTGCGCAAAACAGAATGATAATAAAACTAATCAAAGAGTAGTACCTGGAAGGGCTTTAAAGATATGTCAAAATATTAAATTAAATTTCTTTGGCAATTTACTTTTACTCCTAGCTCAGATGCCGTTAAAAGATCAATGAAAGCGGCCAAAACAAAGCTAATTTTGAGCCGCTTGCCAAGGCCAATAAACTGCACAACTAAAGCTTAAGCAAAACAATTAAATTGATGGCTAAGAACCACAAAGAACACGCCAAGCAGAAGTAAAAACAGTTAGTGCCAACAGCTGATGGTCTGTACTTTGCCGTTCGCCGTTAGCCGTTAGAGAATTGGCCAAGATTGGCATTACACAATAAAGCTGAATAAAACAAATTGCCAACGCCATCGACATGGCCATAAACTGAGCCCTTTTTATGATGATCAACAGCAGCGGCTTTTTCGGGGCGCATCATTAGCCATAAGTGTTATCAGCGAGTTGGCCAAAAAGCGCTGTCTGCGTTGACTGCTTTAATATTTCATGTTTTCCGTTGGCTTAAATCATCTTAGATTTATTTGTGCTGTTGTAGTGGGGTGGAGGGGGGTAGGAGGGGCAGTGGCTTTGTGGCTTGCGCAAGCAGCCAACAGCTAAGAGGCTAACTGGTTCTAGCTGTAAGCCTACAATTTGTCTCAGACGCTTGGAAGCGCCGTTGGTTCTAACGTCAAAATGTGTGCCTCACCGTTGTAACGATCGTTTGCCCCACTGTGCCCCCCCCCCCAGCTGCCCCCTTGCCTACTCCTCTTCTTCTACTGCTCTTCGTTTGCAGTTTCTTGGCTGAGTTTTGCTGGCCACGTTACAGACAATTGCAGTCTTAGAGCCGCGCTTCTAACCTGTTTCTTGGCTAGGGTAAAAAGAAAGGGGCGGGGGGCGGCGGCGGGACAGCAAGAAAGTCCCGTAAGAAAGTCCCAGTTATTCAAGAGGAAAAACCTGTTACACGCAAAGTGGAACTGGCTCTGATTGTGGCTCAGCTCTTGGCCAAGAACAAATGCGAAGAGGGCAAAAGAAACAAACAAACAAAAAAAGAGGCAGAAACAACAGCTACCACAACTGAAACACGTTAGTACCGTTGTGTCGGATTCTTTGTTGCGCAACTGTGTTGCAAGATTAGCTGACGACTGGTTTATTGCAACGTCGTGTTGTTGTTGCTGCTGCTGTCGATGAGGCAACTTGCTGCTGGGCGCAGTCGGCATCGGCGTCGACGTCGCTGCCGCCGTCTTGCCACTTTTAGCGCTGTTGCAACATCTGCAGTTAGAATCGGAAATGCGGCACAGCCAAAAGAAAAACCAAATGAAAAACCTTGCATGCGTTGAAGCTTGACTGCGTTTTGCATTCAGTCAATTTTTCCAAATGGTTTTTTTGTTCTCTTCGGTTTCTTACCAACTTCTTCTCAAACTTCAATATTCGTTAGCTTTTTTTACGATACATTAATTAAACAGTTTGTAACCAAGGCTAAGACTAAATTGTTTATTGTTTTTCTGGTTTTCGGTTGTCGGAAAATATCACCAGAATTATTTGTGAAATCTGCGCAAAACTTGACTTAACTTAAGCTTAGCTTAAGACTTTAATTGTGCTTTTAAGACACAATTGTTAGGTAATAAAATTATGTTTTTAGACCTTGAATTATTTTTATTACTTGTAGATTTCTTTGAAGATAAAAATGTAGAAAAAATTGATAAAGTTTTTTGAAGAAAATAAATAAATCTAATTATTCGGTAAATTGATTAAAAAGTGTGTTGGGAATGAGAATAATTTAAGTTAAACTTAATAAAATATTGAATATATTTGAAGATTAAACAAAAGAGACTTAAATTCAGTATAAAATGATAATAAACGAAATAGAAAATAACAAATAAGTAGCTAAAATTCGGAATGATTAAAGTAATAGGTTAAAATATTAAAATATTATTCAAAAATTCATTTTTAAAACTTTTGTTATATATTATTAAGTTGGTAGACTTACAGACCTCGAATTTAAAATGATTTTAAGCTAAAATTTGATTTTCAAAATATTTTCAAATAATTTTTAACTAGGAGATAAAAAGAAATTGAGCTTAAAACACAGAAAAATAGAATGAACTATATTACGTAATTAATATATACAACATTTATTTATCAGTCTATTCAACAGCTTAAGAGAAACCAATTTATAAAGTAAATATGTTAAGAAAAAGTTTTCTTAACTGATTAATCCTTCGTAAATTTCTCCAATTAAGTCATCTATAACTAAATTTCCTCTAAGTAAACCCCCCGAAACTAACCCAAATACCCCAAATACAAAAAAAAATTACGTTGTGTTAATTGGTAAAAGAAAAGGTGAAGGTAAACATCATAAAAGTGAACACTGGCTATGACGAATTAAGTTTTTAATACAAAATTTGTCATGCTATGCAACTCAAAAGTGTTTTTGATTAAAAACAATCAGCTTCAGCTGAATAGATTTATTAAACCCGATTAACATAATCAACTAATTAAGCTGATTAGGTAAGACAATAGTTAATATTGTTATCGATTACATAACTCACCTCTGATTGTGCTTGGCATGTTACATGCGTTCTTTGAGCTCATCTAAGTGGACGACGGCATACAGGCAAAACAAAACAAAAGCAAACACTTAATCAAAAGCTTTCACAAGCACCTTAGTCTGGTGTACACATGTCAATTATCGAAAGCGATAACGATAACATTAGCGATGACACTTAATTAGTGCAAACGAGCGCCGACGATTGCTAACGGTTTTCAAACGGTAAATACGAAGACAAGCGGCGACTGACGAGTGGCAGGAGACGAGTGACGAGTGCAGAGCAGCGAGAACGGCGCGACGAGAGAGAGACGATAATAAAACTCACGCTGGACACGAATGGACTGGACTGGACGTGTGGACAAACGTTTGCACACTGAATGGCAAGGCGAGGAATCGGTATCCGAATCCAAATCAAACTCCGAGTCGTACTCAAACCCAGACTCAGAGTCAGACTCATCTGCCAGCGATTGGCGACTCTTACAAAAAAAAATACATATAAGAATTTATATATATATAAAAATAAAGAAAAACCTGTGCGGAAGGTAGGTCCCAAATGCTGCCGAACGACAAAATGCAGCAATGCAACCAGCGGCGAAAGGAGAAAGGAGTTCGCCACAGAAGCGCAGCACAGCGTCTTTCTCTCTCATTCTCTCACTCTCTCACTTACACACTCGTAGTGACTTGCGTGCGAAAGAATTCCTGCTAATTAAATGCGTGATCATCGCTCAAAAATACACCCCAACCAGCACGAAAGTCACAAGCAACAGTTGTAAGAGAGCTTAGAGATGAGCGCGTGACACGACTTGAAGGCAACAGGGAAGAAACGATCCTTTAATTTGCTATTTAGTCATTTTGTAAACTAAAATTAATATTTAAATTAAAATGTAATGAGAAGCCAACTATGAACTACGACAAGCTGTTAAAACTTAAGACTTTGTACTAAAATTAAAAATGTCAGAATTTATAAAGCTCTAAGAAAGACACGCAGCATTAAAAAGGCTTTTATAATAAAAGCTTTGATACCGCTAATACCTTAATTACCTAAGAACTTTACACGATTTCTAACTTCAATAAAAGCTGGAAAGCTTTAGCTAAATTAAATAACTCTAAGCTGAGCTTTCAGCAGTCGTGCCTTATCGGTATTTAGTCCATCTCTAGCCACAAGCAAAGTCAGTTTCGAGCGCAGAGGCAGAGTCAGATTCAGAGTCAAAGTCTTGGTTTGAGTCCGTGACGTTGCTTTGGGGGCCGCGTCATCGAAGCTTCAGCTGCACTCACACACACACATGTGCACACAGAAACACATACACACATGCAGAAAGCGCACCTTTAACTTAAATCGTTAAATAAACAGGAAGACTTCTACAGTAAACACACGCATACACACAAGCACAGGCACAAACACTCACACATGCAAGCCAGAGAAAACTTATCACAAGTCAGCAGTGAAGGAGAAAGAAAGAAATAAAATGAAATAAAACAGGTTGAGAAGTACCGCTAAGCGGGAAGAAGCAGCAGCAGCAAAAGCAGCGACAGCAACAGCAGCAGCAAGTAAGAAGCAGCATTGGCAACAGCACACACAAGCCCCACAAGCAAAAAGGTCAACGAACGTTCTTAGCGAAGAAGAATGGAATCAAAACACAAAAACACGAAAACTGAGCATGCCAGCAATAAAGAAAGGAGAGAGCGAGATAGACAACGTAAGAGCGCGAGGCGAGGTGAGCGCACTGCACAGTCAGAGCGGGAGCGGGAGAGCGTAAGCATACGTGCGCGCAAAGAAAGTGCGCAGAGAGAGAAAGCAAAGCAACAAAACGATCAGCCAAAGAGCGGCGGGTGAGAGCGCAATATCAGAACATTAAGAGAGCAACAGCAACGCATTAAGAGAGCGCACGCGTCAACTTAAATAAAATGTCAAAATTAATACGATATGCATTTTGTAAAGTATTTTTATGAAAATAACCTGAACAAAATGTATTTTTAGCAGGAATTTCTGAATCGCCAGCCCAAGACAAAAGTGCATTAAAAGCTGAGTGCGAGTGGGAGAGACAGCGAGAGAGAGAAAATGAGAATGGGTGGTGAAAAGAGAGCGCAGAGCGAAGCGGGCGTTATCACATTGTAACTGTCTCGAGCAAGTCAAAAGAAACTGAAAATTCTTGTTATATTGCTCAATATTTGGTAATACGCACGCACACAGTTAAAGCTTAACAACTCATACACGCATACAATGCCAGCAAAAGCCATTGAATGTAGCGGTATATTGACGAAATTTCTGAGACGAGTAACAAGCAAAGCTCATTGACCTCCAGCAGCCGTCAGCGTCGCAGCCGACGTTGGCGTTGCTAGCACTAGCACAGTTGTAACTGTGTAATGAGCTTTTAGAAGCGCGAGGGTGGGACATGGAGGGGAAGGGAGGGGAAGATGAGGCAGCAACAGCTGCCGGGGCAAAGAAGTCAGCGTTTTTGTTGTTACTTCTCTTATTTTATGCTTTTTCTTACGTATTTGATTTCTTCCGTTTGTTTCTAAGTCGCGCTTAAAGCAATTTAACAGAGATTTTTATGTCTTCCTGTGCCCGAAAATAAAACACAAAACCCCCAAAAAGCTTATGCAACTGGCCAACTTGTGGATGTGGTCAGTTTGTATTGTGGATTGTAGATTTTGACTTTGTGGCATGCGTGTCTTAAGCAATCTTCCCAAACTGATAAGCTGCAAAGTAAATGAACTGCGAACTTTCCAAAAAAAGTAACAGCGCAAATTGCACGCAACATTGATCCTGTTTCACTGTGCAGCACAACGAGAGCCTTGCGCTGCCTCCTTCAGTCACACGCTCTCTCACTCCCTATTATAATAGTTGCTTACGCTCTTGTTGTGCGCAGTGCTCGCTGCTGATTGGTCAGTGCGTAGCCTAAGGCTTCGCTCGCTGGTCATTGGCTGTTGCCTGGCACTTGTCCTCTCTTTCATGCTTCCTGCCCACGCAGTGTCCTCTCTGATTTGCCTGTTTGCTCTGGCTGCATACTCTTTTGTAGTTTAGGTTGTAGGGGTTTTTTAAGAGTTTTGTTGGGTAACTTATTGTGTTTTGAGTTGAAAATATACAAACTTTTATGCTATTAGACTTTATAATAGTAGTTTCGATTAAAATTAAAGGATTTCGCTTTAAATAAAGGGCTTAAAGTATTTTTATATGGTTTATTTGCTCCACTACATGTATAGAGTATTTAGAAGTGTGCTTGCTGTATTTAAAAATTTCTACTACACTTGCAGCACATAATTCATTGATAACTTGGTGACATACAGTTTCATGTAAGGGTTTCTTTTATTAGACTGACAATTTTGGGTATAAATAGGACGAGTCTAATGTGAAAAGTCCTAGTTAAAAACTGTTAGCGAAATCAAACACAAGTGCGAGTTTTAAACGGGATTGTTAACTGGTAAATGAACAAAAGTGATTAATAAATGTGCTAAAAATAGAAAAATAAATTGTTATAAAATCAGTGTATTATTTTTAATGAATTGAAAATATACTTTCGATAGTTTTAAAACAATCTGTACAGTGCTTGCTATTTTTAAATGTTTCTACATTTATATAAAATTCTTCAATATATTTATTTCAGCTAAGCTTAGACATAAAAGTAGTAAAACAAGCTTTAAGTATTTTCTGGCGTTTAGATTCTTATAAAAATATTTAATTCCGGCAATTAATTGTCAATGCATGACAAAATGCAGTTCAATCGCTTAGAAATACATTTATATTGTAATTTATGAGATTGTTTTTAGATTGTTTGCCCAAATGAAAATACCAGCATAAACAATAAAAATTCGCTCAACATTTAAACGGAATTTTGTTGGTAAATCAGCACACGCTGATCTACCACGAACAATTTCCCCACAATTACAATAATGTTACTATAAAGTTGAAAATATTGTTTATATATTTATATAGAAATTGCATGTTGCACTCGTAATTGACTGACAATCTGTAAACACATGATTTAAATTGTGTATTTTTAATAGATTCTTTTTTTTTTTGTTAACAAATTTGAGTTATTAATTAAATAATTGCAATTAGTTGTGTGATTAATGTGTATATTAGCGTTAGGATATGAAAGGTGGCTAATAGTAGTTGCCAGGCAGTCGAGTCATACACACAGTGTCGTCGAAAAGTTAACCAAATATTATTGCAGTCATAATTAGGTAACCCTTTTACTGTATTTTGGCCAACAACGACCTGTGGCTCAATCAGGTTAATACAAATCTAGACACAACGCTGTTTATACAGCTGGTCACATTTCCCAGGCCACACACAGACAGACAAAGATACAAAGATACATAGATATATCGGGTATATAGCTAATGCATTTGTCTCGTTGTCGTTCCATGGTTCGCTTTTCATTTCCAATTAGAGTGAAGCCCTACAAAATCGCTGTATAGTGTCCAAGTTATATACATTTTCAGTCAACGGTCGACGTTCCAATTTGCTATTTCAAAACTTGGCTAAAAACCCAAAAAATACAAAAAGTGGAGCTACCAAAACGGATAATGGCAAGCGTCTAAAGTAACCGTTAGCAGGCAAAAAACCAAGCAAGAGTTTTCAGTCCAAAAGGATTTGCTTAAAACACAGCCCCCTTCCTGCCACGCCCTCCGCAAACGCCTCCGCCTGAGGTACAGTTGAGCACACACATCTAGCACAGAACGGGAGCATTGACGTCATGGACTTTAAGGAGTACCGCCAACGGGGTAAGTGATAATAAAACGCACAGCAGTAGCTCGTAGATACATTTGTATCTGATTGGGCTTAATTTGATTTGCAGTTGGTTGCAGCTTCTAACGGGATTACGGATTGTGTCCCAACACATTTCAGTTCAGCCCCAGTTCAGTTATTGCATATCAACTCGTACATCTTGATTTAATTTAATCGCCTTTGCTGCTTTGCTTTGCTGCTTTATTAGCTGGATTTGCTTATGGTCTTCCGCTAAAAAAAAAAAGTTGGCTAGTTTTAGAGTTTTTTTATGTTGGGGTAAAGCAATGAAATCTTTTAGAAATATACTAATACGAAGCCAAAAATATTAACAGTTTGGCATAGAGAGATATTTTTGGTTATTTATTTGCTGTCTCTAAATTTAAATCGTTTTCTACCGAGTTCTTAACAAATAAAAGTAGTTTAGGTATAAGATAAAGTCAAAGATAGATAAATATATAAAGATTGGGAATTTTTGAAGAGTTGTTTGGTAGATTAAAGTGCTTATATATATAGTCCATAAATATTAAAATAAAAAATATTTTTAAATTTTAAACTATCGGGAAATTGTAGTACATAAACCTATAGGAACTCATTAACTTAACCCTACAAACATTATTCCACACGCATGTGAAATTTAAGCTTAATAATTACTAACTTATATATTTTTCTACTAACTTTTAATACCAAGGCAAGGAAATGGTGGACTATATAGCCGACTATCTGGAGAACATACGTGATCGTCGCGTCTTTCCGGATGTAAGTCCCGGCTATATGCGACAGCTGCTGCCGGAATCAGCGCCCGTGGAGGGCGAACCCTGGCCCAAGATCTTCGGGGACGTGGAGAACATAGTGATGCCTGGAGTGACCCACTGGCAGTCGCCGCACATGCATGGCTACTTTCCGGCACTGAACTCCATGCCATCGCTGCTGGGTGACATGTTGGCCGATGCCATCAACTGCCTGGGCTTCACTTGGGCCAGTTCGCCAGCCTGCACTGAGCTGGAGATAGTTGTGATGAATTGGTTGGGCAAAATGATTGGACTACCTGATGAGTTTCTGCACTTGAGCAGCACAAGCAAGGGCGGCGGAGTGCTGCAGACGACGGCCAGTGAGGCGACATTGGTGTGTCTGCTTGCTGGAAGAACGCGTGCGATTCAGCGTTTCCATGAGCATAATCCTGGGTATCAGGATGCGGAGATAAATGCGCGACTTGTGGCCTATTGCTCCGATCAGGCGCATTCGAGTGTGGAGAAGGCGGCGCTTATTGGTAAGCCTGCAAGTTGCGTTTTCTAAGCTGATTACACTTACCACTACAACACGCCCACTACCACTGCCCCGCCCCCACCATTTTGCAGGACTCGTGCGTATGCGTTACATTGAGGCGGATGAGGAGCTGTCCATGAGAGGCAAACTGTTGCGCGAGGCCATAGAGGACGACATTAAGCAGGGTCTCGTACCGTTCTGGGTGAGTTTTCCATTTTCCACGGCTGTTCCACGTTGTTGTTTTTCCTCGTCTTGTCAAAATTAATTGGATGCCGCCGTCGTGCAATTAGGCGCTGAGTGGATTTGTGGCCAGCGACAGCTGTGTCTCTTTTTCACTTCACCCCTAACCCGCTCTCTTTTTCTCTCTCTCTCTTTCCCTACTCCGTCTACTCCCTGACTCCGTCTTACCGCCTTGATTCCCACCGGAGCCAATTAATATACGTCACAATTGCGAGTTGCTCTTCGCTTATCGCTCGCAATGAAAGTTCGAGTATCTTTAGCCGATTACTTAACTCTCTTGAGTATTTATTCGCTGCTCCGCTTTGTTTACTTCTTTCGTAAGCGTTTAGCTGGCCGCTGGTGAAGTTTGCAGGCTGGCGGAGCTAAGTTTCTTGTGGTTTTGAAATAAAACAATATCCTTAAATGTTAGATTATTAATTTTGTATACTTTTAGAAGGCTTTTTAAGGAAATTTATTGAGAACTTTATGTTTTGTCGTTCCTTTAAACATTTATTTATCAGACTTTTATTATTATTTATAAGACTAGATATTAGACTCATTCTTGTATCCGTTTAGATCTCAGTACGTTGATAAGGACGAGATGTTGGTTTAACTTCTGATTACTATCCTTCTTTTGCTTCCTTCCCCTCCCGATCTCTTGTAATCCTCAGTCCGACTGCTTTCCTCTCTCTCGCTGCTTCATTATCTATTTTTTTACCTATTTTATACACCTTACATATTCCTCTTTTCGTAACTCAGACTGCCTCTGTAATCAAATTTGCCCCAATAAACATCCTATACTCCGCTTTCCTCCTCCTTTCTTCCTTCTTTATTTCTAAAGTTCTTTCTTCTTCTCACTGTTTGCCCACACTTTTCTTAACTATTTCACTTCAAAACCCCTACCATATAATACTTTTATCATTTAATTATAAACCATATTTATATTAATCCATTTTTACAGGTCTGTGGCACACTTGGCACTACCGGCAGCTGTAGCTTTGATAATCTGGACGAGGTGCGTACTTAAACTATCTAACAGATAGTTTATCTCTCAGCTACAACTAAAACTAGATCTTCATCTTATCTGAGCATTACTTAATCTTATATTCTCTGCTTCCAGATCGGCATCGTCTGTCGCGAGTACAATTTGTGGCTTCATGTGGACGCTGCCTACGCGGGCAGCGCCTTCATCTGCCCCGAGTTTCGCACTTGGCTGCGTGGCATTGAGCGAGCGGACTCCATTGCCTTCAATCCCTCCAAGTGGCTGATGGTGCACTTCGATGCCACCGCCATGTGGGTGAAGGACAGCACCGCTGTGCATCGCACCTTTAATGTGGAGCCATTGTATCTACAGCATGAGAATTCGGGTGTGGCTGTCGATTTTATGCACTGGCAAATTCCATTGAGTCGTCGCTTTCGTTCACTAAAAGTTTGGTTCGTTCTGCGTTCCTTTGGCATCAAGGGTCTGCAGCGGCATATACGTGAGGGTGTTCGTTTGGCGCAGAAATTCGAGGCTCTTGTGCTTGCCGATCATCGATTTGAGTTGCCCGCTAAGCGCCATCTGGGTCTGGTTGTGTTTCGCATACGTGGCGATAATGAGATCACCGAGCGTTTACTGAAGCGTTTAAATTACCGCGGTAACCAACACTGTGTTCCCTCGTCGCTGAAGGGACAATATGTGATCAGATTCACGGTGACCTCGACACACACGACACTCGATGACATTGTGAAGGATTGGATGGAGATCAGGCAGGTGGCCTCGCATGTCCTGGACGAGATGAACATCACCATTTCGAACCGCGTCTATTTAAAGGGTAAACACTGGGCCCTTCCCAATTACTGACGCTTTGCTGCTCATATTGCTCGTTCCGTTATGTTTTGTTTCGTTTTGTTGTGTGCTTAGATTTAATTTTAGTATTTGATTTGTTGTAAATGTTTTGCCCATTGCATAAACCACTTTGATCCACCCAAAATGACGTATTGCTGCATCTTAGTTGTTTATTAACAAATGTATCTTTATTTGCTTTAAGTTTAAGTGCATGTAAACTGCTTAAAATTCATCTGCAACTCTATATAGACGATAGAAAGTGTTAAAACTAGCATTTATACGCAAACATGGTTAAAAGATACAAAAGTATCTTTAAGATATAAAAGTATCTTTAAGATACAAAAGTATCTTTTGCCTTAAAAAAGCGTTAAACCAATCTAAAATTGTATCTAGAACATGTTTAGAGTTAAATTACTGTCTTCAAAACGAAATAGCAGTTGTATCTACAAGATATGTAACTACTACGTTAATTTTTCATAGAAACCAAGGAGAAAAACGAATCCTTTGGCTCCAGTTTGCTGTTGTCCAACTCGCCGCTGTCACCGAAGGTTGTTAACGGCTCTTTTGCGGCCATTTTCGATGCGGATGAGTTTCTAGCCAAGACCTACGCCGGCATACGCATAGCTGTAAGTTAACGGAGCCACAAATAACTGAAACTAGAAATGTATCTTTTTGTATGTAAACCTATAGCATCAGGAATCTCCCTCAACGCGACGTCGAGTGCGAGGTATCTTAATGTCCGGCAAGCAGTTCTCGCTGGACTCTCACATGGATGTGGCTGTGGTGCGCACCACATTCGATGACGTCAACAGCTGTGCGGTAGAGCAGACTCCAGTCGGCGGTGGACAGGCTAGTATACGCGAGGATGTGGACAACGAGGAGTCCGCGGCGGAAGGTATGAAGCACAGGTAGCGTAGTCGCCAAGATTAGTTGTATTGCCAGCTAAAAACTTGCTCGAAAAAGCTTTTAATAAAATTTCTTTACTTTTTGTGACTTTTTTACCTTTGATTTTGACTTGATTTGTTCGATTCCCTGCAGAAATTGAGCTGTGCCGCTGGAGCAGTCAAAACAATTCCAATGCGCAGACAACTAAAAATTCAAATCATAACCTCAACTCTAATAATGCCACGCCCATTCATCACTTTCGGCCCATTACACTGTTCGCGGTGCAAACGCAGTCGCAGTCACAGTCACAGTCGCAGTCCCCGTCGAGTCTTAGTCGTGATGTGACCGTCTCTGTGGACAGTCTGTGCACACCTGTCACCCACTGTGATGTCTATCACGGCCGTCGCTTTCTGGATCCCGTCAACAGTCTCGTCGATAATAATTCCTTCACCAGCAGCATCTATCACCTGGCCACGCCCATACCAACGCCCACAGAACCAGAAGCACCTACAGGTCTACCACTCACCTTTGAGGACGTCGATTGGCCAGCGAGAAGCTTCAATCAGCTGCTGATTGAACGCTATGCTCACTCCTCCACCGACAGCAACAGCAGCAGTCTTAGCCTGGCCAAAGTCCCCACGCCCACACCGAGCATCCTCAGCAGCCTCAGTGATTTGGCCTCACCGTTACTCGGTTCCTTTGGCTCCCAGTCACAGCCACTGCACTCGGCACTGGGTGCCTCCAAATTCAGTGATTCAGATGCTACAATTTGCTCGGCTGCCTCCTCGCTGGAATCCCTTTGAATAATACCCACTAAACATATATATAATTATTGGATATATCTTTAGCTATTTGAAAATTATATCCTTCACTGCTGTGCAATCAATAAAGTTACCTATTGTAGTCCACATCGGACCCACACAAATACTATATATAAATAACTGTATCTATAACGCTTACTCTTACTCTAATCCCATGTAATATATATACTTCTAACAGTTATAATCGTATGAAAAAGTACTATATGTAAATTCCAAATTTTACTCCTTCATGTGATTAAAGTTTCAGCGTTAAAACTAAAAAATTGATCGAGTTTATTTGATTAGAGTATTGGAACTTATCTACCTGAAAAACTTCACCGATTTGGATAAGGTACAAATTTATTACTTACTTTTGTAGTTTTTTTCCATAACTACCCATTAAAAATGTTTCCAAACTCTTCAGTTGTGAATCTTAGCCAAAACTTTCCTGTTTTCCATTGGCATTTTAAGTTTAAAAATATCTATACTTTAATTGATGTCCAACAGTTTCTAACAAAGTTGTCGCATAGCTTAAATACCCACGAATAACTTGTATTATTATAATTATTTTTATTTGTTTAGTTTATTGGCAACTTTTATCCCTAGAAATAATCAAAAGCTCGTTACAAGTGCAAGTTTTGAATGGTTCATGGTCACGGAATCTATATCAGATTTAAATTGACAAGCCACTGCTCTTGGAACATGTTATTAAACCAATTAATAACAAACGGGGATTTTCGTATAATGTAACTATAATGGAAATCCAGTTAAAAAAATGTCCATTTCAATATTAAAACGGGTTGCTAAGTAAGTGACAAACAGAGAGTATAACTAGGGTATATTTTTCAGGAATTTATTGACTTTTACTCTGAAAAGTAATTTAATTTGTTAGGTTCTGCCAAAGTCTTAGAATAAAATCACAGAATCTTCATTAAATCTTACTCCTCATAGTGCGTTGTGTAGTTGTAGACGTCGGTGGTTTCATCATCATCGTCGCTCATGTTGATGGCATCGGAGGCGATCTTGTATTTGGTCTGCACATAGAATGTTAGCAAAAATATTACTATAAAATCATAGAATAATATGACAGAAGCCAAAAGATAATCATTGACACGCATTTCCGCAAATCGTCCACCGGTGATGGTTTGAGCGTGATACATAACAAACTAAAAGAAGAAGAAGCAATGAAAAGCTGTATATAGTAAAAGAGATGCCGTGCATAACCTCACAAAAGATATAGCAACTTGGAAATAAAGCGAAATTCAGGTAGCAATCACAGAAAAACTTAAGGAATTCGCTTTTCTGTCAGTGTATTTTCTATATTTAATACTCACCGCCAGTATGATTAAGCTAACGATAATTTGGTACATGATAAACGCATATGGAGCCCTGATCAACACATATATCATAAGCACAAACACAGACGCGATGAGAAAGACGAAGGATATAACAAACAGAATGACCACATCCAATGTCATATCATGCTAAAAATCAAATCGTATATATATATCTACATATAGCATGAGGTACTGCACACTTACTGGTATAACGGCACCCACAAGTATGCAGAGGAACAACAAAAGTATACAGATAATGAACCACATCAACATGTCTGGCCAATGGGAGCGAGTGACGAGAGCAAAGAGGCCAATGATAGCGCATTCTACCTAAAGTTTTTTGCGGTAAATTGAAGTCAGTTAAGGCTGTTCTACAGTAAAACTTACAATTACAACGGTCAACACCCAGTTTAAGCCAGTGATAAAGCGAACTTGCTCCACAAATATATAGACTACGATCAAAGCGATGGCCAGCGCAAAGAATATAACGCTAATCCACTCGTGTTCCTCAAAGAAGTTATTCAAAGTCTTGCTGTAAGTAGGATAATTAAATTAATTTAATTAAGTTTAAGCCGAACTTACATTAAGTCCAAGATCAGCCATTGGGTAATGGCCAAAATGAGCCAAAGTGTGGTCAACAAATAGACAATCATGGAGAACTTTCGTCGGGCCCTTTGATAGGACCCAATTCGTTCGTCCATAGCTCGATTAAACTCCAAAATTTTAAGGCCCTAAATGAACAAAAAACTCAAAATTAAATTAAAAACTTAAGCTAATTTAAATAAATGTAGCTGAATTTTAAAAATGACCGAGTTTTTGAGGAGCTAAAAATATCAAACGTGTGCTGCAAGGCACGTCTGATTATTTAGTCCTATGGTTCAGTTTCTGAATAATTCCTAGTGCCAATAATTGTATGCCAAAAACTGCCAATTTTAAAAGGTTTTTAAAACTCTTTCGAGTTTTTCCGCCGAAATGTGAGCTATGAAAAATCAGTTTCTTTATGGAAAGTGGGCTTAAAGCTTAAACAAAGTTGGCATTTCCCTCTGTGATCATATATAAACATTTATATATTTTATACACTTTTTTAAACACAAATTTATAGCCAAAATGAATGAGACACGTAGAGACACGGACTATGAAAAGAAAAAGACACAAAAGTTGATCAGAAAAACCTACAAAGTGACCATAATAATGCTGTTACTTGGCCAAATTCAGCTCATAATTGTCATGGGGGTGTAAGCTTTATCTTTTGGCTAATTAATCTGAATTTTCCAACTTTTTTTTCTCAACTTTTGCAGCGCTGCGCTCCAAGATGCTCTGGGCGGTCAATACTATATCACTCTCATACAGTTCTTCGTAAGTTTTATATCCATACAGCTCTACGTCTTCTTCTATCACATCTTCGAACGCACTTCGATCTGGAAACGCATTATAGCCAGTGCTTGGACGGTATGTACACGCTAGTGACTAAAGTCTTTTACTACTTTTAGTTTTCTATTTTTCTAGTTTGAGGTTAACACTCTGTCGATCATGAAACCCGCCCGTAGAGCTCCCTATAGTAGTCTCATATTGTCCTGGTTTCTGACCTTATTGGTCATGGGCATTAGCATTTTATATGGCAATATGGCCTCTAAATATAAGCGTGGCATATTTGTAAGTACTTTAGCTTAATTTCCTGTTTATTTCTTAAGACTTACATTCATTTTCCAGGTTAACCGTCATAATGTCATACGCTGGAGCGAACGTCTCTTTGTCCTGACCAGTTTTGGCATAATTGTCTGTTCCGAACTGAAGAGAGCTGCCATAGAGTTTCCCACTGTCTGTGCTTACACTGTGATGTCGAACGTTGTAAGAAACAGCCTCTAAAATCCTTTGGCTGATCGTGAGCTTTCAAAGCACATCAAAGTATCACTTGAAGCTTTGCAGGCAGTCACTAAAAAGCACTTTAAATGGTTATCTTACTACATAATTAGCTTTCTATTTCCTTCTCTATTAATTTTCTAACAACTTTTAAAGCTCTTTTTTAGATTTATTTAAGACTAAGACGATTTAATGTTTTCTTACATGTGCTTTAAAAGCTCCATGTGCTTTCAAAGCTGCCTTTTAAATTGTATCACACCCTTTTGGCATTTAAAGCTCTTATGGGTACAACTAAGTGTGCTTGCAAAGCTTTTAACAGCTTAAGATAAAGCTTAATGTGCTTTTAAAGCTCTATTCAACCTTTCAGCTCTCTTAACA
This sequence comes from Drosophila acutilabella, assembly GCA_035046005.1. Taxonomy (NCBI): domain Eukaryota; kingdom Metazoa; phylum Arthropoda; class Insecta; order Diptera; family Drosophilidae; genus Drosophila; species Drosophila acutilabella. The sequence continues at coordinate 10,416,201 of JAWNOK010000024.1, read as the reverse complement.
ATTTATCCTTAAACGTCTTTACATATTTTCTATTTCCAGTTTGTCATAATATTCGCTGGCTCCATACGCCGACCCAACTTCTATCGTCTGGATGCCGTGGGTGATTACGTATTGATTGGCCAACTGTATTATCTGAACTTCTATGCTTTATTTATGGGTTACGTGTGGACAGCGACTGTGGGCATGGAATTTATGGGCGTTCACTTGAGTTTCTAAGCGGAAAACTTTCAAATTCCCAACTGCTACAGGGTTGCCTTTGCCACTTCCGCATTCCAAGGCGCATGTGCACAACAAAACAGCTGTTATACACACACATGAGCTGCTGCTTCTTCACACCAGTTTCCTGCAGTTAAAAAGGGTCAGTTCTCAATGTTTACGCTGGGAAAAACTTACGTCACACTCGTGCGGCGTGTAGTAAACAGTTTGGTTTGTGCTTTGCGCATTTGAAAATCGATAAGAAAATGGAAAGCAGTTTTCCCTAAAATTATCTCTTCTCTAAACGCATCAATGTAACAAAGTGAATGTGTAAATAATAATAACAGTTGTGTGTGGTTTTATGTATGTGTGTTTTAAGTTATTTTCTACAAAAAAATGTTCGCGTTTCTTTGTGGCAAACGTACGTTTTTGTATTACATTTAGTTCAACACCGAGAAAAAAGTTTATAACAAATTACATGCCATATAAAGTATATATATATATATATATATAATATGTGTATATAAGTTTAAAGTGTATAAATGTGTGTGTATAAAACAGGCGGAAGGAAAATCCTTTCACATACACACACACATGCGTTCTTATGGACATTCCAAATGCCACTCATTATTATTATTGTTTCCTTTATCGATTTTTAGTTGGCATTAATTGTTGCGTTTACAATACACATTTAGCTCAAAAATATTGTTTTGTTTAACATTTAAGATAATTAATAATAATAATAGTAGAATCTTTTCAAGTGTTAATACATTGATTTGTTTTCTTTTTTTAGTTTTAGTTTAAGAATTTTTTTTTGTTTGTTTTTAGACACAGTTTCCATAGTAATTTTTTAAATGTATTTTCTTGATGCGCTTAAGGCCAATACGAAGGCAACAGAGGTTAATTTTCTTCCAATTTTCCTTTCCTTTCCTTTTGGTTGAATGTTGTTGCTGTGGGCGTGGCTTTTAGGCGTTCTTATGTGCCATGATCAGCGGTCTTGGTGCTCTCGCTGCTGGATGGCAAAAAGCTCACTGTAAATAGAGAAAATGTTTAGTTTCAAGTTGTTTGATTGAAATGCCGCCCGTTGAGGCCCCTTTTGGCTCACACTCACATATGTACAAAATTTAATCTTGCTGTTAACTTGGCTTATAACACACAACACGCAACAGAAGTTTCTTTACCTTTGCTTAAATCAAATATTAATACACAAATACACATATAGACATTAGTTGTGTATTGTGTGTGTGTGTGTATGTCTGTGTGTGTGTTCTTGTTTTCTATGTGGTAGTAGCTGCCTTAGAACTATGCGTTTGCTGCATGCTCAACAAGTTGCCCTGTTGCATGCATTTTCTAGCTATATAGATTTGATTGTTGATGTCTTGTTACTTTTGCTTATCAATTGTATATGGAGACTGTAAATAAAAAAAAAGAAAATAATAGTTGACAATCGGAACGGTTAATATACACGTGTGTGAGAGTGTGTGCGTGTGTGTGTTGATCAATTGGCCAAGTCTGGAGCCAATTGACGTTAACCAACAACCAAATAGACGGACAAAACACAATGCCAAAAAGAAATGAAATAAAAATAGTTAAGACGACGCGTCATTCGCGTCTTATCAACAAGTTGCTTGCTTATACTAGCCACATTTAAATGTGTGTGTTGTGTGAGTGTACAAAACAAGTGAGTGTGAATTGCCAACACATATATGTGTGTGTGTCTGTGTGTGCCATGTTTACTTAAGTCTAAACCTTATAAAGTAATTTAAACACATGCCAAATCGAGCTGCTTTTTGTCTATGAAAAAGTTTAGCTGATTTTAGCATTGTACAAGTTTCCAGTTAACATATTTTAGGTGTAACTAAACTGAGTGACCAATTAGTTGTCATTACGAGTACAAGAAACCATTAGAAATTAACTTATTTAACAAAATTAATTGGATTCTTTTAACAAATCAGTTAAATTTGAACTTAATACTCAAGTAAATAGATAAAATTAGTGGGAGAATAGTTTTTAAATATTAACTTCTATAAACTTTTTACGCTTTTACTAGTAATTAAAACAGTAATTGAATATTTGGTATGATTATGTGTGTGCTTTAGTGCAGTGCATTTTATGCTACTTAAATCTATAAAAAGCCAACCGCAACCATTTAAAATCGAGCTGTTACTTCACTCTCCTAATAACTCTTCAAATTAAAAGTTAATTGAGTAATTGCAGCTTGACAGAAACCAAAGCAAGCCCCATTTGTCTAGATTCATCCGCCACCGTCTTACCTATGATAATGATCAGCAAAACGACGGCGATGACGCCCAAGATGATCATCATCTTCATGTTGGCCCACCACTGTTTACGCTTCAGTTTGCCGGCCTGCTGCTCGAACTGTGAGGCGCCCTGTTCCAATTGATCCGCCCGTTCGCCCAGCTCCGACAGTTTCTGATCTCGTTCGAGCACTTTCTCGACATTCACACGCATAATGCCAACAACTTCGTCCACTTTGGCCTGAGTCTGCTGCAGGCGCTTCTGGGCGGCGGCATTGTTGTTGCTATTGTTGTAGTTATTGTTCGGCGGCGGCGGAAGTACGGGAAAACTATATGATATTATATATGCATGTGACCGTAAAAAGCCAAATTGCAGCGCACAGATGCGATGCACAAATGCAAGAGGTTTAAAATATGCATCAATTTAGATACAATTCGATTTCATGACGTCACAAACTTGAGATTTTTCATTGCATTTGTGCCTTGCATCTGGCGACAATTTGGAGTAGCTAGAACAAAAGCTGCAACAACTAGAGACGACACTTACTCATTGCTGGTACCGGAAGGTGCGGGCGCTTCGTTGTTCTCCATCTTTGTGCTGAAAAAAAGTACAAAAAATTCAACTTGATTACAAAGAAATCGCTTTGTTTAAATAACCAAGGGACTTTGTATACATTTGGAATTTTTCCACATTAAAAACGTTGGTTTATAGCAAGTGCAAATCCACCAACAAGTGCGTTTAATTGCGTTTAAATGAACGCAAAAAAAAACGTTCACACATCTTATCTATGCAATATTGTTCAGTGAATCATCAATTGCCGAACTTGGAGTACTAGTGATGAGCGTTAATTTAGAAAACAGTGACTGTACGTAGAGTTGAGTGCAAAGAGCGTTATTTAAACTATGTAACATATAAATTACAATGCACCTTGAACTCTTAAATGATGTATGTGTGCTCTGCTTGTTATTAATTACTATTTGTTGACTGCTCTTCACCCCCCACTGACATACTAAACCGTGACTTTTCACTTAGCCTGTGACAAAAGTGGCATCTCCGGCGGCACAAAAAAAAAATAGAAATGACTTGTTGCTCGAGCAATTTGCTGCCGCCTGCCAACGCACAATATTTAAATTGTTTATTCGACCTCGCCCTGTTTATCAGCTTCGGCACTCACCTGGGTAATGTTTATCGTATGTTTAGTTTGTTATTTTTAATATGCAGTTTGCATATGTTTTGCCCTGCTTTCCTTTACAATTTTCTTATGGTTTTGATTGAAAATGTCAGTAACGCAACGTTGTTATTTTAAGTTGTCGCTAGAGCTGGAAATGCTATCGATATGTTCAGCTATCGATTCTCTTAGAACAAGTTCATCTGAACGCAATAGCAGTGGTGAACAAAGTCACAACTGTTGATAATTTTTATTTATATATTTTGTTATAAGGCGTTAACATTAAATTCTAATTTATTTTGCAATAACAAGAGAAATTTTTTGTGGTAATAAAGAAGTGAATCTATCAACAAATACATTAAGTGATTTAGTTTCAAGAGTTTGTTTACCATAGCAAAGTAAGCTAGGTGCTGTTAATAACATAAACTGTTAAAGCTCTTAAGGCACTGTTAAATGTTGCAAAGCTGCCACATTGTTCGGTGAAACAATGCTTGCGTCAACGATCTGGCAGCCCTGTTGTCTCTTAGCGGTTAATTTAACTGTAAATTTTTTTATTTGCAGCCGTTAACAAAAGTTGATATGGAAAATGCATAATTCAGTGGCCTCGAGGTTGCTAGTGCGACTTTTGTTGCTCTTCGTGATAGTGAGTCTGATTTCCATAGCAATACTAACAAAATGGGGCTTCGATGAGCTGAGATTACAAACGGACAAGGACTCCCATGTCAATCCCAGCGAATCAAATGGTTATAGCTCTTTAGCCAGTAGTAGAGATGTAGAAATTGAGCGATTAAAGTATGAAGTATTAGCGCTGAGAGCACAATTGGCGTTATTACAGAACAATCGCAGTGGGCACAATGGAATGCCTGGCAGATTGACACTGGGAGGTTACTCCTCCGGCGCTTCTGCCTCCACCCACGTCGCCTCCAGCAACAGCACACAGTCGATAGCCGATACAACGGCTGCTTCGCTTACACATCACTATGACTGCAGCAGCTACATACGCAAACAGGTGGGAGCAGCCGAAATACTCCATGGTTTGCCACTAAACAATGAGTATGAGATGATACCCTTTAATCACTTTACCTTCACGCGAGTCTACCCCATTGATCTGGGCCTGGGCAAGCGTGTGGTGGAGAAGCCCATTGGCTACCGACGCCGTGATCTTCTCGAGGCTGTGAACAAAGCACTGGAAAGTCTCAATCGCAATCACACGGCACGTGTTCGTGCCAAGGGCATCGCCACATCGGATGTGCCCAAATATACCCTGGATGATTTTGTCGAGGGTATCTACCGCACAGAGCCCACCACAGGCAGCCAATACGAGTTGTATTTCCAGAGCATCAAACACCAAACGAATGTGGTTCGTAAGGCTCTGATCATGCGACCCTTTGCGCCACTGCAGACGGTGCAGTTGTCCGAGGTGGCGCCCAGTGCCGTTATACATGTGATTCTGCCACTTGCTGGTCGTTTGCACAGTTTTCGCAGCTTCACGCAGATGTTGAAACAACTGGCCGATCATCGTCTGCGTCTCATCGTCGTCTACTTTGGCGAGAGTGGACTCCAGGAGGCCCAGCAGATCGCAGCCAGCTCAGAGCGTGTGCAGCTCTTGGCATTGAATGAGACTTTTAGTAGAGGTAGGTGCACCACTCAATTTCATAGCTCCAAACTCCTGCTAACCATTTGAACTTCCAGCCAAGGCCTTGCGAGTGGGAGCGGAGCACATACAGCCGCCAACGGCTAAAACGACTGAGGATGCGCTGCTCTTCATGTGCGACGTGGACATTGTGTTCACAGCCAAGTTTCTGGAACGCTGTCGCCGCAATGCCTCGCCAGGCAAGAAGGTAGGTGACTCAAGTAACTAAAGAAATCCCATTTTAGATCGTTTAACCACCTTTAACCCTCAGGTCTACTACCCTGTTGTGTTCAGCCTGTACAATCCACACGTAGTTTATACGCTACAGGGCAAACAGCTGCCCAGCGAGGAGGAGCAGCTGGTAATCTCGAGGGACACGGGATTTTGGCGTGACTTTGGCTACGGCATGACGTGCCAATATCGCTCAGATTTTCTACAAATACGCGGCTTTGACGAGGAAATCGTCGGCTGGGGCGGCGAGGACGTAATGCTCTATCGCAAATATGTACGCTCCAAAATCAAAATTATACGTGCCACAGATCCGGGCATCTTTCATCGCTGGCACACAAAGGTAAAGTCATTAGAATTGGAATTTAAACTAGAAAAACTTAAGTTTGTTTGCCCACAGATCTGCACGAGTTCGCTGAGCGCTGATCAGTATCGCGCCTGCATACGATCACGTGCTTTGAATGAGGCGTCCCATGCTCAGCTGGGGTTTCTGGCATTTCAGGACGAGATCGCCGCTGCGAGTGCTTCAATGTCGGTGTCTGTGGGACAAATGCACTCATGATATCTCAATGATATCGCTATCTTGGGAATTGGCCTTTTGCTTACCATACTCGATACTCAGCCACAATGTGACAATAACTTGTATTTAGCCAATCGTTAACTTAGCCTATTTAATTGTTAAATTATTGTTTGTTTTTTGCCCAGAAAAAACACTCAAACTGAATACTAGTTAAACTTAATCCTATGACAAATTGTTCTTCCATGAAGCAAACTAGATGCAATCTTCTAACGAAAATACTTATAGTACTTATAATGTAATGCCTAAAAATAAAATGAAAGATAAATAATTTAGATCATATACTGTATTATAATATAGTGGAACTTACATTAAACAGCGCAGCGTCTGCTCGCATTAGATAAACACAAATTAAATCGTTTAATTAAACTTGTCGCCCTGTTTTTTATGTAATTTCTGTTTTTTGTTATGGTTTTCGGTGCTGTACTCTTGAAAGGCAACGACCTCCACGCGGGGTTCACTGAGCAGCACAAGAAGCAGCGCAAGAAGTAGAAGAAGCAGAAGAAAAAGCAGACAATGTCACAGGAGGCGTCAAATGGTTTACCACTCTACCGTAAAGTTCACATATGCTGGCAGAGCTTTAAGTGGTTAGTTTTTGTAGGGTATCAAGACTTATTTAGCAAAATTCCGAATAATGTTCCATAGACTTTTTATGTGCCTACTTTCGTGTCTACCTTAAACTAACCTTACAAATTTTATAGGTTCGATTTTAAAGCCTTCGATTTTTTAGGTATTTAAATAGTTTAAAAATTATGAATATATTTAAATCTATAAAAAGCAGAGGGCAGTCCTCGCTAGTGATAAAAGCAGGTCCACAAAACCCCTATATATAAATACAAACCCATTTTTGAGGTCATATCTTAAAGACAGTTTTATATTTTTGCCATTTTCATTAGAAAAATTAATCTTAAGGGCATAAAAAATTTTTCTAAAGAGAATTCTCAGTTTTAAATAAGTTTTTCTAATGGGAATTTACTGAACAATAAATTTATTTAACTAATTTTAAAAGATTTTCCCTAACAGAAATGTAATTCTAAATTTTGATTTTAATTAAAGCTTTCTTTAGTACAGTTTGTAGTCTGTTTGTAACATAGTTTTGCAGGGAATTCAAAATTCCGGATCTTCCAACCTGCCTCAAGCTAAACCCTTTTCATGGTCACGGTCTTAGAGTTGTGTAAGCGCCTCCAAAATCTCTAAAAACTCCAAACTCCAAACTCCAAACTAAATTTGTTTTGTACGCAATTTACTATGCTAATTTCACGCCTTTAATCCACAATATCCCGCTGTTCTGAGTCAGCGCTGAAAACGGGCGCCACTCAAAAAAAAAAGAATTTCAAAATAAATCTTCAAAAAACAAACAAAAAGTGTCTAGAGTTAAAAGGAATTCGGCTTTCGACCATTACGCAATCCAAGTGGATGTCTAATTAGCACAGGTGTGTTTCAGTTTAAAGACAGCTGAGAATAATGACAGGTCTCTCGGGCGAAAACATCCTCCTGTCATTCGTAGAATGCCAAACTGACCATGAAAACCTTCAAAATGGAGCGACGATTTACCCCTGGGAGCTAACACCCAAGGTGTTGGTGCAGGTGAAGTGACAAAACGTCAGCGGTTCCAAAAAGAGACCAAAAAACTACTCCCCATTTAACCCTCTGCCGCTCTTCTCACTCAACTTTGACCCCTCCCTCTCTCTGTCTCTGTCTCTCTCTCGGTGTTTCTCGCTCTTTCTCTCGTGGCTCTTGGATCTCGCGCTTCAGTGCGTCTCTCAGTCTCTGTGTGGCTTTCGGTTCTAAAAAAACAATCGCGCTCCAACAAACTTTGTGTCTGTTTTTAAATAAATACCTGTGCTTTGGATCTGTACAGCACATTCGTGATTTCAATTCAGTTGCCAACGTTACTTTAAATCGGCATTTCATAGACATTTCTCAAAGGATTGTGAACCTCAATTCGTAGTGCTAAACTCAGTTTCCAAAGGGCACAACACGTGCCTGGCTTTTAAATTGTGCAAAGTGATTTTTTAACGCGAGTGAAAACGGTTTCAAAATGCACGTCTTGCAATTGGTGAGTTTTAAACAATATTGTAAACATTATAATAAAAGCAAGATATTTAATTGAGAAAAGAAAAGTAATTAGGCATTTGAAAAACTTTAAAATAAAGTTTAAAATTATAAAATGTCATTTAAATATTAAATATTATGAAGTTGTGAATATTTGAAGAGGAAAAATATGCTCTAGGCAGTAGATAAAGAGGATATAATGAATCGGTTCTGAGTAGAGAAAGAAATGTATCATCAACTTTTATAGTATAACCCACGTGTGTAAAAAGAAAAGCAGATCAAGGAGTATCTTGGACATTTTTATCTTGGGTACAAATATAAAAAATCTAACTATAACTTCAATTTCTAACTCATTCTTCTTTTTATATAATTTGCTAGATTTTTGCATTTAAATATTGTGTGTAAAAACTTTGATAGGTATCAAAAACCGGTTGATTTAATGATTATAATTTTAAAAGATACAAAGAAAATTTATATGTTAAGCATAGTAATGGTATCAAAGATATATGCTAGTTAAAAGAATTGACTGTTTTTGAGTTACATTTGCGTTGTGGACGCTAGTGGCAGCACAAACCCCAAAGATATTTTATTAGATGCATAAATAATACAGAATTTTGACAACAAATCAGTAGATTTGTTATGTATTCAATCTGCTTCTTAAACAAATATATCAGATTAGCTTAAAAAGATGCCAAATTTTTTAAGAATCAAAAATAACACGCTTACTTTCTAAGGGTTATAAAGAGCTTTTACTACCGCATAAAGTAAACAGCTCTATAAAAAATACCTGACAGACTTTTGTAGTGCCATTAAAGTATAACGACTCTACTAAACTTAAGAACTTAGACGGACTTCTGCTCCCAGTAAAAGCCAGAGTTAGATCAGACAGAGGTCTTGGCCAAAAATGATAGTGCTAGCTAGCTACCCGATATGTCGCCTGATATCGCTGACCTACCCCTAAACTACAGTCCCTAGAGCAATGCCAATTATAGAAATCCCAGTGCGTAACTGTTGCTTTATGATGTAATTATTATAAAAAGTAATTATAAAAACAGCTAATATTACGTAAAGTACCCAAAAAAAAAAGAAGTCAACTCATCTGCATAAATTCTAACTGAAATGCCAACGACCGTTGGAATAATTTATATATATAGAAATTTGAACAATTATGAATATTTGTTGAAATATGTATAATTATTCTAATAAAGTGGGCACACACGGCGATCACGAACTGAGCGAGAGATCCACAGATAGAGATTGGCCAGTTTGGTGGTGCTGTGGTGTTTTTGGCCAGTCTCGACCCCAAGCGGAAGTTGTTCCTGATGCTTGGCTAACAAAGCGTGGCGGAGAGCTCACCACATTCATGATTAACTCTTGTAGTGGGCGTAGGGGCCAGCGGGGCCGAAGGGGGCGGGGCTAACACACTATATATAGTATGTGGCTTTAGTTTTGGTTTCATAGCGAGCTTTATGAGTCCATGAATGAAAACAAAATGATGTCAATGCTACTTTATGCATATGAATATAGTTTATTTTTTTTTAAATTCTTTTGTTTCTGATTTCGAGGTGTTTGCTCGCCATTTGAGCCCTAATCTATGCTATATTATTGCATAATCGAATAGTGGTAGCAGTAGAGTTGCTGGTACGGGGAGTGTCGGGTGGTGTCGGTTGGTGGGGGGCACTCAACATTGATCATATTTCACGCTCGCTGGCGCCGAGTGTCCATTTTTAATGATCATAATGATTTCTACACATGGCTTTTGTATTTTGACCAGTACTTTAATACTTTTCTCAATTATGATTGGAGGTTTTCTGTGTGTGTGGGTGTGAGGGCTTTGGCCCAGTTGATCGCCGAACTGTGAAATCTATCCATAAACAATCAACTAATGATCATGCAACTTATCCAACTCATCCAACTCTCATCACTACACTACACTTCTACCATCTTCCCCTTCTTCTTCTAGCTGATCTGTCTGACTGTGGCCTGTGTCCACGCTGCTGGCTACCAGGCACCGGAGGCGCGCAGTGCCACGCCTCTAGCCGGTGAGAAGCAGGTGTCGGTTGGCATTTTGGACTCTGTGCTACGAGGCAATGGCAAAAGTCGCCAGTCGCGTTGTGTGCGCTGCTATGAGGATCGTTATTATAGCACAGGCAGTGATCGCTATGGCGGCTACTCGAGTCGAGGTGCCCAGGAGGATCCACGCAGCTCCTGGTACTACTCATATGATCGCTATGATGATCGTGGCAGCAGCGCTGGTCGCGATCGTGACTATGATCGTTACTACGGTCGTGATGATCGTTATGCTCCACGCACCTACGATCGGTACGAGGGACGTGGCTACGATGATTACTATAGAAGGGGATCCACCTATGATCGCGGTTCTAGTTATGGCTATGGCTCAACTGGTTATGACAGCAGAGATCGTTACTACAATGATCGCTACAGCGACAATTCAAGGGGTAAATTTTGGAATACTATTCAAATTACCTTCATGTTCTTTAATCGATCGATAGCGATCGCAGTTTACCCTCATACGATTCCTCAATCACTTACTGATCTTACGCTGTGATCATTTAAATATGTTAACTGATCATTAATCAAAGTTCCTCTCCTCCTAGATCGTTATTATGATCGCTCTCGTTCCGGCTACAACTATGACAAGTATGATCCCTATGATCGCTACTATTCAAGGTATGATTTTCGCAACTATCGTCCATGGGATGAGACCTACAGGTATCGCTATCCTGCTTCTTAACTTTAACTTTATTTTTCGCTCTTTAAATGTGTGTTCATAACTGTTTTTAACGCTCTTGCTTTTTACTTACATACAACAACAACAACAACATAACAACAACTACTACAACAACAACTGTAACAACAATGCTTACTCTGCACACATAAAAAAACTAAACAACAACAACATGAACTCTGGATACTGAACGCGAATCTGAAAATCGCACCACTTCACCCACTGTACCTACTGTCCACTGTCCTTTCAATCAACCACTTATTAACTGCACCCCAAACAAAACGCACCCACGATTGCCTACTCGTTGATCTGCCGCCCAGAGGACAGTCGGGCTTCGATAATTCGGGGCGTGGCTATTACTTTGCCGGCGATGACGATGACAGTCGTACCAGCTCGCATCCGTTCTACGATCGCGAACGCGCTCAATCCTCCCACTCCCCCTCAGCTGGTTCCGCCTCCGCTTATCCTGCCACGCCCTGCGGTCACTTAGTCAGCAATTGTCCGTACGGTGATCGCGGCACAAAAGTCTCTTCCGCTTCCATTGGCAGCGATGGTTATCGCGGTGGTCACACGACCCTCATGGGCAACATGCCCAAGCCAAATGGTCAGGGCAGCTGGACGTATCTGGGAGATCAGGACAAGCCAGGCAGTAACGGTGGTAACAGCGTTGGTGCTGCGGGTATGGCTGGCAACCCTGGTGGTGCCGGTGGCAGTAGCAGCAGCGGTAGCGGCGTTGGTAGTGGCGTTGGCGGTGCTGGCGGGCGGGATAGGGAAAGGGATAGAGAGCGGGATGCACAGAGGTAAGTTGCAGTGGGTGCTGTTGCTAGTTGGGGCAAGTACACTGAGCAAAAAGAGAGCTAAAATTGGCCTTTTAGGCTTCCATTTAATTAAAGTACATCCTGTTTTTATCAGTGTACCACAGTACAACCCAAAAGTTATCGTTTTTCGTTCTCTTCTGTTTTTTTTTTGGCTTTTTTGAAGCTGTTCGGGAATCGTTAAAATCATTAAGATAGGCTTGCTCTCTTGTCGCCCCTTGTAGCTCTTCCTATGGTGGCCGACCACGCCCACTAGGTGGCAGTTATCTGTTTGATCGGGACAGCAATGCCGTCCCAGAGAGTGCCAGCGATGCCGCTAACACAACTGGTGATGGAACTGGTGATGGTAGCCACAAAATGCCAGCAGCTGCGGCCCAAACGGCTACGGCTTCGGTCTCTGCCCCAAATGACAAGGAGAAGTCAATGCAGTGAGGAGCAGAGGAGGAGCCGGAAGAAGAAGATGCAGAGCTTGTTGCACCCACCGCTATCGCAGCAGCCTCGTAGGCGTGGCTTTAACTTAATATCCATTTATTTATGTCTTTAATTCCTAAGCTAAAATTATGAAAACTAACTAAATATTTATGTGTGTGGCACGCCGAAGCAATTTTGCTCAATAAACATTTCAAAAGGATTCTCAACAAGTAAATCAACAGCAACCCCTTTTCTTAATTCCCAGATAAATAAATAAAAGGATTTACCTTTGATATTGGAAGTACAGTTTATTGTTAAGATTATTTAATAGGTGGTTTAATTCTTAGTTGTTGTCAGCGCTGAACAAACAAAGCTTATTTTAATATTTTTGAATAGTTTGGACAAAATAAATAATACTATTAACCTGAGCAAAAGTTAAAATAATAAAAAAAAAAATAATAATGAAAAATAAAAACATTTTAAAATAAGAAAAAAATATACAAAATGATTATAAAATAAATTATAAAATAATAATCTTAAAAAAGTTAAAACAAATAAAAAGTATATAACAGAAAAACAAAATTAAAATCTTTTAATAATTACAAAAAAAAAATTAAACAATTAAAAAAAATACAAAAAATAATAAATATAATATTTAAAATGGACAATTTCCATAATAATAATTCAATTAAAAAATTTAAGAACAAAAGATAATTTAAACAAGAATTTTAAGTACAAAAAAATGTAAATTTTGAATTAATTTTAAAAGTAACATAAATGAAACTAAAACAAAAATGAAAAAGAGTTATAGAATTTTATTTGAAATAAATTGAAAAACATAAAACACAAAAAAAAAAGAATATTAAAAAGATAAGTCATTTAAAATACAAAAAAGTAATAATAAAATAAAGTAAATTATATTAGAAATCATAAAATGAAAATAAAGATTTTTAACACAAGAAAACTAAAATAAACGTTGTAAAAATGAATAATATTAAAAACATAACATTAAAAACCAGAACCAAAAATTTAAAAGTTAAAACAAAACTTGAATAATAAAATAAATAAAGTTTTGAACAACATAAAACAATTAACAAAAGTATTAAATTAACCAAGAAAAATATAATAAAATAGAAAATAAAAACTTACCCAAAGAAATGTAAGGAAACCAAATAGGAAAACGGAAAAAGGCAGCGCAGAAAATGCAACACAAACTTTGACACAAATAATAAAATTAAAATTCAAAACTTACCAAACAAAAATTGTAAAGGAAATTAAAATTGGAAACTTTTTTAAATGAGAATGAACATTTTTTGAAACTTAAATAATTAACAGATATTTTTTTTTTCATTTTTTCTTTTTGCAACAAAAACACGCCTGCTATTGGCAATATGCTTCGGTAAAAATTTCGCGATTTTACATTTAGAATTCCCTAGGGTTTTCCTTAAGTTTAGTTATGATATTTTTCTTTTTTTGGTGGAAACTTTCAGCAAGGATATTGTTAGACCAACAAATTTATAGCTTTATAACGAAAGTTAACAGAAAACAGCAATCGAAACTAAAATATCAAATGAAAAAGGCACAAAAAATTAAATTGACATCGTTGCGAACGTAGATGGTTGGGTTGGTATTATCATCGCAATGTCGGCGATAAGAAATACGAGTACTTTGTTATAGATCCAGTATTGCCCATAGAAACTTGTAGTTGATCCGTAGTAAATGACTCAGTTTAGTTGTCTGTGCTGTGAGTCAAGTATTTTGTGGATTTGGGCGGGTTAAAGTTGATTTTAGTTTGGTTTTTAGGTAGTTAAGTATGTTCAGATATATGAGAATTTTTCTTCTTTGCAGAACTTAAATTTTTCTTAAGTTCCTTGTGAATTTCATCATATTTTGTAACAGTTTGGCTGCATGAAAGTATTTATTGTTAAAGTAATGAGTTTGTTATGTACTTTTAGCATACTTACAGTATTTTTTTTATTATATTTTTCAGTATTTAAGTAGTATTTTTAAGTGTTTTTAGTAGCCCCAGCCGCCACCTGAAATTGGTGACGGCTGTGCAGCCTGTTGATTTTATTTAACTTTAAGTTAACAAACTTTTTCTGTTAGGTACTGCACTTGGTTAGACTCCAAACTGAACTGTGAGTTGATCTGGCGATCTGTTGGACTATTTATAGGGCTGGCAGTAATCAAGAAACAATAAAAAACCCACCACCAAAATGATAATAGGGGACCGCACAACAATTGAAAAATACTTTCGCATGAAATGAAAATGTGCACCCAGAACAGAGCCCTTGGTTCCCTATAGTAATTCCCAGCATTTCCCCCGTCTGTAGCTACCCATACCTTATATCTTACAGTGGACTACGAAGGGTTCAAGATATATGAGCCCATGTGAGTATTGAAATGGAAATATTTATGCTGGTATACATGATCCCAAAAGTGTAGAGCTACAGTTGGATAGCTGCTGGTGGTTAAGTCTGTTGGTGGTGGTATTTTTTATACCCACCACCGCCAACAACACATCCAGATCTATGGGAATGGTTAATTGTTATGACCGGCAGCAACAACCAGTTGATATTTGAGTGCATATTAATCAGTCAAGATTTGTTTAGCTCCTTTTGCAGTAATTCCTTTAAACTCCTGTTGAAACTGATCTTGTGGATTTTCTCACGCTTTTCGCTAAGGGAGTTTTAGGTCAGCTTTTCACGCAGTTTCTTGAATTTTCGTTTTGGGGGTGAGATTTTTTTTTTTTTGGCTACTGGTGGGCAAGTCCTGACTGACAATTATGCTGGCTGCACACTTAACGAGTAACTACTGTACAAATGCGGGCTTAGCTGGGTAGGGGAAGCGCAGCTGCCTGAGAAATAAAAACTTAAAATACTCAGGTAATGCCAAATTAACTATTAAATATATCAGACTTACTCATTGATAGCTTTAATACATATTTGTTGAATTGTTTTTGCTGATAAGCGCTCTTATCTTTCCATTGTCTGATAACACAAGCGATTCCATATTGAGCTGCAGGTAAGCAGTTCTCACCTGTCTTTCGTGTGGGACAGAATGTTTCGGCTCTCGTATCGTCCAAAGTTGAAACATTTTCTGTATTTAGTGTTTATAATTTATTTATTCATACTCTTCGAGCACACTTATTTGCATGTGAGTGTTTAACAATTTTTTATTCAATATATTTTACTGTATTCTAATTGTGTGGTTTTTCCGGCGCTTTTCCTATGGCAACATATTGTCATGTTTTCAAGTGAAAAAAAAGAAAATCTTTTGCGTGCTTAATGAAATGAAAAATTAATTCAAATGTTGCGTTCCGTTTTGAAAACTAAAGAAAAACGAAGCTAAGCGGAATGCGTGAAAAACGTTTTGTGGGTTTCTTATTAAAGCACAGTGCCCCAAAAGTGGCTGCACAGTGGGATGAGTGCTGTGGAAAAAGCAATAAAAATATTTATAATAACAAAAATAAAATAACCATGAATTTATCGCTATAAAATCAAAGGAAATGCTCATAAATTATATATTTTCTTTATAAGAAATATTTAAAATATAGAAAGAAGTGTTATAAAATATAACTGTTATATTGGTTTCTCAGAAAAAGTATTATAAACCTAAATTCTAAATTTCCTTTTAAAAATCTTATCTGCCTTCAAAGTTTATTTGGGTTTCAGTTCAGGGTGCGGCTTGGCAATGATAAACAACAACAAATTAATTTGGTCAACAAGCATAAAAATGAAATACATACATAGATATACATATATAAAATATATATGTATAGATTTACATCTGTGTCGTGTGAGATATAATAATTTTGTATTTGGACAGACAAGACAAATGCGCTGGCATAAAAAAGTTTTTTGGAAAATATATTTATATATACAAATATCTGAAAGCTTTCGTATATGTTGCTTATTTTTTAAAAATAGCTTTAAATAATGCTACCAAGTGCCACTGACTCACACA
The DNA here is from genome assembly GCA_035046005.1 of Drosophila acutilabella. Taxonomy (NCBI): domain Eukaryota; kingdom Metazoa; phylum Arthropoda; class Insecta; order Diptera; family Drosophilidae; genus Drosophila; species Drosophila acutilabella. Next base: position 10,400,145 of record JAWNOK010000024.1, on the reverse strand, counting down.
GACACACACACGCACACAGAGAGACAGTAATACCGTTAGTGGAGCACTCCAATTGAGAAACAAAACCTACAATTTATAAAGTCGACTCATGTTGGATTGAAGTGCGTTTAAATGCCACACACAGACACACCCACTCACACATACAGCTAGTTGACGCTGCCGCTGCTACTGCCAACGCCGACTGCGCAGCCGAAGCCAACGTCTGGCGATGACGCGAGGACAGCGTCAGCAACGGCGCCAGTTTCATGCGAAACGTACGTTGATTAACTTGTTGCATACGCGTCGCCAAAGTCCTGCCCCAGAGACACTTGTTGTGCCTGTGACTGTGCCTCTGTCTGTGTGTGTACGTGTACGTGTGCGTTTTGTTTGTATTGTGTTTTTATTAGTGGGTGTTACAATTATTTGCGTATTGCGGACGCCAACAACTGTCCCGCAACCTCTCCGCCCTCTCCTTTTTCTACAGCAACCGCAAAACAAAACACTCGCAAAAATATTGCTTAACCGCCAACGAATAACAAATCGCATTAAAATACGATAAAAACTTATTACAGTTACGCTAATGACATTAGCTGAAAAGCAAAGGCGGTTTAAGCACATCAAACAAAAAATTCAAAGTGTTTAGTAAAGTATTTCATAAAATTTATTAAATGTTTGTTAAAGCGAAAAGGCTTAATTTATTTTAAATTGAGGAGATCAATGGCATTGAATGTGCTAAAAGCTTTAAGCTTTCTAAAGTGACTTAAGCTGTGTAATGAAAGTGATTTTTGAAACTGTTCATCCCAAAGTTTATGGTCCAATGAGTATCAAAGCTTCAATATGGCATACTATTAACACTTTAAATTGCTTAAAATATAATATTCCTATGAAAGTTTCACTCAAAGTAAATGCTCAAAGTCTTATAGCCCTTGAAAGCTCACACAAGCTCCTTAAATCTCCTTATAGCTTTCTGGCATACATGTAAAGTAAATTTCTTTCCAGACACTTCCAGCCCATGTCTTTGGTTTATAGTTTTAAATTGCGTACAGCTAAAAGTTTTGCTCCACTATCGTTTATTATTCGATTAATCGAACTTTCCCTAATAGCTTAATTTACAGACTTGAAATGGCGCAATTATTTTTACGAGTGTAGCTGAATAGTTAGCGGGTTTTTAGTAGTTTGCCCAAGAATGTCGAGGTTCTTGTTGTTGTAGGTTCTGTCGCCGCTGATGATGACACTGAAAGAAGCGCGCGCGTTTGTTGTAACTGAAACCCCTCAGCTCCCGCTTCTCCCTTAGCACAACCCCCCACTGCTGAACAGTATTCCCAGTCGAAACCTCAATTGACCCCTCCCTTGAGTCATGTTATCGTTAATCGATGGCCGCCCATCAACAAAAACTAAAAGCAAACAAGCAACAGGAGCCGCTTTCCGGGGGCTCTCAGCCTGCGTCAGCGTCGACGTCAGCGTCGCAGTCATGACAAAATAAACAAAAAACAAGTAAGAAAAGTACAGTCGAGCACGCCCGACCGTAAAATACTCTCTGAATTTTTTCGCGATTTAATTATTAAAATCGGTCTAGAGATATTACAATGTGTAGTACTTGCATTAAAACACGTTGAAACAAAAACAATCTAAGCATAATCAAACATACATCTGTTTGTCTGTATGCGAATACACATACGAAAGGCAATATATGATGCATATACATGTATGTATGTATGTGTGTATTCAGCGCGGCCAGCGACTGCGGGCAGCGCTGCCGCCACGAAAGCAAACATGTGCTTGTATGTTTCTGTCTCGCTTGCACTCAAACATTGATATGAATGCTGCAGCGCTGCCGTCACATGTGCTTGTATGTTTCTGTCTCGCTTGCACTCGTACATGATATTGCATTCAGTTATCAATATTGTAACGCTTCTAGTTTTCTTGTTTATAGTGCGATTTCAATGCGGCTTTCAGGATAGTTTGATATAGTTAGTCTTCACACGAATTATAAATTACAATACTGTACTATATTAAAGAATGCCTAAAAAGTTGAGAATTACTTTTATTAATTGTGGGAAAACGGGGCGTGGCAGTCCAAAAATTTAAATGTCAATGCATTTACGCTGTCACTAGCAACCTCCATACCAAAATTGGTGATCCTAGGTGCAATAGTTATTGAGATATTCGCCCAAAACACCAATTTTTTCCGAGGTGTGTCTAGTTTTTTGCTCATTGTGGGCGAATGGGGCGTGGCATCGAAAAAAAAAAGATTCTTGTATTGACTGACTAAATATGTGATCGATTGAGACCAAGCTCGAACTTGTAGGTCTTACCATCTCTGAAATCTGTTTGTTCATACGGACGGACAGACAGACAGACAGACAGACAGACAGACGGACAGACGGACAGACGGACAGACGGACATGGCTATATCGACTCGGCTTGTGATGCTGATCAAGAATATATATACTTTATGGGGTCTGCCACGCCTCCTTCTGCCTGTTACATACATTTTCACAAACCCAATATACTCTTGCAGAGAGTATAAAAAAAAGTAGAAAGACGAACGACGCTAGCTGAGACGTTGCTGTCGACGCTGCTGTCGACGCCGCGGTTGACGCTGCTGGCGCTGACGATGGCGACTCCTGAACAGCATGACACTTGTAGTCACGAGTGGGCAGCTTGGCGCACAAGTCGCGTAACTGTAATTCACACCTGGATGCCGCACAGGATAAGCGTGTAACAGTACAGCGCGTACTGCTAACGGTACTACGGCTGCGTGCGCCACTCAAGGTCACAGTCAGTGGCACGGTCGCTCGAAATAAAAAAAAAATAATAAAATAAAATAAATTCCCCAAATAAACATTTATAAGATTTATATAAAGACAAGCGAGTGAGACAGTGAAACAGAGAGTGTGAGAGGGAGAGGAGGGGGCTGTATAAACATATATAATTTTTGTTAAATTTGTTTAAAATGCTGGCGGCCCAAGAGAATCGTTTTCAATATGTTTACTTTACGCTCTCCGGTCTGGTGGCATGCACCATGCTAATACTCTTCTATATCTCCATGCGCACAACCATTGTGAGTCCCCAAACAAGTGTGTGTTGTGTGTGCTGAGTGTGTTGTGTGTTTTTCTTGTTATCCCGCTTGATTAATCCCTTTGGTGCTTGCAGAATGAACGCCTGCGCGATGATCTTAAACTGCTGCAACGACAACTTGTCTACGAGAAACCGAATCCGCATTGGAGCTACAACAACAGCTGGCGACGCATCGGAAATGCATCACTGAGGCATGAACTCTACTCGGCCTACTTCGATGTGCGCACAGACATTATTAGTGAGTGTATAGATCACAATAAAACTATTTTATACATTTTTAATAGAAGCTATTGCTATTAAGCAGCTTAGTCTTAAGTCTTCTATTAAGATTTTATTCCTACGGTCACTATATAAGCTTTAAGCTCATGTGGAACTCATTTTATTGCTCACAGCTTATTTCGTACACATAAATTTTACAGCAAATTTAGCTGTAAGTCTCTCTGTTATACGTATAACAGCTTACAGCTTAATTCGTACAGCAGCACAGAACAGCTTTTAAATCCAATAAACGCTAAACTGCTTAAGATGTCAGCTAAATTTAAGGACACTTTAATTAAACAGACTTATTATGCTAGTTTAGTATTTACTTTATTAATTATGATTTGTAAATAACACTTAAGGTTAACATATTTAAAATTACAATACTTCAAAGCTTATAGTTTATATCATGTCCAGAAAATAAACCTATTAATATTAATATTAATAATTATTTGTACGAAATAAGCTGAGGGCAACTTAGTGTAAATATACTAATTTAACAAAGAAAAAATGATTATGTTTATGGCAAAGTAGTTTTAAATTAAATGATAATTTAAAGTCAATATAATATTTTAAGGAAGAAAGTTTTTAAACAAAATTTTCTAATTGGAAGCTTAATTTTAATTGCAAAGATTCAAGCCTTAAAAATTTTACTGAAATATGCAGAAAATGTATTTTGTTTAACTAATAAAGCAACTCCCTCTTCTTTCAGACAATGTAGAATTGGATGAAGAACACGTGACCATTGGTTCGCTGCGTCTCTTTGCCATTTTGCCTGAGAAACTGCGCGACTCGAAGCTGAGCTGCATCGTGCGCTACGCGGACTTCACAAGCCATGAGATTGTGGCCGAGGAGGCGGGTGCAATGCACGATGTGCACAACAACAGCTTTGCGGCGTGGAGCATAATGTGCCCATTACATGTGAAGAAAGAGTCGCCACTCAGACTGCCACAATTTGTGGCACTCAGCTACGCCTCAAATCGCCTAAGTCACCTGAGTCCCAGCTACATACAGATTAGGTTAACTCTAAATAAAATAACTACTAAAATATATAACTAATTGTAATCCCTTTTTAGTTATCCACGCAATATGACGGAAATGTTTCACAAATCCCGACCCACAATCTCCGTGTGCGTCGGTCCGCTGCAGGAGAACTACTCGAATGTGCTGCGTCTGGTGGAGTTTGTGGAAATTTACAGATTACAGGGTGCAGTGCACTTCTATTTCTACTACGTGGATGCCACTGCGGATGTGCTGCGTGTGCTGGAGCACTACCAGCGCCTGGGACTGGCCGATGTCTTCGAATGGAATGTCCAGGCGCATTTGCAGGATGTGCACTATGCGGGAATCGTGGCGCAGTTCAATGATTGCGTCTATCGCGCCAATGTCGTGGACAATAATCGCTATGCAGCCGTTGTGGATCTAGATGAGGTGCTGATGCCCTTGAAGCACAATTCACTGGCGGATTATCTGCGGCAGTGCGATGAGGGACGCACCTCGGGCTTCATCTTTCGCAACGTGTTCTTCTATCGTCGGGACAGCAACGACACCTTCAATGCACCTGACGACGTCACCAATCGCGTGCTCTACACGCAGTCTAAGGTGCGTCGTACACTGGAGGTGATGCCACCGTACATGAGGAGCAAAGTGGTGGTCAATACCCGTGCCATTATAGAGATGGGAAATCATCAGGTTTATCGCGCCGCTCCAGGATTTGTCGATCACATTGTGCACCAGACGGTGGGACTGTTGTTCCACTATCGTGATAAGTGTATTAACTGTAAAATGGTTTTGATTGTGGACTATACGGCAAGGCGATTTGGTTCACTGTTGTTTGATCGCGTCGATGGCACTTGTCTGGAGGTCTTCATGGAGCGACGTGGCATCTGTGCGCTGGCGTAACCCGAGCTAATGGCGATGGCAGTGCCTTATCGCCGGGGTAAACGCCCATCGAATGCGAGCGACACCAAATCTGTCAGTCGTGTGGTGTCTCTGATTGACTCAACAACGCCATGCTTAAATTCTGTTCGCTGCGTCGCGCTGGCCAGCAATCCAAGTCCAAATCCAAGTCCGGATACGGGAACGGTTCCGGTAACGGGTCGCAAACGGAGGCGCCAACGCTGCCCGCCAAACGTGTGTCCAAAAGTGTATGACTCATTTTAGTACCTAAGAAATGTTCGCCTTGTGCTCTGTTTTTTATATATATGTATATTTTGCTGGTTTACTCAATCACAGTCGAGAAAGGAAAAGAAATGAAAAGCTATGAAAATAAATTGAATTTTGTGCTTTAAGTGTATTTTAATTGTTGGTTTCTGGTAAAATCCATTTTGCAGTCCTCGTTGCGCCTGCAGGACGTCACCTTGAGCGATGCACAGCTATTAAATGTGCTCAAGGCTCAGCGTGCACGAGGTCCTTTGATATTGGCACTCAGCAGGTGAGTAATAAATACAAAAAACACCATTTTATATATAGCTTTACAGTTTAACAAGCGAGACGACCACAACAAAGCTTTGCTTAATTTTAACGCTTGCAGCTCAGCGGTGAAACCGGAAACGGAAGCTTGCCATCATTGCGGCACGCCATATTTGACTCGCAAACGTCAAGCGGTGCAAAATGGCAACGCAACAGCAGCAGAGGCAGCAGCAGCGGCAACGGCAGCGGGTGCTGCAACAGCAGGTAAGCGCTTAACAGACACTTAACATAAGTTTAACAGAAAGGTTGTTGTTCATGTTGTGTATAAATTATGTAAGCCTCATTTTATGTGGTAAATAATAAATACATAGTAATTAATTATAGTGATAAATTAATCTGTCTAAAATATATATAATCATATTTTTAAGCCTAGTTATCTTTCTTTCTAATCATCTTTAAGTATTAATTTTAGCTCCTAAACCCCATTTGTTTCCATTTTTATTTTCTACTGTCCTTTATCTCTTCTGTAGTATTTTCTATACCTCTAAGTGACACTTGATGATGTTCACTCAATTTCCCGACACACTTTCTCACAGCTTTTTCTCTTTAGACACCGATACTTCCGCCACATATTTCTAGCTCAATTGACAGGTTTTTACCTGTAACAAGCCACTCGTGGTATGTCCTGTGCTGTGCTGTCAATCAGTTAACTGGCTTAAACTACAGCTACGCTGCTCGGACACAGCAAATGAGCTCAACATTTGTTATACTCGTTAGCAAGAACCTCGAGATTTTTCTCCACCCCTTTCCCCCTCTGGTTGTTGTAATTTTTGTTGCTTTGTTTTGTTTTGTTCCCTCCCCTTTAATCCGTTGTGTTCATGGCATAAACGAAAACAAATCATAAAAAAAAACTATAACAAAAGCTGAAAAACAGAAAATAAAAACTATGCACTCGTTTGTGGCAATAATAACTGTCGTCGTTCGAGCTGTGTGACAGAACTGACCCCGTAGCCGCTTTCAAACATACGTATATGAATTTATATAGTATACATATATATTCATGTGTGCTGCTCATGAGTTGGCACATCGGAGGGAAAACGAGGGAACTCGCCCTTGCCGCTGTCTGTTGGAGCTTGACGAAACGTTGAGCGGGAAAAGGGTTGAGTGGACAGTGTGCTAAGCCGGCAACAGGCAACTGCATATACCCTATAAAGTGATAGGCAGAAGGGGTTTCTTGTGTTCTGCAGCCATACAATCCTTTTGACGTTGAGCATGGAATAAAATGATATGCCGATTCCAAATCGTTTGACTTTTGAGTTGAAGCTCAATAGTTTTCGTTTTAAGTAAGTCCAAATATAGCTAAAATTCTAGGGTATCTCTGCCTAAAGGTGTGGCCTTACTGTCTTATCATTTGCATGTGCTGCTCACCATTTTTTACAAATGTTCTTATCGAACGCCTATAATAAATTGATATACTAATAGCCATAAAATTCTATTATACTTAGCCAAGGATTTTATTTGGATGATATCTAATCTATTGCTGCAATGGGGAATTTCTTAAACAAAAAGTTTTATAAAAATATTTATATATTAATTTATGGAAAACTTTATAAGCAACCCACGGAACTGTTGTCATTGTCATTACGCTTCGCAGGGGAATCTCTTCACACTCCCGTCACATGTGCAGTCCAGAGACACCCGTGCCCTAAACCAGATGCGCACATGTACGAGTGCGAGTGCGAGTATTACAATGAGTGGGAGTAGTCGAAGTGTGAGCAGTGCGAGTACTCACAGCAAATAGTCGCACTCATTTGCTCTTGTTTGTTTGGGCTCTTTTGTTTTGCTTATGGTTTTTGCTTGGACGCATAGGCTAGTCCATTGATTCGGTTGGGAGACATAACATGCTCGCTCTTGTTCTCGCCTTCCATCTCCTACTCTGTCTCCTCCCCCACCTCCTTGTCATGATTCACTCCGCACCCTTTTCACCATGTGCATGTGAATTTATGCATACAAATTGGAAAATATCGGATCTGTGGTTCGTGCCCAGCAACGAAACAAACACAAAAAGAGACAAAAACAGAAAGCACAAAAATAACAACAAAAACAACAACAAATCGTCAACAAGTCACGCCAAAGCCGGCTGCAGAGCACAGCTCCCAGAACCCAAAGCGCAGAGACCGACGCTGGCAGACAGAGAGACGGACAAGCAGACAGACAGTGTGACTGAGTTCCCCATACTCGCATTCAAACTCGCACCCACCACTCGCTGTTGCCGTCGCAGTTAGCGCTGGCAGCAACAAGTCAACGTCAAACTAATCAAAAAGCAACGTACAGTGGTGCAAAGTTATGATAATAGATTAACATTAAATTGGTTAATTAGGGTGGCAATTTGTTTGCCTTTAAAATCGCTACGGGGTCATGCTGTAAAGATCAAATTAGTTGACGTGTGGGTTCTTTGTGAAAAATATAGATAATTTAAAAGTTTTATAGAATCTGTAACATCCGACATAGACTATTTAATGAATTACAGGAAATACACCAAGACAACATTGTGAATTCACTTCTGGGATAATTGGTATTAATTAATAATATAAATAAGTATATTTTATTATTATATTTGTTTAGCAAAATGTCTTAAAAAAAACATAATATTTAATTACTAGTTTGATTAATTATATTTAACAATTATCAAATCCATTTGAATTTGTCTGAAAGCTCATTGTACGCACACCACTGTGCGCCACAGACTCTGCTCTGTCGCTGCCAGCGTTCCTGCGCCGCTGTCGCCAAATACGCCGTTGTTTTGTGCTATACGATACGATACCGTATACCGTAGGCCGCTGCTATTTAGTTACTACAGAAGTTTTGCCAAGTCAAGTTGTCGGGCATCGTCACCGTCGTCGTCGTTGGCGTCGTCGTCGTCTTCGTGAGCCGTAAGTTCGTCGTGTATGTGATATTTTTGCACCCAACAACAACAACAACAGCAGCAACAGTAACAAGAACAACAGTAAATGCGAATGATGCGACGATCGCTAAGCTCTTAAGAAGCAGTGGAAGAAAAGTAAACGAAGAAGAGCAGCAGCAACAACAACAACAACCAAAGCAACAAGTACCAACTACAGTTAAAAGCGCGCGCGTGAATTTTGTTTAATCCTACCAAAGTGAATTGTGTTCCACAGTGAATTGTGTTGTTGCATGTGTGTGTATCAGTGCGTGTGTATTGCAGCTGAAGGCGTTTCCAGTAAACATTCACTCTCTGGCAGCACAACGTGAGTTATTAATTTTTATTGCCCCAAGCTATTAATTAACCTTATCAAATTAGCCCGGAAATTGCGAACGCAAAGTTCAGAGTTGAGTTGAGTTTTGTTCGTTCTTAAGCCCCCAACGAGGAGTCAAAAGTGTGCTACAGCAACTGTTATACAGCACTGGTACTGGTTGGCAAACGACCTTCGGTTCATTAAATATTTAAATTCAAGTGCGATAAGCACTTTAGAAAAATAAGTTTTCGATTGTCGCGGTATGAAAAGCTATAAAAGATTCAGTTTAATTATGCTGAAATATGATATGATATGATAATACTTAAAAATATACACAATTTATGGCACACAAATGTATGCGCTCTAAATTGTGCATATATATAATATAACTCACTCTATTTGTCTATGGATCTAGATAGTCGGGTTTAGTTTTCTGTATGCATGTATGTATGTGTGTGATTTTAATTCGTTTTAAATTATACTATACGAGAGTTATTCGAGTCGGCATTTGGTCATAGTTCAATTAATTGTTTAATGACCGGATGCATGAAGGGAGCTTTTGGCATGCAAATGATGTTTGCTTTGGGCTTTAACATATTTCTATTAGAAAATTTATAAATATTTCTATTGGAAAGTATTGAAACCTTTTTAATTTCACCTGTCACAATACCAAAAAACTTTCAATTAATTTATTACAAGCGATTTTTAGCGCATATTAATTATACGCACTGTTCGCAGACTAGAAATATTTTTTTTTATTATTATTTATTATTCGTAAATTGTTTACGCTGGCAACACGACGACATGTCACAAATTTTGATAAGACAAGTGGGCAAAAAAGTTGAAGTGTCTAGCGATCAACTAAACTATGTGCATACTAAGCCCTAAGCAAGAGATACTGGGCCTAGTCGCCAGATAGTCATTAACTAACAATGGTGCTTAATTTTGTTTGACACTTACAACGGGCAAATTGATAAGCATCGCTCATTTGTTTATACTTTGTTCGGATTTGTTTAATGTCTTAATAAATGGAGGGGAGATAAATTTATAATTTATGTGCAAATAAATTTTAATTAACAAAAATCAAGGCGCAGAAATGCCTTTTAAAGCATGAAAAATATTTTACGAAGCTTTAAAAGAAATACATTTGGCTACATCATAAATTCCTCAACAAGTCGCAAAATTAAATTTCAGTGGAAATTGTTGGAATAAAGTTATGTCAACCGGAAGTAAGCCAATAATTTATCCTAAAATAAATCTGCAAAATATGGGCAAATTTCCAAAAATAGCAAGCTATTTAAACAAACAGCATTTAAGTTGTATAATATAGTGTATCTTTAAAGAACTTTGATAGTTATTATTCAGTTAAAAGCTCAAGTTATTATTTTTTTATTTTCTTAAAGTTTATTAAGCCATTTATGACCAATTTTCAGTTGTACATAATGAGAAATATTAACTTACTTTCTTTCAAATCGATAATTGCCTTAAGTTATTGAGAAACTTTGCTTTTTTTGACCCCCAAAAAGTCAAAACAGCTGTCAGCTTTCCCAAACGTCCTCATTTAAAATTCTAAAGGTGACTCAATAGTTTTGTACTCTCCCAGATTTGAGAAACAATAGTCACCAATAAATCAAGCGGTCAATGGCTTGAATAAGGAAATATTGAGTAAACTTTAAGCCAGTGGCACTTTAAGTGTTGTCAACGCTGACACTATTGTGGTTTCTAATTACCTGACGGCTAAGATTGAAATTGTGGCCAAGTTCAAAGGCAGGTAGAGGAGAAGGGTGTAAGAGATTTACAAGTGTCGCTTTAATTACCTTCGAGTCGCATTAATTGGGCGTGAAGCATGAATGAGTGATTAAGTAGAAGAGTGGCATGCCTCAGAGCCAATAAAAAGCCGCCTTTGTGAGCCCAAAAGTGGCCATATCATTTTGGGGCATTTGTAGCGCCCACACTTGTAGTTATGGCCGAAACTCGTCAGCTATTATTCCATTATGATAATTTTGAATCGTTTATTATGTCTATCTATAAGTACTAACCGTTTCTTGTTGTTGTTTCCTCTCAGCTGACAGCTGACTTTTATTGTTGTTCATTTTTGGCATTTTATTTCACATTTTGCGACCAGTTTTGTGTCTTGTTTTAGCCAAAAATGAAAAAAGCAGAGTGTATTTTGGCGTATGATTCATTTAGACATATGTACATATATTTAAAACCCGCAGAATTAATTGCGTTTTTGAATTGATATTTTAAGCTATAATCAGTGGAAAATCTCAAATGCAATTAGCATTCATTTGTTATCTGTAAAATAAGTCATTATTCAAATATATTTTCGTGGGCGTTGCCCAAAACGCCCATTTAGTATGTTTCCCCAAAAATATTTTTGATTTTTCAATTTTTGTGGCATGTGCTAAGTGATTTTGTGTGCCCTGTACTGACTGTGCAGAGGTGTACATGTGTTTTAGACTGCACACTTATTTAGCATGCTGGGTATTTACTTGTCTAGCAGGCTCGCTTGCAGCTGATTTTCTATGCCAAATAAAACAGCAAGCAAATGCTTGATTAAATATTGATAAAAGTACAAAATTCAGCGAACTGGACAAACACACACACTATCACTCTCCCTGTCTCTCTCTCATACCTAGGTACTTCATAATCGCTTGTAGAACGTATGTTTGTTTGTTTGCCTTTTCTGCATGTCAGATAAGTTAACATTTTGATTTTAGACTTTTATCAAGCAATTTATTTATATTTCTACTCTCCCTCACCTTTTTTTTTTATTTATGCCCATGATTTCATACCTGAAAATCCGCCAAAAAAAAGGCAGCATTTAAAATCAAAAAAGAAACCCGACAAAGTTGCACTCGTAATTGCCGTTTAACCGAAAACAAGAAAGAGCAAGAAAAAATAAAACAAAACGAAAGAGCACAAAATAAAATAAAATAAAAAACTTATTTACCTGATTAGAGTGTGTTAATTGTGTTTTGCGCTCTTTCGCTTTATCTCTTGTTATCTACCTTTCTCCCTTGCTCTTTCAATAGCTGTCTGCCTCTAACTCACATCGCTTCCAGCTGACGATGATGATGATGAAATTGAAAGCGGTTTCCAGCTGACAATTTAGCTGGCAAAACGCCAAAACCTTCTATTCATCTGTACCAGGTGCTCAGCAAAAAAGCTGGCTTCACGCTGCCAATAGAACACAAATAGAACTTTGCTGAATTGTGGGCATAACGAAGCTTTGATACTCTTTCTATTTAACAAATTTGTTGGCAGAGACATAAGGTTTTAAATGTATTTAAGAGTAGCGACAGGGTATGTAGTTAAGAAATGTTTATTAAATCTTTTTTTTTTTTAATAATTCTTAGCTAAAAGTGTATGGAATATTTATACTTGTTTTATTTTAAATTAAGGGGGAAATTAGGCATGCTTAAAGCAGCTTGAATTTATCATAAAAATTTAAGAAATTAAATGATTTTTGGCTTAAAATATTAAACACTTACCTTGCTTTCAAGCTGTTCCTCTTTTAGGTAGATTTATATTGTGTAACTATTTAAATAAGGCTTAAAAAAATATTATTAATTTGAGTAGGCTCTGAATGTTCCTTACAATTCAAATATATTTTTAACTATTTTCTATTTTTACTACCAATTTATTTTTGCCAAACGTTTTCTGTCAGTCACAATGCCCCTTAGAAGTTAGAGTATGTCAAAAGACAAGCTTTCCATTGGCAAATTGATTTGAGGTACCAGGAAATCGAATTCATTGAGAGCAGCAGAACAAAGAGAGCGAGCGTGACAGAGAGTGAGTAAGCAAGTGAGAGAGGTAGACAGAGAGAGATAGAGAGAGTGAATGGTAGATAGGCAGAGCGAGCAACAATAATTAGCTTTTTGTTAAGCACAACAAAACCGCAGCAACAACAACAACAATAGACAGTTAATAACTTTGGCAAACTTATCGTCGCAATTTGAACTATTTTTGTTGTTAGCCATGTTGTTGTTGCTGCTGTTCTAGCTGGTGTTGCTGCTGTTGTTGTTGTTGTGGCCGGCTCGCTGTCTGTGTTTTGTGTCTGTAGAAGCTGCTGGTGGCGTTTTCGGGTTGCCAGGTGACAAAACGTTGTTGTAGTTGGCTTGTTCTTGTTGTTATTGCTGTTGTTGTTGCGGTTGTTTCGTTGACGCATTGAATGAAGCTTGCCAAAGCTTCAGTTGCCATTAGAACTTCGACTTTGACGTTGTGCGATCGCGAGCGGGTTCCGTGAACGAAACGAAACGAAATAAAACAACACGTATAGCAAATTACACTGTGCTACACACGAAAAATCGCTGTTGGTTCTTTAGCAATATTTGGCTATAAATAGCACAACTCAATTTAATTTGTTTGTGTATGTGTGTGTGAGAGAGTTTTGTTTGCCACTGTAAAAACTGTAAAAACTTGGAATCAATGACTGACGCAATGGGCCAAAGTTTTCTTTAGTTAATGTGTTTGTTTATTTGCATACTAAGCGTAGGGAGGTGGGGGCCAAAAGGGCAGCGGGGAACTGGGCATGGTCTTAACTTTCACACAAACAATTTTACAAAACTACAATTAGGACGTAAAGTTTCCGCAAGGTCTATGGAAATGTGTATAGATTGATAAATTGGCGCTGAGATCATTGTTCGATTTTTAGGCACTTGAGAATTTATAATATGCACGCACTGAAAAAAAAACAAAACTAGTGGCAGTAAAAGATAAGACAAGCAGTAGTAGAGACAAATGTGTTTGGTCACACTGTGCAGTTGTTCGTTGACCGCACAGCGGCCCCCTTTTGGGCACTCGCTCTCTCTCTGTCTCTCTTGGATATTGTTTTGGGGTTTTGGGAATCGGTGAATTCGCATTCAGTTGGCGCACGTACGCGTTGCATTAAAGACACGCGACAGACCGCAGTAGTGCAGCTAACGTTGCAAAGAAACATCTCTTTTTTCTGTGCGGCCTTTGATAAAAAACCGACAAAATTCCAATTAATTGAGTACTAAATGCGTCGCTTTGGTTCTTGCTTGCGATTTCTTTGCATATTTGTTTGGTTGTTAAGTTTCTTTTGTAATTTGCCGCCTTACGTTGACCTCAGGGGCTACAGTGGGCAGCGCTGCCAACGCTAACAGCAGCGGCGCAGTCAACGTTGTGGGTGGCAGCGGAACTGAGCGCGCGAGCCATAAATTAATATACTAAATATATTGTTTGTATTACAACTGTCTGATAGCAAGTGTGTGTGTGCTGTGTAAAAAATGAATACAGAGAGTGAAGAGTAAAAGAGAGAGGAAAAGAGAGAGGGAGAGCGAGCGAGCATGCAGCATGTTGCCCAAATAAATTGCGTATACGTAAACAGCAAAACAACAACAACAACAAAGCGAACAGCACCAAAAACGTAGGCAAATGAAGCAAAAACAATAACAACAAAGCGCTTAAAAATCTATGCTAATTAGCAGCAACAACAAAAATAACAAAGCAAAAGAAACAACAAAAACAAAAGCAATAAACAGCCTAAGAGCAGACAAAAATCAATGGGCAATTGTGACTTTTAAAGTCCCTGCAAATACTATAGAAATTAAACAGTTGCTCAATATAAATTGTCTATGTTAATTAAAAGTTAAAACATTAAATAATGTAATTTAAAAAAAATAGGTTTGGCTGTTTTGCAAATAGAGTTTTATTGCAAATAAAATTAATTTAAAAAGTATTTTCTATGTTTGGAATTTTTAAAAGCATTTAAATATTATTTTAAATGCAATTTGAATAAATTATTTATTTAAATATTTTAAGAAAACTCAAACTTTATGTAGGTCTTATAAGCATTAAGCTTTAAATTCGATTTTAAACCTTAAACTTTTTTATATCAGTACTTTTCTGTATCAAACATTATAATTTAAACACTTCAATGCTTCGTCTCTTCACATTTCTCCATAAAAATATCTCTTTGTTATCAAGTTTTAGTTGCCTTGAATTACTTTCCAATACTTAAGCGCTGCTAATTTGAAATACTAGACTAAATAACAACAGCTCACATTTGTTTAAAACTTGCTCTGCTCCAATTAAACTGGAATTTCAAACTAATCAACTGAAATTCGAAGAAAACACTTTATAACTTTTGCATAATGTGCTGTGATTGTTCGATCACATATCCATTCCATATCTGCGACGTCAATCAACAATTTTCGCCCCTAAATTGAACACAGAAAATTCATTTCAATTTTTCGAGAAAAACAAACAGAACCCAAGCGAAACCTTATCAGCGATTGCACATGGTTAGAAATCGTAAAAAAGTGTAGATAACACAAAAAGTAAAAAAAAGCAATCAAAATGCATATCAATTGCAATTTGTTGTTCAGTTTGAGTTATGCAACAGTAATAAAAAGATAAACATAAGTAAATGCTGAGCTCAGTTTGAGTATTTAACAGACTGTAGACTATTTCTGAAAAGCCACAAAAACAACGGAAGCGAAACCGTAAGAAATAAACTCAAATGTTGCAAAAAAAATTTAAGATCTGTATAGTAGGGCGACAGGGGGTGTGGCAACGAGGTGCTACAAGCGTTTAATGTCCGTCTGGGCTGAGAAAATTGTACATTTTTAACGAATTTTTAATTAGGTAGCAAATGTTAAGAGCACTTTTCACAGTTTAGCTAAGAGTTCTCGAACTCTTGTTAATTCAACTGTGAATTCATTGCGCTCTCTCTCTCCTTCTCTCTGCTGCACTTGTCACACTGTCTGTGTGCCACTGTGCCACAACAGTGTTGCATAATAACACACACATTTCCCTACAGTCAGTTCATTTGCATCACGTGCACATTTCACACATTTTACCCCGTGTCGAACAGCTCCCTCATCGTCTGGCACCTGACAAAGTCAGCGGGACTCGAGTCACAGTTCTATTTGCGCCACAATGATCATCATCATCATCAGCTGAACGAGCAGTGAGTAGTGTGAGAGAGAGAGAGGAGGGTAAAGAAGTTGTTGTAGTAGAAGCAGCAGACAAAAGAAAGCCAAGAAATTGAAATCCATTAAGTACCTTTAAAAATAAAGCAAATACTACTAACCGCATGGCCCAAAAGAAGCCAGAAAAAGATACTATATATATATATAGATATATAGTATACTATATCTTGTATTGGTCGGCACACTTTGTCAGTCGAAAACTGCTTCAATTTCAACTCGTAAAAATTATTCAAGTGTACAAATACACACACTCGCACACACAGTAACCACAAGCTACAAAAAAATCTAAAACAAATCGAAAGAAATTACGCACGAAAAAATATCTTGAAAATGCCATAAGTTGTACATAGATACACACACGCACATGGCAAGCAGACAGTGCGCTGAGTATATTTCCGTGTGCTGCATGTGTGTGTGTCTGTGTGTGTGTAATTTAAATGCGCTGTAAGCAATTTGTTTGGGCATATTGAGAGGTACAAAGGGGAGGCCCAAGAATGCCAGGAAGGAAGGGGGCGTAGGTAGAGTGGGGATGGGAGTGGGGGTGGCGGGGCGCAGAGTGATTAGTTGTGGGATGAAGGTAGCTAAATTGATGCAAGAAATAAACATCAATTGATGAGCCAGCTAAACAAATTACTCAATGAAAACTATATGAAATAAATTAAAAATTTGTCAATCAAGTGAAACAATTTATAAATTTAAATGGATTTGAAAATAAGACTAGATTTTAAATAATTTATGAAGCTTAATAAGTTTAAATCAGAGCAGATATTTAAAAATAATTTTTGAAGCTAAAAATATGTCGATTTTTTTATTGCACTTCCAGAAAATCTTTTTTAAAGATGGGCCGAATTTACTGAAAAATTATGTACAATAATCAAGCATTTAAAACATAATTAATTTATCACAAACCCCAGCTAAATATTCATGTTTTAAATGTATTTATTTAGCTGCTCATTAAAAATTGAAAAATCATTAAATATGCGAAAAAACAAATGCTTGAATAAACATTTTAATTTATTATTTTGAACATACTTTGGACATTTTTTTGGTACAAAATTCCACTCAAAAATAAATAGCAAAATGTTTTATATATGTTGTTTTTGTTGTTGTTGAAAACTTGCACAAATTTATTTGTTTGTTTAAAAGTTCAAACAGCTCAGAAATTTTGTTGGTTGAGTTCTTCATTTGGACTGGCATATTCATTGAATAAATAAAAGCCATTAAATGTGCTCCCAGCAAACAGCATGAACTTGCTGGCAATAATTTAGCTCAAAAAAGCTGAAACCTAGCCAAAAACTATATATGTATTTGCAGAGAATAATATTGTATCGTATATAAAATTAAAGATGACATTATTTGCAAGGCGCAAAAACAATTTGAACGCTAAACAAGTCAGTTTTTCACGCTTGTTTATAACGATTTTAATTATAGGTTTTAGTTTTTTTTTAGTATTTATATTTCTTTGGTGGCAATTGATTCCTTGACTTGGTCTTGAATTTGGTTTGGATTTTGTTTGTTTATTTATTTGATTTACGTACGAACAACATTTAAGAGTTGAGACAATGACAAGAGCTCTGCACACTCTTTAGTTTGTTTGCCTTGCACTTTAAACACACACACACACTCCCCAAACTACCGCCTCTCCCTACACACTTGCACTCCACTTGAAAGAACTCCCACTAGTTCAATTTCTACAGACACTGCGCTGTATCATATGTATTTTTAAAATGATCATCAGACGAGCCTCATTATGAATCCCAATATACTTTTCACTCACTCCCATTCGCCGCCTATGCCCATGTTTTTCTTAGTTTTTCTTTCGTTTTCGTCTTTTTCCTTTTACAATTTTTTGTCGGGGGCCCGCTTGGCAGCTGGGAGCAGCCATAGAGGCCATTCCCTGATCGCCAGTTGAGTTAAACGGGAACGCGAGCGCATCGCCAAACGCAAAAAACTACAAAATTCGGAAAAATCTCGTAAGAAAATGTCGAAATGGCGAACAAATCAAAACGGACGCGTTGAGAGCGAAAGTTGAAAATTAAAACATAGAATTTTGTAGTTATTCTAGTTTTTTATTTGTATTTGTGGCCAACAATTACGTGAGATATTTAACTATATAGCTGTATATGTGTGTATAGTATATATATCAAAATTTTGTGTGCAGCGTACGACGCGTGTCAGAACTTATGCCGGGCAAACGTGCTCACGCTGCCGACGTCGCCGTCGCAGTCACAGTCACAGCTGACGTCGACGCTGCTTGAAATGCCGGTTGTTCAGTTGGTTGATCGGCTGTTGGCGCCGCATGCTTCAGTTATTCAGTTTTAGTTGTGTTTCTGCCAGCGAAACGAGTGACACAGCGAGAGAAATCCCAACACACCAAAAAGAAAAGAATAAAAATAAAAAAACGACGACGACAACGACGACAATAAACGACTAGTAAACGAATAGCAGCAATTTTTAGATTTAGCTGATTGAAGGCGGCGAACGCGGCGTATGCGTAATAAGCGAGCAGATACAGACTGCAACTGTGGCAGCAGCAGCAGGCACAACAAACAAACAATCTCGCACACACACACACACACACATAGACTACTTATATAAACACATACTTAAAGTGTTCGTTTGTGCTTTTAAGTAATCAGTTTAGCAGGCTTAAACGAGACTTAGACGATGCCAAATAATCGTAATCGTAATCGCAATCGTAATCGTAATAAACGCAATAAAAATCAAAACGCAAATCAAAGTAAACAGGCAACGACTGAGGAGGAGCAGCAAGTAGATGACGCGGTGCAGCAACAGGAGGAGGCAACAACAACAACGACAGAAACAACAACTTCATCATCATCAACAACAACAACAGCAACATCATTAAAGGCAACTGCCAATCATCATAATGATCATAATGCAAATTCTGGCAACATTTCAAATGGGTCATCAGCAGCCAGCGACAGCATCACAGTTGCTGATGGGGCTCCGGCTGTCGTAGATGGCGACAACATTCATAAAAACGACAACCACAACGAAAAAGCAAAAACAACGCCAGTGAATCAGTCAGCAGATCAGTTGAAAGATTTAGCTGCAGATCAGCCAGTGAATCAGCCGAAAACTGCGAAATTTGATCAGCTGTTGGAGCAACCAAAAACAACAACAACAGCTGATCAAGCTGATGAACCTTGTGGGGATCAGTTTACGGATCACTTGGAGTTTACGGATCAACAGCAACAACAGGCTGAAGATCAAGTGCAGGAAGCTAGTAAAAACACTGTAGATCAGTCAAAGGATCAAACTGAAGATCAGTTGGACCAACAGCTGGAAGATCTGTTGAAAGTAAAGCTTGGCGAGAAGTTAATTGATCAAGTTGAAGTGTCAACTAGTGATCGTGTTGAAGATCTGTTGGAGCAGCAGCCAAAGCAGTCTTTAGATCAAGCTGGAGAAGGCTTAGCTGGCAATTCTAGTAAAGATCAGTCTAAAGATCGTGCTGAAGATCAGACAAAGTCCAAGGAACCAGTAGTTCGCTTTGTGCCAGTGCAACTGGAAGAAGAACTAAGCAGAGCTGAACAGCCCAAAGAGCAGTCAGAGGATCATACACCGGCTCATTCTAGGAAACAGTCGGAGCAGCAGCCAAAAGTGTACATAGTGCCAGTGATCGTCGAAAAAGCAGAAGAGGAAAGACAGCCGTCTAAAAACAACGTCGCCGATCAGTCCAAACAGTCAGAAAGCTGTGAGGATCAGTTAAAAGAACAGTCCAAGCAAACGCCAGTTGTACATTTAATTCCCGTTGAACGAGAGCCGGAGCAGAGCTGGCCAGAAGAGGAAATGGGAGCCAAAAACTCCAAGCAACAAGCAGAGTTGCCACAGCAGCAACCACAGCCGACAACAGAGTTGCCACAGCAGCAACCACAGTCCACAGGCAGCACACAGCAAGCAAAGGTCATAGTGCGTCGCATAGTGCGTGACTCAAGCGATGAAATTGATGCACCGCAGCAACAGCTGTCGGCAGCACCGCAGCAATCGCCAGCACGCCAGCAACAGCCGCTGCAGCGTAGCACCAAAGTGATCATACATAAGATACGCGTGGAGACGGACGAAGAGGAGCGTGCGCGGAAAGGTAAGCCCACAATTGAGGAGATCAGCAGCATCACAGCAACAACAGCAAACACAGCAACACATGACACCACAAACAGCAGCAACAGCGGCACTTTATCACCACCGCCACGTTATCTGGTAGAGTCGCCATCACCGAAACAGGTCTTCAGTGTTGTACAATTCGGTAAATTCGCGCGAGATGTGCAAATACAGGAATTGGAATTGAATAGTGATTGCAGTTCCGGTGAATTCAATTCGTATGGCATGCAATCACCGGTGGTTTGTGAGGTGGATTCAGAGACGGAGGCCAGCACGCCCGTGGCTGTAAAGTCGTTCGCTCCAGATTTACCGTCCAGCAGCCGTGCGGAGCAACAGGAGCAACTGCGTCAGAAGCGTGCCCAAAAGCGGAACGCACTTGAATCGCACTTTTTGCCGCAGCTGCTCAGTCCGCGCTATCTGGACAGCATTCTGGAGGAGAACAGCGAATCAGCAGCGGGCGTTGATCAAGCTCTAAGTCGCAACACTAACAACGAATCCAACAACAAGACACGTCCCGCAGTGCCACAAATGGCCCAGGAGGCGTTTCCGCGAAGTCACCTCGACTTTAGTCGCAGGCACAAGCGTCGCGAGGAGCCGGTCGCTCTCATGCTGGAGACAAAGCTGCTGGAGCAGCCCAGTGATCTGGAGAGCTGTACACGTCTGCAGAGCACGCTATCACCACAATCCGAAGATGCCGAACTTGTTTATCTCAGCTCCTCTGCCTCGAGTAGTGTCTCCGATCTAATGGAGCTGGAACTGGAACAAGCCGCTGCGCTGGCGGAACGTGCGCTCATCGATCTCGATACGGATGCCAGTAAATTGATCAATCGACCCGACGATGAGCTCAGCAGCAATTCAACTACAGAGCCTGTGAGCTCAGCCAATGAAACGGAGACTGAGGGAGAGTGCGAGGTGCGTAGTGTTGTACTAACCCACTAACTAACTAACTAGTGGGGCTGTTTAGGTGTAGGGCTAGGGATTTGCTTAGGGATTTAGCACAATGCCCTTAAAATTCGATAATTCGATTATTTTAAGAACATTCCGATTACAGTTAAAGTTTGTATAAGAAGACGCGTAAAAATGCTGAAAATTATTCCAAAAATAATGAAATTTTGAGGAAAACACATTTGTTCTATACATGTAATAGCAAACAATTCGATTATTCGATTGTTGTCCCCATAATTCAAAATAAAATCGATAACTTATCTAAAAAAAATCTTAAGAAAGTAAATAATTACAAAATTTAGAAGTATTCCAAAACTTTTCCAAGAATTACCAATTAGAAATCCATTGTCGGCGATAACTTATCGATAAATTGTTAGAGTAATGAGGTCAGCATGCGAATGCTACGCCATAAACGTGATGTGGGCCATGTTTATGCGTAGCACGCACTAGAAACGCTACAAATGTCTAAAAAGTAACAAAAACAATAACAAAAACAAGAACCGAAGAACAGAAACAAACAAGAAACCAAAAACTTTTGCAGGTCGAAACGGAAGTGGACACGGAAACGGAGGCAACGGTACAATCGAGTCGGGAGAGCACACCTGTTAATGCTCGTCCCAGCAACGAAGACCACTCGCCAAACAGTTCGCTATCATCGCTGCTGAGCGCCGCAACGCCGACGCCGACGCCAACGCCAGCAGAAGCAGAGCCAGCGACAGCGACGGAGACGGCGACGTTTACGCCCACGCGAGCGTTAAGTGAACGCGAAAGAGAAACAAGTTTGAATGAGGTGCCGCTGCCGTTGTCGTTGGCCAACGAATTGGGCTCGAACAAATTGGCCAACAGTCGAAGTGCAGCGCCGTCGCTGTCGGTAACGCGCGAGGAATTTGTACGCAATATGGAAAAAGTGCGCGAATTGATCGAAATGACGCGACGCGAGGAAAACGTGGGCGATAACGCGAATGTGAACGCAAACGGTAACGGAAATGAAGCTGGAAACGGTAACGGAAACGTCTATGAAACTCGTAATGATCGTAGGTTAACACCCTCGCCAACGCCACCGCCTGTGCCACCACCACCTAGCAGCCTGCATTATCCCAACTCTAGCAGCACTGTCACAACCACAAGCATACACACCACCACTGAGCCGCTTACAATACTCACACCCTTGTTGCTTAAGCGTCAGGAATCAAATGATTCACATTGTTCAGACAGCACACAGCACAGTCAATGTACGGCCATCAATTTGGCCTCACCCACGCTACCCACACCACCACCGCCACCCACAAATCAGCCACCCACTCCGCCGCTACGCCAGCAGCAACCACCACCACTACCTCCACTACCTCCACTACCTACTGCAAACCAGGAGCTTAGTGCAATTTCACATATTTCAGATGATACCGATGCGGAAAGCATCAAAAAATTACGTTTACTATGCACGGAAACCTTGGCCTCCATGCCCTATGGCGAGCAGATGCTTGAGGAGCTCGCCAGTGTAGCACAAAACATAACGGAACAGCAGCAGCAGCAACAACAGCAACAGCAACAAGCACACGCGAGCAACATGCCGTATCCTTTGCCACAGTTGCCGCACATCAGCGATTTGCAGTTGTCTTTGGGTGCAGCTAAAGATGAGGCCTGGCTGGGTTTGCCCACGCAAGCGGATCCCAAGCTGCTGGTGTGCCTGTCACCAGGACAACGTGCGCTAGTTGAGCAGCAGCAACAGCAACAGCAGCAACCATCGCTAGCTGCTGCCGATCAGCTGCTGGATGCACATGAAAAGTTTGTGCAACGTCGTGGCTATCACGAGTTGTCCGCTGAACAGGTGCGTGCCATGGACAGCGAGCAACTGAAACTGGAACAGGAGCAGATACTTAAAACGGCAGCAAAAATGCGAGAATTGCGCAAGAGTTTAACGCCCACATCGCCAACACCAACAACACAGCCACCGCCGGTGCCTGTCAAGAGCGCCGAGACAGCGGCCAAGGCAAAGAGTCAGTCAGATGACGCAAGAGAGAGAGGCAACAGTAGTAGCAGCTACCAAAAGGTGATCACATCGACAGCGACATCATCGTTTGAAAATAAACCAAGACAAGCAGCAGCAGCAGCGACAGCAGCAGCAGCAGCTGATTTGCCGTCACAGCAATCGCCTTACTCATTTGAACAACGCACGTCCAGCCAGCAGCAACATAGCAGCTACATGAGCAGCAGCAACACCAACAACGGCAGCAAATTTCCAGCCAGCATGGAAAGTGAATTGGCGCGAATGTTTCCCAGCATTGCGCAGCAAGGTGACATCTTTGATGAGCAGCGCAAACGCTTCTCCAACATCGAGCAGAGCAGCCAACAGAAGCCCGTGCAGAGCAAGCGTTATTCCAACATAGAAACCAGCTCATTTGAGTCCAAGAAACGCACAGAAAACGGACAAGTTGTCTATGACTACAGCAACAGCAGTCGACAGCAGCAGGAGGAAGGCGATAAGCCCACAAATGGTGGCAAATTTCCGCTGCGTGAGCAGCAACATGGCAAGGTGCATCACATACCTGTAAGCAGAGCAGCAGTAGATGAGGTGGATGCAGCAGCACCGCCGCCAGTGCCACCGCCGCCGGCAACAAATATTATGTCAGCTACCAAATTAAATGGCAAAGCAAACACTTTCATTGATGACGCACAGCAACAGCAGCAGCAGCAACAACAACAGCAGCAGCCAGAGAACAACAGAGAACAAAACTCAAATGTTGGCAGCTTCAAGGTGAACAACGTCGGCAGCACTTATGAGGAATTTCGGCAACGTGCCAAGGCAGCAATCGAAGCAATTGGTCAGCCCAACCCCAACAGCAACAACTCGCAACCTTTAGACAATGAAAAGCTCTTCAAGGACTTTGATGCCTTGTCACAGCAGCTCAATGCCGAGCTGCAAACGAGTCGTGATAAGCGTGAACAGCGCGAGAAATCTGCCTCGCTCTACGATCTCAGCAGCAGCAGCAGCAGTCACCTGGCCAGCAAGGGACAGCAGCAATTGGAAGAGCTC
Organism: Drosophila acutilabella; assembly: GCA_035046005.1. Classification (NCBI taxonomy): domain Eukaryota; kingdom Metazoa; phylum Arthropoda; class Insecta; order Diptera; family Drosophilidae; genus Drosophila; species Drosophila acutilabella. Next base: position 10,376,095 of record JAWNOK010000024.1, on the reverse strand, counting down.
AAGCGACAGCGTCATGCGCATCTGCAGGAGCTGGAGCGTGAAATTGAACGCTCTTCTAGATCACGACAGGAGCGACTGTCCTCTGTGCCGCGCAGCACTGAAATTCCCATCGAATTGTCGGCGGATTATGCTGCACGTTCACGTCGTGCCGAATCGCTGTGCAATCTGAATGAACCTGTGCGTCCGCACAGCTCGGCCGAGCATTATCGTGTGCAGCAGGACGACTGGTCGCGTTATGCCAACGATTTGGGCTACTCGGAGAACATAGCACGTCCTTTTGCACGCGAGGTGGAGATTTGCTATCAGCGACAGGGTCAGGCACCGGGTCAAGGGCAGCGACATGGCATACGTGCACCACGACTCTCCATGAGCACCAACGATCTGTCCAGCAGCAGCTACGACAGCTACAATGCGTATGGAGGTGCCAGGCGGCATGCACCTATGCTGCAGCAGGCACCGCAGCAGCAGCGGCCTCACTACGCCAGCTGCTACTCGATGATCGAACGCAATCCTAATCCTACATACATAAGCACCACCTCACGTCGTGGTGTGTCGCCTGCGCCGGCAGCAATACCGACACATCCACAGCCACCCGCCTACGATAGGCAACAGCGACGTGCATCGCTGCCACGTGAGCTGCACGAGCAGCAGCTGAAATACATCTTAAGCAAGGAGGAGGAATTGAAGCTGGAGTTCGAGCGTTTGCAGCAGGAGCGTCGTCGTCTTATGGATGAGATGCAACGTGCACCGACTGTGCTGCAGGCACCACCGCCACGTCGGGAGAGCTACAGGCCCGTGCCCAAGTTGCCGACACTCAGTGAGGACGAGGTGTTCCGGCAGCAAATGGCTGAGGAGTGGATGAATAAGGTGGCGGAGCGAGAGGAGCGGCGACAGCACAAGATCATCAAGATATCCAAGATCGAAGATGAGCAGCAACATGCCACCGAGGAGCAGACAAACATCAGTGATGAGTTCCTTAACCGCGTGAAAGAGCGACGTCATAAGCTCGCCATGCCCGCGGACAGTGATTGGGAGAGCGGTGCTGAGTCGCAACCCCAGCAAGGCAACAAGGCCGCGGGCAGTGAATCGGAAACAGAGGCACCTCCTGTGCGTGTGCTGGAGGGTCAAGCGGAGGCGAATTTACGTGAACTGCCGCGACATTTGCGTGAATTCGCCAAGTTCTCCACATGCGAGCAACTCGAGGGCGGTCAAGGGCAAGTGGAGCGACACGAGGAGCAGGAACGCAGCGAGATGGCAACCGATAATTCACATAGCAGTGCCACCAAGAAGTCGACCATTGTGAAGACGTACAAGGTGTCCAGGTTGCCGCCTTCTGTCCAGGGTGAGTGTGCCACGGACAAGCCGATAGATGCGCCTAATCGCTATCGTTATCGAGCGAATACCGCGAAACTCGTTAGCCATAATATTCAATTAGGCAACGCTTCTGTAACTAGCTCTCGCCGCTCCCAAACGCCTGACACTGGTTGTGGTTCCGCTTCCAAAGGTTCCTCTCTCTCACCCTCACACTCACCGTCCTCCTCCTCCACCCCTTCCACTTCTTCAGCACTTTCCACACCATCCACAGTGCAAATCGATAGCAATAATAATAATACAATCGATTCATCCTCCTCAAATTCTACAGCTGGCAGCATTCTGAGCTCAGCTCTACTACTGGGCTTAACTGTGTTTACAGCCTGGCAAAAGTTTGTCTAAGTTCCTATTCAAGTGGAATTCCGAACAGTTTTTAAAGCAGCATCAGAATCTAGCAAAAATCATAGCATACTTTTGGGTGATTCAATTAAGTCTTATGCTGCTACAAGAAAATAGTACAATTTAAGCATAAACTGCAGTTTAAGACTTAAATAAATTGTTCTAAAATATAAAAATATATTCTGTGCTCTGTTTTAGCTGGAAATTATAAAATTATTTTTTTATAGCCCGCTTTTTGGTGCTCACGAAAATGTTACCTGAAAGTATGCAACATTTTGTTAGATTTTGCTGCTAAAATCGGTTCAGATTCTACTTTCTTTCATTGTATTCTCAACTCATTGGTGACGGTTTTAAACACACATCTGCTCATCTCACTAGCACCACATCAATTAATTTATTTATATACCGTAATTGTGTTGTTGTTGTAGCAACTCTCTGTCTCTTTCTTTCTCATACTCTTTGTCTATATTTTTGTCTCTCTGTGTGTGTGTCTCTCTCTCTCTCTCTCCTTTCTTGTGTATATCAAACAAAATTTCTCTCTATCGCTGCCCTTCACACAGACGACAACAATGAAAACACCGACAACAGCAACATTGACAACATGAGCAACAACAACAACTACAAGAAAAACAACAGTAATACAACAACAACATCGTCAACAACAAGTTGTCATACTATAAAACACGAAACCAACTCCAAAACGAGTCCAAATCAAAAGAGAGCAACTCCCGTTACAAATGCAACGCCATCGTCGCCTTCGCCATCGTCTTCGCCATTTTTGGGCAATTTGCATAGAAATTTCGATGAGCTCTTTGCCCATTCGCCTTTCCGTTCCAAAATAATTGAGGAGTTTGATAAATATTGGCGCAATTTTGAGCATACCAAGTCCGATACTTTCTGAAACCTTTGTTAATGGAACCGCACAAAAAAACATAAAAAAAATTGCAAAACGCTTTTAAATTAATCAATTTACTCCCCCGAAATAAAACCAATACCCTTCTTAGACCTTTCCAAAAATAAATATACTCGACCCTGCAGCATGCAGCCTACTTATAAATTAATGAAAAATATAAAACTATTTGTTCCAAATAAAATGTTGAATAAATGACAAATGTGACTTGTGAAATTTAGTTAATTGTTTATTTTGAAATTAATATTTATTGTGTTGTTGAATGTTTAATAAACGATAAATTGATTAACCAAAAAAAAAAACTCTATTGTTATATTGTCTTTATTATTTTGAAACGCATGCTCCATAAATATACATATTTATCTATATATATTACCTATATATCTACTATATATACTTATAAATGTTTACTAGTCTTAAGTTGTGTCACAGCGAGAGTTTCTGTTGTGTGTTTGCGCTTGTAAATGATGCATTGCTTGATTGACTAATACTAGATTTATAGTATATTTACTAACTAATATAAAGTGTTCATGCAGCAGTAGTTACATTAAGACTTTAAATCGTGATTTCATTCGAAAACCTGCTTAAAAGCGCAATACAACTTTCTTAAGCTTTTGTTGTAATACATGAGCTTTCAAAAGTTCATAATTAAAAGCTTAATGCTGCTTTAAGTATCTAGAAAGCTCTTCTCATTTGTGATTTATATGATTTGTTTATAACAACATTTATACGATTAATCGTTTGAGGTCTTTTGAGATTTAAAAGCTCATTAAGCAAACCCGTTGCCATCTATAAAATTGATAACTGAATGGAAGCTCATTAGTAAATGTCATAATTAATAGAAGTTTTTTTCTATGTGTGCGTTTTTGAATGCAAACTCTGCGCTCAAGTGTCCCACTAGAGAAACCAATTTGGATTATAAACACTCGCTGTATAAGTGGCACTGCCCCTCCCCTTTCCCCTCCTAAACTGCTCCAGTTTTATAAACAGTCGGCTTATCTGGGGCAAGAAATTGCATTGATTGAGAGGGTGGTAGGAAAGGGGGTAAGGGAGAAGCGGGAAATCGGTGGACAGGGAATCGCGATTAAGCGGAAATTTTAATTAATTCCATTCAATTGCATGACAGCAGCGAAGCGAACAAGCAATTCGTTTGTTTTGCACAATTGAGCACAGGGTTCTTAGACTAAGTGCAGCATGTGGCATGCCTCGAGAGAGAGGAAAAGAGTGATGTAGAGAGTACTAAATGATTGCCAACATTTTGATAGCCATAGCAATTAAATCCGAGAGGCCGCAGAGAGAGCAGCAAGAGCAGCAGCAGCGACAACAGCAGCCAGCAGCGATGCCGACGCAAACGTCAGCGGCAACGTCGACGCCAGCGATGACTGCGAAATTGCGTATACGACCGCAGAAACAGACGCGCTTTCTGCTATCACCGCAGCAGCTGCAGAAGCAGCGACAGCGACGCAGCTGGTCCGAGAGTGATCTGCTCAAGGAGATCGACAATGAGCTGCAGCTGGCCAAGGGCTTTCTCTATGCCAACGGTCGGTGTAAGCCCCAAGACCCCAAATCTCCCTCTATCCACTACACCCCTGTCTGTGTCTGTGTTTTGCGTCTGCCCTTCAACTGTCTGTGTTTTGGAAATGAGCGCAGCTGCTTGCTAATTGGCCAAACTTGTATATATAATCGAAAAGACATAAAAAAAAAAGAGATTGTTGTGTATATAAAAGTATTTTAGTTGCGCTCGTTTTCGTTTCGTTTTAATAATCGCACTCGTTTTTATACTCGTACTTATGCCATTTTTATTTTTAGCTTAAAATTAATTTAATTTCACTTGCAGCCGAAAAGTATGCAACATGTTTTGTTGTCTGCCTTAGAAATTGTGTATACGACGTGAGCAACTTTTGGTCATTTGGTAAACTGTGAAAATGTATCTTTATCTTTTATCTATAGCCTGTTGAAGAAATTTATGGCCCACTTTAAAGTTCTCTCTCTCTCTCGTTCTGATTCTCATTCTCACTCTCATTCTGTCTCTGATTATCTCGCTGGCGCTCATTCTGCTCAAGTGTGAAATAATTTTTTGTTTTTGGCTGTTTTTACCACTTGCCGCGCCACCTTCCTGTCTCTGTTTACGATAGCATCAACATTTTGTTTATACTGAAAGCTGAAAAATAAAAAGGAAAAGAGCAAAAAGAAAAATCAAATTTGATGAGGGAACATTCAACGAATTTGTTGTTTTTTCGCCCGCTCACACAAATTGAGTTTTCTTTTAGCAGCAGTCGAAAATTTTTAAAAGAAAATCCAAGCAACTTGTACAATATTTTCGACTGGCGTAGTCGTCGTCGTGTTTAAGTCGTGTGCGCAACGCGAAGGCGCGTCAAAAACAAAAAAGAAAATTATTTATATATACAAAAACATATATACAAATTATATAGTATATATAAATATATCAAATTCAGCGCCAGCGTCATAGTTTTCTAAATTTCCACTTTTATACCACCCAAAAATCCAGTTCGAGTTCAAAAAATGGGGCAGGGTTAGTTGAGGGTTTTTCTTTGCTTTTGTTTTGCCCCCCAAAAATTAATGCGTGCAGTGAAAAGTATTCAGTGTTGTTGCCAAATCATAAAGTGAAGTGTTTTCAGTTGCAAATTGTATTTAAATTATTTCTGCAATCATTTTTGCAGAACACACACAAAATTCAACAATGTTTGCGCCCAAATTTAAAGCACGCGCACCAACTGGTTCAGGTAAAGCAATTCAGTTAGTCTCTATAGTCAGCACAGATGCAGTGCATCATAGAAATTGTGTCACTTTCCGGCAAAATCTGGCAAACATGACGTTTTCAAGGGGCAGCAGTTTCTATACCCCTTAAAAGCTTGACGAATTCTTTGATGATTTTAGACGAAGGACGACAGAACTTAAGTGCGTGAAATCAATTGGTTCATTCACAAAAAATTAGACACAATGACATTAGCTGAAAGTACTTATAGAACTTTTAAAATAGCTGTTTAAATTAAATTTCCTTTAAAAGCCGTTTATCTTATTAATTTATTAAAAATCTCTCATGCTTTTCCTAGTCTTTTTTTAAATTAATTTATGAGAGAACTCAACAATTTGTTTCAGTAATATTTTATCACGAGCTCTACACAGTTTTCAGCTAGTGTCATTGCTTTTTCGTTCCTTGCGTGTTAATCAATTTTCCACTGATTTGATTTCTTTATTTATTTAAGCCAAAAATTATTTCTAATCAACTTTCGTTTTGCTCTTAGGCACTTTTCTTATTTGTGGAAATTTATTGGCACTTATTTATAGATGATTCAGTTAGCTTTGAGTTAGTTTTCAAGTTTTCATTATGACGAACATGATGATGATCATGCTGACGCTATTGTGTATATATCATTCAGTCTTTAATAGAACTGAACTTGATTTTTGTTGGCTCGCAAATGTTTATTTTAAATATTTCACATTAGTTCAGGTTAATTGTGTTGGTCGCTGGCAACAAAAGCCAGAAAAGAAAACGATTCCAAACTGGAACTGGAGGTGCGCTGTTTTTCCAATTTTCCACTTGGTTTTTTTTCTTCATCTTTGTGCTAAATATATAAAATGACGTTCTATACAAAAATGTTGTTGGCTGAGTAATATTTATTACAATTTATTTGTGTGCAATAGAATTGTTGTTGTTTTAAATGCGACGCCCACATGGAATGGCCAGCCTTTTACAGTATCCATTAAAAATGGCAAATAAACAATAAAGAAAATCCAGATGGGGTTTAAAATCGTATCGAAATGACGACCAAGACGATCAACTAGCAACCTGATGATGTCCATGAATTTGATTTGTTTGCTCAGCTTTTATGTACACCTTATGGCAACTTTTTCCACGATGTGTGTTGGCGTTTTGTTAATCTATCAAAATGCGTATACGCCCCATTTGATCAGTTGATCCGCGTCACGATGCCGCATCTTTCAACGTGTCTCGTAGTCAGCATTAGTCTAATGCCATAGAGTTAGTTAACTTGAGAAAATGTTCACAGCTCTTTTTTGGGCCATAAAGGCGCCTTTATTTATTTTAAGCATTAATTTGTACGTTTTTATTTTTAAATCTTTTGCCGTGTTTTTGTTGTTGTTTTTCCTACGTTTTTCTTTTTCAATTTTTCTTGTATTTATTTTTTGCGGCGACTTTTAGTGACTGAACTTAATTTATGGTTATTATAAAATGTCTGTTGAACTTGCGGAGCAGCAAATTATTGTTGATATAATTATTGATGTATTTTTGTAGGTGTTCAAAAATAGCTAGGATTAAAATTTCAATTGATTTGTTAACTAAATTGAGAAATCAGAATTTAGCTAACAAAAGAACAAGTTGCACTGACCTTTGCCAGCTGCCAAACCCTAATTTGAATTCTTTACATGCTTCACATCAAAACTCGAGCCGCTTTCTAAAGGGCTTTATGCTCCCCACTTGGCCACACCCCTTTCCCCTTACCCCTTTCGCTGATAAACTGATTTGTCTACTCCATAAATAGTTTGTCCACTTAATAATGGCATACCAAATAAATCAATTGGAGAATGCTGCTCAATTTGCTGCGCCGCAAACAAAAACAAAACAGAAACTAGAGGTATAATGTATGTGTTTCTGTGTGTGTGTGTGTGTGTGTGAGTTTATGGCACACCCCTTTGTAGGTTGGGTCACAACGCTTCGACGACTGCCAGGTCGCGATTCTCCACTCCCTTATGCGAATCCCCGACTCATTCCCTGATCTATTCTATCAAAAACCCAATCGACATCCCATTTCCAATACCACAAACAACAAATGGGCGCACGCACAGGTTGCTGTCACTTTAACGGACAGCGGTATTGCAAGGCCAAAAGGTAGCACTAAAAATATAGTTGTTCTCGCGCTGCCCTGTAAATGGGGTGTGGTCAGTGGGGTAGCATAAACTAGAGGCCCATGAGCAGAACATTTAGGCATGAAAACTAAGTTTTGGAGTATAAACTAGAGTACATATACTTTATTTACAAAGTGACATTTAAACTTAATTAAATGCATTTCTAGCCTACTCTTCAGTGGCTTTTATGAGTCATTTATTGAGTTCTTATGTCTACAAAACCCAAAAGTTTTCTGAAAAAAACTATAAAAAGCGTTCGCCATTTACAGGGTATTTTTAGGTCTGCTTGCCAGCCTTTAAAGCATTAGTACTTGTAGCATATATGCTTTTAAAAATTGCAGGTAGAATTCCCGTTTGATTCTCTAACAATTTAGCGTCTCTTTTGGCGACGAATCAATAAATTTCACATAAATCGAGAGCAAAGCTAAAGTCAAAAGTCAATTTTCTAAGTAAAATGCGCTTCTTCACGAACGAGCGCGGGCGCTCCTAGAGACACACCCAGCAAAAGCCACAACAACAGCAGCAACAACAACAACAACAACTAGTTGAGCCACTTCTCCCACCCTCTGCCATTGGCTAACAAAAATTTCCGTTTGATTTATTCTAAAGTGAGTGTAAAAGCGGAGGTAAAAGGCAAACCGGAAGTGCCAAGCCAAACCAGAAAAAAAGAAGAACAAACCGTACTAGAAATATAACCAAAAGCACAATTGTCTGTGCTCTTTTGTCTATTGGTTTGAACGCAACACAAAAAACGAGTCAAAGGCAAATGAAATCATTTTGATTGACTCTTTACTGGGGAGTACTCCACTTGTATGCTGGCGAATAGTATTCACGAGTATATTTAGTCGCTTAAACATCCGTTCCATTTCGCATTGCACGCATAATTGGCGTTCCACCAAACAGCATGAAAAGAAACAAACAAACAGAAATAAAATCAAATAAAACAAAATAAAATATAATACAAAACTCTGCCTTTTGTCTGTGAACGGTCTCTCGTAGTCCAAAATAAAATGTTGAACTGAAGTGCGCGCTTGATCGAGCACCGAGCACAGAGTATAGAGCACGAGGCACGCTCCCACATTTGATTGCACTCGTAATTGATCTGCTATTTAAAATCGCTGAACACTGAACGCAAATAAAGCACGGGGAATTTGTCGAGTCGAGCGGGCAGGGTAGGAATATCAAATAGTTGTTTTTGGGGGCAAGAAGTGGTATTTGGTATTGGAACTGCCACTGTGACTGGGTGTGTTTAGCCATTTAGCAGTCGCTTGTGATTTGCGCCTTTTGTTTTTCACTTCTTCCCCGCTTTTCCCAAAGAGAGTGGAATCAAAAAAAATAAAAAACATTATGTCGAGCTTGCTCTGCTCGACGTTGCCGGCACACGCAAAATTCAGTCGCTTCAAGCCGCGCGCGGAGTCAGCAACTCAGTGGAAAAAACCGATCCCCAAAAAAGAAAAAAAATATAATAAATAGAGAAACGTACTCGTCCTTTAATTGGGTAAATTCCAACTAACAAAATGTGCAGCAAAATACGAGTGTCTGTCGAGTGATTCATTTAATTGCACAGAGCAAAAAAGGACTGTGATTTTGATTGACACTGGCAAGACTTTGATTCGATTGTATAATTCGATTAAGTGCTGATTGAATTAAGACGTCAGCGCACAACACCCGCAACAATAGCAACAACAACAGCAAGGGGTTCTAGCCAACAAACAGCATATAGGTTTATACTATATAGATTTGTATATATTTGATCTGAGCCAAAAGCGAAATACATGTCAATGTCTAGCGACTATGCGCCTAGAGGGCAGGCAATATGTCGCTAGCTATCTCAAGTTCTAACTGTGTACATGTGTGTGTGTGTGTGTGTGTGTGTGTGTGTGTGTGTGTGTGTGTGCTATTACAGGTGGCATATAAATCTGTAGAGTCAAAGATTTTGCCTAGGCTGCCAACAGCGAGGGCTGTTTGATAAAAGCTGCCCAAGTAATAATAATCCTTTGCTAAATTATTTATTGTTCTGCATATTAAAGCAATATTTTGTTTTAATGTGTTTTGTAGTTAAAAACGCATAAATTTTTAACAAATTGTGGCTGATTTTAGTGCAGAGACAAATTTGTATGCTTAAAGTGACTACAAATTATGCGAATTGAGCAAATAAATTTTTAAAGAAATTTAAATAATGTTTCTTATATGAAAACATATAAAACTATTATTTTTTATAAACATATTGAAGACTTTTCACTAGGTAAAAAATATATTTGACTTAGTTTTAGCTAAAAAGTGAGCTAGAAATTAATTTATACCTGTACTAAGCAGATTCTTAATTTCATGCTCGCTTAGGTGCACGACTTTGTGGTCCCACTGTGCTTAACAATTCAAACAACTCGTGTGTGTGTGTTTTTTTTTGTCGCTTGGGATTCAAATATAATTTTATATCAGAGAGTCTGTCGTGTATTTCAGTTTGTATGCTGCAAAAGTCTTTTTTGTAAATTCTAAACATGCGCCAAATGCGGTGACTCATCGCACAGCATTTATATATATTTACCTTTATGTGTGCAAGTGTGTGTGTGTGTATTGTGTGTGTGTTTATGTTGGCTGCATGTGTATGCGATAGTTTTTTTTTCGGGTTTTTGTGGCCAAATTTTGAATGGCTGCCAAATGCGGCTTCCTTGGTCGTATTAATTATTGCTGTTCAACGTCGCGATGTTTGTTTGTCAATTTGTCTTCGCTCCGTTTGTTGACTGCAACATTTATTTTTGTTAGAAAACGATACAAAAAACGAAGAAATTAGAAAATAGAAACGTATAAACGTAGCCGCAGACGAGCATAAATTTGTTGACAAGTGTAAATGTCGTAGCACGTCACACCAGCAACGGAAACAGATTGAACGGATATCTCAACTCAAAATTGAACTTGCGCCCCTGAAAATGTCATGTGTTTGCCACCTAGCCACCTTGTGCCCCAACCACCATTAATTGTCAGTGGTAGAGACACCCACACAGCATTCAGCACTCAAAGCCACAATCATTCCCCATTTCGACAGGCGTTTGGACACCAAAGAGTCAAACACCACACGGCTCCAGCAACGATCTGGACAACGGTTGCTCATCGGCAGCACCAACACCACCGCCACCGCCTTCACTGCCGGTGTGGACACCACAGCCCTCACCTGCTTTAAGTGGTCGCAAGGAGTTTCGTCCCGTGCGCTTTGAATCTCCCACTTTGCCACGTCGCTACACGGCTCTGCGACAACAACAACAGCAGCAGGAACAGCAACAACACCAACCACAGACGACAACGACAATACCACCCTGGTCCTATACAAACGGCAGCTGTCCAGTGCTCAGTGCTCCACGCAGCACTAACACAAATCTGAGCTCCAATAATTCGGATTACGCTGAAACCGATTGTTCTACTCACTTTGGCCCAGTGGCGCCCTCTGCCAGCGTTTCCGATAAGATCAAAAGTACTGACATTATGAAATTAATACAGTTTAGGCAGGGCTATAATCTCAGATTAAACAAAGGGCATGTGAATTTTACAGAACTAGAACTATATCAAGCATGAGATCTATGACTACTCTCAGTACATTTAAACTCTATTTTAAACTGCCTTTCTGTTTTTCAGTAGTTTTACTATACTTTTATCGACAGACCTCGGTTTTATCGTCCACAAAACTTGAGGTTTATAAATTGAATTTAGAAACTTTTAATCCCAATTTTATTGACTTTAAAACGTAACTCATCATTCTAAAATTCTTTGGATTTTCTTAGTAATATTTTCAGAAGTTCAATGCTCTTTGTTTCTCAGAAATTTTATTTCCAATAGTTTAAAAAAAGTCTGTTTAGACTTACTCGTATTTTGCTGAATACTTCGATCATCAATTTCCTATGCAATTTTTACCAAACTTTCGCTAATAATGCTCATTTTTCTCATCACTTTTCCTGCCCCTCTCATGCCCCTTTTTCCCCTCCTATCACGCCGCCAGCATTTGAACGCTCGGCTTCTACATCGGAGCTGCACAGGCCGTTCGTACGCCGTCAACAGTCTGACTCTACTCGACCAGCTTATAGGCCCAATGAAGTCAGTAAGTATTGCAGCACAGTGTTTACTCGAAATGACCAAAGCTCACGTCGTTATATACACGAAAAACAACTAAAAAATAAACACAGAGAAAAGGGCAACAATTGTTTAATTTCAATGTTTTAATAACTGTTGCACAAAACACCTTTCTACCCCCCGTCCACGACCCTCTGTTCACAACACCTCTAAAAAACACAAAGTACTTAATGCAATCTACGGTTTACAGTCTACAAAGTCAAGCACGAGTATATGAGCGAACCGGAAACGGAAAGCGAACGTCCGCGCAAAATGGCACAGTTAGGTCGACGGCAATACGAAGGCATCGGTCCGGTGACCAACGATGGAATGCCCATAATACTCAGATCGGTAAAACACATCGGTTCCCCCACTCCCTTTCGAAACTACTATAACTCTATCTATATATTCCCATTTCTGTGAAACGCTGCAGGAAGTCCAGGAACCGCATCAGCATGAATGGTATAAGCGGCTCTATCAGACCATACATAAGCAGAAGAATGGCGGTAATTGTCAATGCCATTTCAATAAAACTTAACTGAAGCATTGTAAAATATTTAAACCTCCCTTACCTTTACCACCTTCCTCTTTCTCTCTGAAAGTTCCCTTTTTATAATGCTTCAGTTCGTTCTACCTGCCGAACTAGTTCTAATCATTTCTCTCCCACAAAAAACTCTTCTTTCTTTCTCTAATTGTTTGAATACCATACCACACTCACTCCAAAATCCATTTACGCTTTTCTCTGTGTAAAACGAAAAACAATTTACAAATTTACACCACAGACGATTTCGTGATACGCTACAAGTGTCCCAGAGGTGATTCTATAATTCTTCTAATACTATATAATTTAAACTACTTTAAACCCAGTCTAAGCTTGCTCTAAATTGTAGTCTGTATTTGGCTTTTCTTTAGTTCTCCTGCTTTGTGCTACCAGACAGAAATGTCACGCGACCTTTAAATTGGTAGTCGTTTATTTAATTTTATTTAATTGGTATGCATGCGATATTATTTTGGTACTCACTGTTTTAGATTTATATGATATTTCCATACTAACCGCAATTAATCTAAGGTCTAACTCATGCTAAAAGCTTTGAAACAACGCCCTAACATCATGTCTGCTGAACATAACACTCAAAACAACCACTGTGATAATAACAACCACAACAGCAACAACAACAACAACCAGAACATCAGTAGTAATATCTAATCTTAATAAATTCTATAAAATTCCCATTCACTAATTGATTTCTCTTTCCGACACACACACACACAGCTCGTCCATCGTATAAGAGCAATGGTTATGTGTCTGAACCCGAGCCAAACTACGATTCTGATTACTCAACTTTGAAATATCGCACTCCGAATCCACTACGCGTTCAGTCCGTTTCATCGGCTGTCAATGTGCGCAATCTAAATCAGGACGACAAGTGAGTCTTAAAACCTGTGATTAAATTAATTTAATTAACTACAAATGGTCCCCCTTTTAGATTGTATGGTACTATGCCCAATCCGATTAAATCGGCACAGAATTCATACAGAAATCAACCTGGTCGCATTGAGAACTACACAACTGGTCACTCATCTGTTTCAGAGAAGGAAAAGAAGGAGGCAAGTGCAGCAGCAGCGAGCGGTTGTCATGCGTACACAATTCATAGCGCTCCCAACCCAATAACTAAACCATAACCACAACCTCAACAATAGCTAATGCAACAACCCATTGAATTTTGATATCGACTGCTATAATTATCTCATTACTGACACATCTAAGTCAAGCACTATCATTATAATACCTCATCTCAGACATGAACATAGCACTCATTATACAACTCAAAATTACATAGCAATTATTTTAACTCACAGCTTAATTATCTTATTCACAATTCTAGTGGTGGGACGAAGTGATGGACATCTTTAACGGGGTATGAACTCTAAACTATATATTCCTCTTTCTATAGATAACTAATTTTATTTTAGTTATAGTTTGTTTTTATAGACTAAGTGTCCGCTCATTGAGTACTTATTCCGTTTCCGTTTTAATAATATTCCCCGAAAATCTTTTCTATCTGCCCTTTATTGTATTTATCCCAATTTTTATTGCTATGCTTAACGTAAAGTGGCTCAGGGAACATACACGCATACCGCGTATTATTATAGAATTCGTCGATGATTTTGATAATTATTCAGTAAGTTATAGTTATAGTACTTAGTTTAGTTTAGGCATCATGGCGTCCACGTTTGACAGCAGCACCCGATTTACTAAAAAGTTAAACCAATATCTACGTTAAAATCTTTGCTAAACTCAATTATAATAAAACTATTTCCTTTATTTGCTCAGAACTTGGAACAATCGAAGCTATCGCCGCTGTACACTGAAGGCAATTTGTCAAGGTAAGTCTGGTTAATAATATAAAAGCCATCTTTATACAAAAGTTTCTTACACCTTCAGAGCTCTGGCCAAAGAATCTGGTTATACCAGCGATTCCAATCTAGTCTTCCGCCGCAAGGAGCTACCAGTGAGCAGTCCTCTGAGCCCCGTGGAGCAGAGACAAGCCTACAAGAGTCTGCAGGCGGGTGGAGAACCTCCATTGTTGGGCTTCCGTAAGCCAGCGCCCGAGAAACCCAAAGGTAAGTTCTATCTAAACACTGTTTAATACATTTAATTAGTTAACTTTTAATATGTAATACTTAGTGCTAAGTTTTGCAGTTCTTACTAATTCTTCCATGGTGTTGGTTCTCTCTCTTCTCTTTTGACGGAGTTCTATAACTTTTAACTTTAACTGTTAACTTTTTTTGGTAAAACTATTGAACACAACCACTGCTCTCACTAGAAGTTGTTATCAGGCGAGTTACAGCACCGCAGCACCACCGGGCACCCTCTTAAATGTTGCAGCTGTATTTAGTTTAATATATGCGATGTCTTTCCCCTTTCCCAATCCCAAGAACTTGTGGAAGAATTCGAATTTATACAGATAACGCCGACGCTTACTAAAATACGTGTGAGCACCAAACCGCTAGAGGAAGAGCCGTCAGCACCAGCTCCAGCTCCACCGCCACCACCGCCGCCGCCACCTCCACCTCCCCCAGCGCCTACGGCCACTGCTGTCCCTAGCAAGAAAATGTTTTCGCATTTCTCCAAGAATCAGCCTTCGTTCATACCGCTTAGCAAGAAGCAACAGCAGCAGGAAACGCCTCCATTGCCGCCTAATCGACGCTCCTCCTGCACCAAGAGCACCGTGCGCGTGGAGAAGGTGACAAGCAGCTGCTCTAAGTCGCGTCACGATCAGTGCTTTCAGCCACCCGGTGGCAGCAATACTCTAACCCTACGCAAGGTGTCTGCCTCCTCGCGTCGCGAACCCATTTGCCGTTCCAAGTCCACGGGTGCAGTGTCCACACTGCTGGCCACGCTAACGGCAACGAAGGAGACGCGTAGCAAAGACGGCTGCCTAATGCGCGTGCAGCAGCAGCATCAGCATCATGCGCGTTTACGCTCCGTGAGTCCCAGCCGCCGTCCAACGCGTCTGCTCGCCCTGCGTCAGTCGAGTCGCAGTCCCGTGGCCTTTGGGCGTAGCATCTCCAAGGAACGCAGCTTTGCCGAGGAGAAGAAGCGTCTGGAGAATACGCTGCCTGCGAATCGCACCAACTTTGAGGCTAGTACGAATATTCTACGTGATCCCTCGCTTAAGTCATCGCAGGAGGTGCGTGAAGCGGTGCGCTCCTATGCCACCTGCAAGGCACAGCATACGCGTAGCAAGTCCTTGCCCCGTTTGCGTCACAGCACCACCGTTAGTACCACCACACGACACACCATGTGCTTCCCACAGGTGCGTCCCCAGAATCTGCTCGACTGCAGTCGTGCGCTGAAAAAGGTGATACCCAAGTGTACCCAAGGCAAAACGGTGGCCACTGTGCATCGCAGTGGCTCCAATGAGAGCTTGCCGCGCAGCAACTCCACCTACTCGATTGACTCAGTGGTGCGACAGGAGTACGTGCCCATAGCACCACCCAAAACCTATGTGAGCAAATCGAAGCCGGCCAAGTCGCTGCCACCGCTGCAGACCAGTCGCAGTGAGGGTCATGTGCCACGCAAGCGGGCCAGCACCACCGTGAAGCCACCAGCAAAGTCCAAGCAGACAAAAGCACCAGCTAGGCAATCCTACAGTGAAACCGTGCGGGAGAAGACCAACTTCTGGAACGACTACAATGCCAAGCAGACGCTACACTCGCTACCACAAACCAGCAGCTGCGGCACCACCGAAATCAAGTACAGTTCGCTGCATGAGCCACCCTACGGCGAGGATATTTATGACTATACGGGACAGGGACCTCCCAGCTGCATTGAGGATCTCGTCTGGAAGTATGAGAACAAGGGACAACACTGCATTAGACCCGCGGCTGTCATGGACATTGCGCGTCCACAGTCGCCACAGGGTGACTCGGCGCTGGGTCAACGGCGTTTTTCACCCACTCGCGAGGTGCGTGTGCCGCAGACACCGCAGCGTGAGGTGCGCTCTCCTTCGCGTCGACGTATCGACAGCTTGCGTTCGAGTCAACGCCAAGATCGGGACAAGGATCAGCAGGTGGTGGTGCGGGCCAGCAGTCTGAGCAGCGCCGATGAGCGTAGCAAGCGTCAGCCAAGTGGTGCTCAGGCGGGTGGACTCTATCAATGCGGTGAACTCGCACACAGCGCCACCTCCTTGACTTATCTGGAGCGTCACAGTCCCAGTTGTCGGTATCGCAACAATTGCGAACGATTCACGGAGTTGAACCGCTTCTACAGCACCTTGGAACGGGTGGGACAGCTGGAGCGAGCCACTTCCGCCAGTAACTTCCATCCGTTGCGCAAGGATGCCGAGCTCCTGGACTTCGACGAGTGGCGCAAGGTACGACTTCATGAGCGGGCCGAGAAGGAACTGCAGTATTTGGTGGGTAAACTGCAGGACGATCAGCGAGAACGTGATCTCCACTATCGTTCCAAGGATGTCAATGAGATCAAGTGGCGTCATGACGCAGATCAGGCACTACATGCCAAGCAGAAGTCGGTGGAGGACTTGCGGGAGAACTTCGAGCAATTGCAGCTGCTCAAACAGCAGAGGGCAGAGGCGGCCCAGCTGCCACCCGTGCAGCGTCAGTGGCGTCGCAATACTGTTGCCGATCTCGCCTGCAGCCTGGAGGGCAGAGATGCACAACCGCGAGAGCTGCGTGCCGAGGCAGAGCGTCATTTGAGCAATGATTTGGTCAGCACCTTGTCCAAGGATCAAATCAAGAAGATTACCCAGCAACTGAACGACATCTACGCGGGTAATCGCAAACCTGCCGTGGAGGAGCACTACGTGGTCACCGTCGAGAAGGGTGCCAAGCCGAGCACCCATGCGAATGCCTTGAAAGTGCGCTGCAATTCGAGCATAACCAAGGAACAGCTGCTGGGACCTGTGCTTCGCAAGCGGGAGGAACAGCAACCGCAGACATTGCCACGTGCTACACGCAGCCAGTCGCCGGTGGTGGTGGCCAGGGAAACACGCGGTGCCATAGCCGCCAAAAATGCCGAACTTACACTGACTAAGCCACCAGATGTGCCGCCACGCCCTAAGCCCAAAGGGGACTCGAAACCCCTCAAGGCAGAGCCAGAACCTAAGGAGGAAACCAAGGAAAATCCTATCAATCAGAAGATACAGTACTTTGAGGATCGGCAGTTCGAAGAGCCACCGAAGACCATCTATCATGCCAGGGAAGACAGCTCACCCGACGAGGGGGAGGTAATGCGTCTCATTGAGCAGAACATGCTGGCTCGCCAGCAAGCCAGGCACAACCATGTTCATGTCCATACGGAGCTGAGCAACTCGTTGACCGATCTGAGCGGTGTCTTTGGTGAACGTTCCGCTGCCAGGGTAAATTTTCACTTGCACAGCCCACCCGATCGTCCACCCGAAACACCCGTCGAAGACGTACTGCCGGTGCCACCGGCGGAGCTGGAGGAGCCAGAGCGGACAGAGGAAGAACACCAGCTGCTCAGCTACGAGCCTGGTTCTCCCGATGGCAGTCTTGAGCTCTACGATGCCTACTATCGTTCACGAAGTCTCTCACCCCAATCGCAGGTCTCCGGCTGCTCTAGCTCCTACCTGCAGCGTGTCTACACCGGTGAGGTTCAGAAGATCAAGCAAAAATTCGAGAGTATTGAGCGGGAACAAGCCAACGAACGGCGGGATTTTTTTGGGCTTAGCTCGCTGCGGAAGGCGCGCAGCGATCCTGAATTCAATGCAGGATCAAAAGACGCCTTGGCAAGTGCTACGGAGGCACTGCCCCAGCCCACGCAGGATGTAACCCATCTGACCCACAAATTTGAGCTGCGTGGTGCCACACCATCGCCCGAGCGGGGCCGGCGAAGACAGCGTGGTTTGCTAATGCCCCACATCGATATCATCAGCAAGACGGCGGCACTGAAACGCGAATTGCAGCCAGCACGCAGCCACAGCAGCAACAGTTGCACCACCGCACATGTGCAGAGTCTGCGCCGTCGCTACGAGTCCCCAGAGCCACCGGCACCACCAGGTGAACCAGCCCAACGCTACCTGTCCACCTCATTGGCAGATCTACGTGATGTGCACGACATTTCACCGCATTTGAGCGGTGATTGGGTGGCTCACAAGCATCCGGAACGCACACCGGCGCTGCCCAAGAAACCACAGCGCAGTGGTGGTGCTGCGGTGCGTGCCAGCTCCACCTCACCACTGAGATCGGCGGACATCTTTGCTAACCAAAAGTTTGATCCACAGAAACATCGTCCAAAGGCCCGTTATGTACCCGATGGTGCAGCTGCAGCAACCACTGGAAACACCTCAAGGCGTGCTGCCAGCGGTGGTGCCAATACATTGGAGCGCCTCAAGCGCAGTGTGGCGGTGACTTTTAAAGGTAACTGGTAACAACTTCTTGGAGGTGCAGTGTTCAGTGGTGTGTGTTTATTAGGGTTACCATGCTCTGTAGTGATCTTGTTCTTGCTTCGTTTCGCTTGGTTTCTTATTATTCCCCAATTGGTTTTAATAACTCTATCCAAAATTATTGCAATTGTATTGTTATTGTTGGCGCAGATTTTGACTCGAGCGCCGCACCACCAATACCACCACAGCCGCCACTAAAGGGCCTCTCGTCCACCGGCCACCACGCGGCCTATGAGCCGTACTCTTCGCACCACAGCAATGGTGATCGTGTTGACTCAGGTACAAGTGCAGGTACAGGTACAGGTGAGTGAGGAGATCGCACTCTCGATCTTTCGCAACGGATTCTACCTAACTCGCTAAAACGCTGCTTTTGAGCTCTACTAACATCGGGTGTACTAAAAATTAGTGGCTTTAAAAGTTGTGCTAAATATTTTGTATATTTCTGCTATGGATAAATTTAGTTACTTGTCTTTGTAATACTATTGCCTAGTGTCAAGTGTTCTTAGCCTCAGGCTGTATGTTTTTTAAAACATTGGTTATTTGGAAGTGATCTAAAATACTTTTTATTACCTTTTCGGTTATAGGAGTCACGCAAATGTGATCTAAAACATATATAAACAACTTTAGAGTCTAAATTCACTACGAAATGCCACACACCATGTTCTAAATGTTTGTTAAACTGATCTAAAAAATTTAGAGATATCTCTACTATCTCTTAAACTACCTTCTCTTATCTTTTTGGATCTCCATTCACCCTAAATTTCCACAATTTAGCTCGAAAATTGTTCCAATCAGTTAATTTACTGCCACCCCTTGGGAACCCCCTTGGCAAAGTACGCCACTGCGTGTGCTCGCCACATTCAATGACCTTTGTAAAATTCCATTTCGTTTTTACTACCGCAACAAATTTCCGCAAATGCTGCAATTTCTGTTTGAAGGTGCGGCCGGCATTAGTTGACCAAATTAATCGATATTACCAATAACAAAGACGGTCAAAAGAGACGGACAGTGAGACAGGGAGGAAGAGACAGTGACAGTGTTGACCCGCTTAATACGACCACGCGACACCTGTTCAAGGCACGAGCCGAATAACGAGCAAGCCACCCCTCAGCTGAGAAGGACAGAAAGAGAGTAAAGAAAGGGAGGGCAATAGACGTTGCCATGGCCAAAATGTGGCAACAAAACAATTGGCTATAGCGCAGGTAAACCGTTAGTCTCTAGTTTAGTTAGTTTCACTTTTCCGTGCCAAAAACGTCAGCACCTCGGGCAGAATTTCCCAATTAAATGTGGCAAAAATAGCACACATTTCCCTCGCTTACATAATGCAGCATTGAGTGTGTGTCTGTGTGTGTGTGGCAAGTGCAGAAAATAAGCCTAAAATATATAGAAAATATATATCAAAGATATAACTCAAAGTATGATACATCAAACGCTTGCGCCGCGACGCAGCAACACCTACGCAGGCCAGCAACTCCATGGCAACAGCAACAGCGGCAGCAGCAGACGCAATCCGCCAGCAGCTGCTGCTGTTGTTGGCGGGCATCGCGTGCACTGGCAGCAACAACAACCACAGCAGCACAAGCAGAAGAAGCTGCACGGCAGCTGCAATGATTTAGAGCTGACAGATGACAACACGCACTTGCAGCGCCAGCAATGGCAACAAAGGCAACAGCAGCGTTTGTGGCGCCACAACAGCAACAACAACAATGCCAAAGATTGGCCCCAACGTCCGTTGAGCAGCGGCGCCGGCAGCAGCAGCGGCTACCACAACAACAACTACTTCAATGGCGAGAAGATCACACCTGCCACACTGCATCGCAGCGTATGCGACATGCCCAACTGTGGCAAGTTGCTCTGGATACGACGCAGCTTTGACTATGAGACAACCAAAGCGCCAGCGCTGCCACCTCCACCTCCACGCCCAGCAGCAGCAGCAATAGCAACTACTGACGTCAGCTATCACATTGTAGGCCTGCCACACACACCGCTGCCATTGCCGAGGCAGCATCAGGCGTACCTGGCGAATCGTCATGCCATTGGTGCCTCCATGCCGCTGCTCAGGTGGCAGCAGCAACAGTTGCAACAACAACAACAGAAGCAGGAAAGACTTGGAAGCAGTTAGTATTGCAGTCTCGTGACTCCCCTTGAAAGCAAGCAAGTTTATGGCCCGTTTGCCACGCCTCTGCTGCCCCCTTGCCACACAGCCGACTTTCTCATTTGTTTAAACGACCTTAGTCTTGGGCGCTTTCTCACGTTTTTTATGCTGTGCAAAAGCTGGCAAAGAAACTTGTTATCAGAGTGATAAGCGGAGAAAAGAGTGGAAATGAGAGAGAGAGAAAGGGAGAGTGATAAATTGAGCTAGTGCGATAGCTTTCTGCTATGCAACTCACGTTTCAATACAAGCTGTTGATAAAAAGCTTTGCGCGAGCTTTTTTTAGGTTTAACGATCTTATGAATGATCTTAAAGTGCACACAGTGGTGCAAGTTGTAATTTGTTGGGCAGCAAATCATTTAATACAGCAACGTTTCCTTAGTTGTATTTTCCTCTTCTTTCCGTTTCAAGTTTATCTGCTTGCACAGTTATGTTAGTCTCTCTTTGCGTTGTGTATATCTTCTTTGTCATTCACCTTCAATTTAAGCTCTTTCTCATTCATACATTTACCATGTCTCCACTATCCTCTACTCTTATCCGTTTATCCCCACAGTCTTCTTTACTCCCCATACTTTTAGCTATTTTTCTTTTGCCCACCACTGCCTTACGATCTCAGAGCAACTGTTGTTGCTGTCACTGTTAAACTTTTAACAGCCCTGTTAACTTACTCTGCTATCAGCTGAAATGTAAATTACATAAAAGACTCAAGTTCACGTTTCTGTTGCTTATCAAAGAACGTAGGCCCGACATTGTTGCGTGCGCTATGTGACCCACTGTAAGCAGTGAGTAATGCAGAGACAACAACTGTAAAGCACAAAGAAGAAGGAGAAGAGGGAGAAGCAGAGAAGCAACTGGAATTGTCTGAATAAACGTGAGATTTTTGAGGGGCGCTAAATGAAACGGCATTTGTAGTGTGACGATAACTAAACGATTCACTCAACCGAAGACTTTTGGCGCTCAATCTACCAGTCGCTCAATCTCACAGTCGCTCAGTTGTTCAGTTACTCAGTTTCTTAGTCGCTCAGTTTCATTCAGTTTCAATTTCAGTTTCAGTTGAGCGCCACGCGTGCTACAGTCAAGTTCGTTACGTGCCGCAGCGGAGATAGAAAAACCGATCGGAAAAATCATAAAACTGTGCAATCGGATTCGACTACGATTTAAGGTTCGACTATGAACGTCTTTTATCAGTGTATAGCCGCTGTCAACTACTCAACTATCAAGTTGTTGTGCTGAATCTGATTCTGATTGAATGTGTGACTCAGTGAGCAAAAGGAAACTGAAAGCAGAGAAAAGCTTATTTTCATTTGACTGCAGTAGGGAAAAAGTGCAGAAAAGCCGGCATGACTGGTTGTATGCATGTGTAGTGCAGTGTAGTGCGGTGTATGTGCGGTGAAAGATGAAAATCGGCAACACTTTCAAAACGCTGCAATTTGCAGCGCCACAACACCACAACAACAACACACTCGCACAACAAATCAGTGAAAGTGAAAAATCTCCTCAAGTGTCAATTAAACTCTTTTTTTTCTTCTCTTGTACAACAATTTGTTGTAGTTTTTTTCATACTTAGTTGTTGTCGCTTTATGCTTTATAGTTTATGGTCTTTTTTCCACATTTTGTCACTGTGTAAATATTTGTGCAAGTTTTTTTTGTGTGTCTGCCTTGAAATTGTCTTTTGACAATTGTTCAAAAAGAAATTTTCAATTTGTGCGTGTTGTAGGTTGGTGTAGTCAGGGGTTTCCAAGGGGTAGGTAGGGGAACGGGAGTTTACATGTCAACTCATCACGCAATTCATGTCAATTGATTTGTAAACGATTTCAAACAATTCACATTAATTTATAACCGTTGAGTTCTATACGTTTGCTGTATTCGTTTTCATCATTTTATGTAAATATGGTACATGAATTATCTTTGAAAAACTATGCCAAACAAGGTCACAGCAGCTAGTTAAAACATAAGTTTAAGTTTGTTAACTTTTGGTTTAGACAGCTTGCTAAGCACATGAATCAACAGCACAAACGAGATGAGTTTTTTTGGAGGTTGATTTTGTTTATGTTTATGGCTGGTGATTAACCGAGTTATTTGCGCACCCTTAAGGCAATGCTAGTGGGTTGTGGATACCCTGTAAAAGGCTGTGACCCACTAAAAATAACTCTCTGTTGACGTAACTGAAAATGAGTAGTGAGGAAAGGCGCTAAAGTTACTTTAAATACCCTGTAATTGTAAGCAACGTTTAAACACATTTAATTGCATAATTATACAATGTTTTTCACACTTTTAATAGCCACTTTTAAAGACTATTACATCCCCTTAAATGCCCTCAAAGCAGCCTCCATATAATAACTGATCTCATTTTCTTACTTATTTCTCTTTGTAACTCTTGTCTCCCACTTGCATTCAAATTACCCTTTTGATAACCCATTTGATTCAGAGATAGAAAATGCCATTAAATGCATTAAGTCAATTAGCACTTGCTGTCAGTTTGGTCACCCACTTAAACCGCTTGCCACACCCCCCAATTTGCGCTCTATCTCTGTCTTCTTTTCTCCCTCTTCTTTATCTCAGCTATCAGTGGAGACCTAACGAGCATTAACTTCAATTGCCGCTCATTTTCGATACAATGGAGAAATGTTAATTCAATTTTTTCCTTTTTTTAAATTGCCTTGCTCTCTTCTTCTAATGTTAACGCTATCTCCCTCCCACTCTCGTTCGCTTAACTGGGACTTAGGGTTATCTCAGATATATCTATTTAGCCAAGCGTGCGATCAACAACAGAGACGACGTCGACGACGACGAGACAGTGTCAGTTAACGTTGTTTATTTGCTTACCAATTGGCAAGCTGTAGCTGTAGCTAGTTAGAGATACAGATACAGCTACGGCTACGTCTATAGATACAGATACAGCTACAGCTACAGTTGCGGATTGAGATAAGAGTAGCGAATGGCAGCTGATCTTACGGTTTCATAACAACGGCGACAATATTATTTGCGGTTAGCTCGTCTTACACTTGCCCTAACGTCTCGCGAGATCGCTATTTTTAGTGTCAACAATAAGTATACCCTGTAATTATTAAAAACAGCTAAGCGGGTAGACAGTTTTCAGCAGAGGTGAATAGATAAATGAGTATTAACAAGTTTTGTGTTAGCTTAGACTTAATTGCAGGGTATACATTAGAAAATTCGCTAGCACAGACAGGCCTTCGCGCAGACATTAGCTCCCAGTTTCACTACATTTGCCTTTAGATCTACTTTACTGTTTTCCTCGGCCGATCTATTAGTTAACCTTCTTCTAAGCTACACGGTATACCTTTAGTCGAGCAGAGAGAACCAACACACACACACACACGCCAAGTCTATTGATAAGCTAACGTAATTTTTGGTTTATGCTTCTGGCCTTTGCTTGGATCAGTCCACAATAACATAAATAAATCCAATGGCACTAAACTTTATTTAATTGCTTGTTCCACACAGACGTGAATATACACTTTAAGACACCGTCGAGGCATGAGTATAAGCAGAACATCTCGGAGGAGGAATTAGCCATACGTCAAGCGGAGCACATGCAAAAGTTGTACCAGGAGGAGCGCAGAAGGAAGTATCTACAGGAGTTGCAGGACATGAATTCGCGACGACACACCGACAATTTTACACCCTCACAGAAATCACCGATTGCCCTCAATCGCTACGATGATTTCCCCACAGACGTGACACTCAAATCTCTGGTGGGACCCAAAACGGTCGCCCGAGCACTCTACAATTTCCAGGGACAGAGCTCAAAGTAAGTTGTGGGGTTTAGTCTAGGAATAACTAATATATTTCTTAACTATTCTAGGGAGCTTTCGTTCCGCAAGGGCGACACTATCTACATCCGACGTCAGATCGATCCCAATTGGTATGAGGGTGAACACAATGCAATGATTGGTCTGCTGCCCGCCAGCTACGTTGAGGTAGGTTGAATTTTAACCGAAGGTAGTACTCCTATATCTTATATACAATCCCATGCTTTGCCCTTATAGATTGTGAGCCGTGATGGCGCACGCACACCCGCCAAACGTCCCTCGGAGGGTCAGGCACGTGCCAAGTACAACTTCCAGGCTCAGTCCGGTTTGGAGCTGTCCTTAAACAAAGGAGAGCTGGTCACACTGACACGACGAGTCGACGGCAACTGGTTTGAGGGTAAAATCGCCAATCGCAAGGGCATTTTCCCCGTGTCCTACGTTGAGGTAGGTTCACTTCCTTTGCCTTAAGTGTTCTCTATAACATTTCCCACCCTACTACCCTCAGGTGCTAACCGATATTGGAGCCGAGGACATTGCGGCTAGAACCACAACCGTCATCAGCACTCAGAGCACCACAAATCTGCGTCCCAATCTGGACGCACTGCGCACAAATATCAACAACGAGTTCAATACACTGACACAGAACGGATCACAGCCACCGAATGGCATACTTAAGGACACCAGGACGCTGCACAAGACAGATGCGCTGCATGTGGACACCAGCTCGGAGCCAGTGACGTGAGTTAGCCACCTAAACTATAGAGGAATAACAGTTTTATTTAATGGGGGACTATTTATATTTTAGTTATCGCGCGCTGTACAAATATCGGCCACAGAACTCGGATGAGTTGGAGATCTTTGAGGGGGATGTGGTGCATGTGCTGGAGAAGTGCGACGATGGCTGGTTTGTGGGCACATCCCAGCGCACTGGCTGCTTTGGCACATTCCCGGGCAACTATGTGGAGCGTGCCTAAAAGAAACTTATATGAAACACACAGATCGAGTTCAAAAACCGTTGAGATATTTGTTTTGCTTTGAGAAATCGGTGGAATTATGTTTGAATGAATTAATAGTGTAATAACTCGAACCACAGCCAAGGCAACTGCAATTATTATTTATTTATTTGAGCTAAAATTCAACAAAAAATAATAATATTAAAAATAATAATTATTTTAATTGTTGTTATCTTTGCCGATTGCCGATAAAGTGTTTTCTCTTTAATTTAAATAATGTACAACTATTTATTTATTTTTAAAGAACATGTTGAAATTATGTTAATTTATAAAACCAAAAAAAAAAATCTATAAAATTAACCAGAAGTTTTCCCACACACACACACACACACAACAAACACACCAAAAATATCACCAGCGATATTTTATATAATTTTTTTATTTCGTTTATCTACTAATTTTAACTAGTCACAGCTAATTTCCAAAAAAAAAACTAAATAAAAACAGAAAAAAATCTACAGAAATTTAATTATATTAAGATCATTATGATTGATCATTATGACAATGTTAAACACAGAAAAAGTGCCTTAAAAATGAAATGTTTATTGACTTGAAACAAAAAATAAGATTGCAAAAACAAATAATACTTATTTAATTAAACAAGTGCCCTGCGTCTAATAATTATTAATTAATAATAATGTGCGAAAAACTAAAAAAAAAGGAATATAATTTGTAATTTTATGATCGTTTTAATAATACACAGACACCTGTTGCAAGCGAATGCGTATTAAGTAAATAAATTAAACAAAAAAAAAACACCAACAACAAAAAAAGAAGTGAGTTTTTGTGTTTAAGGAAAATATTATTTTATTGTTTGTTTAAGTGTAAGTAATTTAACCATCAGCTTAAAATTAAAGCGCCAAAAAATAAGTTTACACGTGAACGGTGAAGAGACTTTGTGTTTTGAAAGGATTTTCAAAAAATAAATATTTAAATTAGGTGGAAATTTTATTAAACAAATTAGCAGTGTGTAAGTTTTAAGGACTTTCAGAAGGTTTTTATGACAGTTACTTGTAGTAATATATATTTTTTTAATAACAAATGGATGTTATTCAATGAAAAGTTATGGTAAAACCCAAAATAATATTTTTTTAATGATAGTAGTTTTTTTATCACATTCATTTATTTGATAAATTATAAAAGACTTTTGTATACACGTTACTGTCTTTATGGGATATTTATAAATGCCAAACCTTTTACATTTTAAACTTAATTATTCCCAATAACAATATTAAACCATGATACCTAAAGATAAGAAACTTTCGGTAAATCGCAGTTTAATGCGCTGTGTAGACATTTTAAAAACTGTGACAAGCTCTTCACATTCAAGTGTTAACTGACATCACGTTTGTGCCAGTTTCCGTTTCCGCTCCTGCTTGAGTTCCCGTTTGACGGCTCGCTGTTCCAGCTCCTCGGTGTACTCAGCATACATGGCCAGCAAAGCTGGATAGAACCTGTGATACTGCTGTAAATCCTCAACGGTCACCTGCATATTATCGAAGGCAATGGCCACTTGCTGCATGTCCTCGTTGCTGGGCAGGCGTGGACACTTGGCGTAGCGCTGCGAGAAGTGGGTGAGTATTATGTGTTTGGCCTGCATATCTCTGCCTTGCTGTATGGCCTGCGATATGGTGCTATGCGTCTTCATGCGTGCCTCCTCCTCCAGGTCATCCTCCATGGTCGCCTCGTGTATGAGCACAGTGGAGTTTAGTCCTAGCTCGACGAGATCGTCGCAAGGCATTGTGTCACCGCTGTAAGTTACCTTAACGGGTGCTCCCTCGTGCTCTGCTTGCAGCGTGAGACTTATGCCAAAGGCATTGGGACAATGTCGCACCAGACAAGTGGCTATCGAGGCAATACCTAGAGGCTCCACCTGTTGCCCCGTAAGTGGCTGCTCCAGCAGCTCTCCGTTGGCCACCAGCGTATAGGCATCCGCAATGGATTCAATCTGCCGGTGGTAAAATTGCAGCCACGGTTCGATTTGTCTTGGTGCCAGCAGCAGCAGTGGCTGCTCCGGTTGCAGTTGCTGGCGTTCCCGCAACAGGCCAATGAGTCCAATGTGATGATCCGCATGCAAATGGGAAACGTAAACCGCTTGCAGTTGCCGCATAACCTCTTGGGCACGCTCAGCGCCATAAAGACGCACAATCTGGCCATGGGTTCCTTCGCCACAGTCTAGCAGCATAAAGGCCTTTGCTGCCGTCTGGATGAGAATGGAGCTGACATTTCGGGTTTTGTTTGGAATGCAGGAACCAGTGCCCAGGAATATGATGCGAGGATAGCTGCCCTCCGTCTGCTGGTTTACAGCAGTCTCACTCTTGAGCTGGTCAAGCAGCTCGGTGACTCCAGGCACTGCGTGTATCTCCTTCACGTACTCCTCAGGGGTCAGCTTCGATTCTAGAGTGCGATCCAAGCCTAAAAAATAGGAATTTAGTTATGTAATCCTCTAGACTCGCTGCACACTTACCCTTCTTGGGCCGCATATGGAAACTGGTCATGGAAACAACGCCTTGTTCCTGGCTCTGCTTCGTTTCTTCCGCTGGGGTTTTCAGCGACTGCTCCTGCTCCTCCCCCAGCTTCGTTTTCTTCAAACTATGACTAAGATTGGTACTGGGACAGCTTTGCTGCAGCTCCAAAGACTCCGCCAGCAGTGGAAACACCTGTGGAGCTAGCTGATGCAGCTGATACTGTATACGATGAGCTGCTGCATAACCGGAGAAGGGATTCACCGGGGAATTGAGATAAATGTGTTGCGTACACTGTGAAAAGTTGTGCTCCATAAACTTGCGATACTCCTCATGTTGTGTG
The DNA here is from genome assembly GCA_035046005.1 of Drosophila acutilabella. Taxonomy (NCBI): domain Eukaryota; kingdom Metazoa; phylum Arthropoda; class Insecta; order Diptera; family Drosophilidae; genus Drosophila; species Drosophila acutilabella. Next base: position 10,347,809 of record JAWNOK010000024.1, on the reverse strand, counting down.
ATCTCCTGTGGACTGAAGTGCACTACTACTGCTACTTCAGTGAGCTGGGAAGCCGCCAGCTGCTTGTACAGCTGGGACTGTGCTTGCAGAGACTCCAAGTAATCCACGCTAGGCACATCGATAAACACAAAGGAGAGCGCCGTTTCGCCGGGTTCCGTGACATCCTCGGAGAGCACCAGCTTGCCACAGGGCAGCGTCACATCCTGTCCGTTTTTGAGCAGCCCCAGCAGTGGACCTGGAGACAGACCCTGCTCCACACACTTCTCGAGATTAAGTGCACCTGGACGTGGCTTTAATTTGCATATGAAGCTGATAACGGGTTTCTCCGGCTGCTGTTCACTGCGCAGCACTACAGATTCCACACTGAGTATGGAGTCCTCGAACCGATTGCAAATTGTGCTGTCTATGGTCTGCATCTGCAGATTCTTGAGCACCACAAAGCGGCGCATGCTCTGCAGCATTGTGTCTAGGTGTGGAGGGCCATGCAGTCCTACATTACGCACACCGGCATCCTGTATGGTTAATGCCAGTCCTGGTAACCCACCCACCGCTGTCCACGTGTTGCGCGTCACGAAAATCTGCTCCAGGCGCGACAAACGCGTCTTGTGCTCATGTGCAAGTCGTTGTGTACCCTCGCCACAGTTAAATAAATAACGTGACTGGTCCGTAAAGAGATATACGGCGCTGGGTGAACCATTGGCACCGGCACCAAGCACCTGGAGATTCACAGAGCCCGGCACCACCGACGATAGTTTCTTCCGCAGCACATTGGGCTGGCGTTCATATTTGGGAGGCTGGCCTGTATCCTTGGCAACTGTGTCTACTGTACTGCTCATCCTAAAGCTATGTCCTGTCACCGAGCGGATCGTTCCATATAATCCGTAGCGTTGCAATTTCAACACAGACAGCCACATTACATTAGCGTGCGCACCACAGCTGATTTGCCGCTAGCGATGTCAAAATTAACATAGACATTGGGTCAGAAGCCGCCAGCTGTAAAACTCATCACAACTGTTGACAAGCGCGTACGCTAAAAATGAACTCATAAACACACCACAGCCAATTATCGCGAACGTCAGTACTGCCGTCTCAAGCTGTTTGCTGCAACACAACACAGACAACTGTTGACTACCGTGAACGCGAACAATTCTTCTCAGCTGTTCATGTTTGCTGCTATCGATTAACGATAGGCAGTGCATAAATATCAAAGAACTGAGCGCGCACGTGGAAAATTAGCGTCTTGTTTTAATTGCAATTATGGTGTTTTTTACATGTAATTTATGCGGCGAGTCAGCTAAAAAGCCGGCCGTGGAGAAGCACTACCAAACCAAGTGTCGGGGCAAAGCAAAAAATGTGTCTTGCATGGACTGCCTCAAAGATTTCTACGATGAGGAATATGTTGCACACACCAAATGCATTTCGGAAGCTCAAAAGTACTCGAATCAAAGCTTTGTGCCCAAGGAGCCGAGAAACAAGAATGCTCAGAAGCAGGAGAGCTGGATGGATATCATACGCGCCATATTGGACAGCACAGAGTACCAGCTGACACCGCCACTGCGCAACGCCTTCCAACGGCTGCAGAGCGTGGACAATGTGCCCCGGAAGAAAGCGAAATTCGAGAACTTTGTGGGCAACTGCATGCGAATGCCCAGGAATCAGGCTAGCGAAGTGTGGGACATACTGGAGAAGGAGCTTAACAAGATGAAGGAGGCCAAGCAGGCAGAACTGGCGGCAGCCAAAGCAGCCAAGCAAAAGGAGGCTGAAACGGAGGCGTCCACAGAAACTGCTGATGTGCCGCCAAAGAAAAAGTCCAAGCTGGAAAATGGCGAAGCAGCAGCCACAGAGGAAGCCCCAACGGAAGAGTACAACGAATTTGACTGGCCCGCACAGCTCGCCAAACTGGTGTCCAAGCAACCCGAAGGCATCTTCCTAGAGAAGCTTAAGCGAAAGCTGGTCAAGAAGTACACAAAGCACTTGTCCCTCACCGAGCTCAGCGAGAAGCAGACAAAGAAGTTCGACAAACGCTTCGACAAACAGCTCAAGAAGTGCCCGGGACTGCAGCTGGAAGGGGATCTAGTGAAGCAACAGTCGGTCTGACGGAGAACAATTTAGTTTATAATACTAGACAATTAATTAAATGCTAATATTGCAACTAAGCACAGTTAAAAGTGGATATTTATATGGGAAAGGAAAGGAATTACAGGAGGCGTTACTCGGAGAGCACTTGGTGCACAGCTGCGGAAAGTACTCCATGGGAAGCAGCTACTCTTGGACTGGAATTGGGTCTGTCTTCGGCTTAGGACTTGTACTTCAGAAAGTCCATGCACTGCTGCAGGTGATCCCTGGTGGCTTTGCACTGTGCCGACTTGTGGAAGTGTTTCTGTGGACACTTGAGTATCATCTCATTGGACACACACTCCAGCACTAGTCCAGGATACGCATGACAGCCGTGTCTAGCCAAAAGTTTGCCCAACGCCTTTACTGGCTTGTGGCGGAGTAGGTCCAAAGCTGGAGAGGATTAACCATAAACAGGGAATAGTTTATAAGCACAAGTTCTCACCATGTTTATCGCACTTGACGTAGGTGTCATAAAGCAGCTGCTCATTCTCTGCGTTGTTCAGTTCGATGGACAGATGCTCCTTGATCTTGTGCAGATTCAGCGATTGGCGATTCACAGCGAGGTACTCGGTGGCATTGTAGCTGCACTCGGCGGTACACTGGGTAAGTAGAGTGGGGGTTAGCGATGGGCAGCAAGAGATCCCTGCCAACTGCTACTCACAAACATAAAGGCTTGAGTCAGTTGGTCAGTGTGGGGCTCCAGTTGGTCAAACCAGTGCTGTTGGCAATCTGTGAACTCCGGGAACTCGTCATGCAAATCACAGCAAAAGGCGTGCTAGGAGGGGAGTAAGGTGACATAGAGAAGGGGATTTGGGAGCAGTTGGTTAGCTTTCGAGACAACTTACCATGGTGTCCGTTGCATTCAGCTCACAGTCCTCGTCCAGCTGCGGTTTGCCCAGCACCATCGCCAGCAGCAGCAGCGCCAAACCACAACAAAATCTCCACATTTTCAATGGCGTTTTTAATTCGCCAAAACGCGTTTTATACGCCAAAAATCACGCGGAGTCGAATTAATTTTGCGTAAATTTAAATTACTTTTAATTACGAGCTTCATTTGGGCTCTATAATTATAATGACTGGGCTAAAAATAAAAGGGGTGGGCAGTGTGGGCGTGGCGTGGTGTGGTCTCTTGCCACGGCAGTCGACAGCTGCTCAGCTGTTCTGCTCCAATTCCAGGAAAACCGGGAAAATCATTGCATTTTCACGGCAAAGATAAATGATGGAAAAGGCATTCATCCATCACCGATCAAGCAGCAAAGTCTTCACGTGACAGAGGCGCAGAAGTGGGAGTGGCAGTGGAATTGATAGTAGAAATAGGAGTAGGAGTAGGGAGTGAGTGGTGCAGTTGCAAGCGGAGTTCTCAGTGGGGAATGCATGCGGAAGCGAATGCCTTTTTCAGCTGCAACTAATTAACCGAGAAATACATCATAAATAGCACAAACGATACGACTAGATGAGCATTATGTATTCCATTGCCACGCTCCTCGTTCGCCCACTCATCATCATCAGTCACAAGGCGCAGACGTTGCGTCGCTGCCTCAGAAGTTTCCCATTTGTTTATTTTTGACTACCCCTACCCCTAAGGGCGTAGGGAACGGTCCGCGTCTTCGGCGCTTCATGGTGGCATGCAACGCGGCTCATTCATGCGGCACGTGCCTTGCCTGAAGTTCATTTCGTTGGAATTCGGAATTTTGGTACGACCCCGAAACAAACGATCTTATTTTGATATCTTTTTGGGGTCACCCTTCCCTTGTGGCTGACGCACCTACTGCATGGAGCAATCCCCTGAGCCACAAACATTTTGGTTTGTCCCCCTGGTGGTAAGAAGCCCATAAAAGTGTTGGAATATTGTGACGTAAGCAGATCTTTTAGAGGAACCTTTCCTGCGTGATCTTGTTATAGCATTTAATTGAATTATTGTTGAATAATTGAGTATGTAAAGATTATACCAGAAAAGTCTCCATAAAATTGGAATTTAAATAATCTCAAATACTTTTTCTTGCATCGGAATCTTTTTCTTAAATTCTTTTCGAAGTCGTTTATGAACTAATTCCAAGTGATTACAAACTGTCTAAAATTTGAATTTAAATATCAAATTTAATTGATCATTTAAAAAAGATATTTAGAGACCAATTATACCAATAATTATGTCGAATTTTTTAATCAGTCTAAAAACTTTTATGGCAATAGATTTAATTAATCAATTTTTGTCACAAATTGGTTCAAAAAACTTTCAACCCCACCATTCTAAAATTAATTTAAATTATTATTATTCTATTTTAGCAATTCTGAGTGTACCATAATTTTAGCGCTCTTTTCCGACATTTTCAAGTTATTCGCAAAAAAGACATTTTGCCTAATGCGTGTGGAACATAAATGTCAACAACGACGGGCAATTGTCATAAATAAATAAGCAAATCACAAATATTTGCATACTATCCACTGTTGTGCGCGCTCTGCTCTCACTTTCCATTGCTCTATTCACTTTCGCTCTCTCTCGCTCCTTTCGCTCTTAGGATCAACTACATGAGAGAGTTAACAGAATGCACAATGTGGATGCTATGTTGATGCAGCGCATGCAGACAGATTCCAGCACACGCAACCCACAGACACCACTCACCCACACACGCACACATACACAGCAAGCAGGCTGACAGGCACGCGAGCCAGCAAGCAGATAGAGAGAGGAGAGTGTGAGAGGTAGCCAAGTAATGTAATGTTAAGGTAGAACAGAAGCAAAGAGCATCCAATTGAGCAGAGCTGTGATTCAGTCAAGAGTTAGCAGTCAACGTGTGCGGTTCGTTTAGTTCGTGCTTTCGCTGGCAACGATCGGGCGCAGACAGGAGAAGAGTAGGAAAATAAAAGACGGGGAAGGAAAGGCGTTTCGTGTCGCCGCTTCCAAGACAGTGTTCCAAAAAAACTATATCTATAGAACTATAGCTATTCAGTGTTCAAGCATTTTATTTATAAACCCGTTATTTTTGGATCAAAAGAAATAAGAAAGGGGAAAAAAAGAATTCAGTGGCCAGCCAAGTGTTTACAGTTACTCAGTGTGCGTGTGTCCGTGTCAGTGAGCTTGTCTTTGTGTGTGTGTGTGCGTGTGAAAATGCTGTTGGCAAAATTGTGAAATAAAGGACAAGATCCACACACTACTCTTAAATACCAAATAAATTATAAAGTACTTAAAAATGAAGACATTTAATCAAAAACTATACACGCTGTTGGCGTCGCTGCTGCTGCTCTGCAGCGCTGCTCCACAACTGGCCAACGGGCAGTACGAGCACTACCTGGACTCCCTACGATCAAATGAGCTCTACGAGCTGCGTGAAGGCGCCGAGGGAAGCATTCAGTACCTACCCAAGGGCAACAGCGAGCAGTTGATGCTCCAATTGGAGCAACCGATTAATTTCTATTCCGATAAATACGAGCAGATCTATGTGAGTATGAATATATAAATATATATATGAATTATATATAATGCTTTAACTAATAGATTCGACAACAAAGTCGCTATAGAATTTTGCGTTGAATGAATTTAAAAATTTGCATTTTGCAGCTGATAAGACACTGAACGGTTCACTGATAAGACTCAACTTCCAGTCAGATCAATAGACTCCAAGCAAATAGTTGTTTTAGATCAATCGAAATGCATTATGTCGGTCTGTCTGTGTGTGTGTGTGTGTGTGTGTGTGTGTGTGTGGTTTATTAATAGATCAAAGAGGCAAACAGAAATCGACATTAATATTCGGCAAAACATGACAGAGGCAGCTAAAGATTTTGAATTCGATTTCGACACCAAGCAACAAAACTATGTAATCATTAGCAACGAGAATGTATCTTTAAGATACATTTTACGACAACGAAAAAGACACCGCCAAATAGCAATTCGCACGCACTCAACCCGAATACCAAAAGACCACTTTGGGGGTGGTCCAAAATTCCACACCAGACGCTACAAATAAACAGAGAAAAAACTTGTACAGAAAATAAAAGAAAATATAGAAAAGTCAACCCATTGATGTTGTTCGGCTGTGCGTGTTCTATGCCGCCTTTGGCACTTGCCCAACACTTTTATCGCATACCCTGTAAACAGCAAGAGGCCGCAGGTAGACTAAGTTCAATTTCAAAGCAAACTTAGTTTGTAAGGGCTTTTAATTCTGTCCAACACAATTAATTTTTATTAGCAATTAAATACTTAAATTGTATCTAAGATTTTAGATTATTTTGCAGCGTATCTGCTAGTCGTGCTGTTCTAATTGCTGTTCGCATTCAGAAATTATGATCGCTCTTAGCGCAGTATTCGAGGCGAAAGTGTCGCCTATTTTTGTTAGTTAATTAACTAAATTTATGTGTCTGACGTCGAAAAATAGCACGCGGCACAAAATGTGTGGCGTTATGAGTATTATAGCCATACAAATGCATAAATTTCATCTCAAAATTCACAGGAAACATCTATATAGGCAAACAGTCTACATTAATTCCAAAATAAAATCACATTATTCAGTTTAATTATGCTTGAACTCAAAACTCTGAAAAAAAACCCAATTTTAAATAATCAAATTGGGGTTATTGGCTTGCCTATTAAAAATTAACAAAGAATTTTAACTATATAGTAGAAAGATTTGTATAAATTTATATATTTCTTAATTATATATAAAATTAATTCGTAAAATTTCGTAGTCTACTTTTCGGGTTTAAAAATCCTTTCCCTTTCGAATATCTTGTGCTACTTTTAAGAACTTCTTGGCAAATGTTTTGCTTCGCTTACAAATATGAAAAGTTAAACAAATTAAACATTCTGTCAGTTTGGAATTCCATTTGCTCTTTGCACACATTTCGATTGTGGCAAATATTTCCACACATTTGCACCCGCTGTGTCCAAACAGAAGTTTCCCCATTGCGGTGTTGAATCAAAACCACACCTGTGCTCTAAATTCTTTCAATATTCTAAATTTCAAATACAGATCATTTTCATTTGTTTATTTAGGCGCAAAAACAAGAAGAAAAGTAGGAAAATGAGGATAGACAGTAGTTGGCAATAGGAATTTGAAAAGAGAAGAGCAAGACGAGGATGTGAATGAGGCTGTGACTGAGGCGTCAGTCGTTGAACTAATTTTAGAGGCGTTTATACCCGACACGGAACTCAATTAGTAAAAGTCATTAGAGGGCGGGGCCGTACTGTGGCGGTGTCTCTAATGATCATTGACGGCCTTGTTAATGGTTTGTTGTTGTTTAGTTTCCGCCAGGAAAATTGTTAAGTGGTCTGTTGGCACTTCACAGGCCAAGTGGCAAAAGAAGCGTAGCTAATTGATGCACACGCCATATGCACTTCATTTCCTCCCTCTTCCTCTGTTTCTTCCTTTCCTGCTCTTTACTTCTACCCCTGTCTAATTCTCCACGCTTCTTTGCAGATCAACACGAATGGCATTTTGACATTCAACGTGGAATTCACGGAGTACTTGAATCAACCCTTTCCCCTCGAGTATCCCTCCATTGCGGCATTCTACTCCAACGTGGACACCTCGAACAGCGGCGATGAAAGCAGCATTTCCCTCTTCCAGACCCGTGATCCCGCTTCCCTGGAGCGTGCCCAGCAACTGGTCCAATATGGCTTCAGTGAGGAAACCGATTTTGTGGTCAGCCAATTGATTGTGGCCACCTGGCGCAATGTGGGCTACTTCAATTCGAAGACGGACAGATTAAACACCTTCCAGGTGGCCTTGATTGCCAGCGAGGATCGCACCTTTGTGCACTTTATCTATCCACAGGGTGGACTCAATTGGCTGCAGGGTGAGACCGGTGCACTGGGACTGCCTGACATCAGGGCTCAGGTGGGCTTCGTTGCCGAAGATGGACGCTTCTATAATCTGAATGGTTCCGGATCGGAAAATGTAAGATATCTAGCCTTTAATTGCCTGTGTGCTCTTATAAAACTTCTTTTCTTGTTTTCTAGGCACGCTTCCTCAGCGACAGCACTAATCTGGGTGTGCCCGGCGTCTGGCTGTACCGTGTGGCTCCCTTGAATGCCGGCGAGAATGTGCAGGATCCCAACAATGCCGAGACCCGCACCGAGTCACCAGCCCTGGCCCAGAGCTGCAACGCCGGCAATGGACATCAGTGCGATAGCCACGCCCAATGCTTTGACAAATCCGAGGGTTACTGCTGCGTGTGTGCTGCTGGCTACTATGGCAATGGACACACCTGTCTAGCCAACGATCTGCCCATTCGTGTTACCGGTAGCCTTTCCGGTGAGATCAACGGCCAGGCCGTGGATGAGGATGCCAAGCTGCAATCGTATGTTGTCACCAGCGATGCTCGTACCTACACCACCATTAATCCTGTGCAGAATGAGCTTGCCTCTCAGCTGCGTCTGGCACTGCCTCTGCTTACCACCGTCAGTTGGCTCTTTGCCAAGACCATCAATGGAGTCTCGAATGGTTATCAGTTGACTGGAGGACAATATGAACACATTTCCCGACTGCAATTCGATTCGGGAGAGTCTTTGTTGGTAACCCAATTCTTTGAGGGTTTGAACTATTGGGATCAGTTGACTGTGCGCATACAGCTGAATGGCACTGTGCCACGTGTATCGTCTGCCATCGCTTTGCATCTACCCGACTACACAGATGAGTACCGCTATGTGCGTCCCGGCGAGCTCTTCTCCCTGCAGTCCCACAAACTGGAGCTGCCCGAGGAGCAGCGTGTGATCGGTTTCCAGCTGGATCAGCGCATTATCTACACCAGTTGCCTGCGTGACGACGAATCGGATCCCAGCGGCAGCTTTGTGCTCCAGAAGGTCTCCAAGATCAGCTTGGACTACTCGGAGCGGGATGAGGCTGTGCGCACCAGTGCCCTTAGTAAGATAGGCGTTGATGCTGAGTCCAATGCCTGCACTGATGGCTCTGCCCAGTGTGCTGAGAATGCAATCTGTGTGCCCTACGAGGACACCTACCGCTGTGACTGCAAGCATGGCTTTGAGCCGCATCTGGACGAGCATGAGGTTCAGGTCTGTGAGGATATCGATGAGTGCGCGCTTGGCACACATGTCTGCCATGAAAACGCTCTCTGCTCTAACAACGAAGGTGGCTTCAGCTGCGTCTGCCTCGAGGGATTCGAGGGTAATGGTTACAGCTGTCTGAGCAACAATACTGTGGACAACATCGAGTACTCCACGCCTCCACCGGAGTACACCGCGGACAACTCCCAAGGCTATACTCCTCAGGAACCCCAGCAGCCCTACCAGCCCGAGCAGCCAGTTGAAACACAGCCACCAGTCTACCCCGAGCCGTCATATCCTCTTCCTGGTGAAAATGTCGATTATCCTCCACATGAGGGCAACTCCCAGCACTTGGATGCCTGTTACGTAAGTACAAAGTAAACAAGATAGTAACGGAACTAGCTTTTCCAGCTGTTTTTCTAAAATGTTATTTAGAAATTAGCAAACCTTCCGTGTACCCCCTTAAGGTCCATGTTAGATAAGCTTTCTTTGCTGTAATCCTAAGTCTTCAACAGTTTTCTGTTACACTATCTAGGTTACTGTTAACTAACATTTTTCTGTTATTCAATAGTTTTCTGTTATCCAATCAATTTCCCTCCCAGTTTTAAAGCTAACTCCAATCCAAAGTAAAACAACCTAGCTTGTTTCTGTTCCTAAATTTGATGTATATATATTCCATATTGTATTTTCTGTATTTCCTTACAACTTAGTGGATCTTTTAAGTATTTAAAACTATGGGTTTTGTTTTGTTTGTTGCTTTGCAGCGCTGTTCGCCAGATGCGGATTGTTATGAGGGTCGCTGCAGTTGCCGGGAAGGATTCTCCGGTGATGGCTACCACTGCGAGCATATCTGCGGACACGACGAGGTCTGGGAGCATGGACGTTGTGTGCCTATTTTGCTGGACGAGCATGAGATTGAGTCCAAGTGTGATTTCCTGGGCGAATGCACCTGTCCCGAGGGCTATGACTTGAGCGAGGATCGCAAGAGTTGTCGCTATGCTGGTATCTACGATGTGGATAAGAATGAGGATCTAATACCCTGCGATGTGGACTCCAATTGCCATGTGAATGCCAGGTGTTCCTGGGATGAGCGTGAGATGCGTCACGTGTGCACCTGCGAAGCCGGTTTCAGCGGTGATGGCTACAACTGTGACCCCATCGAAGACTCCTGCGCAATTGTGAGTAGCTGCCGATATAAAGACTTGAGAAATCTATAACATTTCCCATTTTTAGAGACCCGAAATCTGCGATGCTCATGCAATTTGCGACTTTAACGAGGAACTGGGAAAATCCGAGTGCGTCTGTCAACGTGGCTACACTGGCGACGGCTACCGCTGCCAGTTGGCTCCAGAATGCGAAACGGCAGATCACTGCGGTCAGAATGCCTACTGCGATGGCGGCGTCTGTCAGTGCCATGACGGCTTCGAGCGTGATCCCCGCGATATGTGTGCGCCAGCTGGTCGCTGTGGCAGCGTTTTCTGTGGCTCCAATGCCATCTGCAAGTGGGACAACGTGCAGCAGGTGCAGTTCTGCGAATGCATTGAGGGCTACCAGGGTGATGCTCTAGCTGGTTGTGTTAGCATTCCTACGCCCTGTAATGTACGCAACAATTGTGGTATTCATGCCACATGTGAGCCCACCGAGTAAGGGATTCTTGTGGTTTATAAATCAATCAATTTTTAAAACTATTCTTCCCTTTGTTAAACAGAGATCCTGATAACTTCACCTGTCAGTGCAATGCTGGCTATCATGGCGATGGCTATTTCTGCATCGAGGAGGAGAACTGCCTGAATAATCCGACCATGTGCGATATGAATGCCAAGTGTATGTCCACAAACTCTGGCCTCGTCTGTGTCTGCAATCAAGGTGAGCCTAATCCAATTTCTTATTTTGTGTCTCGGGTCCTTCCTCAGGACACGAGGCACACGAGTTGATGAAGCAGAAGCTAAAGATTGCCAATGCCAGAACCACATTCAGATAACCATTGTTACGATCCCAGGTCAATGGATGCATAAAGAACTCCCTCATGGATTGCAGTGTTGAGGTTTTTCTCATATGACTCATTTCCTGTGTGAAACGATATTGTTGCCTTTGCTGTAGTCTTTGTCCCATTAATGTACCGGTTCCTGACATTGTCAATCCCTTTCTGATCGTATGGGAGCTCGCATCCCGCATCATGCCCACCCGCGCTGTCCTGATCAACAAACCGTTCACTATACGCATCATTTTCTCTGTCTGCTTTTATTGGCCTTATTATTATTAATTTATTTTATTTAGTTATTGTAAAAATTGTTACTTGTAATTTTGTTCGAAAATGATGCCGAATAGTTGAGTAAAATTCATCCAAGTGAGTTATAAAATCAGCGCTTGCTTTAATAAGGAAATGGAGTACTAGAATTTTCAGTTTAATACTTAATTTTAATACTTTTTCCACTCGTTTCTTACAGGCTTTTATGGCAATGGTTCCATGTGCTTCGAGAGGCAACAACACGACTCGGACTTCCTCATTGTCAGCCAGGGCGTGGTTATTGTGCGTGTTCCTCTGAATGGGCGCGATGTGCAGCCCATTAAAGTGGCCTCCATGGCCATTGGCCTGGATACGGATTGTGTGGAAGGACGTGTCTACTGGGGTGACATCTCAGCCAAGAAGATTCTGAGTGCCAATTACGATGGCACCAATGAGCGTGCTTTTATTACCACAGGTTAATTTAACTAGAATTTAAAAATTATTCCCCTTTTCTCATAGTTTCTCTTTCTTATAGATATTGAATCTCCTGAGGGCATTGCCATTGATATCGTCTCTCGTCGTCTGTACTGGACGGATTCGGTGAAGGACACCATTGAGGTGGCTAGCTTGGATGATCCCACACTCCGCGCTGTGATCATTAATAAGAATCTGGTGAATCCTCGTGGCATTGCCGTCGATCCCTACAGAGAGTACATACTAAAAGTTAAAGTTTTAAATACTTGAAATTTGTTAATGATTTTTATTCTTTGCAGGAAACTTTACTGGTCCGACTGGGATCGCTCGAACCCTAAGATAGAGTACTCTGATCTGGATGGCACTGGTCGTGAGCTGCTGCTGGGCGCTGATGCCGTTAAGCTGCCCAATTCACTGGTTGTGTTGGAGCACAGTGGTGAGCTCTGCTATGCGGATGCTGGCACCAAGAAGGTGGAGTGCATTACTGCTGGCAGTCGCCAGATACGCACCATTTCCCAGGAACTAAGCTATCCATTTGGTTTGGCCTTTACACACGATCAGTTCTACTGGACCGACTGGATAACGTAAGTTTCTAATTTTTATATTGATTACTGAACATTTTCTTAACTTCTTCCCTTTTGTTTTCACAGCAAGAAACTGGAAGGCGTGGACAGCGCTGGCGTACGCCAGAAACCCATTCAGACTCCTTTCTTTGGCAGCCACAAGATGTACGGCATGGCCGCCGTGTCTCAGAACTGTCCGCAGTACCAGAGTCTCTGTCAGATCAACAACGGTGGCTGCACCGATGCACGTCTTTGTCTGGTGAACCGGAAGGCACCTTCCGGCAGGAGCTGCAAGTGCACCAACAACTCTACCACCTGCACATCCCCATCGCTCTTTGGCAATGTAGAACCACGCAAATAAAGCTACAATTAAATTAATTAATTCAAGAAGCAAAGAATTTAAAATGAAACGAATATTTTTGTATACGCATAACAGAGATAACTAAGTAAAGGAAACAAAACCAAACAAGAAAAACAAAACCAAATATTAAATATATATTACTAATGTCTGTGCCATTTTTTGTAAATCTACTCAATTTAATAAATCTCTATATTTAAAACTAGCTAAACTCGTCTAATAATTGGTTGGGAAACACCAGGCGAACAGAAACCAGAGCAAGCCAATTTTCGACCTATTTAAAATAAAGTTTCGACCTATTTGTTATGCCTACTTTTATTCGACCTATTTATTTATACCTACGCCCAAAGAGTGTAGACTACTTTTAAGCGCTTCTCTTCGCTTCCGTTAATAAATTTAAATATAGAGTGCTTGTTTCAGTTTTCATCAACTATATTTTGAATTTATTGTGAGTTTCATGTTGTCTGCCTTAAAGATCAGAGTTAAATATTACAGCAAGTTTTAAATTCTAACCATAATATGATCTTAATAGCCATTTTATATATATATATGTATATATAATTTAATAAGTACATTTGTTGTTGTTACATTTCATACTGTTGTTTTTGTTTGTTTGTTAGGTTTTATTTTAGTTTATTTGTTATTGTGGTTCTTTTTCAATTGTTTTCAATTGTTTGTTCTGCGTTTTGTACATTGAGACATTGACTAGTTGCTAAGTTAGTGGCTGCTAAGTATTACTTAGTTATTTATATATGTATATATATATATAAGTATATATAGATACTATATGTTTATTGTGTGCTAAGCTTAGGCTTATCTAGGCGCGCATGTCGAGGCATGCACACATCTGTAGGTTCTTGAGACACTGGAATGCATATCATTATCAATTTAGGAGTATTTATCAACCATTTGTAGCTTCAACTCCTTTAATATGATCGAGTAAAATTCACTTATAAAACTGTCTGTGCTTTAGAAATCTTTAAGTGTGTGTGTATTTCTCTGTGTGTGTGTGTGTAGGTACTTTGTATAGGTTAATAATTAATAAATTTCCTTGTTTTATTGGGACGTGTTGGGGTTTCTCTTAAGGTGCCTGCTTTTCCACTACTTTAGTTTGGGTGATTTAAACATAGAGGTATAAATATATTTATGTATATACAATTTAATGGAAATGTGCTCTCTGAATTTCAATAGTATATATAATTCTTTATAGCTCATTGGAATTTGGTACAGTTTCGTTATGGATTGGGCTTTGAGCAGGGCCCTCAACCGAACTAAGTGCTTATCGACTACATAAGAATTCTCTGTTCTATAATTCTAATTTCTGTTGTTTTGCGCATTTAAATTGTTAATTTCTAATAGTTTGTTTTGCAGCAGTTCCATGAAATGCTCAGATTTTAGACATATATATCTACTATATACAGCAACTACATAGTATAGTTTTTTATAGTTCTTTTTTTTAACATTTTACTTATAAACTTTGTTGGTTGTTTTTATTTTATTATTTGTAAAGCATTAGAGTATACCAAAGCCGTTCTGAAAACCGTTTTCTCGACACATTTTCCAGTTTTTTTTTTATGTTTTATTTCACTTTAATTAGTTAAATAGAACAGAATTTGTTGCAGTTGTTGTTGTGTGTGTGTGTGGTACGAAAACATTGATAGCACCTTTCTTAATATAATTAAGGAAAAATATCAAAGTTAAAACTGTGCAACATATGAAACCTAAGGAAGTTGCATCGAAAATCGTTAATAAATATTGCATAATATTTGAAATAAAATGAATTATTAATGGAACCTTGTTTAAATTTGCTTATTTGCTAAATTATATACATAGTTTCGTTTTAATTATAATTTTTATGCTTTTGCTAAAAGCTTTTGAAATTTTCTTTTTTAATTTTTAGTTTTTTAATACCCTCTATTTGGTTTTGAGCCTCTTTTACTTTTGGGCAGCTAATTCTGAATGAGAGATATGCTAGAAATAAATTGAATTTAGCTTAGTTCTATTGAATGCATTATCAACTAAATACATATATTAAGATATATGTATATATACAGCTAGCTAATTGGTTAATACCTCATTCATGCCAATAGTTTAACTACTTTGTTGTTCCCAAAAACACATTTTTGCCTCAATTCAATAAAGCATACTGAACGAATTTCGAATGTAATTTATTGCTACTCATATGTATATTTAATAGGCATAGTTTATAAGCGAAACGATAAGCACATTATCATCATTATCATTCCTATCATTATCAATATGTTCTCTTGTTCTCTTGTCACACCCTATAAATATATTATAAAGGCTATGCTTCATTTAGTTAATTACGTAAATTAATAGGATATAGGTCAGGATTGTGGGGTCGTGGGTTGGAAGGGACACGCCTCTACAGGCTATTCTAGCATTAACACATTAGCTGGGACGCATTAGCGGAGACACACACCACAGACACTGACAGGCTGCTATCGGGTGGGTTGGGTTAACAGTTTTTAATTAGCCAGTGATGGCAGCGTGACACGAAGCATCGATTAGAATAGTTATAGAATGAAGTAATGAGAAAGTATTAAAAACTGTGGAAGTTTGTTACCTTGAAAATAGAAAGGAAGTGAAATGTTCATGTCACGCTACCATCGCTAGCCGCTAAGTATATACAATCTAATTAACATTGGGTTAGCAGCTAAGTCGAGCATTACAAGTAGTTCTTAGAACTTATCTCGACGTCTGTGTGTGCTGGCCGTATTCTATATCCATTTGTTTTTCGACATCGATGAGCGGAGTCGGCGACCCCACATAAGGTTGTATCATACAATCGTGCCCTGTAGATGCTGCGGTGACGAAACCTGCGACGACTGCGGCAGCGAATCCTGTGCCTGCAGCGAGGCACCCGACGACGTGCTCGGTCCCGGTCCTAGATCCGCCGTATTGATGGCCAGCGAAGAGCCACCGCCCAGCATGCCACCGCCAGAACCACCACCCAGCATGCCACCACCAGAGCTGCCGCCCAAGGCTGAGGGATTTATGCCGCCCACACCACCACCACCCAGCACACACGGTACACCCAACATGGGCGTTGGCTCCTCTGGTGGCGTAACCTGCAATGAAATCTGATTCTACAGCAGAGTGTGAGTAAAATAGCATACAATAAAGATATACATAAAGATTAATTTGTTGAGTATATGTACCTCCATGCCTATGCTGCCATTGAGCGAGATCTTGATGGGATTGCTGTGATTCGTTGCCTGCATGAGCGTTGTAAAGTGACTGATGCCGATCTCCTCGAGCGAGGACTTGCGCCTGCCGTGACTAACGCCCACGCTGGGCAGTCCCTGACGCAGGGAGGAGGAGCGTCGCAGCAGTATATCGTTGTCGATCTGTAAGCACAAAAGATAAACAGATTCCAACCAAAATAGGCGGATATTAGCCAACGACTTGTGGTAGCAACAAATGGCCCAAAAATCAAGAAACACATACAAGAAACAAACAAAACAAAAAATATACACAAACAAATTGGCAAATTGGCTACAACTTTGCGTTAACTTTTGCTTTTTTTGTGGCTTAAAACTTGGCAAACAAAGGCACAAAACACATGGAACTCAAGTCCGTGCCGCACGCTTCATTCTTTTACTTTTACTTTCTCTTTCATTTTATATTGGGGGTGCAACCAACACGATTAACGGAAACGGAAACGGATACGTGATGTGGATTTGTCCGTTGCGAGCGTGATTTTTTTGTTATGGTTATGAATGGTTGCTGAACTTGTTGTTGTTGTTGTTGATTCGCTTAGTGGCTGTACAGGTTCTTGTTGTTGTAGCGGTTGTTGTAGTTGTTGCAGTGGTTGCTGTTGATGTTGTTCTTGCGGCTGCTGAGTTGTGCGGCTTTGAAACGCGTCTTTTGGTTTTTTTGATGTTGTGAAAATTTAATGCAATCAAATTTTGATGCGCTTACTGTGTGTGTGTGTGTGAGCACTTGGTTATGTGTGAGGGTGTGTGATTGTGAGCGTTGTTGCCAGTAACAAATGTGCTTTTTTGCATACAACAAACTTTTGGCAACTAAGCCCAAGTCTAAGTGTCGTGTTAGCCAATTAAAGTTGTTAGAGTAAAAGAAAAACTTGAACTTCTTAGTGGGGAAGTCAGGAAAACCCTTGCAGAAATAAGACTGCTCCAGGGAATTCTTTTAAATACTCTATAAATTATATAAATCTTTAATTAATTGTATCTTAAGAGCTTTTATTTCTGCAAAGGCTTAAAAACTCAAAAATGTTCTTTTAAATTTCAAATTTTGGCGCTGATAATTGTGTATCTATTGAGTATCAGAGCTGCCAGCTTTTGCATGCTGAAGGCAACTCTAGCACTTGCTCAATACATTCACAGCCATCAGCTTTGCTTTCTTGTTGGGTACAGTTTTGTGAACACAAATGAAGGCTTTTAAAAAGTGTCAATCAACGTGAACAGAAACCGTTTAGAGTCAAGAACGGAAACAGGTAAGTAAGTAGTGTCATATAGAGAGACAGAGATAGATAGATAGAAAGAGATTGTTTTTGATTGAGAGAAAGAGGGATAGAGAATAATAGCCAACCCGCAATGAGTTACTCCTGCCGCGTTGAGAGCCAACCACCGTCGGACTGTCGGGTAGAGAAAGAGAATTCGATTTAATTTGCTGCATCGGGGGCGTACAGCGCTGCGATGATCCATACCCGGCCAATGTCTGAACGCTTTGCATTTGCATTGGGTTCAAACCGGCGATGCCGGAGCCGCGACGCGAACCAGCTCCGACGGCGGTGTTCGGCATATTTGGCATTTGTGGCCCACAGGTGGCGCCCAAATTGATGTTCGAACAGAACGAAATGTTTGACTTCCGCCTCGAATTGTGGCGCTCGAATGTCTTTTGGGCCGAAAACGGTGACGGTCGCACCAAGTAGCTGTAAATGTAGGGAAGAAATAAGCATAATTAGGTATAGATTAATTAATATAACTATAATTTAGTTTGTTATTATCTTAAGTGCACTCACATGAGATCACCCTCCTCCAGCTTAAGATCACAGCTCGGATTGATTATCACATAGGACAAATGATTTCGCTTCTCGCTCACATCATCGTAGTCAATTGTGGGCAGATTCAGTGACTCCATGCGACTGCGCACCAGATTGGCGATTTCAGCCCTCTCGATCTGTTGGGCGTGGTTATCGCGTGCCTCATCAGCCAAATTAATCGAGTACTGCAAGAAACGGTTATAAAATAATTAAATAGAAATAGAACTACAAAAACTTTTAGTAAACTAAGTTGGTTACACTTTGTGTGTGTGTGTGTGTGTGTGTGTGTCTGGGAAGTGTGTTGTGTGTGCAACTAATGAGACGATCTTGTTCGGAGCATCCATATCCAAGAGCATGCTGCAAAAGCGTTCAAGAACCAAAACCAAATCCAAATCCAAACCTACCTCTTGGGCTCAGCGTGTTACTGTGTTACCGTGGATGCTATGGAGATGGAGATGGCATGGAAATGGCTGTGAGATACTTACGGATGATCCCTTACGCTCCGAGCAGCCGCCCAGACAGTTGACCGACTTCTGACGCGGACGGTAACTGCCTGTGCCTGTGGCGCCACCTGACGATGGCGGTCGATATGTTACACCTCGGAGCATTTCCGTGCTGTCCTTGGTTGAATCGGGTGTGCCAGTTTCCTCATCATACTGTGCACAACAACACACACATACACACACACAAATTGGTTGGTGGTGGTGGTTGTTGTTGTTGTTGTTGTGGTTGAGGTTGCGGTTGTATGCAAATTTTAGTGAATTTCGGTTAAACACAAAATGATTTACATATTTAATTGATTTTTAATTGAAATGGCAGATTGTTAAAACTTCATCTATATGGATAATGGATATTTGTGTTCATCACAACACAAAAAAATTAATAGAATTCGGGCGCTGTTATTTTTTTTAACAATGTTAAACGATTTTTTCATTATATTTTTTCATATATGTATATATTTTGATATTATTTCATTATTTGGTTTTCTTGTGTGCGGGCAAACAAAGTAACATTTAATGTGTGTTAGGTTCACTGCAAACATGCCAGTTGCGAGTAAGTTTAAAACAATTACAACTAAAAGCCATAAAACATGTCAAACTAAATTCAAGTACGAGTATTACTCAAAATTAAACAGAAATTAAATATGTAATTAAAAAGAAATTTAGTTTGTATTAAAAAGCAATGCAGAAATCAAATTTAATTGAATTCCAAATAAAGTAAAGTATTTTTTTTAAAGGTGCCTGCGAAGCGTTCTTCAGTTTGTACTACTTAATTATTCTCTACTTGGGATTAGCTAAGAAAATACTAATTAACACTAAGTGAGGCTGTTGTTTTAGCTAAGCTAATTACTATTGATTTTTTTTAACGTTTTCAGCGTGTCATTTTCACTCAAGTGTCTGAAGCGTAAAAGTTTTTTTTGCAGTTTGTAAAATAAAATACGTATAAGAAAAGTGTTTCTCTTTTTGTGGCCTGTTATGTGTGTGAAAAGAGTGGGACAACTACTAAATTAGTTGAATATTTAACCATATAGTTGAGCAGTTTGATCCCATCTGGTTGAAAAATAAAAGGCCTAGAGTTCACTGTGCGCTATGGACAAAAACGCTACAAATGTTTACCCAACTAGCTGTTTATTGGCTTTAATTTGTTTACCAAAATGTCAAATGTAAATAAATACCGTAACTAAACTAACTTTCAGTATAAACAGAATAAAAAGATAAAGATACAAGTTGATAATATCGAATTGGTATAAACTTGCAACTGTGGCATGTGGATAATGCCAAGCGGCACGACACGTAAACTAGACACAGACACGAAATTATAAAAAAAATACACCAGAGGGGCCAACAGGGGGAAAGGAAAGAGTTAGAGAGGGGGGTGAGTGGGTGAAGAGGTGTACTAAGCGCCTATTGATAATGCTTTCAGTGTGTGTGTGTGTGTGTTTCCGCTTTTGTTCTGTGCACAACAAGCAAATGCAATCAACTAATTAAAGGCCAGCATGCGAAACTAAACTAAATAAACACAAGAAATAAAAGGAAATAAAACAAACAACTAAAAAAAGAATTAAAAGAAAAGAACAACAGCAAGTATTGAGGGGCAGGTGGGCTAAGGTGTGGAGCAGGGCGAGTAGAAGTAGTAAATAGTAGTAAGTAAAAAGTCATGCAAGCACTCCTAACTAACTATAGGAATTATAAGTATAAACTAAAGGAACTGTGGAACTTTAGGAACTGTGTAACTACATACAAACACACATGCATTGAAGTACGCAGTTAAACATACAAACAGGAGAAAGACGTTAAGCAAAATGCAGTCAGACAAAAGAACTGGCCAGAACAGCATTTTGGCCAGCTCTAATGAGGCAGGCAACGTGACAAGTATTTGAGTATGAAATGTTTTTTTTACTGGTTACGATTTAATTATTCGATTTTGTATGTTGTTTTTTATTGTCATTTGAATAATTCGTTTGATAATTCGATAAGTCGACTAGGCTATAAAAATATATATGTATTTTCACTCACTGCGTGCGTGTGCGTTTCTTTATTTTCTTTTTATGTATAGTAATTTTTTCTTATTTGATTTCAATAGCTGGCCAAGTCCAATACAAACGCAATTTAATTAGTTTTGTTTTAGCTTTAGACATTTATACAACTGTTAACGGGTCGTATGCGTAATTTTTGTATTCAATTCAATCTTTTCATTGTTTTTATTGCTCACACAAAATCAATTGTTGGTGGAGGAGGGGGGTAACAAGGGTAGGGGGAAGTTTGTGTTAATTTGTGGGCCTCGTTATTAGCTAATGCAGTAAATGAAGGTGTGGCACAAAGAAAGAGAGGGGGTAGAGCGCGGGGAGGGAATAAAATATGTTTATGAAAAAGAAAAATCCAACTACTTTCAATTAATTTGTTCTTTCTTTTTTAGATCGAGAGATATGTACAAAATTGATACTAAATCAGCACGCTATGCTTTTGTTTAAATAATTGAATTAAATTCACGAGTATATTATGTATTATAGTAATAGGGTTGTTGAGGGTGTGTGGGATCTTTCGTCTAAGCATATGAATCAAAAAATTCTAGAAATCTTTCAAAAGCCATTTAAGTTTACGTTAGTTAATTATAAAGTGGAAAATTCAATAGATTTTTAAGTATTTGATTGACATTACGAGTACAAGTTGAAAAAGAGTTTTGTATGTATATATATATTAACTGAGTAGTAATTAGTATTAGTAGTAGTAGTATAAGAGTACTTATATATATATATATTTATCGAGTATAATATGCAAATGAAGTAATTTTAAGTATTGGCGCAGACTCGTCTCAAATGCAGTTAGTATCGAAGCGTAAGCGTGTGATTTAAACAATTCAACTAAATGAAATCATATAAAAAGTATAAATAAATTAAAATAGATTATTATGCCTGCTGATTTAAGAATAAATGAAATATACTAAAGGAAAAGGCTAACAGAAAACAAATTTGAGAAGTGTGTACCTAATTTGTAAGGCGATTTAAACAAGATTCGATTACAAATCAATCGAAATTATGTGAGCAAGAGAGGTAGAGAGAGAGAGAGAGAGAAGTAGAGACAGACAGAGATAGAGAGAGAGAAAGAGACAGGCTGTGTTTGTTGGTATGTGTGTAGGTGGGTGGAGTGTAGCATCAGTGTGAATTTGTGTGTATTAGTTTTGTGCTGCCAAATTGGCTAAATTGAAATTTGAATTCTTTTCTTTTCATACATTTTTTTCATCTTTTTTATGGCCCAAAGTAAACTGATTTTTTAGTAACAGATTTATTTTTTAGCTGCTTGTTGTTGTTGCATTTGTTTTGGACTCACCGATGGACGCAAGCGCACACAATGCCTGCTGAAGGCGGAGAAGGGTCCCCATCTTTCGACCGGCGAGTTACTCACATGTGATGTGTCCGCATTCGATGTGTCCTGTGTGCGATAAATGCCAATTGGTATCTCGCAGGTTGTTGAACAGAGTTTCTGATACAATCTCCCATACGTGCGTATCCACATGTCGTCCTTAGTTATGCGCATCTATGCGAAAACAAAGCGAAATGCATTAGGGTGCAACCTGGGGAGTCTTTAGTCTCTGCTTACCGAGGTAAGAAAACCACTGCCTGGTGCCTGATCAATGCCGAGTAGTAGACGCACAAAGGTAATCACATAATCCTTGACAAATGCCTGATAGAGCAGAGTGTCCAGCATGGAGGCACTGAAGACCGCACCGGCGGCAAAGGGCAAACGAAACATGTACGAGATGTGTGAACCGCGTTCCTTCTCGCGCTGCAATTAAGTGAGCGACAAATTAACCAATGACAACTGCAGCGAACACCGCGCTGGGCCACATTGTTACCGACCTTCTCCATTTTGCTGAGATGCAGTGCGTACTTGTCGTGTGCACGGAACTGCATGAAGCGCATGTTTGAGCTCTGCGACAGCTCCGTTATGCTCTTGATGCTAGGAAAGAATCTGTGGTGGTACAAGGGAAAGGGTAGAGTTAGTCAAGTGGGTAGGAGGAGGTTAAAACTTCTTCTGTCATTACTTGAACATATTTTGCACAGCAACTATTGTGTTGCAGTCAGAGAGCGAATCCTCCTCGGCGGAATTAGACAGCTCCTTGTTGACAACGACCACGCTCTCTGCCAAAGTAATTCCCGCACGCAGCAGATCATCAAGGCAGTCAATGGAGCCGAGCATCCAATAAACCTAAAAGAGTGAAGAAAACTTGATGAAGAAAAACTACAATTAGCAGCGACATGAAAACTCACCAGCGGAAAGTAGGAAAGTGCATCGAGAAAAGCGACATCCGGACGTCGTTCCAGCAGCAAAATAATCGGATTTAATGAAGTCTTTGAACGGAAGTGAGCACGTAGTGGAATAATAAAGTTATAGATGCCATTCGATGCGTAATCAGCTGCCAGAATTATAGTCTTGTTCTGCCACTGATATTCCTTGGCATTTCGATAGCTGCAGTGCTCGCAGACCTACAGCAGGGACGGGGGGTGCAGAAAGAGTGTGAAGAGCAGGTGTGTTAAGTGATTGGACTGCCACTCACCTGGGCCAGCTGAAGACAGCAGAGTGGTTTCTTTTCTTTGAGCAGGTAACAGAGTGTGGGACTGACACCGATGAAGGGCGACACGGGTGGAAATCCTTTGACAATGCTAAAATGTACAATCGTTTGCGATTTGCAGCTGTGAAAACTGTACGAGTTTCTCATTTATATGGAAAGGTAAAGCGCTTTTCGTGTTAGCCGGAAAAACCAAAATGAAAACGGTGCTGGGAATGAGCATTGACAGCCAAACAGTCAGCTGACAACTGTTGGAGTCAAGGAAATGATTTCTAGGGAACAACAACAACAAGAACGGGAACTTGGCAACAAACACTACAAGCAAAAATGTTTGTTTGTCTTTGGAGTAATTTACATTGTCAGTGTGTGGGTGTGTGTTTTAGGTGCATGCAATTAATGTGTGTCCAAGATTTTCCCCCAATTTCGAGGGTTTAACTTTTCTTATGGCAACAAAACCTAAATGAACCACAACAACAACAACAAGGGCGATAACAACCTAGATAACAATTGGAAAGCGACAAGTTTTCTGTATGAATATAAAAAGTGCAAAAATGCAGCACAGGCAAAGCAAACAAAACAAAAACTGAAAAAGTAGAAGGAAGCTTAAGTTTGAACAGCGGCAAAGAAAGAAGCAGAGGCAGAGGCAGCAGCAGAGACAGCAGCAGAGGCAGCAGCAGAGAATGAAGCAGCGAAAGCAGCAGCAGCAGCTGAAGCACTTGAAGTAGCAATAACAACAGCAACAAAAAAGCAAATGAACGACTATTAAGTACTCTATAAAAAAAATTGTGGTTGGCATGAACTTTTTGAACCTTAAAGTTTTCTATTAAATTTTCTGCAAACTTTAAGACTAATAGTTACTTATGGATTGTATATGAGAACAGTGCTTATATTTGCTTAAAAATATTAGAACTGCGGTAATTTCTGTTGATTGGTTGCTGTTTTAGATACATTTAGAAATCTATGAATATTTTTGAAAGATTATTTCACCCTTTAAGCATTGTAAGCTACCCTTTTTGTCCTACAATCCTTTGCCAGGGTATAAACAAAACTACCGAGCATCATCAGCAAATCTCAAGTAGTTACAGGGCACGTTCAAGGTAAACGTTCCGTTGCAAGTCATTAAAAAATGCCCTGTGGCAGGCAACTAGCAACTGACGCAAGTCAAACAAAGCAACAGCAACAAGAACAACAACAACAACAATAAAAATAACAATGACAATAACAATAACAATGGCGATGACAATGACAATGACAATGACAACAACAGCAACAATCGCAAAGCCAACGGATAAAGGATAACGGATAACGGATAAAAACTCTTCAACAATGGAGCATTCCAAAAAGTCAGCCCAGCTTTGGTTTTTTGATTTCTTCCTGCCAACTTACCCGGAGTAGTCAGCAACCCACACGGGACGCGTCGGACGCCGCGTCTCACCTGAGCTGCTTGAGGTGAATGCAAACACCGGTGCATGGCCGGAGACAGTGCCAGCTGTAGTGCTCAGCTGTGGCATTGCAGCAGCTGTGGTGGTGGTGGTGCTGCTGCTGTTGCAGCTATCGTGGGAGCAAGTGCAGCAGCCGCGTTGCAACTGACGCCTACGAGCCGCCAGCGCTGCCAAGGTGCCACCACCCAGACCAGGGCCTAAACCAGGACCTAGACCCGGCCCCGACCCTGGCCCCTGTCCCGAACCCATACCCAATCCCATGCCAAGTCTTTGGCTTGTGGGCATTGTGCATTCGCTGTCGCAGCTGTAGCTCTTCTTCATGGCACGCCTGCGCAGCGATTGCGGCCAATCACCCAGCGTGGCTGGTGGTGCTAATGGCGCTCCACCACTGGCATTGCAGAAGGCACAGGAGCCAGTGGAGCCAGCGGAGCCAGCACGCTGATACGAATCCTCCGAAGAGCTCATAATGAGCGAATAAGTGCGCGATTGTGGAAAATGCCCGCCCAAACAACTGCGAGGAGTTCTTTAACAGTTAGTTCAAGTGTCTAAGCTATGGATTGTTTGGTCTGACTAGTCCTACTGAGTTCTTGGGCAGGGGAGAGATTGAGTTTATACAGCCAATACAACATTTATAGGTATATGCACAGGGAGGGGTTTCAACAGATATTTTTAAGTACATATCTTTCACAAAGACTGCAAACTGGTGCGGGGAAATGTGTTCAAAGGCTTAAAAAAGATAAACTTTGTATCTTTTTATATATTTAATTATTTTTTCTATCGCAAACAGCTTAAAGGCTGTAGAAATTTGTAGAAGAAACTTAGTTTGGATATAAAATTAAGTAATATGCTATAAAATGAAGAGCTATGGAGCTTTAATATAATCAAATAGCTTCTCACTCAATCACAAAACTAGTACCTATAGCGAACCTCCAAGTTTGCAGTCTTGTTCAGTCTTGAAACTATTTACAAATAGATAGTTTAACTAAATTCAGTTAGTTACAGTTATAACTAGTTGGTTAGCTAAGTGAGTTGGATATGCATTGCACAACTGATTAATTATGTGTACACAAAACAGTTAGGGATAGCATTAGTTATAAGTAGAGGGTAGGAGGGTAGGTAATAAGTGCCTCGTTTATCAATCGGTTAATTATAAATAAATAAAAACTTTCAGGTTATTAGCACTTTCGACGAGACACAAAACACATAATTATTACAAAGTTTTTTAGGGGACGTAGGTCGGGGGAGTTACATGAAACTTACGCAATTTTCTCGGAGGGGGAACGCCAGGGCATTTCATCATCGATTTCATCGTCGCTCTCGTCGCCCTCCTCGCCATCATCATTCCCAGCAATGCTGAAGGACGAGGAGGTGAACATATCTGGCACAGGTAAAATAGAGGGTCGTCGACTACCTGTATATATATTTAATTTAGGGGGTGAGTGGGGGGCAGTGATAAAGTTAATCAGTATTCGGGTTGGATTAGAAATTGACGAAACTTACCTCGACGCTGATTGAGCACATCGGGACTGAGCAGATTGGGATTATTGGCATAGGGCACGTCCAGGTGATTGCCCGTTGTGGTCAGTGTGGCAGGTGTTATGCTCAGTGAGGTGCCCATATTAAGGCCTACGCCCAAACCACCACCACCACCTCCACCTCCACCAGTGGTGATGCTGCTGCTGGAACCCGCTTGTCCAAGACCCGCTGAGCCACTGGCACCGCCCATGGTCAAGGGCAGCGTTGATGTTGTTGTCAGTGTTGTCGTTGTTGTGGCCGCCGTTGTGGCCAATTGCGTTGTGCTCACCGTTGTGTCCTTAAGATTCTGCCTTGAGTCCGATATTATCACAGCCGTTGGGTTGTCGTTGGCTGCGGTGATTTTAAAGTTTAGCAAAATTTATTGAATTTAATTAAAAGCGTTTTCAGCTCATTTCGACTTCGGTGCACCAACGAAAAGAAAAACGCAAGGAATTAAGCACAAAATTTATTCTACTTCAAAAAATCTCTAAGAATCAGTTGACTTAAAAACAACAACAACAAGAGTACTAAAAGAAGCAAAAGCTAACGGCGTATACAACAGAGCAAAAGAGAAAACAACAGAGAGACAGAGAGAGAAAGCAAGAGAGACAGAGAGAGAGAGAGCGCAGTTATAACGACGTGCAAGAAAATACCTGTCGAACTCATTAAAAGTCCTTGTGACTTGCCACCAAAATGCGCAGTTGCCAAAACTTGCCAAACTTCCAAGTGGTTAACTAAAGTCTTCATTTGCTTAAGACACAATGACACTAGCTTAAAATGGTTTACAAACTTGAAGGGTAACAAACTTAAGGGT
The DNA here is from genome assembly GCA_035046005.1 of Drosophila acutilabella. NCBI lineage: Eukaryota > Metazoa > Arthropoda > Insecta > Diptera > Drosophilidae > Drosophila > Drosophila acutilabella. The sequence goes on along the minus strand of JAWNOK010000024.1, from coordinate 10,321,205 downwards.
ATTTTAATAGTGACGAACTAAACTAAAGCAGGGAATTTTGGCTAGAGGTTATCTACTTTTGGTAGCTGTTTAATCCAACACAATGTACCGTTTGATCAACTAGTGTCATTGGTAGTTAAGCACTTGAACTTTTTGGCAAAATATTGGCTTTCAGTTAACGTTAGTTACAGCTTGTAGTTTGAACTGAACTTAATTGCGCTTGTTCGCACACCAAACACAGGCGAAAGTGACAGAGAAAGTGAAACCGAAAGCGAAAAAGAGTGGGAGAGGGAGAGGTAGAGGCAGAAGCAGAAGGTGAACGCACAAGTTGACTTGCCTAATGACTTTGGCTCATTTGTCGTCGCTTGTTCGCTTTAATTATACAGGTAAACGTATAGCGACAGCAACTAAATACATTTTAAGCAATACTTTACTTGTTTTCTATATTTTGTGCTCTTTTTTGGTTATGGCAAACACGCAACAGTTAACGCTGCGTATGCTTGACATTTGTTGAGCAAAGGCAACAAATTGTTGCGTGCACGGTGCGTATAAGTAATTTACAATTGACAGGGGACTGAGGATGGGCAGGAAAAAATACAACAGGAGACCAATAACTACCAGTCATAAAGGTGAACAGACAACAGCAACAAAAAGGAAAAACAAAGATAGACAGCGACAGAGACAGAGAGAGAAACAAAGAGAGCGTAGAACGGGGTGCAATATGAGAACATGCGATAAAAGATGTTAGAAACAAGTGCAAAAGCAAAATGAAGCAAAGACAAAAATAGCAATCGCGGAAGTAACCAAACAATTTTCTCGCCCGGAAGTGAGTGTGTGTGTGTGTGAGTGAGTGGGTGTGAGTGTGTGGCAAGAAGGTGTGTGCGTAGGTGTGCACATGTGTGTGGGTGTGTGAAATTTAACACTAATGGCTTTTAAACACCGGAAATGGATTCAAGGTAACATATTTCTGGGTCTAGAGGCTTTTACAGGCGCAAAACTAAACAGAGCGACAAAGAGATATAAAAAGAGCGCGAAAAAGAGAGAGAGAGAGTGAATGTATGTGTCTGTGTATGTATAGGTAACTGTTAAGTGTTTTTTTAAAAATATGTGTGTGTAAAGTATTTGTTACAAAAAAGTGTGATTTTAATTTTTGTTTTGCTTCATTTTTATTTTGGATATCAGTTTTGAGATTTTTCATTCCTTTGAGGGGGTAATTAATTTTCGAGGGGGGGAGGTAGAGATTCTTGGAGTCACACTCACGCACAAATAGTGTTGTATAGTCACTGTCACATGTTTGTAGTTGTTGTTGTTGTTGATACGGATACGGTTGCGGTTGCGGATACGGATACGGTTGCAAGTGTTGCCTCTCGGTTAGGGGCGTTTGGGGTGTGCCAACACCACCACCACCAGAACCACCGCCAAAACCACCGCCAGAGTCATAACTGGGACTGTGGGGCACACGAACACAAACAGACGGCACTGGTGCAATTGTCGCTTGGTTCAAAGCGATTGTTGTTGCTGTTGTTGTTGATGCTGATGCTGATAATAATGTTGATGATGTGAAAGTCGTGCTAATTGTTGATGTTATTGTTGTACTGGTTGTTGTTGTTGTTGTAGTTGTGCTTGTTGTAGTTACTTGTAGTGTTGTTGTTGTTGATGTTGTTGCTGTTGTTACATTGGCTACACATACATTATACGTTATGTCATTAACTAGTTATATGCTTAAATATATTGTATGTGCAAGTGTGTGTGTGTGTGTGTGTGTGTGTGTGTGTGTGTGTACGTGCGTTTAGGTGTGCTTCGTGTGTGTGTGTTGGCTAGTTTAGTGTTGTGTAATGTTTAAGGTTTACTTTTTCTACGCATTTGTCAGTCAAATGTTGCAACAGTTTCCCCAGCAATATTGCTATTAAGTGAGTTATTTCAACTAATAATTGACTGCGAGACTATTACTTGGGTTTAAGGCATAGACTTTGATTTAAACTTAAAGAAAATACACAGAGAAAAAAAATCAAGTATTTCGTACTCAAAACGGCACATTTCACACTTGATATCTGCCCAAGAATGAAAATACTAAAGTAGAGAATTTCGTTCTCAATTCAAGTTCGTGTTTTTAAGTTCGGAATTCTTGATTTAAGAACACTTCATACTTAAATCAAGTTCTATAAAGTTCTTGATTCAAGTTCCGCAAATCACGATTTGAGATCATATGTACTTAAAATATAAGAACATTTCACTCTTAAAACAAGTACGCCAGATTTTAAATCAAGACTTCGTGAACTCAATTCAAGAATGCATAAACTTAAAAAGTAAGTACAAAAAATTCTTAAATCAAGTATAACCATCTTGGTTTAAGTATACTTGAAACTTGATTCAAGATCTCACTTACTTGAAAAGTAAGTGTTACCCATCTTGATTTAAGAACTGTAGAAACTTGGTTCAAGTATTCCAATACTTGAAGAATATCTCCCAATAAGAATACAAAACATTTTTATATTTCCAATTCAAATTTTATTCCATTTTTTTTTTAAATATATCATATTCATACATGTTTTATTTTTTTAAAACAACTATTTAAACATTTGATTAATGAACCGAATATTAGTAAATTTGTATCAATATAAATATAATATTGTTGAATGGGCATACCAATTGAGAAGAACTTATCTACTTGATTGCGTTGATTTTCGTCTTTAGTCATTGCTGCTTATAATGCGTTTTACTTAGCACTCCTGTGAATCCGTTATTATAGCCTTTCATCTGTTATGTAAGAAAGCAAAAAATATTAATATATATTAATCAAATGAAATGTGAAATATATACCTGTATTTGTTGCTGACTTTGCTTTTAGGTACAGCTGATTCCAGCAATCGTTTTGCTAAATATTCATATAAATTCCTCCCACGTTGAAAGAAGCATCAAATCCTTTGATGGATACACCAAAACAATAATCTGAAATATGAGAAAAATATATAAACAATTGCTAAAATCTATATATACATATATATATATAAGTATGTAAAACAAAATTCACATATGTGTGTATACATATGTATGTACGCGTTCAACAGTGTCTCACAGCTTTTTTCTTTGTTTTCAATTAACATTTATAGTTGCGATAACTTAAAAACTATAATCTTTAAACATTAATAGTTTTTAAGTAACAGCAAATAAATGAAGTGAAGTGTATTAGAGTGAAGAAAATACATATGTATGTAAACATTGAAATATTAATTTATATGTGTATACATACATATGTACATATGTATGTACATGTATTGTAGCAATCAACGGCAAATATTGACGCGTGCCTTTAAATATTCGGCACATATGTATGTAATACGCTCAAATAGATATACATATATTACTCGAACACAAAAAAGTGAACAATTGCAATTGCTGTTTCTTAAGAGTAATTAAAACTTAATGCTGGTAAAAAATTTGTCCAGACACGACTGTATGTTTCTAAAGAAAGCAATTGCAATTGTTCACTTTTCAAATAATATATGTATATCTATATAAGTTTTATAATAAATTTAATTTGAGCGTATTATATATGCGCCGAATATTTAAAGGCACGCGTCTATGTTTGCCCTTGAATGCCACAATTCATGTACATACATAAGTACATGTACAAGTACATATGTATGTATAACTACATAAATTAATATTTTAAAGTTTATATATGTACATATGTGTTTTTTCTTCTTCACTTCACTTCTTCACTGCTAATTCACTTCACTTGATTCACAATTGATTATATATATATAATATATATATGTATATATATTTGAACACACAAAATTAAACGCGTACATACATTTGTACAATTATTAAATTTTTACACAGTTCACTTACCTTGCAAATAAGGCAGCACTCCTAATATATTTAAATCTTTTAATAATTGTTCCCATTTTATTCACTGTCACTCACGAAATTATTATTTTTTTCGCACTCCGACGTGCTACTTGCTACAACTCTAACTCAATAATGCAAGCAAACCAAATTCATACACACCGATGTGATCGAGCGAATTACGAAATTAACCAGAAGAGGCAAAAAAAAAATTCTTTCTCTTTCCCACTTCATAGTTTCTTATGCATGCTAAGGAACAGCGGCCGATATTTACCGTTACTTTAGTTCTTCAATTTTTGTGCCCACCAACAACATGTACAATTTTTGTCGCGACAATCGGCGCGCCGAAAACGAACAAAAATATGTATGTGTGGATAGGTATGCATGTAGTGGTCGGTACAGTTTATGCTTGTAGGCTTTAGCTCTGCCGCAGCGCTGCCTTCACATTTAGAGTGCGAAGCAGAGTAAAGCAAAGAAATACATATACATAACGCACTTTTGCGTGTGTATTAATACACACAAGTGCTACCTGCAATTGTATGCGTGCCGACCACTGAATTACACACAAATAATTTTTTTTGCTATAATTTGTATGTATTTATTTGTGTTATTTTTTTTTTGTTATTGAAAATTAACATTATCACTTTAAGTAAAACTTAAACTGATAAAGTTAATTTTCAATAACAAAAAAATAATAATTATAATTATAATTTCTAAGTCTTCTGATAAATGCTGTTTAAATATGTTTATGCAGCCTGTAACATGAAGTAAATTATATTAAGTATCTTAAAAAAATTAAAAAATGCAAAAATTGCAAAAAATTTTTCTTGTCCGTCACGGGATTTGAACCGGTGCTCCGAACTTGAATTGAGAACATTCGTGCTCATATTAAGTAATTTCATAATAACACTTGATTCAAGATCATTTTCTCTTACATTTCGCTTGTTTAATGCTCATTTTAAGTAATTCGTACTTAAACTGAGAATGTTTTTTAAGTATTCGAAATTCTGAAATCAAGGTCATTCAAACTTAATTTTAGAACGTCGTTTTTCTCTCTGTGTATACGTGTTCTTGACTCTATATGCTTCAAAGCCGGCTAAATTCTATCATAAATGTAAAAAGTATGTATAAAACTCTCAAGTAGAGAAAATCATGTAGAAACGTAGAGAACAAAAGTCAACAGACAATTTATAATTAATTTAAAAAGTTAAAAGAAAACGTAGAAACAGAGTAAGTTATAAATAGAGCAAAAGATAGAGACAGAGAGTGACAGAGAGATAGAGAGAGAGAGAGAAAGTGGAGCCAGGAAATTGTTCAAACATAACAAAGCTGTGTTCTTATTTAAATTATTTGATTTAGTTTGTTCTTGTCGAAACGTTTGCTTTGAGACGAGTTACAGCACAAGAGACAAGAGACAAGTTAATGAATTAATGGAAATCATAATTATAATAGAACGCCAACCTTCAAGACGAAATTAATAATAATATTAATTAGACACGGGCACGCGAGCACACATTTAAAGCGTTTTTTCTTTTTATATAACTAAATATATATTTTTTTTTTTGCCAGACAAATTGACAACCGCAACGAGAACAAATAAAGAAATTAAATAACAAAACAAAGAGACAGAGACAACGTTGTTTTTTTGTTCAAAAACTTATTATAATAAATGTGTTTTTTTAGATGCCAGCCTTAAATAAATAAAAATGGAAATAAAATGGCAAAAAACTTGTTGCTAAATAAAATAATGTTCACAATGTTGCACAAGAGACCATTCAACATACAAACTCATTCAAACGTGTTGTAGTTTGGAGACACACACACGCACACTCGTACACTCGCACACACACACACATACACACATAGAAAGACACTTGGTCATTGTACCCACCAGTTGCTGCATGCGTGTGTGAGGAGCCAGTCGCACCGCCCATGCCACCGGAGGCACCACCATCTTTGCCAGCTGATGTTGGATCCGTAGTTTGATTTTGATTAACGACAAATGCCGAATTCTCCTCCTTGGTAATGCTCATATAATAGCACGTGTCATCCTTTTTCATAATGTGCCTGGGCCCTGGATTGAGTAGTATGGTATCCTCATAGAATTCCGGCAGCTCAGCCGGACGTACACCCACCAAAGCAACACCATATCTTTCATTATGAATAAATAAATGTGAAAAGTATGAAAATGTTAAGCAATTTTGGCATTTTACATAAATTTGTATTTCAATGGGCGGACAAATAAATAAATGTTTTTGAAAGACGTAAGTTTTCGTTGGCATTTACTTATTTATGGGCAGCCAGGCATTGCCCACTCATACTCATGGGTAGTCCCTATTCAAATGTCAAACATTCATGCTGCCATGCAGTCATTCAGTCATTCTTTCGCTTTGCAAAAGTCTGTTAAGTATTTTTTATATTTTGTTAACTTACTTTCGATGAGAATGAAAACTGGCATAGGTAAAACTTTTGCCCTCGTACTCTCCAAAAAAGCGACTGTCTCCGAGCACAATGTGATAGATTTCATTGCCCGAACATTTGCCATAGAGACGATGCCATTCCTCGGGCGATTGTTGGCCCTCCCTGTAAGCGTTTAAGTCAAAAGGTGAATTAAGTTTAAAGTTGTTGAGATTTTCTTTTGGTAGTCAGCCACAAGAATTTTCATTCCACTATCAAGATGGTTCAAAACTAATTAGAATTTTTTACTCTACACTAATGCGTCAAGTTTTACGCGGCGTATGATTAATCTGGCTTGCGTGTAGCGAAAACATGGCCGCAAATTGAAACCGCAAAGAGCGCGCTATAATGCGCCATTTATTTATTTATTTTTTGGTGTTTCTTTTCGCCCTCGACAACAACAGAAATTTACATAAAAATACAACACAAACACACAGCCAAACAGCTCAATGTCAGAAGCATTTGGGCATTAAATTTAATTAAAACTCTCGCACCTCAGCTATTGTCACACAGGTGTGTCGTCGTTTAAATACCCTAAGATAACTGCTAAGCTCAGCTAGCGAAACTTTAGGGCTTTTCCTAGCAGCTCCTGCCAAAAAATCATAGTATGTTTGCAGGAAATAGAGCCACTAAATCAGCTTAAAGTTTGTTTAGCTAAAAACTTTGTTTATGCTTTTCTTTAAAACTATTTTAAGTTCAAGCTTAAAGCATTCTCCTTGCACTTTAACTAAGCCAAATGCCTGTAAACTTAATTGAAAAAAAAATAGCAGGTTTAAAGAGCTTAGAGCTTAACTATCGCCGTGCAGTTGATTAAGTTATTTCGACTGACTTAACGTGTGTAATAAAAACTCGTTGAATGTCATAGAAATGTGCAAAAACTGTTGACACCATGAACTGTGTGTTTTGTTGTTGGTTTTGCTGTTTTTTTGCCATGAACTCTGACGCATCCTGGCGGCAAGTTTGCTGACGCATGTGAGTTAAATGTTTTTATTTTATTTTTTTATTTTTTTGTTAACTTTTTACGGGAGTGTTAACAGTTGACTGAGCATTATATAGTGGGTTGGTTATACGTACTGTCCGCGTGACGTGTGCAGTAGTAAGGTGACCAGTGTGCTGGCACCTGGACAGGTGCAATTGTTAGCCAGCAACGCGTACTTGAACTCATCCTCGCAGACCACGTGCTCGGCGAACTTCACATGCAGCTTGTGCTCCGGTCTGGCCACAGCGAATTTCCGCAGGATATGCAGTGCAACGAATGCGTATATATTTGTATAAGGGAGAGAGAGGGGGGGAGAGAGATAGTTACGAGACACGCAGCAAATAGTGAAAGAAATCGTAATCAAATTAACTGAGGCGTGACAAAATTGAACTGAAGCAGCACTCTCGACCAAAATGCAATCGACACTGACAAAACTCACCGAAATATCTGCACATATTGTGGCACATTCGGTGCAAAGTCCTTGACGGCCCAGGACCTTAGTATTGTATGCTCATCGGCAGCCGTTTTATCGGCATAGTTGCGAGCTGCCAATATGAAACATGCCTCCGCTTCATTCATTCGCGCTCTCGCCAGATCGCCATCCTTCAGACAGGAGCCCTAAACGAGTGCACAGTGTTGGAAAATGCCAAATGTCAGTGACAAAAATCGTTTAGAAAATCAAAAAGAACTAAATTTCAAAACCAAATCGAATCAGAAGCTGTCAAATATTTAACCAACCTGTATGTAGATGACACGCTGTGCCCAAATTGGCACCTGCAATATCATACGCATCGTTGTATCCAATTCCATGGGACTCAGCAGCACCACATAGAAGTCCTGCAGCAAAGGATGTGCATAGAACTCATTGAGAAAGTCCATTATGGTATCAGCATGCAATGTTGTCGAACAAACAACCACATGCTTTTCACTCTGCGCCCGATGCGAGGAGTAGCTGCCACCCAGTTTCTGTCGCTCCATCCAGGTGAAGGCCAGTTGCTCAAACTAAACGGTAGGAGGGGTAGGAAAATGCAGTTGATTAAGGTGAATTGTTTTCGCAATAAAAGAAAGTGATTTGCAAAGTTCTAAGCTAGGTTTTTCAGCTTAGCAGTCACTGTTTCTGAAGTTCTTCTTAATTAAGGCAAGAAATTCAGTATGCTAATTCAGCTAAGCGAAATTAGTTAAAGAGTTTCGAATTCAAGTCGAATAGACTAACTATCTTCTAATAAACTTTATTAACTTCAACCTTTAAGTTACCAGAACTTTTAGTTACATTTTCACCGGTTTAAAGTCAACTTTGCTACCTGAAATTCAATTTCTAACTGTTCTCTATTATTTAAAACACTCAAACTGCAAACCTTTAGATTGTCAAGCTCAATATTGATGGATGTATTGATGAACATAAGCATTGACAGCATTTTGCTCAACTGAATTGCATGCTGGATTGCAGCATTAATAATTTCAATTAAATTTAAGTGCTTTGCTTCCGTTCAATACAAAGTTGCTGTGTGTGTGTGTGTGTGTGTGTGTGTGTTTGTCCCATCGCTGCTGCTGTTGTTATGGCTGGTCATAAATTTTTCGCTACGCGACGCGTACATTGACATGCAGCTTGACGCGCCTGCAGCCCCAAAAAGTATGCTACGAAAAACAGCAGTCGCAAAAAGCGTTTGATTGATGCTCTTGTTTGGTCAACATCAGCCATATTGGCAATAGAAGTTTTAGCTAGCAAACGCTGTCCTGCTGCTTATGCTGCTATCGAGGAGTGCCACTAACAATTGCTCGTTAATTGTTGGAACTAGTCCAGTTGAGTCGCGCTGACCATGACTCATATTTATACAGATTGATGACCAAGAAGTTGTCCCGTTCTCGTAGTTAATAGTCCAATTGATTGATGGACATGAAACGTGGCTGCTAAGCAGCTTAAAGTGCTGTTTATCTCTCTCTCTCCCTTTTTGGGCTTGCATAAATATGTTTGCTTTAGCGAGGGCAAACTGTACGCATAACGCAGATAAGCCTGCGGGCATGTAACTAGAACTCAAGAAACTCCTGTTGTGGCCAGTGAGGCATTAAATGCATTTGACTCACCTGCGTGGGCAGCACAATCAATGCCACACAAATCATGATGACCATATATAACTGTGATGGCCAAATATCTGGCACTAAATCGCCGTAACCAACCGTGGAGAAGGTCACAACCACGTAATAGGTGCTCTGAAACAGATTCAAATGACGATGCCCGGCTCGCTGAAAATGTTGAATGCCACAAACACTAAAAAGAGAGAAAAGCGAAATACGAAACACGCAAAAGTCCGTTAGAGTCGGCTAAAAATAGACTGGATTAAGTCGTTGCTTACCTGGTGAAAACAAGACATAACAACGTGGCCGACAAAATGGTCAACTGTTGTGACAAAGCCGATTGTGATTTCTGCATGGCTCGATGTAAATCATTCTACAAAATGTTTTAAAATTTAATATTAATTGAAATATATATTTGGTTTAGCTTAAAAGTACTTACAAACATGTTCTCCAACGAACGTTTGGCCAGCCAACAGTTCAGGAAAATTGGTATGAAAAGATTGCGCAGCGGTGGATGCACAATCTTTAAATGCAAATTATAAATAGAAACCCATTTAATTTAATTATTTTTATGCACACTTAGCTGTACTTACCGTTAGTGCAAAGGGTATTGTCGTTACTAATTCTAGTATAAAGTGAAATGAGAGTATTTGCTGCCAAATGTTGCCCTGCAAAGGCAGCAACAAACATTTAAAATTATGAAAAAATGTATATTAGTGAAAGCTAACCCACCTTATAACCTAGATATGTTAGAACCAAAGATTGAGTTAATGACACCATGGCTAGCAGTAATTGTAGCACCCAGAGCACTGTGGGACGATTTACCCAGAGTATTGCATCCCAGTTAATGATTGGATGCTCCTGGAATTCCTCCTCCGTTAGCTTCGCAGAGATGATAAACTCTGTTTTATTGGCCACTTCGCAGCCATAGCTAAAAGTGCCAGAAAACATTTCAAATGCAATAAATTTTATTTGATTCTCATAAATTTCACTTTGCTTACCATGTTATAAATGTTGGATTTTTATCCAATATCACACGTATTATGTAGAGAACACACGACAGTAACTTAAGGAATAAATCGGCAATTCGTATGCGTAAGCCTTAAACGAGAGAGAGTAACACGAATAGAAGAAAAAAAGGAAAAAAAATTTGGGTCAAATAACAAAATTATGTTCATGGTCATTTGCCTTTTTTTTTCCTCTACATGAAAAAGGTTAGTAACTAACCTAAATATTTACCTGTTCACCTTTATCCACTGCTGCCATCAACCCTCTGTCTATTTACCTGTACAATTATTTCCTGTCCACTTCGAATCAATATTTACTCAAGTATATTACGTTTGCTGTATATAATGTCATTCGTTCGCTTTATGTTGTTTTACTGTTCTTACACCTGTTTTTCCAATTGATTCAATTGTTATTGCGGCTGACTAACTAAACTTTAATCGCTTTCTTATATTGTAGAACTGTTGCTATCTCTTTCTTAGTCTGGTTTGTTTAAGCTGAGGTCAATTTAATTAAGTGTCTTTTAATTAAGTTAAATAATTGTACAGCCAGACTTGTCTATAATCCAACTAGCTGTAAACAAGTTGAGATTGTTATGAAGTCACTTTTCTCAGAATAAATTGATTTATTGAACAGCATTTGAAATAAATGCTTTTATGGACATGTATGTCTACAAGTTTGTAATAAAGAAGTTCGTTGAAAGTTTGTTTCACATAGACAATTTGGTCTTGGAAATATTTTGCTTAACGAGAAGTTGCTAACAAAAATATTTTGTAAAGCAAAGAAGTTTCTTTTAAAGAAAAGACTTTAAATATTCACTTAGGGCTTCCTGGCAAAAGAAGTCTTAGTTTCTCTAGAAAAAAATAGGCAAGTTTCTCCAAGAATACCTTTAGAAATAATTGTTTTAAATAGTTGTTTACTTACTTGAACGCTGATTCTTAATGAAATAGAGTTGCAGTCTTTCTTTGAATGTGTTTTCATTCACATAGTACTCCACACGCACTCTGCAAAATAAACAAAAGTTGAAACAAATTAGTGGTGGTTATAAAAATAGAAAGCAATTGGAAATGCTACAGAAAAGCCGCTTACACAATTGTTGTGCAACTGGCAACTGACTTGGCTGCCATCCTAAATAAGTATGTGATATAAAGATGTATTGTAAAAATGCTTTTCCATTGATTGAATAGCGATAAAATGGCAATTGAATTCAAGCATCGCAAACTGCAATTGACAATTGATGCGCTTACTTATCACATTATATGGAGCATAAAATGACAGTCAGGTTGCCATTGCCAACTGCAGCAACTTTAACACACACCTACACACAGCTGCACTGGCAAAGGTGCGTGCAAAAAGTACGAGTATATATTAAAATGTCAGCCCTTGTTGAGTGTACGTGCAGCTGCCTCTTGTTGCACGTGGCAGGTGACTCAGAACATGCACAATATGTGCCATGACATAAGCTTAAAGTTGACAACAAGTTTGGGCTTAAAACGACTTTAAAGTCGCTTCTCATATAAATATTTGTCTTGAGTAAACTATTTTAATATATATAAACATTTATTGCAATAAACTCCTTTTCCTTGTTGGCTGTTGTTTCACAGTGCTTTACATTTATTTCACTTTTATTTTTTATTTATAAGCTCCATCTGTTTGTGCAAGTAATTTCGAGCATGGACGTGCAACGTGGCGTATGCGCAACGAAATAAAAATGTATTTTTCCAGCAATTGCGCTGCAGCAGACAACTTGAAGACTAAATGCACTGTAAACCCACGAACACCAAGACCAAAACCACAAAAAAGCCAACAAGAGAACAGCACTGAGTTTATTGTTAACTTTATATTCAAGTGCTAGCATGTAAAGAAGATGAAGCAGACTTTATTTGATCATAACTCAGCTGCTTTTCGAGTGCTACGCAAAGACACAAAAGCCATTTAAGCAGACTAAAAACACTTGACTGCTCCTGACAGGATTTGATTGTCTGTCTGGAGTCGGGACTTAAGTAATTAAAGGTGACGCCTTTTTGTGTCATTTTTGTTCAACTTCAGAGACAAAAGAGCGCATTCCAATTTTGGCTACCTTGAAGCATTGTTTTGTTTGGCTTTCAGAGTTATTAACACGACGAACTAGACGCACTAGACAAACGCTGGCATTCCAGTTGAATATTCATGTCAAGGTTAATGTACGCCACAGATAAAGCGTCGGTCATTCAGCTGCTATAGGAATAAATGATACCCGTGGGTAGCAAGTAGCTGCAAGTGCCAATGACTGCAGTGCGTGGCAAAATTAACAGCTCTCTCTCTCTCTCTCGCTCTCTGTCTCTTTCTCTAGCTGGTGACCAATCAGTTATGGCACAGCCCCAACAGAACCACAACTTGGCCACTGCATACAATCAACTCTGACCTTCAGTTTCACTACGAAGCCAGACGGAAATTCACAGAGTCTTTTCTGTACTTCAGTTTCTTTTCTTGTGTTTGGTATTTTGTATTTTGTACGGGTTCATTCCACTTGGCCATTGAACGCGGCATAATAATTTGCAGCTGCTTATAAATTTTTTGGGAACTTGCAGCAATCCAAAAAGGGCAACAAGCTGACAACACATGCAACATGGCATCTTAAGCATTCGCCTGCCTGCCACACACTCTCTGGGGCACTAACAATGCCAAAGTTCAGCAAACAGCAGTTGAACTCACTACTCGAAATTTTACACTTACAGTACTTAGAACTCAGGCATTTTTTTGATGTTTTGCCCGCAGCTTTAATTCACGCAACTAATCAAAATTTGAACATGCAATTTATTTCAAGTGCAATGACTTTGATCGTAAATGTTTAGAGTAGCAAAATATTAAATGTCTTGGCAACGGAATGGGGACTAGTAAGGAAGCTGTTTGAAAGCTTTTGACCGAGTTCACAGCACACACAAAAGTGCACTGACACTGAGTTTAAGCTGTTGGTTATGATTTATAGCTAGCGCACAAAAGCAAGTTCATTTAAAGAGCGACCATGAAGTGTGGATTGATGAAGATAGGACTTAAAGTTACAATTTTGCCTTAAAGACTGCTTTGCTGCAAAACTTGCAAAGTTTGCGCTTAATTGATTAAGTTTTAGTGACCTTGGAAGTGCAGCCAAACTGATGCCAGTAGAGTTTCTGTTGAGTTTTGGTTTTCCCAGCAGCCCCAAACTCTTAGCAACTACATTTCTTAGCAGTCAGCAGCAATAAAATGAATTTAAATAAATATATAATATATTTTACCTGCTTTAAACTACGTTTTTATTGGTTTTTAATTGAAATTTCGTTTGATGCCTGGTCAAATATTTGCGTTAGCTTTAGCTATAATTGAGTAAACCAAACTGGGATGCTGTTAAATTGCTGGCAAACACGATATATGTAAAAACTTATGATTGCCAGCAGTGCGTATGCGTAATGTGAGTCACAAACCAATTGGAACACATCTAAATGATTGCAATCATCAAGTGTTTGTTCTCCATGTAGCTAAAATGATAAATTTTAGCAGACCCTAAATTCTGGCTCCAAATACATTTATTTTGTGTTAAATTTACTTTTTTTTGGCTTAGTCTAAAGCACTTTTATAATGTTTGCCTTGTGGCCGCGCAAATTGCGCGTTAATGTGTTTTTGTTGTTCCATCATTTGATTAGGACGCACAAATTTAATGTTGATATTGAATTTAAAGCTGAATTTATAGCCAGTTCCCTGTGGGCTTCAGTTTTAACTTTCGGCTACGCTCTATTTCTCTCGCTCTCGCTTTCTACCTACCTATCTCTGGCTCCTACTCTCCATTGTTTTTACCTTTATTGATTTTTAAATGTGATTTTCCTTTTTTGTGTCATTTAGGATAGATTGAGAGCTCGTCTCACATTTCTATTAGCAACAGCATCATATTTACGAGCACACAGATTTGATTACAAAAACTTGATTAAGTTTCACTCAAAATGAAAAAAAGAAAAACGTTTTTAAAGCACAGCAGAACAAAGAGCTCTATGAAATACCTGGCATTACAAAGGACCGACTTTTGTTGTACATTTCGCTGGCAGGACAATAGACCCACTGTGCACAAAGGCTTAAATATGGCCCAAAACAAGCAGCAGCCTCCTGTAGAGGCTGTGTTGCTTTGCCTGTTGGCTGAATGGGTCAAAAATCCAATTGCCTGACTAAATGTGATATCATATGCCATTGAAGACTTGCCATACTCGTTGGTCTTTAGTACTGGATCATTAAACAGTGTTCTCCAGAGAGTGAAAGGATATAAAACACAAAAAATCGTTAGCCTCTTAAAATTATACAGTAACAGAAACTGAAACCGTAACAGAACTGATTTCAGTTTTTGCGTTAAGTACTCGGCTATTACCGAAAGTCATTTCACATTGATTGCGGCTCATAAAAAATTTAAGAGCTTCTTTTAAGTAAAGACGCCTCAACAAACGCATAATTACAGCCAAATTGCAGATGAAAGTCAAGCTATGAAATATTTTTTTTTAATGTACTTTCTGCATTGTGCATTCGGGGAGCACAACAGTGTCTTTAATAGGAACAGTATCTCAACACACTAAGTTGAAAATAAATTCACTCGACGCACTATTTCTATTTCTATTTTAGTCACTTTTCACTTTCTATGATGTGTGCTTTTAGTTGAAATATTATTAGATTTGATTGCTAATGGCAATCGAGTTATGATTGCTACTTAAATGCTTTTCTATGCTCTATTACATTTAGTTGGCACTCGCTCTGCTTTAAAATCAATAGAACAAAAATTGAATTAACTACAACGCTGCGTATACGTAATTCAATTTGTTGCTCAACAGTAGCAGCAACAGCAGCAGCATTCAACCAAAAGCTGGCAGCTTTTGGCAACATTTGAAGCAGAGGGAAGAGCACTCTCTATACCATATACATACCTGGGTATACGATCGTAGGAGTCCCATGATGATAGACAATTGTAGGACGAGTTGCGACTGTTGCCGGCCATGTTGCATAATAGATGATCCATTGGCCAGTCGTTTTCAATTAGTTATCACACGCACACAAGTCACACACTCGTCCACACACACACACGTACACCCACACACACACACACAGTATGTGTTTATTTAATATGTTTTTAGCTTTCAACTATACGCGGTTTTTTTAGTTTTTAATTTGTGCATGTGGCAAATAATGCTTTCAGTTTAATTGCCATTGATTGGACGGAGTAAACAATGTGGGAGGGAATGTTTTAAGTGCAGTTTGCTGTTATCGATATATATTTGATTGATGTGACTAGATGCGAGCGCGTATTTAATATGCACTCCACTCGCACATACAAATAACGAGTTCTTTCATAGCCCTAGCACTCAATGTTCAGTTGTTTTAGCATTTTTTTCCTTTTTCTCTTTTTGTTTAGCTAATTCTTAAATAATTGATAAGCTTCCATCAAGTCTTTAAGAGTGTTCTTCTAACGCTTTGCTACTTCAGATGTTTTGACTTTAATCAAAATTGATTGCTTGCCTGCAATTAATTTCTTGTTTGAGCACGCAATTCAGATCGCAGCATGACGCCCTCTGACACACACACAAACATACACAGGAGCACACACACATACCCCGATTTAAGCATGATTTTTGTTGTAAGCGGTTGTGTGTGCGTCTGCGTGTTTACCAACACTTGTTTGTACTTTGGCCATTTAATAAATTTATTGGCGTCACAACCTTGAAATGTTAGCGTGAAATGGCAGACCCTCACAACCCACAATGACACTAGCTTAAAGTGTGAGTCAATAAACAAATTAAAGCTGTGTGCAGCACATACAAAGCTTTAACTAGACATGAAAATAACAAACTTAATTGCTATTTAAATGCTTGTTATATCTTTTGTCACAGATTTTTTATGTTTTTAAATATTATTAATTTGCTTTTTGCACTTTTTGTTGCTGTTCACGCACTTGTTAATTGTTCAATTATATGTAGATTTTTATAAAAACTTATTTTGTGTCACGCACTTGTGTTAACACATATTTTTAATTACCAATTAAGGCAATTGCTGCTATTATGATTATGGCAGCAAAACAGCAGTGAAATTTGATTTAATTGGCATTGAAATTCAATCAATTTTTAATTAAGAGTCAAGTATTTTGTTAGCAACTAAAATTAATCCAGTTTAAGCTATTATTTAAATACAAATACTAAAAAGAAATGTTTAAAGTCAGGCTATATATGAACGCATTGATTTTCTACTAAGTTCTGTCAAAGTTTCATTTTATGAGTTACTTAAATTAAGCAGTGGACCTTGACCCTCACTTATTTAGCAGTTAAATAGCTCAAGTTAAAATGTTCGCAAATATTTCAAAGTATTTGTCAATTTGCTTAGCATACTTTTCAGCGTGTCATGCAAAATTTGGCAAATCATACTTTGTAGCATACTTTTGGGGGAGGGCGGGTAAGCTTTAATAAATTGTAGATTGGAGTGAATATATTGCTCGTTTGCCAAATGTCGTTTGCGTTAAACAGGGCACGTAATGCAGACAATTTGTTGGTTGTTGGCCGGCGCCAAGATGACATTGCAAATTATTTGATTTCCCTTGATTTTTGACACTCAGCAGAACCGCTAAGCGAATTTGATGTAGCTCAAATGTCAAAGTCGAAGTCGTCAGACGTGATCCATGGCACTTAGAGAGCTGAAACAATAGCGACTAAGTGACATATTGACAAATGGCTAAAGCACTGGCCCCAAGTCAAAGGCAGAAGGCAAATCAAAACACCAAATGCCACAACACAACAGACTGCTTTCAATTTGTTCATTTTAAGATACAGCGCAGACAGAGGAGAGACCCTCAGATGACAAAAAGTAGATTGAAGCATTTGCTTACTTATTGTAAATGGCTAAGGCAAATGCTTTTGTGGTTTACTCTCGGACATAATGGTTTTTTGGCTCAATGCTTAAGCCATGCCCTGGCTAGCTATGAGACAAATGAGCTGGAAGAGCTAGAGTGAGAGCGGAAGAGCTTTAATATGAACCCTATGCTGTGCCCTTTTCAATTTAAATTCCTGTCTTAAGCAGCTGCACTTTATGGCCAAGACTTGAGTGTCCGTTTCAATTAAAAAAAGGAATATATTGTAATCACTGCGAGCAGAGTTGCCTTGAAATGCGAACTGCAAGGACACGCATTCGATTGCCAATTGACCAGCCTCATGCATATTTAAGACGGTACTTCCGCAAAATAAAATGCGATAAAACAACCAAAAAACCAGAGTGAGAAACCAGAGTAAACTGAATTTATAATTTGCATATTGTGTATTTACGAATGCGAGAACATATTTCTTTGTCATTGTCAATGACTGAATAATTGATGAAATTCCTGTGATTAATTGAAGTGCTTTTTGGTTGTATTAACTCAGGCATGACACGAACAGAACTCCCCATTAACACACAGTTACGCCCACACACATTACGCATACGCGGTGTGTGCTCATGTTGAGTTTCCTTCCATTTTTTTGCCTAACAATGTGGGCTTTTTATCATAGCTGCTGTTCAAGACAAACAATCAGGCAATTATTTAATATTTCATGTATCTTTGTGACATGCCTTGACATACTTTCAGCATTGTCATCTACACGACCCACTGACGAGCACATGAATAATTTAGTTTTGTCAAACTCAACAATAAACCATCATGCACTGAAATCTTATCAATCATAATGACATTTGCTATCAGTGAAATTGCAGCCAAATAACTGCTTAAATTGTTCAAGTTTTGTGGTGTAGCACAGGATGCTTGAGCTATTTCTGGATTACCTTGTACGAAAACTAATTTTAGAACAAATACTGTCTGTGCTGGATGCTCAGCTCACAGCTCATTAGCTCTATCGATTGACAAAACTGTGAAGCTCAGACAGCTACCAAAACAGCAAAAGATAAAGACAGATATAGTTAGAGATAGAGATAGAGATGGAGACTGACAGTCAGACAGGTGTTAAACATGTTGGCTTAAATCTATGCAAATCATGTTATTACAATTTGTACAAACTGATGCCGAGCATTGAACCAGCGCTTAGATTCCCAAGATTGCCACAAAGGATAAGCTGAGTGATAAAACTACAAAGGGAAAACAAATCAATTTGTTGGCTAGCGTTTGATTGTCGAGCATAAAATTTAAATATATTTTTGCTACTCGTAGCTTGTGTTTCAATTCATTGTGCCCAGACCGAATGCTGAAAGGGCCTTTGTTTCGCTTGCCATTTGCGTACACAACGCAAATATCTTAATTCAGACGGTGACCTTTTACAGTTGGCTATCGGAGCTGAACTGAACCTTTGAACCCTTCAGAAGCGCGGAAGTTCACAGAAGACGTCACAGTTCGTGCACCCGCATTTGCTTAGCCTTTTTAAAAACTTTATTTGAAATAAATGTTAAGAACTAAAAGTAGCCATAAACGACTCTATTAATATATATATATTTATGCATAAGACTCATGGGCTTAAAGCAAAGGGTATTTGCCAGTTGTGCCTTAAACATTTGCAGTTTGCGTTTTGGTTATAAGCAGCAGCCTCGGGGTTTTATATTTTATGATTTAAGCTTTTTATGGGTTGACTTTGTTTTATGTGCAGCTCATAAACTGCACACACACACACACACACACACATTTATATATGTCTGACAGCACGTACATTTAATATACTCCTATAAATATATGAATCTCTTAAATTTTGCTGTCCGCCTCTGCGTATACGTAATGGATTTACATTTCTGTCATCATAACTGCATAACTCACTTTGAAGTTGGTTGGTTTATTGAACTTAGGTTCTGCATTTTACTCTGAATTTTAAATGTCGAAATTAGCAATACTAATAGTTAGCTGGAAACTGAGACAAAAATAGAAAAAAGAAGCTAAATGTGTAAGGAAAACGACACACATTGGAATTTCCCACGCGAAGCCCATAAAGTTCTTAACATTGCGTGCCAGAGTCGAACTGAAATGCTTGGCAATCAGCCAGCAGGTGGGGAGAAATTGGCCAGAACTGCGTGGTCTGGTGGGTGGGCAACTGGCGGCACGCCTTGGCCAACAAAATGCGCAACAGTTTAAAGTAGGCGTCGACCAGCAGGGCGCGACTTTTGTCAGGCAACAACAGTAGCTAAAAAAGAAGGCAACAAATAACGCAAATAGCGAGAAAATTGTTGGCAAACACTGAACTTGCGGGGTGTAGCTTTAGGTAGCAAACTTCCCTAACTCCCCTGGCTCCCCAACTTGGTCAACTGTTGCTGCTTAGCATACGACGGGGGGAAATTTCAGTATTTAATCGTGCGGAAGCAATCGATGGCCATTAAATGGGCAATTTGTACAAATGACGTCATTATATGAACAACAAGAAAAAAAATAAAATCTGTCTTATAGGCGAATGTCCTTTGTGAGCAAACAAGCGGGGCAACCGACCCTTAAGCCACAAACACATAAATCAATGCTGTAAACTTGGTCCAAAACCGCACGCGACCTTTAACAAAGAGCAAATTATGTGTAAACTGCGCGAAAAGGCAGAATAAAGGCTCAAACTCATACTAAAATCGATACTCATACACAGACATCTACTCATACTTGTGCTCCCAACTCACACTCAGGATTCAAACTTGCACTCAATCTCAAACTGACACTGAGACACTGAAGTAAGCAGCGAATTTATCACTTGAGCTGCTTAATGGCACTTGGCAAACAACAACAACAGCAACAACAACAACTGGGAGAGGCGAGAACATACAAAAGCGCATTACAAAGCGTTTAGCAGGCTTTTCATACTTGGCCTTTTCTTTACTTTATTTTACTTTTCTTTTATTTTTTCACATCTTTTGTTTCTTTTAGTTTATTGTTGCTGTGCGTGTATTTGAATGTTGTATATGTTGCTTAATGAAATGGTCAGCAAGTTCTTAACAAAAATAGCTGCCAACCTGTGGGCCATAACAGCTTGTTTATGTGCTTGGCCCAAATGAAGTCATAAGCGAATGAACAACGAACCCATTAGACATTAGACATTAGGCATTACACACAATGGCTTTGCTTGCTTGTTAAGGACTGAGATTCATCTCAATTTGCGTTGAGTTCCAGTTCTTTTGAACCCAAATTCATGACAATTTCAAGTAAAGAAATGAACCCGAATTTAGGCTAAAATAGAACTCGCTTAAATGAATTGGATTTAAAGGAAAGCCAGCTTTGAAGTGTTTTCTATAGTTATAAAAATGTTTAAAGTGTCCTTTGGGTGGCCTTTAAGCTAAGCCTCAAATATTAATGATTGGTCTATTAAATTATTTCCAAAACTAGTTTTAAATAATTTAATTAACTAAATACTTTCAAAGCTAATCGGCATAAATTGTGGCAATAAATTGTGTTATTTATTATCCTAGAAAAAATGTATTTGCCATAGATTTGCGTGTTTAATAATTTATAGTCAGCAAAAGTTAAGCTCCAGGCTTAAAATTACAAATATATTTAAACTTTTTTTTAGCTTTAATGGCCTGCTGCTTTAAGCCCGAAGTGTAAATGGAACTGTTGTTTAGTCAAGCATAAAATATATGTTAATCCAAACTCGCACATATTTAAAATTTCATGTCATTTCTGTTTTCACTTTTTTTTTTTTGCTTTTCGGCTTAGAGACAAGGCAAAAAGCAATTGCCAATTTGCATGTGCAAAATTTGTTAGAAGTTTTGTTGTTGTTGTTGTGTTTATCAGCATATGAAATAGGTGAGTCTCTCCGAGTGTGTGTGTGTGTGTGTGATTGGGGGGAGCTGAAATTTTGAATTATGTGCCAAATTAGCTTATTTGACATTTCAATGAGCAAATATTTGCACAAATACGAGGACGAGTAAAGTGAGTTTCATGTTCTTTTCAGCCAGTGGCTTAAAGTAAATGTCTAAGTGTGTGTCACCATGTGTGTGTGTGTTCATGTATGCCCTTGAGTGCCCAAAATGGCGAGCTGTCAAGACAAAAACAAAAATGGCTCTTTAAACACACACACACACATACACACACACTCTTCGCTCTGCCTCTTGTGGCACATTTTCTCGCATTTATTTATCTGCGCTTGTCAGTTAATTTCCGTTCAAGTAGCCATTAAAACAATCATTGCGGCGCTTAGGCACCCACACATACACACACACACACGCACTCCAACACCCACCCACACACACACACACACATGAGCTGATATTGATGTGACAAGCGTCATTTTTATGGTACGCCATTAACAGCTTGAGCTTGTTGTCACAGCGCAGCCATTTAATAATAATAAAATGACTGAATCCGAGTAAAATAACTCAATTACTTGGTCCCGACATGAAAGTGGACCGCGGTTTCGTCTGAAAAAAAATGCGAGTCTGTTTTGGCCTGTTCTGTTTTTGTTCTAGTCTAGTCAGGCTTGGGTACTGATGTGGTTTTATTCCCTTTTCTTTTCTTTTCTACTCTGGGCTAATTTGTGACTTCAGCAGAATTCAATTATCCATCATTTTGCTCTCCATTTAATCATTGTTGATTTGGCCTTAAAGCTTCATAACCAATTGACTTTCTCTAGAAATTTGCTTATTAATATGAAAGGCAATTATTAATGTTAAACACATACACCAGATACACAGACACAGCCACACAGCCACTCATAAGTCTCTGCGTAGCATGTGGCACGTTTCTGTGGCTTTTTCCGTAGTTAATTCATAACTTTTGCAACTTTTTGTAAGACTGATAACTAGAAATGACAGCAACTTAAGCTCAAACTGAAACTAATACTAAAACAACCAATCAACAAGCCACCAAGTTAACTAAGACATTGAGCACTGAGCTACTTAAGTTCTACTGGAAACTTTGCTTTTTTTAAGTCATTTACTTTGCGGTTGCTTCTATTAAGCTAATTAAATGGTTAACAACTTTTTTCAGAGGTCATAAAAAGAATTTAATTATCACGGAGTCTTTCAATTTAAGAAATTTTGCTTTTATTTAAATGAATTTATTTTTTGATATTTTAATATTATTTTTAAAACATTATCTGAATTTTTATTTTATTATTTTACTACACGATTTCGACTCTTTTTTTTATTAAGACAATTTTTCACTCTATTAAAAAATCTCTTTCAAATTTTACTGATCACTTTTCGTATACCTTTCACAACCGTTATACACACACGCTCACACACACAGACACAAACATCTATAGCAGCACTATCAACTGAGCACCCGCAGCGAAATTGATCAATTGTTCAAGACGAGGACGAGGTCTGGGTACTAAATTGCTTTCGTACGCGTCGGCACAGGAATAACGACTGAGGCATGACACGAACTTGGCCCACTGACTTGGCCACGTTTGCCGAGCCAGAAATTCACCACAGGCCTCTGTGTGGTGGGCTAAAAACAGCTGACTGGCTTGATTGGCGCCAAAAGCCGGCAAAACTTGCTTGTTTATGTTTGAGTCCAGTGAGAGAGCCAGCAGTAGATTAGAATTGGGAGAGGTACAAAGAGAGAGAGAGAGCGCGCGCGAATAAACAGAGAGCCTGAAAGCTTCGGCGCTAAGAGCGGCGTTTAACAGCGTAAGAGAAATGGCGACTGTTAGCTTAAAAGCTTTGCACTTTGGCTTTAATTACTGTCCACGGTTGGGCACTGTAAGGATGCAGCTTGTTGGCCCAAATATGCAGCAGCAGTTGGTCAATAGTTAACAGAAGGTAATTAGAAAAACCTTAGCAGCGTTTTGCCCCTTAAGTATACCTAGTGTTATTTAAAAAGTCGAGACTTGCTGTCTCTGATAAACTGAAACATACTGCTTACTTAGTGCTTGCTCCCTTCTCCTACTCTCCACTGTTCATCAGTGTCAAAAAGTGCCACAAATTAAGCCCTTTTGTTAGCCAAAATGTTGCACAGAATTAGGCTTTAATCAATACGGTTTCAATTTGCGGCTGGCAACAGCAGCAGCAGCAACCACTCGAGTTACCTGTTGTCGGCTTAATAAATGTGCACATATTAAGCAAAAGCGAGCTGAGTATGAGCAAACAATTTAACCTTTGCCACAACTTGACAATGCCATCAATCATTTGACCTGCCATCTCAGCCATCATTTCATTTTGTAGGCAATCTCACGAAGCGCTTATCCTTTTAACCAGAACCAGAACCAGGGGCAGCAGCAGACAGTGGCCCTAAAGGCCACAAAACCAGCTACCAAACTCATTCAATTACAACCAACCAAGAGCAGAGTTTGGATTGCTTGGGCTCAGCTCAGTTCAGTTCAGTTTAGTTTGGTTGAGTTCAAGTTGAGTTCTACTTTGTTTGCTGATAAAAACCCATCCAAGTTATTCCGAAACTCACTCGAGCATCACCAGGACCGAAAATCATGAAATATTTATGCGGATGTGTGAGAATAAGCCGAAAACCAACTGATTAAAATGCGGCAGCGTCGACAGCCAACCAAACAACTGCCTCATTTGTGTTTCTATTTGAATTTGATGTAGGCTCCTTTCTCTCCTGCCCAGCATCATTTGTTAAACGGCCCGTGGGCGGATATAACATCATTTTCAATAGCCACAATAATCAATCATAGCCAAAGGTAGACCGGCTACAGATTGTCTAAACGTAACTGTTATGAAAAGTATGCTAAAAATGAGGAAAAACTTTTTTAGTTTAATTTTTGGAGCTAACAAAAC
Source organism: Drosophila acutilabella (assembly GCA_035046005.1). Classification (NCBI taxonomy): domain Eukaryota; kingdom Metazoa; phylum Arthropoda; class Insecta; order Diptera; family Drosophilidae; genus Drosophila; species Drosophila acutilabella. The sequence goes on along the minus strand of JAWNOK010000024.1, from coordinate 10,297,207 downwards.
TATCGAAACTAATTAACACGCGTGCCCAGACTTGACTTAATGCCTTAATAATTATGCAGTAGCTAATTGACTTGGCCATTAGCTGCAGAGTCAGCTTTAAGCTGAGCCGAAAACAAGGCCATATATCCATCTCTTTAGACGGCTTTAAATGCAAAGTTGGCCAAGTTTTGCTGGCAGCCTCTGAGGGAAATCAACTGGCAAAACTTTGAACAGTCAACGGCGGGTATAAATTTTATTGGCCTATACTCTAACTTGATCTTAGAGCATTCCTTAGTTTTATTTAGGATGATGAGGGTTACTGACAGTCGCTCCATGGGGACTCACGAACTACTGAAAACAATCGCATTAAAGCTCTTGAAAAAGAACTCCATTCTAGTTAATTATTAATCAATATTTTTATCATTTTATTAATTAAACTACTGCTACAACATTTCTTGATTTCTTGCTATCTTGACAATGTTGGACTACTTTGAATTTGGTCTATGGATTGCATCTTTTGGTCAACATGACGCCCAGAACGACGCCCAGTGAAAACGAAATGACATGCGACATTTCGTAATTCAGTTTCTCTGAATTTAATTAAATTGTATACGCTGTAAATTATAATGAATTAGAGTACTGTACTGTAGTACATTTACTTAGAAACTTACATGAATATTGTTGGCAATTAAATAACCAATAATACCGCCAAAAATGAAAATGAGCAATCCATGCATGTTTTTGGAATTTCTTTCTTTTCTAAGAAAATTGTGAGCAGTTTTTAAGCTTTGAGCAGCTGAACAAAAAGTGAATAAATTATGAAATGTATGCCAAACGAAAGCAAAGTCAAGGTGAACTAATTTTTAAGACATTTCAAAGGCTGTTTTGTTAAAATTTATTTAAATTTCAAGAGATACACAAATTTTATGCAGTTTATAATTTATTTGACCCACAATTAAGTTAGTCTGCTATTTTATTTACCTCATAATTTGGAGCGTAATGTTAATGATAATGTAATGAATAAAATTTAAATATTATTTCAGGGACCGCAACGTCGTTTACATAACAACAAACCCGTCAGCAGGCCCAGGGCATATGATATAACGTGACTCATGTCTGTGTTTGCCGATTAGTCTGTTAATTCGCTGTTCGTTTTGTTTAAGAAATGCATTAAATATTTGCGTAGATTGCTGATTAGCCTTTTGTAAACTTACACAAATTACAATTCCATCAACGCTCCCGATAATGCCCGGCAAATTTGTGAGGTGTGTCTACATAATCGACTAAATTTTGTTTATATTAAAAGCAAAGTCTACTAGTTATGAAAACACATTTGTTGCTTTTTACCTTATAGCCAGTCTATCTTCATTTTACGCTATTCTTGTTTGACTTAACTGTTGACCTAAGAGTTTCTGCCAACAAAATAGCCAAGAATACAGCCTAGAATAAAGGTTGCCAGCCAGTCCAAATCCATGGTCTTAAGTTAAAATAAAAGATATCTAAAATGAATTAAAATTTATCTGCAGCGCCAAATAGTGAGACTCCAAATGCTTGATAAAATATGATTTATTTATAAGCTGAGCGGATTTTCAAGGCCTACTTAAGGACCCGAGAATGGCATGTCAGCTATGGCTTGCAAGTAGCTTAAGAAAAGTTTGGGTACAAAATGCATTGAACTTATTTTATTAACTCCTTCTCCGCTCTCTTTAAGCCCATAATTATGGCTACTTTTAGCCAATTCTTAAGAATTCCTCCTACAAATTTACTATATGATATGTTATACCTAGCCTACTGTAGTTCGGATCAGGAGGCTTTGTTGTTAGCTGAAAAAACGTGCCAGTTTCATTCGGCTCGTGTATTTCCGTCAGTTCAGACACGCACAACATTTTCCGAGCTAGTTCAAATTTTAATTTTTTTCGGCTTTTCAAATTCAAACTCAATTCTATACATTTTTGTGTTCCACTTTTTTTTTCTATCCAAATTATTTAGCTTTCTAATGTGTAATAAAGACAACGGACCCAAGGCAGGCTCTTGCGGTTGCCCCAATCCTTCTTGCCGGCCGCAAACACAGCGGCCAACATGCCGTCCACCGCCGACGCTCTTCTCGAGGCTTAACTGTACCGCTTGTAATCGATTGTTCTTCTTTATTGTTGGTGCCGGTATTGCAATGTACTATGACAAGATAAAGGAAGAGGCAAAGAAGCTGGAAGAGGAGGCCAACAAGGATCCCAAGCAGAAAGAGAAGGAGCGCAAAGAAAAGGAGAAGCAAGAGAAACAGGAAAAAGATAAGAAAGAGAAGGAGAAGAAAGAGCAAGAGAAGAAGGATAAGGAGCGTAAGGCAAAGGAGCAAAAAGAAAAAGAGAAGAAAGAAAAGGAAGAGAAGGCTAAGAAATAGTAAACTCAAAATTTTTCGTATGCATGAAGTTTCCAGCGCTAAGAGAAGTTTCAACTGTCGTTCAAATTATTATTTTTTTCACACCCCCCAAAAAAAATAATGCACACACAATACACATGATGAAATAGTTAAAGAAAATCAGAAAAAAAATAAATTGAATTAATTTGCTTTGAATAAATCTTTAATGTTGCTATAATTAATTGAAAACTTGATAATTTTGTAGATTAGTTTCGATTGTAGCCATGAGTCGTACTCTGTTCTTGGTGTTCGGCAAGGGGTTTCAAGTGGTTCGATTCAAGTGTTTACGCATTGAAGGCCGTTCTAGATAAAGCCGGAGGCTGACAGTACAGTTATTTGCTATACATTGTCATCGTCCGGTTGAATTAGCTCGTCATTCAATATCAGCAGCATTACAGACCAGTTGACCCAGTGATCAGTCCTTTTCCTTTGGCTTGTCACCCTTTTTTGGTCCCTGATTTAGTGTATCCTTGTGTCGAATCGCCAATATGCCAAGTCCCACGCCGACCGCAAAGAACACAACGCGATTGCATGGCAGACAATTGAGGCGCGAAAGGATCGAAGGTCGCGGTCTACACGTTCTTCGCATATCGATGATTTAATTTAGTTTCAGGGGTTTTTTTTTCGAACCTGTGCTATACAAAGTTTGCCTAAAGGGAAGCAACTGATTTTGCTCACTGGCTGTCAGACAGATCTCTACCCATTTCTTGACAGCTCCTGCCAGGCTAATGTGATTAAATTAAATGAAATTAAACAAATGGGAAAATTGATTTTTTACACTAGACTCGTGCTTTATATACGCAAATTCGGTGGGTCGTTATTACTCAGATGTATAAAAGTAATAGGATTTCACTTGCAGTCCTTAGCGAGCAATTCAGGCACGAATCTAGCGAGTTCATAATTAGTTGATATCATTGCTGAGGTGCATACCATTAAGTCGTGTATTCTGTTAATGATTTTATTGGGTTTTTGGGCATCTACTGGGTCTGGTTGCTGTTGTTAGCTACTACTTCTTTTTGTCCTTGCCTTTGTTGTCCTTGCTTTCTTCTTTGGGGAATGTCTTTCCATACCACATACCCACAATAAGACCAGCAAAGGTCGCCGAAATGCGTTCACACCACATATGCATCTTTGAAGAATGAACCTTTCCTTGAACCTTCTTACCAAATCACAACAAATGTACAAGTTTTACTTTAAGAATTTAATGCAAGTGAATTTGGGAAACTTTAAACAACAAATAAAATGAAACTGTAATGTTTTCTGTAAGGGGGCCAAAAGAGTAAACTAAATAATATGTTTCTGTTGTGCCCAAAATGAACTCTGAACTAAAATCAAGTAAAGCAATTGCCTGCTTAGTTAACAAACATTTCACACAAGGCAAACTTCGAAGATTTCATTTCATATTTCTGCATACACTTTATTAACAAGAAAATGTCTGAGTCGTTCAGAGTGGCAGCCAAATTAATTTCTTACTCAACCCAAAAAGGAGAGAGAAACGTTTCCCTTTAAACCTTTAAGCTCTTTTTGGCTGTGTTGAGGTCGCTATCTGGGCTTAATCCTCAATGTAATCGCTGCAGCATCTAACTGTTGCCATTAGCCACATTTTGGGGTCACATTATAATTTCATTTGACAATTGCGGCACGTCAAAATGTCAAAAGTCTCGCGACTTGCAAATGCTCGTGTTGCCACATAAGGCGGCAAGTGCTCTTGTCTTTGCCACACACACATTTCGAGGCACCGAATTAAGCATAAATTAAATATTTATACAGTAAATACTCTTACACAACGTTGACATTACATATTCGCCAGTTTTGAGATGTCTTTCACATAAATTTATTAAACGTTTCTTCCGTAATTCACTTTAATTTTATTTGTTTGATAATTTTCCCATATGTTAAATAAATATTAAGATAAAATATAAAGTACCCAAGTGCCGTAGTGTATCTAAAGTTCGTTCTGCAGCTTGGCAGTGAGCGGATGCTGATTGTGTAACAAATCAAGTTGAGATTGTACATTATAAGTTGGAAGGTTGCTTCGCATATTACACAAAAGAATAATGGCAAAGTTATATTTACGAGTAATTCTCATACAAGCAATGAAGAAGCAGACAAAGCATTTTACTCTACACACACATGTGGGTGAGAGAGAGAGAGAGAGAGAGCGAGTGGGTGCTTGAAGCTGGTTGCATTTCAAAGCCAGCTCCTCAGCAATGTGTGTAAGTGAACTGTAACTGCCAGCAGCTCAGGTAAAGAAAAACAATTCCAGTCAGAACTTGAAAAAAAGTTTATACACTGCAGAGCAAACTTCTGGCTGTTGTTATTGTTGTTGTGGTTGTAGTTGTATTTCAACAATGTAATCGTAACACACACTCATGCACTTATGCACACACCTTTGGGACACAACTCAAAAGTGTAGAAAGCTAAAATCGCGAAAGAAATGTTTGTCTTTCGGGGCAGAGTAGACTAGAAGTGCACTGTATTGATTTCAAGAGTGATCTTAGAGTAAGATAGTACGTATATATAGTAAATACTCTTTCTTCTCCTTATAAGAAGATATAACTGTCGATTTAAGTTGTTAACTTCTTGATCCAATCAATCCTTTACCTACCGCTTACAAAACGATGCTACCCCGTCACTGCACCGGGCACTCCCACACACACTCACCTTGGTATCTGTAGCGCAATCTCGTCCAGGCTGTCGGATGGACTCATTGGCGTACGCTCGAAGAGTCGCGATGGCGCCAATGTCAGGTGGCCAGTGGAATCGCTGACGCATTTGAAGACTTTGGCGCCGCGACGTTGACGTTGCTGTTGACGTTGCTGTTCGACGCGTTTCTTGCGTTTGTTCTCCTCGGCACGCTGAAGATTATGCAAGCGAAAGAAGAACATTGACATTCTGCTGACGTAGAACAAGGCGATGAAGCAGTGGGGGGGATGTATAACAGGAGGGGGAAATGATGAATCGAAGCAGCCGAATTTTCAAAATTTCAATTTCAATTTCGGTTTCAATTTTAGTTTTAGTTTGTTCGTCGTTTTAACATTGAAGTTGTTGTTTTTTATGGTTATAGTAATTGTTATTGTCATTGTTGTTGTTGTTGTTGGTTTTGAATTTGATTTTGATTGATGTTCCGATTAAAGCATTTCGTTTCGATTCGATTGTTCAATTGTTATTGAAAGCAACATGAATTATGCAAAACGAATCATATTTTTGAATTAAGCACCATGTGAGTGTGTGTGTATGTGAGTCTCTTGTGTGTGTGTGTAAGAGCTTGTGTAATTTTTGGGAGCTGCTGAAAGCATGCAAAAATGTCAAGCGAAATTATAAAACGAAAAGCAGAAAGCAAATCAAAATGCCATTTCCCCAGGGCACATTGAGACCGACTAAAGGCAAAACCAACTTCCGGCAGCATCAATCACATTTAAGCAGCACACAGAGACAGAGATAGACAGCGACCGGAAGAGTGAGAGAGAGAGAGAGAAAGCTAGTTGCATTGCTGGACAGCTGCTACAAAGTTTTCCATGTGCCGATTTTTTTTTCTGTTTGCCGAGCGGAAATTGAAATATGAAGAGCAGTTTGTAGAGCGTGTATTTGGTCTTTAAAACGATATCTTTGGCCAAAAAAGCAAAGGAGAAACGGAAATGATGGAAAATTCTCTCAATCAAACGCGCGCTCTCTTTCTATCTTACTCTCCTCCCGTTTCTCTTTATGCTACTTGTGGCAGGAAAATCAATTGGAAAAAGGAACTTTTGGTAGCACTGATTGATTACTCGTTGATCAGCTTGCAATCAGGCGTTAAATAAATATCAAAAAACATTTCTTGTCATCAGCAGCAGAAGCAACAGACTTCCGTTCAATTAGACAACAGTTATTTATCCTAATGACAAAGCTCAGCTCTCAGCACTTAATGAGGCAACGGGGCGGAGGGGGGGGGGGGGCTGGGCAGTTTGACTTGTGTCAAAAAATAAATTAAACGAAATTTACATAAATTTACCCAAGGACATTGTCACGGTGTCTGCACCAATACCAATACCAATACCAATTGATATACAATGTCGGCCTCAAACTTAATTACAAGTTGGCTGAGAAAGAGACAGACGGAGAGAGAGAGAGTGAGAGGGGCAGTTCGACTGCGACTAAGACTGGGAAAGTCAACAAAACAATTTGAAATGGGAAAATTACTCAGAAAGCACTAGACTTTTAAATGCTTAGCAGTATATTGAAGAGCTTTAAGTAGCTTTTAAGCAGCTAAAGAGCTTTAAGTGTATATTAAATAAAATTATATAAAGAAAATAAAGAAAATAAAGAAATTCCGCAGTGTTAAGTAACTAAAGCTTTCCATGCCACTTTCTTTAAGCAACTCCAGCGTATTCATTGCTTACAAATAGGCGTCGATAAGCTACACTTGTAGTTTAGCCACAGGGTATGCAAAATCAAACACTTTGCTTCATCATTAGCTCACCCAAGGCGTCAGACACTCTGTACACACTTTGTTAATTAGGCAAACTCGCACAAACTCTGTCAGTCTTTAATAGCTTTATAATTTCAGAGAGCTGCGTTGAGTGAGATGAAAGCACAGGAAGCTAATCAGAGCTCAGTATTTGAGCCATGTTGCTTAAAAAGCGATTTCAATTGGTCAGTTGGGAGTGATTTAAATGGACTTAAAGCTGCAGCGTTTAATTTAAATATAAATTAAAGTTGGCGCTTAAAATTTCCCATAACAAAATCAAAATTGAATGAATTTTAAAATGATTTAAAAATGTTAATGCCATTATAGCGTAGCAAAACTGCAGCTAATGAATTTCAAGCTCTTTGGGGCCAAAAAGGTTTAACATTCACCAAAAGTAGTCAACATTTTTAGTTGTATTTCGAATGATGAGATCTCAGTGGATTCTATGCACTCTCTCAGCATTGCTATGGCTACACAAACTGGACGCAGTTCCATACAGTGAGTAGACTACCAGTTGAAGATGAAATTATTTAAAACGCATATATGTTTAGAGGTGGATAAATGCATACAAAGGCTTATGGTATTGGCAACTTATCGTAGAACAATGTGTGATCCACTGCGACCTGTTTGGGTGCGATCTAAGAAAGGAGGTTGTCAAAAAGGCTACACTTGTACCGATGGCTATACTGAGAGCGAGTGCATTAAGCATTGCCTCACGCCAAAAAAGAAAAAGGACACAAAGGACTCAAAAGAGTCGAAAGAGGAAAAAGCAGAAACAGTTAAAGTGAACAATAGTTCGGTTAGAACCAGAAGACCTAGAATAAAAACTTTAGCAGAGGGGGACGGTGAGTAATTTCTTAGCTATAAACTAAACAAAACTTAGTTAAATAAATTGCTACGCTGCTCAAGCAAATCAAATCAATTTCGTGCCTTATTTTACTTTAAAAGTGGCATAAATTTCTAGACATTTAGTTTATGGAATCAAGTAGCAAGCATGATATGTCTTTACTACATTGTCGTGATCTTGAGTTGTATTTGCCTAACGCAAGCAGAACCACCGGAAGGTAACTTATTAAGTAACAGAAAGTAACTAATCTAAAGAAATTTTATATTTCTTTAGCTCCCAATATGTGCACTGAAATGCCCAATGAAGAACTGCTCTGCCAAAAACTGCGACCAGTCTATATAACACGCAAAGGCAGCTGTCAGTTGGTGGTCAGATGTCGTGATGGCTACAACGAACCGGATTGTCAGAAGCATTGCCTGCTTCAACCACAAACAAATACAACTAAAATCGAAACAACTACGCAGCCAGCATAATAATGAAGTTTCCAAATAAAAAAGCGTATAACAAAAAAATGTGCAGAATGTATAAAATTAGCTAAACACTTAAACCATAACTAAATGCAGCTTATCAGGCACAGAGCAGAACGGACAGCGACAGACAGAGACAGACAGCTTAAATGATTTCACGCCCACTGAAAAATCATAAAAAAGCAAAACAAACAATAGCAACATTCCAACAAAAAAGAAAGGAAAATGCTCTGAAAAGAAATCAGCCCAATAATCATTAGGACATAACAAAAAACTTGACCCATAGCAGTGTAGCTGGTAGGAGATTGTCCAGTGGGTTGGCTTTTGTCTCGGTTTCGAGTTGAGTTGAGCTGAGTTGAGTGCCTTCGAGTGCTGACCAGGCACAGAATTAGAGCAGCCAGCACAACAGCCACTACAGGGGGCGTGGGGGTGTGTGGAAGGCATGCCGTATATAAAGCAAAATGCCGAAATAAACACTTGTGCGAACATAGACATTGACTAAAATCTCCAGTCCCCAAACCAACCACCAGCTGTGATGTCCTGCTGTTTTTTTTTCCACATACCACGAAAGGGCATATTTTCCAGCTCAACGGAGGCGTTTAGGCCACGTTCTGTGCGTGCTTGAACACGGTCGTTTCATTGTCCTCTGCCCTGTTGTTTGGCCACGCTCTCATCATCACGAGGCGTGCCGTAAAAATGCTCCCTTTCTGACCAACCCAAGCAAAAGAAATATATATATATATATATATATATATATATTTATTTTATACGTATACGTAATAAAAATGTAGACAATTTTTACGACACAACACAACATGAAAATGGCCACTTTATTTCTTCATTAAAAACCCGTATTGATTGCCCCCGTCCGTCCAACTGCCCCCTGTCACTCCCCTGCTGGCATCACTTTAATTGAAGTCTTACAAAACTCTTTGTGATTTACTTGACCACATGCCAAAGGGGGGCAAATGTGTATAATGAGCTTAAGTGTATGCTCGACTAGCAGTTATGCTGCTTGTTTTACTGCCAAGCAAAACATAAAATATACAAATCATTGAAGCTGTCAAAAATCACTCACAACTGTCAACAATTGTCTGTTGACGCGCAGGAAAAAACAAATGATTTTTTATTGATTTAAAGCTCGAAATTGAAAGGTTTATGCCTCTTCATTTTGCCTTGTTGGCCTTTTGCCATGGTTTCACTTACAGCTGTTGCTTTGTTGGTTTTACACAGCCCTTTATCTGGTTTCTGATTGTATTTCAATATGTTTGATTCTGTCAGCTCAACGAGTGTTAAATTCCCAACACTTTTGCTTTGAATTATGACAAGAAGCTGCGATAGGATTATCTCTAATCTAATGGTATTGAAATTGTGACTAAAATAAATACAAATAAAGCTGGAAAATCCTATTATGCAACTATGTACTAAGTTAAGTCTTAAGATAAGCTTATATTGAAGCCGGAAGCTGTAAATGTCTAACATAAATCATGCATTTAATTATTTAAACTCTGCAAGTCATAAGTTGTAGCTAATTTAGAAAACACAGCAGAATTAAGAGCATAAATAAATTAAATAAGCTGTAAAGTAGAAGTGTACCAAAGAATAAACTCACATATAAGTAAACTAACACATACAAGAGGTAAGCAAGTACAACAATGAAGCAACTGTGAACAAACCCGTTTGTGATCATGATGGTAATAGTAATGGTGGCGGCTAGTTGGATCAGAGAGCAACAGGAAGAACTAAGGACAACAATGGCTGAATTGTGTGCACTTCAATGTGTTTTGAGTCGTTGTGTGTGTGTCAAAAGGATTCGCATTTTAATTTGATTTCGCATTGATAGAAAAATAAAATACGCTTGTGTGACAGTTTTTACACTGAGCAGAAATTGGCTTGTTTATGAGTGTGCAAAACGATGGCAAAAGAAAGTGATGTTTGTGGTGGAAAAAAACTTAATAAAAACTGAAACTTACTTGTGAAAACCAATCAACTAACTTGTAGTTGCGTTTAACAGTTATTGGACTATTATTATTGTTATTGTTAAGGTTATTGTTATCATTATTGATGTGATTGTCATTGTTGCTGTAGCTGCTCATGTTGGCTCTTAGAATATAAACTCTGAACGGCCAGAGGGAAAGTGATATGATAGAGTACTAGACAGTATAGAGAAACAGAACTTACAGAGCAAGAGATAGTAGTATATCAAGATACATTTAACATACAGACACAACACAAACACAAACACATTTATTTAAATGGAATAATTAAAAAATAATTGCAGAGCTCCCAAAAATTTGTTTTGTTTGGTTTCTTTGCTGTTGTTGTTGATTAAAAACGTGTTGTTTACCTGACGTTTTGTTTAGTTTAAATGCGTTTTAAAAATTCTTGAATCGTTTTGTTTAAATTAAATGTTGTAATTGTTAAGCACAGTCTAGAGTTACACTTTCAGTTGTTATAGATTGTTATATATTTATAGTTGGTTTTTTTTAAATACTCATATTTACATTTACTATTGGTCAGTTTACACTAAGAGTTAGTTTAGTTTGACTCTCACTTAAGCACTAATTAAAGCTTTCACCAAACTTGTGTACCATTTTCTTGGTCATATGTACACTTAAAAATAAGTTACTAAATATATAGTTAGTTGAACTAGTTATAGTATTGTTTAAACTATGCACAAGTCTCACATTGATGTTACAGCAGCTTAAGAGTTGTTTTTTCTTTGTTAACACTTTCAATTGAATTTATTTTATTTTATTTTATATTGTAGGATATTTTCATTTGGTCCGCAGTTGAAATTAAGCACACAAATTTCTACATTTATTTACATTTAATTTTATGTTTTTTCTGTTTATTTATATTTCAATATTTCTGTAGATATATTTACTTTTTTACACAGCACATTTATGTCATTTGTTTGGTCAGTTTATTTGGATTTTACTCGTTTTCTTGGTTCCGTTTGAATGTTTTATTAAAGCTGTTTAATTGGACTGTTGTTTGCTTGGTTATTTGGTTACTTTTGTTTGTTATAACTATGGAATTTCATTAGTTTCTATGTTCATCCTGCAAATAAAACAAATTCTTCTCAGTTTTCATGTCAATGTCCTGCTTCCTGTGGCACCGTTTCGACTCAACTGTGCAACGCGACTGATTCCGTACCCAAAAGTCACTTCAACATAGTTTGCCAGCACAACCAAATAATTGCCATAACGTTGAGCGCGAATAAAACATAAATAAACGACTAGCAGATACTCTGTATACCAAATAAGGAGATCTAAATTCTTTAAAGTTCTTAAATAGCTCACACTTTGCTCTCTGCTTTAAAATCCAAACATTCTTTTCACATGTTTCCCAACGAGGAAATGCTAAAAGGAAATTGATCATCCAACAACATACTGCACAAATCGTATGTTGTTTTCCCCAAAGTGCCTGGCAAAACATTTTCTTTTGGCAAGACAGCATCAGACGTTGAGTTCTGAGTTTTTGCACATCAAATTGACACCCGCTGTGTGTCTTGTGAATGCAATCAAATGCCCAGAAGCAAAAGTAGCCCGCAGTTGCCGCCATTGCTTGTGTTTAAGTGCGTGCTGAGCAGCCATTTTGTCAGAGTCCCATTGCAAGCTGCCATTTGCCATGCAAAATGGCGCACACTTGAGTGCGAGCAACGGCAATAACGGTCAAGAGAAACTAATTCAACTGTTTACAGTCATAAAAATAATTTAATTAGACAATTTTGCGCATTGCCAAATAGCTGCAATAATTATTCATAATTTAAGCAAAATATTCTTAAATTTATTTGGCATAAAAAACAATTGGAATTCTTAAATAATTTTATTATTCAAAGCTTAACTAATTCGCCATAGACAGCACTTGAAAACCAATCCAAGTTTTAATCTGCTAACTTTAACGACAAAAAAAAAAAGTTTCATATTTTTAAGCAGCGCTTTTAGCCCACAGATTTCGTTGACACATTTATTTGCCACCACCAAATTCCAGCTGTTTCTGCTATTTATAGACAGACCAACTTTTCGTTACCATTTTCACTTAAGTCTTGCAGTCAACACGTCAATTGCAAAGCTTAAAATACAGCAAACTAAGATAATCATTGCTCCGCTTTCAAACTTGTAATCACTCACAAGTTAAACAAGCTGAAAATTCCCCAAAAGCGCACAAAATTCAACTAATTAATTAATAATCAATTTGTGCAGCTGGCTATGTATAGCCATAAACAGCTATATATAAGCTTAGACTATGTAAAATGTATGAAAATCAATAGATACATAAAATACAAGAGATTACACATACGCGACGTGTGCCCAGACACAAATCGAAACTGTCGCTGAAGTTTATGTGTGTGTGTGTGTAAGTTGTTGTGTGAGTTTGTGTGTAAACTGCAGCTGGACAAACTTTTGTGCTGTTCATTTTTATTTTTCGTGATCTTCTTGGGCTTTGAATGGCAGCAGTCAAATCGGCAAACTTATTATATGTACGTTCATATATATATATGTATATATAGTTGACATGACATGGCAGCCGCCACAGGGGCACAATAAACCATTAAACTCATACTGGACTTTTGTGTGTCGTCACAATATTGCGAACGCTTTTAGCCAAGTTGCACGTTGCGCGTGGCACGTTGCACGTTGAGCGTTGAACGTTGAACGTTGCATGCGCTGCAAGTGACAAAAACGCGACAAGCGTTTGCTCTGTATCCATTTACGAAATTGAATTTATGACCCCACGACACACGAGCAGTAGCTTTGACAGATATACTAGGGATATGAAAAAACCTGCAGTCTGCCTTTGAAGCTTACAAAAATTGTATAAGCTTGACTGACAAATACCCTGTAAACTGAAAGTAACGAGGCAATCCATAGACCTTGTTAAAGCGCAACTACTTGCCAGCTTTTGTAACTTTTATAGGGTATATGGGAACGTATGGGCCTGGTCTGAGCATAGCCATTTCACTGACAGATAGTTCTAGTTCATTTTTAGCTTTTGGCATTTGATTTTCGGTTTTGGTTTAGCTTTTTTTCCCATTGGTTTTGGTTTTTTGCCCAGTCAAAGTTCAAAGTAATTTTTAAAGATACTTACGACAGCAAACAATAAGACTAGCACAAAAAAAAAGGAGTTTCGAATGAGGATGTGGTCAGACAGCCACAAGAGATTGCTCAGCAGGCGTTCAACAACAACAGCAAGCAGGAATTCTCAGCTGAATATCTCTCTTTCACTCCCTTTCTCTCTCGCTCTCACTCTCATATTCTGCCGCACAAAAATCACTTCAATTTATTTTTCGATTTCTGGACAGACAATGATTTGTTGTGGTGCTCAATGCTGTTCTTAGCTAAGAAAATGTTTCGTATTTTTCACACCAAAGCCGCAAAACAATTTTCAATATATATATATTTATACACACTCATACACACACAAATATGCCCCGAGTTCAATTTGCGGCTTATTTTGCTGTGCGTGCAGAAAAAACGTAAATTACTCATACGCCTCGTGTATAATAAACTGTTAATGAAGCGAGAGACATTTTGTAAGCTGCTCAATTTGGAAAATTTAAGTAAAAAACGTTGATTTATATACAAATACGAGACTTATGACAAAATTTGCTTACACAATTGGCCAATGAAGCAGCACTAATTGGGTTAGATGAGTGGAACGCTTTGGTTGGGAAAACTGATCAAAGCCAAAATGTGACACAAGTTACAGCTGCTGTGCCAGCAAAGTAAAAGTGTTTATTTCAAGAGGCAGCCGCGGCAGCGTCTGGGTCTGCCAGTCCAGAGTAAGACACAAGTAAAACAAAATAAATAAATTCGTTTGCCGGGATTTCTCTAGATGTTGAAAAGTTAAGCGCATTCCAATTGCTATTGAATGCTTTGCCAAGGACCTTAAAATGTCAGAGAACAGCATTGAAATAAATGAAAATTCCTCAGACATAAGGAAGAAAAAGAAATATCGAATGAAAATAAAGTGCAGTGTTGTCAGAGATAAAAATATAAGTCAAAGACATTTATAAATTAAAAGATTGAAAATGGAAGCCAATTTTAAAGTCTTAAATAAATTGCAAATACAATTTTATCACAGAAAAGTACTGCTCCTTAAAGCAGTGCCGGGTAGAAAGTAATTTCGGCTCAACTAACAAATTTGTATTACTGAGAAAGTTGCGCTCATTACGTATACGTCACGTAGGTCCAGTCGAAATGTGTACACTTTTTATGGAACATACGAATTCTTTGCCAACAATATTCAAGGAAACGTATCGATATCGACTCTTTGCCGCTGAATATTAATTAAAGTTTGTAATGAATTTGCAGCATGATGATGATAATGAAATTTTGTGCTAAGCAAAAAGTTTCCCTCAAACTGAATTGAAAACTTTTTCTTACAGTTTTTTCATGCCCAACATGAAGTAAGTTATTTAAACATTTATGAGCTCAACTCGACGCAATGATGAGTTAAAGTTTTCACTCGCAACTAAGCTCAACTAAATGGACAAGTTGTTAAATGGACTGCAGTTGTTATAACGAACTATGTAGACTTCTGGCATGGCAAATGTATGTTACGAAAGTTGTTTGAAACAGTTAGCAACATGTGCTGCAACATTTTGTACCAAACGTTGAAATTTTGAAATTTTATCAGCATTCAAAGAGGGAAGCGGAAACAAGAGCAAAGAGTGGGACTATCAATATACTGTGGTCGCAGGTTGCTGGCTTTGAGTTAATGTGTTCAATTAAGTGCCAAAACGAGCAAGTGAGAGGGGCACAAAGAAAATAGAGTGTGGGGTGAGGCGAACAGGTGGAAGAAAGAAAAGTGCCAGCTGCCATTTGGCAGTTGCTGAGCGTGAAAATGTTTTACTGCCAGCATTTTTGGGGCAATGTCTTGGCCGTTTACGAGTTCCAGTTACAAAGCCAGGCTTTGTTGTTGCACATACACACGCAAACAAACACACACACACCCATACACACCCATACACTCTGGGGTACAAATAGCTGGTGAACTTAACGCCTGTCACAAGTCGCATTGTTGCACTGAAAGCGACGCTTTAATTACATGAACCTCGTGCTAACTTTCTGCTCAAATCAACAATGCGTCGCTGTTTTTTCCCTTCCCCTCCCTTCTCTTTCCCTAGGGTTCTCGCTTTGGTGTGGCCACAGCTTCTGCTCAATGGCCCAACTGCTTTTGTTGGCATGACCAAACAGGCAACGGGGCCAGCAATTAAAGTAAGTGCCACCATTTTCATTTTGCAACGCGTTTTTGTCGCTTTCATTCCCAGCACCAACAGCAGCAGCAGTTTCCTTGGAAAATCCACTGTATAACTTGTAGCTTTGCATTCCATAAAACTGACTGATGAACTGTCTGACAAACTGCTTGGATTTTCCTTTTGTTTTCTACAATTTTTCATAATTTCATGCGCTTGAACTTCAAGTGTGGCATTTGAAAATGTCAAGGGGGCAACAGCAGCATTTCGCCTAATGATTAATGTGTTTATCTTATGTTGCCACAACTACTTCCACTTGCACTCTGTATAATTTGTAGCTGAAATTTGCCAGTGAATTAAGTAATGCCCAAAGTGCGATTTAAATGCAACTTAATTAAGATTATAATTTATGTTCAAGACTTAAGAGTGTTACGTACTTAAATGGGGACTTACTTGCTAAACAAGCATGAGTTTACGAGCTCAAAAAAAATCTAGTATATATTATTCATAAAATTGAGCTTCTTTTATGTACAATATATACATTTCTACATCAATGCGTTGCACAGCTTGAGACATAATTCCAATACGCTCTGCATCATTTGACTGCACTTGAATTCGTTGCATACTTTCTAGCGCAAAGCAAAATCTAATCGAATTGAAACAAAACCGAGAATGCTGTTAGAACCATTCGCTTCAAGGAAAACAGGGTATACTCAATTTATTAAAAAGAAAACAAGCCACATTATTATTAAAGCAAATAATAAATTGGTAGCTCTAACTAAAACTTGCCCATATGATCAAAACTCCAAGTATAAATAGTATTACAAAGCTTTCTGTGTAGTTATTCAGCTAACTGTCTATTAAGTCATCAATACAGGGCTGCCAGTATACGCGTTCACTCGCCTATGCCAACTCAATTCCTTTTGCTACCAATTGTGCGCTGACATTTTGAACGTAGACCGGAAATTGAAACTCGATTGGAATATCAACTAACAAAACGCAACTGTAGAGCGCAAAACAAGTAGTGGAAATAGAAGAAAAAGAAGAAAAACAGAGAGAGGAAAAGAAAAAATAAGAGTCGCATCGTGTTAGCAATGCGACTCGGCGATTAGCAAACAAGATGCAGCATCCAAATGCCACACTGGGATTTGTTTTTGTATTTCTTTCTGTTTCAGTGTGTGTGCCAAAAGGGGAGCGCATAAAAATGCACTGCGTTGGGACGACAATCTAAAAAAGTGGCTGCCAAGGCGAACGTTGAACGGTGAACGTTGAATGGTAAACTGGTAAACGGTAGAATGCTAAAATGCTAAAATAGTAAAACGAGTTTAAATAGGAAAATCGTTACGCTCGTCGCATTGCATTTGACTTACAGATACGTGTGCCATTTACCATTTGCCATTTGCCATGTTGCAGACTTATCTGCAGTAAGCAGCCAAACTGCATAACAGCTCAAACCGTTGAGGGTTTGAGTACAATGAAGTTATGCAGCACTTTTCCATTGATTTATTTTCATAGGGAAATTCTTTAAAGGAAAGTAGTAGTAGTTCAAAGTGCACTGCAGACATTTTGCACAAGATGTGCCAATTAAGTGCACACAGAATCCAAAACAGCACACAACTCTCTCTCTCACACTGTACTTACTTAAATTACACACACAAACACTCACACACGCACAAACTTACATATGCAAACACTTAAGCGGCAAAAGTTGAAGTCACCTCTGGCAGCACTTAAGAGCATCAAACAACTGACGACACTTCAGGCTCAACATGCAACGAAATGAGTCAAGTGTCAAGCTAATGTCAAAATGCACCTACAACACTCCCACTCACACACCACACCCACTTTGGGGTGTACTTAAAAATTCGACTAAGCCCAGCCAAATAAGTGCATGTCGCTGGCAGCTTTTCAGTGGTATGTGTGGATTTTATGGTTGATCAGGCCAATGGTTTAAACATAAACGCATTTGCCACACATCAGCTGGCGTATTGTGCATTACGCATACGCCGTGCTAGCCAGTCAAGTGTATGACCCAGCCCATCATATTACATATGCCAGCTAAAACACTCAACACACACACACACACACTCACTCCGTAAATACACTCGTGCGCAGCGCTTATTAAATATTTACAAATTTATGACCAAATGAAAAAGGCAAACATTAGAGATACTCTGGCTCACAGACCACACTCGGCTGCAATTCGAACTTTTTTTTTGCTCTGCGCTGTTCCCTAGGGCATTAAAGTGCTCACAGGCAGCAGTCAATTTGGGTTTTACTCTACTTTATATAAAGAGGTATATAGCTATTTTAAAATAGAATGTTTTCTAGTTAGTTGCACTAAAGATTTTAATCATTTTATGGCTGGAAAAGTGGAGATTTATTTAATGATTATGGGAGGCAAAGACTCTTTGCTTAGTCACAGCACAGACAGTGACAGCTAGAAATTCGCGTTAAAGCAGACACAATTATTTCAACTCTCTCAAGTCTCTTTTGGACTTCAACTGAATAAGTTTTTTTCCACAATGAGCACGAAAACTCAAGTAAATTGCTCAACTCCTTCGCTTTAGACAAGTTGTTAATGTATGTACATAATTTAAAGGCTGTTTTTGATTTTAATTTAAGGTCGTAATAAGAAGCGTATTAAATAACTTTATAAAATTGTATAAAAAGTTGTGCCCATTGAAATGTACTTGTCAAAATTTGCATTTGACTGCAGGCAACACAAAAAAAAATGAAAGAATCGTCACGAAGTGAAATAAAATATGCTGAAAAGTAAAGAGTTTATTAATGAAAATATTTGTTGGGCTCACAGCAACATACAAATTTATGCACATGCATAAATTCAATCAAAGTTTTGTATAAAAAAAATAATAAAAGCTCAGAGATGTTGGGGAAGTATGGCAAGCAAATTGAATCTCTGGGGTCAGAAATGTCAGCGGCATATCGTTTGTAATAAATTCAATTTATTAGCAGTAGCAGTAGCAGCTCGACAGCTCAGTAGCTGACTTGGTCTCGTGGTCTCGTGGTCTCTTGGCCTCTTTGTCTTGGCCAAAATGGTCGGTGCGAGCCCTAATTGTGTGTCGACAGCGAGAGCAGTAAATGTGAAATGGAATACAATTAATATTAATTTTGTGCTCGGTCACAGCAGCATTTAATGCACAAGTTTTTTTTATTTTATTATTTCTCCAATCTTTCCTGTCTTCCCTTAGTTTTATTGCACGTTGACATGCCAATTAATTGTCACTTAAAAGCATTCACATGCTCTTGTCTCAATCTATAGAAATTTTTTGCTTTACTTTCGTTTGTTTTGTTTTGTTTTGGCATTCTTTAATTCTCATTTATTAGCTGCTGTCCGAAAAAATAAATGTGGTAACCACAGTGAGACATTGATTCAATTTGTTGTCATAGTTGGTTATTTAATCACATTTCTTTATAAATAAAATATATTAAATTAAATACAAAATGTTTAAAAATAGCTTTAGCTGGAAACTCTAGATATATGTGACTAAAAGCTGCTGAAAGCTTACCAAGCAAACCCACTCAGGCTATTAAAAGCCTCTGCTTGCATTTAAGCTCATAATGAATCTGCTACACATAAATAAGCTTACACTTGAGCAACACTTTGAATGCAAAACAAATTAACTAATTCATGCCAGTATCGAATTACTTAGTCATAGCAACAAGTCATTAAATATAATCAGCTAAATATGTACTTGTTTCTGCTTAGCGCAGCCATTTTGTGCCTCTTACACACACACACGTACACGCTCAGAGGAGCACCCAGAAAGACACTCACTTGAGCGACACATTTTAATGCCAATTAATCGTTTTAATTACAGTGTTACGCAACGTTTATTACTGGCACCACTGTAAGCCGCTTAATTTATTAACAAGAACATACATTATTTGAAATTCAAACCAGCTGGAAATGTTTTGTCAAATCTTGGCTTAAACGCTAAGCAACATGTTGACACTGTAGCTGCCAAACAAACTGGGCCAAGTGAAGCCCAAAGCGTTGAAGAGGGCTAGGGTGTGTATGTGTGTGTGTGTGTGTGTGGGTTTGGAGTGCCACTCGCATTTGGTGGGAGGCCGTGTCAACAGTTTTGCACCATCAAGAATATGACACAATTAATTTCCGAAAATTTATGCAAGAATAATTACCACCTCAACTTGACGCGCGAAGCAAGCGCGAAATGCGAAGCAAACGAAACTTTTTCCCAGCAGAAAAGTATTTTTTGCAGGCTTGTCAAAAATATTAAGAAAAGAAAAATACACACACACACACACACAGTCTAACATACACACACTCACATAAAAACTAATTCAATTTATGCTGTGAAAAATTATGCGCTTAAATTATGCATGCAAACGTTGCCTTAGCTTATCTTAAAGATACAAAGATATCTACATAATATATGCCAATAGTTAGTAGGTAGCAAGGAAAGAGGGAGCAGTTGGTAGAGGGAGAGATAGAGACAGAGAGAGGCTCTGTTTCCACTTAAGCTCTAACATTTATTTGCATTTCTGTATAGATGCACACAAAAATCCGTAGTTTGATCTTTAAAATTATTCCACTGACTGACAAACTATTTGCGTTTCATTTAATAATTTAAGATAAACTTAAAGTTTTCTGTATCAAAAGTTTGGTCACTAGCACACACACTGAGCTGTCATTAGAAAACAAGCAGAAGTTTTATATTCCACTAGTTCCTCTTGAATGTCTGAGTAGTACCCATACAAATATACTATTTTTTTATTGGTTATTTTACTATTTACCTGTACTGTCTGTTCCCTTGAGTACTTTACTTATACCTATTAAGTTTTATCTGCCAGCTGTTATGCTACGTATCAGCTCACCTCTTTTTTCCACACACATATTATTAGACACTAAAATACCTTGTATATATTTGGCACGTGTTGGCAGATGTTTTATAGTTAGTTGAGTAAACTTTGCCGCCTAAACTTCAGTGACAATAGTCAATACATTGAAAAGGTAAAAGCAAACGCAGCCAGCTTGCAATATTTGTTGCTTTGCTAACTGCGATGAGTTGAGTATTTCCATTTTATTGTATGGCTTAAAGCAACAGGCTGTCCCACACACACACACACAAACACACACACGCCTAGTAAAAGTTGTTTTTATTGGCACAGCAGTGGCAGGACAACTAAAATGAATTACCTAACACTGGGCAAGCCAAATGTATTTCACTTGTACTAGTCACAGGCAAAGGCACAGGCACAGTCCCTGACAACATTCATTATAAGCAAGCGGACAAAAAGGGGAATGGGAACTGGAACTCGAACATCGATGAGGATAGCGACAATAGCAATAGCAGCTGCTGCTGCTGTTTTCTTTATCAATGTTGTCGAGCTTCGCTGTTTGCACAGCAAATGCCAGGCAACAATGACGACGCTGCCATTTATTCAATGTCCGTTCGGAAAGTTGATTGTTTGCTTACTTTTATCATCGATTTCATGCTCGTGTTCTTGTCGCTACGGAAATAATCGACAAAAGTTTTTAATCAACCTTATACACCTGCACACACACACACACAACCAAACCCTGTCTTACTCATACACATAAATACACAGCAACCATATACAAGGCTTTTACCGGTTTTTACCTGCGTTCAATATGAGCATTACAATCATTAAACGCCCACCGCATCGAAGGAAACACGTCAGCAGTTTTCCGTTTCGTCGCTTGGATTATGAGGGACGCTTAATGCAAATTGGCAAAATTAATTATTAAATTACACGAAAAAGGCATTTGTGGTTTTTCTTACAACAATTTCGATTTGTGGCCAATGTGTGTGTGCACCATAGTGTGCGTGGGTGTTTTTGTTTGCTTGTATGTGTGCGCCACAGATGTTGGCCAAAAGTGTAAATTTCCATTTGGGCGTTAATTAAATTTTCGCTTTTAAGTTTACCAACAATTGACTCGCTTTAAATAACTGCTGGCGCCGAAAAGTAGGCTACATAAATGTTCAGAAAGCTTTTCAATTTCGCAAGTAACCGCAGACACTTGTTTCTAAGCACAACAATAAAGCTTAGTGGGCCATTTACTAGATTTGCCTATAAAAGTAGCCGAGTTGGAAATCTTTTCTTTAATAGTCAGCCCATTTGAAGAGTTTTCTTAAAGGCAACAGAACTAAAACGGCTTCTACTTCAGCGGTCAAGGCTCCTCGACTGAAATTGCTGAATCGGTGGAAATAATTGAAGTAAAAAACTTAACAAAGTTTTAAGCGCTAAAACTGAACCATATTTCTTACTCTACATCAAGAGATATTAAATATTTCATGCAAATGGGCTCAAGTAAAAGATTACTGCGTAGAGCTCAGCAGTTCCCCCGAATTTATTCAACTATTTGAACATTCTCTTACGACAGTTTACATAAAAAAGAAAGAACCTTGAAAATAGTATCATTTTCAGCACAGTAAACATCGAAATGGCAGCATACGATCAATAACTTTCGATAAAAAAAGAGACCAAAGATATGTGGAAATATGATATGCATATGCGCCCAAAGGTAGGCAGCATAAAATGTGACGCTGCCAGAGCAGTGAGCCGCTGAAATATGGCAGTTTACTCCATATAAAAATATGAAATTGAATAATATTCATGAAATTGATAGGAAACGCTCTTGAACGCCAATTAAATGGGCATGATTTCGATTATATTGAATGCATGGAAGGCATAAATTATGCAACCGACGTTGATGTCGCATATCGATGGCAGTTTTTAATTGAAGTACACGACTGGACGGTGCATATGCTTGGGAACAGAAGACAGGTGGGGGGGGGCGTGGAGTTGCGCCTTTGTGCCAAAAGTGAAAGAGATGCTGATATTTAATTAAATCAATGTGTTGTTGATTTAATTGAATGCCTTGCTGCGTTGCCAATGCGCTAAGAACTTGCAGCTTGCATGATCTATTTGCATTTAAATGCGTTTCGCAGTAACAGCCAAAAGCCACAGCCACAAAAAACCCAAGCACTTTTCAGCTTACCAGCGTGATAAATATTTAAGGCACAAACGGATTTCTAGGGTCGCCATGCAGACAAGTTGCGTTGACAGACTGTCTGTCCATCAAATTGTTGTTTGCCTTTAGCAACATATATGCAAAAACTGTCACATTTCATAGACAGTGTGACAGTGGGCCACACAGACATACAGACAGACAGTTAGACAGGCAGTTTGGCAGGCAAATGCAGTGGCTTTTGTCTGTCTGTCAATCTGTTGTGTCACAACAGCGTTTGTCGTGCACTTAGCCAAGTTTAACCAACTGCTACATTGTTGTGCAGCGCCAGCTATAAAATATTTATGATTTTGCATTGCATCAGTGGAGCAACGGCTGACACTTGATTTATCGCGTACGCACTGTGAACAATTTTTCAAAAAAGAAATGCCACATTTTCAATAAATGACTCTGGGGATGTCGAAAGTTGCCATTAAAAAATGTTTGAGTTACATTTCAGCTGTGAAAATGATAAATGATAGCAGTAGGGGAAAATAAAAACAATTACAAATAGTTTAAAAGGAAAACTGCAAAGCAGAAACGACATAATTTCGCATAGACTGCGCTTTACTGTCCCTGCACGTAATACTCGTACATTTGCCTCATATTGCTGCACAAATCCGCACTTGGAGTCCCTTTTATTGCGGCTGGGCATCGTCTTTTTGCGCTGTTAAGTCTTAATATTCTACTTGGCTTACTTAAGCATTTTCTTTTCTTTTCTTTTAACTTTATTTTATTTTTATCTCTTTCTTTTTCTTTTATTTCTACAAGCTGCAGCAGCTCACAAGGCAAATATTTGCCACACTAAACTGTAAAGTGAACTTTTTACAGCAGTTCAAACACAGACACACATAGACAAACACACACACACACACACTTGCTTGCTTGCCTTCCTGCGGCGCTTTTCACACTCACTTGCAGCAAAATGAGCAGAAGTTGCAAAGGAGCAACATCCTTCAGGCTGTTAAGTGAGCTGTTGCATCTATTAGATGTGCACAATGTTTTTAAATGCCACATGCCACAGTTTTTTGCATAAAATGAGTTTTTTTCTTGGCCAAAACTGTTAGCTTTAATGCGGTCAAGTGTCCTGACTTTATTAGTTTCTGTGGCTTTTGCCCGGAAAACATTATTTGTCTAAAATATATAGCATCTATATACATATTTTATTGACCCGCCGTTGGCTCTGACCGTTGGCATACTTTTTGTGGCCACTTTTAATTAAATGCATTATTTTTAGATTTGATTACACAACTTGTGCTCAATTTCCGCACATAAATAACAAATATTTGTCAAATTTATATAAACTCTCTGCATGTTTATGCGCTCAATTAAACATGGAATTTATTTGCAATCGAGTTATAATTTTGAGTAGATTTCAAATATAATTTCTGTCAGTTCATTACTTTTATACTGTATATTAAATTAAATACATATACATAAATTTATACGGTCTCTTTATAGACTACCATAAAATGAAACCTATAAATTATAAAGCAAATTAAATAAATTCTATTGGAAAATGTATTTTAAACATTTATAATTTTGCAAAGCTTTTAGTTGAATCAAATTTCCTTTGCTAATCATTTTAACTCGCTGTGAAAATTGTATGTGACATGCAAGTCAGCAATTTGGGCAGGCCACACACTCACACACACACACAGCTGCACAACCACAGCATGGATTTGACGCAGTCCAATCAAAAAGCATTTCAATAATATTCAAAGCACACACATACACACACTCACACACACACACCTAAGCACACGGCAATCAGCAAACAATCTGACAAATGCAAATAGCCTCAACAATAATCAATTGGGGCACAAAAAAAATACTTGAAATGTCAACATAAATTATTCAACTTGGAATGCTTAAAAGACTTTTCCTTTTTGTTATTTTTAGCATACAAATTTGTCAAATTTTCAATTGTTTTTTCGTGTATTATTTTACCAAAATGGTTAAAATTTAATTGAATGATAAATGGCACAAAGTGCAACGAGGCGAAATCAGCTGCAAAATTGAAATGAAATTTTGTGAGCCTTTGGAAAAACGCGTTAAAGCGGCGTGCCACTCCCACAACACAGTAAAAGGGCGTGTAAGGGGCTGCATTAGTTTCTGATGTGTGAAATATGAAGCGCTTGGTTCATGATGCTTTAAAGCACGAGCAGAAACGAGAGGGTAGAGGAAAAAAATAAACTGGCAGCTCAGTTAATTTCATAAGGCATATGACGCATACGAGCCTTAAGCCCTGCGCTAGCTGTGTGTATGTGTGTGTGTGTGTGAGAGAGAATGCGAAGCAGTCATGCATGCTTATGCATAACGAGCAACACCCCAAATTCCACTGGTGTGTGTGTTTGTGTGTGAAAGCCTTGTTTTTCCCTCAGTTAGCCTGTTGTTGTTACCTGACGTCAATCGATTGATTTCGCCCTCGTTTCTCCCCCATTTCCAGCTCCACTCTTCCACTTCAGCTCGTCACTTGAGCCATTGTTTACCTAAGTTTGCTCCACATATAGAAACGTATTCATATATTACCAGACGATCCCTAATTGTCAGTGTCTGTCCCCTGTCTCTTTGTCTCATCAATATATTATATATGCTTTGATTTAATATGCAATAATTAAGTACCTTTGTCAAGGTTATTGTTTGAAGGGTTCCCCTTCCCCATACAGTTGTTGAAATAAACCTTTTTATAACATATGTTCCTCAACAGTCATTATACTATATTTATTCCCATTCTGTTGATTAATGCACCGGATGTCCGTTTGTCTGAGTCAATTATTGTCTACAACATTAATGCGTCAAAGTTTCATTTTATTCGATATTTTCTTTTGTTTTTCCGAGGGTTCTTTAAATCGTTAGAATTGTCCGAATCGTCATAAATGCCATGCATATCGTCACATATGTCATTTGCTTTTTATGGTCAACGATTGCGTTTTATTGTCCAAGAGAAATGAAAAATTTTAATGACTGCCAGTGGGCACAAAGGACTTTCATTTCTTAACTGCAAAGTGTTGGTCAGCGAAGGTTGTGTAATATTTCCAATAATAAGCACAATTTAAAGCATTTATTTATGCATTTCTGTAACATTAGGTAATAAACATATAAAGCCACATTTATAAAGAGTTTTAAATATATTTGCTTAGACTTTAAGCATTATTTCTATTCCTTCTCCTCCAACATGCCAAACCTAGCTCCATTATAAACACCACAAAACTCAGAGCTAGTCCAAAAAATAATATATCCCATTGCCAAGTCGATTGGCCTAGTCTTACTTGGCTATTGCCGTGTTCATGTGGCATAAGACTCAAAGTTCTACGCATATTTATAAAGATGCCTTCAAAAGTTTTTGATCTCCAGGCGACATTTAAACCACTACTTAGAACTTCATGTATAAAAGTATCTAAAGCTTTGCCATATACCGAACTATTCTGTAAAATTCCACACACTGCCACATCCTTAGCAAAATCCAAGTATCTGACGAAGCAGAGACACTCGCGATTGGCAAATCTTTGAAATCTAGACACAATATCCCACAGATACTCAGGGCACTGATAGGCATAACTTGTATTCAATGCTAGAATCAAATCCGCTTTATCTTTTAGGGTCATGAACATAACATTTGGTACATGATTTTTAAAGAAGTGCTCGTTAAATTCCTCCATATAAACTTTGGCATTGAAATCAAAGATAACTGGTATTTTGCTATCTGCCACATCTTCGAAAGTTTCCATTCGCTTGTGGTCTGGATGCTTGGTGAGCAGTGTACTAAAATTGGCATTGAAAAAACTGTTGTAAAACAGGCCAGAAAAAGCTAAAATAATTAAAAACTGTTTCATTGAGGCACTCTCTGCAAATCCCATTGGTGAAGCTAAGCCCAGCAAACCGCGCATGACTCTCAAATTAAGCAGGAAATCAGCTAAACTAAATTTAAATCCATGTCCACGAAAGTTTTTATAAACACAGTTTGCCAGTAGTTCGAACATGGAAAGCACGAAATACATTAAAATGATGATAAATCCATTTTTTATGATTAGTTGTTCGAATATTCTATCGAAACTCAACTCATGATTACAGGGCGCAATCAAAACCTGTCGTGAAAATCCCAAACATGCCGTTTTCTGTATCCCAATCATTTGTGATATTATATTCACTGTATACAAAGTGCTCGTAAAATCCATTTTTTGTGCCTGAATCATTTTCAAGTTGTGCAATGTCAAAAGCGACACTGATTCATTGACAGGTCCCACGAGGTTCAAGCTAATGTTTCGTGTGTGACAAAACTCGGTCAACAGAGTATGAAAAAATCCAGACAAGTGTGTTTTACCCGTTCTACGATCGGTCACTAAGAAACAATTGGGCGGTAGAAATGTGGGCATCGTCACTGCCGTTTTGCCTTGAAAATTTCGCCAGTGCTCGACAAAGATGCGACCAGAACTCTCATTCGAAGGTGGAGCAAAGGAGACCTCAGGAAATGGCTGCATTCGATGTAGAATCACTTCCAGCTTTGCTTGCAACACAATCACATTGTAGAAACGATGCCGATCGGCCTGTTTGGTGATATCTAGGAATAGTTGGTGAGTTTCTTCGGCTTCCATCCAAACTATAATCCTCGCTTCCCTCATGCCATTAAAGTTGTAGGCCAGTGAAGTCAGTAGCTCCAACTGGTAGGATTTGCAGAGACAAACTAATGCCAGAGCCTGTCTGTTGACTCTTCTGCTCATTTCAATGCCGGTCATCTCATCAAATCGTAATACCGGCCAATCAAGCAGGTTTAGTTTCTGCAGCAGACAGTCACTATCCTGACTGTGTTGCATAACCAGAATCACTCGAATCGGTTGCTCTTTCTGTACTTTGAATATCAAATCGTGCAGATAGTTTAGCTGACCCTCTGCTGTCGTTGGTGCCATCCCGTTTAGGTCTTTGCTTAGAACCGCCTGCAGCAGACACAGTATTAATCCCAAGGCGACCATTACAATGCTCGTATGCTGTGTTTTAACAACTGAACTGTAGATGATTTCTGCTCACTGGTTTTAAGTGTTTATCTAACATCGTTATAATTGCGTTAAAAGCTAATTTTGTTTAAAACTAAAACACTTTACTAAGTGATGCATAGTTTAAATGGCATTAACAGTCGATAAACATCCTTAAAAGGATTTTAATTCTTTAATGCGCTTTCTAATCCCAACCTACTATTATTTTATTTAAATGTACATCAACTGTTACTGTTTTTGTGGTCTATTAGTCCAAAGCAATGGGTTCCCCATTCCAATTTTATATTGATTTTGAATTCATTTATTGTTTCTATTCTAATCAAAAGCTTTCTTTTAGTTATGCATGACATTTGGTTAATAATTTATTCAATTTATTCAATACACATCAAAAGCAACATTTAAAGCTATAATTTAAATCCTTAAACAACTATTTCAACTCCCACTAAACGTTGTCTCTGCCAATATCCCACTCCTAACTCGATTAGAAATACCAAGAAACTGAAAGCTTGTCCAATCGCCAGTATTTTCCAAATCCATATAAATTGCTCCAATCTCAGAGGCTTATTCCCTACATCAGCTGAGAACAGCTTTGCATTGCGTCTCATATTAGTGAAAATATCTTCAATGGATTCTGCAGTCCAACGCAGGTCTAAGCCTGCACTCTGAGCGTGCTGTATGAATCTACTCAGCGCCACACTATAAACTGAATTATTTTGCACTCCTAGACTCACGGGAATACCATCAACGATGCTCAATGACTTGGTCGTGCAAAGCCTCTCGATGTTTTTCATTTTCTGCCAGTAATAAATAGAATTCCATAGTAAAGAATGTGTTATATAAACATAACTCGAGTTTAAAGATAAAATCAAATCGGTTTGATCTTTCAGGGAAATGAACATGTCATTTGATGCACGATGTTTGAAATAGTGATCATACATATCAACTCCACTGACAGCTAAAATTTTTAACTGACTTTTAGCGAGATCATCCAATGTTTCGATTTGCTTGTAACGCGGATGTTTCGTCAATAAAGTGCTGATTTTGGCATTAAACCAGCAGCTGTAAAAGAGTCCAATGAAAGCAGAAATAACAATAATTTGTCTCAAAGAAGCACTACTTCTGTGACTTATTGGCGATGCCAGTCCCAAAATGTATCGAATGACACGTAAATTAAGCAGAACATGGCAAAGACTAAACTGAAATCGATTTGCAGTTAAATAATTATTAAAAGCCATTACAAGCGATTCAACAAGAGACCAAACAATGTAGATAGTAAATGAGATGTAACCTTTTTTTAAGAAGAAATTATCAATTATTTGCTGAAAACTCAGTTCACTTCCACAGGGCACCACATACATGAGACTACCAAATCTCACAAAACTGACACCCTGTGCTGCATCGCAGTGCATTAAAGTATGTAAAGAATAGAAATTACTTGAGATGTCTATTTTACCAGTTTCAATCAACTTTAAAATCTCCAAAGGCGAAGCAGGAACTGTTTCATTTAAAGTACCCAAAATAGATAAACTGATGTTGTATCTGAATGTAAACCGTCTCAATATGTTGTAGCTAATGCCAGCCAATCTCTTTTGTCCCGTTCGAGGGTCAGTCACAAGAAAACTATTTGGAGGCGTTAAATTGGGCAACGACAACGCCTTTTTGCCTTGAAAATTTCTACAGTGCTCGACAAAGATAAGACCAGAACTCGCATTCGTAGGCTGCTCAAAGGAGGCCAATGGAAATGGCTGCATTCGCTGCAGAAGCAGCCTCTGCTTAGCCTGCAACACAATCACATTATAGAAACGCTGTCGATCGGCCTCACTGGCAATAGCTGAGAGCAGTTCCATTGTTTCATAACTCTCCATCCAAATTATTATCCTTGCTTCGCGCATACCATTAAAGTTGAAGGCCAAAGTAGTCAGTAGTTTCCGCTGTCTGGGATGGCAGAGACAAACCAGCGCCAGTGCCTCCTTGTTGAACAAACTGCTCATTTTAATCCTGGACATCTCATCAAATCGTAGCACTGGCCAATCAGGTAGATTCAGTTGCTGCAGCAGACAGTCATTATCCTGGCTGTGTTGCATAACCAAAATCACCCGAAACAGATGCTCTTCATTGACCTTCCGCAACAAATCATGCAGATAGCTTAGTTGGGCTTCTTCCATGGCTGTTTCTGTCCAGTTTGTATGCAGACTCGACGTGGTCTGAAGTAGACACAGCACAAATGCCAAAGCGACCATTACAATGTTAGTATGCTGTGTTTTAACTACTGAACTTTAACTGATGCCTGGTCACTGGTTCCACATGTTTATATAACATCATTATAATTGCGTTAAAAGCCAATTTTAAAAACAAAAAAACACTTTACTATGAGATGCCTACACTTAGTGGCATTAACAGACGATAAGCATCCACAAATGGTTTATAATTCTATTAAATATATCAGTTCAAACCCTTCCAAGTTCTCTACTCCCCTTGAAAACTAATCCTGTCGCCAACTGAACCATCTAAAAGCTTTATTTATTCATTACCAGGTTGGTTTTTAATGTAGAATTTAGAGCAGAGCACAAAAGCATATTCTATCTGAATTAGTAATGTCATTTGCAAAGCGAAAAAGCCTGTAATTAACAACAGATTGCGACACGACGCGAAAGTTAAGCGAAAATTACGTATACGCACCGTGTGCAGCGTTGCGTAGCGTTGCGTAGCGTTGCGTTAATAAAACAAGCATGAATTTAAAGTGCTACTTGCACAGTTTCTGCCTGGCACTTTTATATTTTGTATTTTAGCAGAAAAAAATAATAATACGCATGTGTTGTGCGTTGTTTAGATAAATGTTTAATGAAACGCACAACATGCGATGCTAATTATGGCTTAAAACAAAAGCTGAGACCAAAAAAAAACTGTAACCCAAGTGCCTGTCAGTGCCAGACTTGTGGTTAGTCCTTTTCCGAGAATGGAAATGGGGGGCAAAAGGGCAGCTTAACATAACAGTCAGTCGAGTTGAACCCAAAACGACATAATTCAGTAAAGCGCTTTGGCATGGCCGCAAGGCATCCGGTTATCCAGTGACATCTACGTCCGGCAAAGTGTCAGTAGCCGTATCCGTATCAGTTGCAGTTTGCCATTGCAGTTGGTGTTGCTGCTCCAGTTTACAGCAGTTCCAAGTGCACTTTATGCGCATAATGTCAGCTGCAATGTCAAGTTGTGAGGCAAAACCACAGTCGAGAAAATTTACCCAACTCTCAGTTCAGTTAACATTTGTTTACTGTACCCAGTCAACAGTTAACGGTATTCCAAACCACATTTGTGGGCCACATTATTGTTGCACATTCTTTGGCACACCTCGAGACACATAAATGTTGTGCAGTGTTGCCAACAAAAGCAGGTAAATAAACTGCATATTGTTTTTCTTTTTTTTTTGGCTTTGTTTCTTGATCCTGTGGGAATCCTTCTGACTTTGCTGTGCACCAATTTGAAAGTCAAAACAAACTTAAACTACTTTAGACATGTCTCTGTGGTGCATACAACTTGTTCAAGCCCAAATAAATGCATTAAATTTGCAGATAAATAAGTAAAGGCTGCTTTAAAAAATCGTCTGCTCTAAAATAATAAATAAAATTAAAATTTCAACTAAATTAAAGCAAAGCTGCAGTGAGAGTACTACTTAACAGTCGTCACGACTCGCCTCCATAAATTTTAATGCGCCGCCTAGAAGTATGCTTCAATTTCAGAGCCAATTAGGCGCAGCCACAAGAACTTGGTCACTGCTGAGCGAACCAACATTGGCATATTGTCCAATAATGCCAGCACATTCCGTGCTATAATTGAGACTAATTACACATTTGAGTGCATTGCAATGTCTGCGAATTTGTCGGCTGACAAATGACAGATGCAAATGGCAGGCGAGTAAATTAATTAAGTGACTTGAACTTTAACTACCTTTTAAAGACAGTTTTTGGCTAACTCAATTTGAGCCTAAGAGGCCAAACCAAAATCAATATGCAGAACTTATCCTTTGTTGATACAAAATTTACGCACATAAGCAAACAAAACAATAGAAATGTATAAAAATAAATGTGAGCAGAACACGAATAACGTTTGACTAAATTGCACAATTTCTTTTCTATTTTTTTTTGGGGGGGTTGTGTAAGGGCCAACAACCCCGCCCCCCTTCCTGCTGTTTTCTGTCTATATTTTCCTGGCTTAGTAGAATATTCGCAGTGAATCGTGAGACGGATGTGGTTGCGGATGCGTCGACGGATGCGGATTCATAGTCGAGTGCACACACTTGAGTCGACGGCAACACCTCGGTTAACAACAACAACAACAACACACACACACGAATACATACCATTGAATTCTATGTAGCGATATGCGTATGTGTGTGTGTGCATGCATGTGTGTGTGTGCGTGTGTGTATGTGTTTGTTTGTGCGGAAAAAGCAACGGAAGCCAGAGCGTCGTTTGTATTGGCTTTTATGAGCTGTTTTCCTCCTTTCTTTTTCTTTTCTCGTTTTTTTTTCTGCACTTTTTTTTCCTCCTTTTTGTTTTATTGGTTGCCCGTTAGATTTTGTGCGGCAAACGATGCCCAGAGGACACACGACATTGCCATGGATTGCGAAGAGAAATGCGCGAGCGCGACGGCGATGCGCCAAACATTATACAAAAGGTTAACACAGCAGATGGTCATAAATATTTGCGAGCCAAGACCAAAGTTGAATCTGCGCACTTTCAACTCCACTTGGTATTAGTTTTCTGACCTATCTTACGTACGTACTGGTTTTGGTTTTAGCCCAGTTCAACTCGCATTCACCGTGGCACAAACTCATAAATTTAGGACATGAATATATATATATATATATACGACATAGAGATACACGCGTTATACGAATTGGTCACAACAAGTATATCTTTCGACCTGTTCGCAGCTTGCTTTTATTTATTTACGAGTGACAGGAACAGCCAGAGTTTGGAGTGGGACAGAGCAGTGGGCAAAAAGAAAAAAAAAACTTTATTGCCACTTATATGTTTAGGCCGGCCTAAAACCAAATTAAATATTTAAGCCAGACAGCTTCAGAATTTTGCTCTTATTGATTTATATGCACACACGCTCGCACACACCCGCTGGTGTGTACATATGCTGTTAATAATACACTTCTTTCAACTAGATTTATGAGCATTTGTTTTTCGCATCAGTTTGCAATTAAATTTTATAATTAAATTTTGAAATGCAACAAAAAAGTTCTTTGCAAAATTCTAATAAATATTTAATACTTTTAGTCTACAATTTATAATTCAACTAGTTTTGTTATTGACTCGTTTAATAGTAATTAAATTCGCTAAATCAATTAGTTAATTAATTATGTTAATCAATTAACACTTGGCGATTTCCGTTGCGAAAAATCCTCTTTACTCCTTCCCTGCTTTTCTCACAGAAAATTCAATTTTGCCACTTTGCGCATTTTGACATTTTGAAACTCACGACACGGGCACGACACGATACTCACGCAGCAACACACACACGCACACGCACATATACACACACACGTTTGAACGAACGAAGATGTTCGGGAAAAATTGTCTGAAGGAAAAATGCTTAAAACTGGCGTCGCGCACAATTCGAATCGGAAAATCACATGTTTCATGTGCAAGGTATAAAAGCAAACTGAATTCCGAATGCCGATGACAACGCAACGAATTGTGTAATGGACGAGCAGAGCACTGGCGAACCGGCGCTGTTAAACTCGAGCCGAACGGCTGTTATACGCGGCGTATGCGTAACCTTTCAGAACATACACATTGAGCTTTTATTCGCGCGCGAGAAAGCGACATAAAGAGAGAGAGAGAGAAGTGGAGTGGAGGAAAGAGCAAGTGGAAGAAAGGAAGCTAGAGAGAGAGCAGAAAAGCTCACACTGTTATCCTTAGACTGTTGTGCTCTGTTAACTCTGTTAACATTAACAGAACTCAACTGCATTGGGGCATAACAGCATTTAGTTTATGCTCTCCTGAGCTATGTGAGACCATAAAGTACATAAACCTTAAGCACTTAATGTGCTTTACTGATGCATAAAACCCATTTGGCATAAAAATCTGATCAAGTGACAGAAATATGAGACTGCAAGTGCAGCGTGCTATATAATTTTAAGCAGTCTGTAAACATAAAATGTTCAAAGGGGTGTATCTAAGGTTTACTAATAAATTAAATAATATTTATCAAGTCTAAAATATTTATATAAAAACTGATAGTAAATCTAATGTCTAACCACCACTTGGTGTGCATAAACTTAAAACCTTCAGAGGGTATCAGCAGTTCATAAAGTTGCTGTTAGCTATCGTTAGACATTTTGTAATAAACGTTACACTAATTAAAATCTAGTTTAGATTTCCAAAACCATTTAACGATTATTAATTACTGAGCAGTAAAGAAACTGCAGCAATTTCAATGTAGTTAACAAACTCAGTGTCTAATTAACATTCGAGCTAGTCATATTTATGACCACAACCAGACATTTATTTCTGTGTCATGTGGAGCAGTAGATAGAGGTGGAGAGAGAGAAAGGGGCTTAGAGAGTTATGAAACCGCAGAGACAACCACAAATCATTTAAGGCTCTAATTAAATTTAAAATGCCAAACACACACACTCGAAAGCTTCAGCTGTGCAACAGGTGTTGCCACACCCACACATGCACGCATAGACACTTTGAAAATATGCAAATATTAAAGCAAATTGCTCTTAAGCTCTGTGACCTGCAATATATGTCTAAAATATGCATAAATTTAAAGGACTTGCATATTTTGTAGTCTATGCACTCGTGTGATTAAAAGGGCTGACTGTGCCACACCCACCTGCCATCAGTCAAATGACAAATGTAAACAACGATAAATGTCATAATGTCAAAGCAAAACAAAGCAGACAAAATGGGAGAAACTGAAGTGAAAACAGCAAA
Organism: Drosophila acutilabella; assembly: GCA_035046005.1. Taxonomy (NCBI): domain Eukaryota; kingdom Metazoa; phylum Arthropoda; class Insecta; order Diptera; family Drosophilidae; genus Drosophila; species Drosophila acutilabella. Next base: position 10,262,891 of record JAWNOK010000024.1, on the reverse strand, counting down.
TAAAACAAAACTGAAGACAACAACAAAAAGTAATGTCGTTTTGACTGAGACCAGTTTGAACTACAAGCAACTGGGCCAATAAATCAATTCGAACAGACAAAGCAAATGGGCGACTTATTCTAGCCAAAGGCAACACAAACACACGCACAACGCACACACACACTACAGTAAATTGCTGAGTTACGAGCGAGTTTAGCCTGAATACCATTTCAGATGCCAAACACAGCAGACAGCAAAAGTACCAGGAACAGTAGGATAGCTACTCAGGCAGACACACAACACAGACAGAGATGGACAGACAGACTGACGGACACAAGAGTGAGAGAGTTTTAGGCCAAGACACAGCAGCTGCCTCGAGTCAAGTCGAGTCAAGTTAAGTCAAGTCAAGTGTAACAAGAAGGCATTGACAATGCCGCGTGCCGAGTGTTAACATACTAATATACACTTTGCATCTTAATCGTCCTTGCTGTTAGGGCCTGTTAGCACGACAACAACAACAAGAACAACAACACCGACAACAACAACCGTATTATTGGCACTGCGATAATGTTAATGATTATGATGATGATAATGATATGAGAGTAACTGGCATGCCTCTAACGAATCAGCTACAGCTTCTGTTTTGATTGCGGCATAAAGTCGTTTGGCTACTAGTCCTCCCCCGTTGGGTTCTTGTTGTTTATCTCATATCGTTATTATTGACATATTTATGACATAATTTGCTGGTTACTTTTGGGCTTGTTATTGAAAATACTCCATGCATAAATAATGCAAAATGTTTTCAAGCTAACTTTTTGGCTCTTCAATTTCGGTTGCATAAATATTGAAATATATCAAGCATATCTATAAATTTACAACCGCAGCAATTTTGACTAATAAAATCTAATTTAAGTTAAGCCAATTCTAATTACATTTTACAATTAATTTTACTCAAACGTTGGCAAATGCCAGCGAATCCCTTATTACATTCTGCAGCATAACTGCAAATTAAATCGCATTACAATTGCTTCCGCAAACAAACATTTGGCAAATTTCCACCATTTATTTTAATTTGCGAAAGTTTTAATATTGCAACTTTCTAAATTGCTGAAATTTGTAGAGCGTTTTAAACTAGAAAAGGGTTTTTGTGGAAATATTTGCATATATTTAAGTAAAGTGATTTTTATATTATATTAATAGTACATATTTCCATTTCAAATATTTGCAGCATACTTTCCGGCTGTGGTAGCAGCAAAGCGCCATCTGTTGCACGCAGTGGGCAATGGAAATGTCTACAAAAAAGCTCTGGCAACAACAAAACGAAAGCTAACACAAACGGACAGTTAACCGAAATCCCAGGCTGATCTGGCAACGCTGGCAGCTGACGCATCTCGCTCTCTCACACATAGCGAATAACAAGCACAAAGCAAAAGTAACACAAACACGTGGCTGGCCACTCAAAGAGCAGCGTCCAGTTTCATCAAAGAGAGTACGCCGCAGAGCCGTCGCGGCAGCAGCGCCTAACGCAGTCGCAGCGCTGCTGGCAGCGCAGTAAACAGTTGTTAATAAAAATGAAAGGATATCACAGCAAAGTCAAAAAAATATAAAAAAAAAAGGCGACACATGTGCGTGTCTGCAGCGCTGTGCGTATTTGTGTCAGAATGCTAAATATATTTTTGGGACAACCGGTGCCACACCCCAATCGGTTAACCCTCCCACAACACACCACGGTTAACTGTCCAAGGTCAGTCAAATGTTGCATTTACAGTGTCCTCTGTTGAACTGTTGACTATTAGTCCTTCACCCACTCTCATCATTTGCAACGACAGCTGCGGCAACATAATTGCCAACAATTTGGTTTCATTAAAGGTGTGCCGTTTGCTAGTGGCTTTTTCTTTTCATCCAACTGGCTTTGTGTTAATTAATTGCAAGCACGCAAAACGCCAGCTGTAAAATGGCAACAAAACGTGAATGAATCGAAACTCACACACAAACACCAAGCAAACTCCTACTCAATTTAATTTTAAAACATCTTTTTCCGTTTTTATTTCGTTGCGCTGTGACGCACTTACTTTTTTATACTTGTTGCGCTGACATTGAACCATTAAAAGCTATTAATTATTTAATCAAATCTTATGATGCAATTTCCCGTCCACGCCTGAAAGCAGGCAACATATTTTTTCACTTTAAAGCAACCACATAAAATGTTTGCTCGCTTGAGTGGGTCGTGTATGTAACTGCATGTGTGTGTGTGTGTGTGTGTACTCCCTGATGTGCGTGATGATAGCTTGTGTACTTAGTATATTTATGAGGGTATTGATCAGCGTTTTAGCTGATTTTTATTTCGAGATAAGTGCAAGCTACACAGCACAAAAGACAAGACTGTTAATTGCACATTAATTCTAAATATAATTAGATATTTTTATACACAGTTATGTAAAACGCTCATTAAACCAGCTTAAGCTCAGTTCAAATATAGAAATAAACTGACTGGTCTTTAATCTCTTATCCACTAAACAACACAATCAGCTTAACAGATTGCTGAACAATGTCATTCTGGAATTATGCACAAAGGAATCTCCTATCTATGCAATAGTTATACAATCTAGCGGGAATTATGTCCCTTTAGATATTATAACCCCCAAAAGCACATATTTCACTCAACAGAATGTCGAAAAAGGCGACACTTTTTAAGGTTGTGCGTGCGGGGAGTGGAAGTTAGGAAGGAATGGAATTTACCATAAACAATGCCAAACCCTGACAGTTATATTTAAACAAAAGCACAAACACATGGCGCATTTTGTGGCCCACATATCATTATAAAACTCACAAAGCGAAACAGGTAACAAGAAAAAAACCAGACACACAAAATGATGGCAGCAAAAATGTTATGCCACATGTCGTAAAGGCACGCCCATCTGACAGAAAGGCGGCTTACACATATTACACTACGTCACCAGCCCGCTGCCTGTGGCAGACAGGTAACTCGCCTATCAAATTATACGCAACAAACATTCTCATTTATTTATTTATTTACTTTTAAATGCCGCCAAAAGAGTAGACTATCTGTATGTGTCAGGGTGTCGGTGTGGGTGTTTTTTTTAGGGGCAGAAGTTTTGTGCTACGGAAGTTTATGTAAATTTAATGTAGCTTCACGTATTTCGTTATGTTGCGCACAATTTGAGATACTTATAATTAATGCCAGCTACTTGCTGCCATATTAAATGGTCGTAAATGGCGCATATTACTCATACGTACCGTTGCACATCAATTTTGTATATACATATACCATATAGCTTATGGCCAAAAAGCACTCACCTGTAAAGAGCAAAAGGAAATAAGAAAATAAATTTAGTATACGTTGAAGAAAAGTTGAGTCTTTTGTGCTTAGTTGACCAAACACAAGTTGCAACAAGAAAAGGGGGCGTTGGTCGGTGTGGGCGTGGCTAAAGGTAGGTCTAGGCAGCTTAAGTGAAGCATGCTGTTAATGTTTTTCAATAGCTCTCTTGATATATGAGCCTCGAGTATGTTTGTTTTTCCGGAGTGATTTAGTTCTTATAAGAGTGTGTGTGTGTGTGTGTGTAGAGTTGTTTTCTGTCTGTGTGTGTGTGTTTTTTTTTGTTTTCTACCAGTTTATGCTGTTGTTGTCTTACCGAGAAGCATTCTACTGTTAACAAAGCAAACCTTTTCTTACCTTCTTTTTACCTTAGAAATTTAAGTTGAAAATTGAGTCTGTAAATCTTATGGAATTCCTGAACTTCATCTGTTACTCAAATCCAGATTCTTTGTATATTTTATACGCTTAGACTTCTTATTCAGTTGCCAACTCTATGAAAGCTTTAACACGCGATTTTCTAGGTTTACTTCTACTGCAGTTTTAATAGTTTTCGTGTCTTTTGCACATTTATAACAATTCTTTACACTAACTTTATTACTTTCCAGCTTAGTGAACGGCTTTAAATTATCTGCTGAGCTGTATTAACTTGTCTTGTCAGTTTTTATGACAACTGCAGTCGAGCTCTTCAATATTATATCAGTTTGATTTCATAAAATTGATTGCATTTCACTTTTTACTTGCTTTTTGGCAATTTATTATTCTCTGTCTATACTAGGGACCACTGTAGTGTTTTTTTGGCTACATCTACTGTCACCGCTTATTGTTAACAGACACGTTCGCTGTCAACTGACGCCAGCGACAAACAAGCGCATAATTAATGCTTACAACAGCAATCAATACCTGGAAAAGACACCAAAAAGGTGTATATATAACACCCTGATACCATAAAAAAGGTATATGTATGACACACAGATACCGTAAGCTGCAGACTGGCAAGTCAATTAGCTGCCGGCGCACATAATCACCAATCAAAAGGTGTCAGTGCAGCAACATCGGAGACAGCAGCAGCGACTCACACAAAAAGCGAGCATAATTGAGTTATTTACGCTAATTGCTGTACACACACAAACACAGATGTGTGTGTGTGTGTGTAACACACGTACACGGACAAAGCTAGGCAGATTGGAAAGGGAATTCTGTGCGCTCGGCAACTGACGCAAATTGTAAGAGCAGTGGACCGCAAAGCGCACGTGTCTGACAGCCAGGCAAACAAACACAAACTGACTGACTGACTGAATGACTAACTGACTGCATGACTCACTGCCTAAATGCCTGCCACAGCCAGCGACTTCATAGAATTATCTGCAAGTACGTATCTGTTAGCTCAACAGCTTTTCAAGAATTCATATTTTATACAAAAATGGCGAGCGCAAAAAAGCAAACAAAATTTGAAGGTAACGAAACGTTGCCTACTTCCTGTTGCTGCACGTTGCACTTCCGTTTGCCTTGCCCCTACAGCCTGCCTTCCTGTCAGCTGCACAACCTATAATTTTTGGGGTGTGTTCGCTGTGGCGCATAGCACTCGACACTCGGCACTCTGTCTGGTTTATAGCGGCGTTCATGTTCAAACTCATTGCAAAATACAATTACAAATATTCAATTTGCAGTCAGGCCACAAATTGAGGCATTTTCAATGCTTTTTTCTGTCGTTTTTTGTTGCATGTGGCAACTAATTTGATTTGTGCGCGAGCAAATTTAACAGGCAGTTCAGAAAACAAGACTTATGGCTGTATTTAAATTGAATATGGGGAAAGAGGGGAAGGAGAGTCATAAAGTTTCGTATGATAGTGTGATAAAATCAACTGTCATTAACCTTCACTAAGTTATGTCTGCCATTTGAGCGACTCAAAATAGTTTAAACGTGAATTTATTAGTTTATCTGCCGCCTGTTATAGAATAAAACAACAACTTGGTCACTTTAACTCCATAAAAATAAGTGAAAAACAAAATGTAGTTAAAGTTTTTGCCAAAATCCCGGCGTCAAGTGGCATTAAAGGCAGCGCTGCCATAAAGCGACCAAGGCATAATCACAGACAGGCCACAGAATAACTCGATAAGAGGATAATAAGTCTCAAATGTTATGGCCAAATGTAAAGAGCCAATGGCTCTTTGGCTTGACAGACTATGCTGGCCAAATTTCCGGCTTAAGTTCTTGTCATAAAATTGCTTTGACAGTCGCACCACATGGCGTATGCGTTATTTATATATTTGCTAATCTCACACATTTAATTCGTTGAATTTCACGCAAACTAATTAAATATTTAATGCATTGCATGCATAAATCAAGTATGCGCAGGGTGTGAGCCAAATAAATATAGATTAAAATATTAAACGAATTTTGTATGCATAAATTTGGTATGTTAAATTTTATGTAAATTGTATAGAGTCTGTGATTGATTAGCCATAATGCTGTAGCTGTTATTACTACAATATTCAAGCATAGGTTATGCTTGGCATTCAAAAGAATTCGTAGCAGCTGTGCACAAAATAAAAGCAAATATTTATTCAACCTTTTTTTTCCATTCTTTTCTTTATTCTGTTGGTTTTTTTTTATATGATTGCCTAATGCTCGACACGCACGCAATCAAGTCCCTGGAAGATTAGATGAAGAACGTTGGCGTTGAATTACGTGTAGAATCCCTAGAGTGAAGTGGTTAACCAAAGGCACAAATATGAGCATTTGGTTGGTATAAAATATGTTTTTCAAGGGACTTACCTTTCATCCAGACGCATGCTGCTGCGACTGATATCACTCCAGACGGACATGGAGCGTGGCCGTTGGAAAATGGATTTGGAAAATCGTCGAACAGTTGGCAACTGTTGCGGCGGATACCCAGCAAGATCATTGAGATCCTCATTGAAGTTAACATTGCGGGTAAAATTGTTGTTGCCGCGGGTTGGCGATGCCACCGATGGCATCGAATAGCTATTCGTGTTCGTTTGATTATCGTCCGACATGCCCAATGCTGTGTAGCTAACTTCTAGATTATGTGTCATCTCTCAGATATGTTTCACGATACTCCACACACGCACACACACTTTCTAGCTAACTGCGTATTGTTTGACTTGTTTCATACTTTCAGCACTTGTTCACTATATGTTTTTATTTCATTTTGGAATACCATTAATGTATGCAAATAATGCCGAGTGCAGTCGTTGCCTTTGCATAGCACAAATTCTACTAAAGACTTTTCTATTCAATCGACTTAATTGTTAACTTTTGCTTTGGCTGGACAGTTCATTAGACACAATCAACTGGCAGTTCAGCCATATGCATACACAACAATTAACCCCAAGAAATGCACAAGTGACAATGATGAATCGATGTGCACATGAACTGATCTTTTAAATGTTGACTTCCTATTGTATAATTTATTGCTCCCTTTGCCAAGTGACTCGTATCCATCAAATTGACACAATATAAATCCCAAAATCACCTCAAATATTGTGCTCTTTTGTTTTTTGCCTTTTTTGTAGCTTTTGCAGGTAACAAGCACGCGTTGTACGGAAGTTTGTTTGCCAAAAATGTGAAAATGAAAAGCATTTGGAATGCTCATGAATTCTTGATGAGTTTCGCTTTGAGGGGGTCTAAATGAGACTCACTGTCTGCTTATGAAATGGCGTTGCCTATCAGCGTGTATTTTCCATCTGACGCTTTTCATATGCATAATGAAAAGCCATATCAAAATATACACACACACAACATAATTTCCTCTCGCACTCGCTTCAGTGCAGTTTTTCCTAGCAAAAGACAGGAAGAGTGCGAAATTAAAGCTTTACTGCTTTCACTCTATCTGCTGTTCATGATGATGATGACGCTATCTCTAGATACCCCTTATAAAACTGCTAGACAGTGGGTATGCACGACTAAAGCAAGCTACTTGTAAAGAGCTACTCATTTTACTAGGTTTGTATTCACAGGGTATTCAACTAGTCACACTCCCGCCAAATATACCAACATTTGTTAAGTGTTTTTGCTGGAACATTTCGCTTTTGTACTATTCTGGTACATTTTGTGCAATGGCCACATAAAAAATGTTATTATAAGAGCACTTTTAAGCTACTCGAGCTGCGTTCTCTCTGCTCCAGAGGACCCAAAAGGACTGCCGAAGCACAGCTGCGTGAAGAAAAGCAGCCTTTAAGTTAAGTTAATCAAGTTTGAAACTGTAAGATCTATGGAGTTTACTGTTGCATATTAAATGGGATTAAATTTGTAGCTCAATTAAAAACAAACAAAATATATTATTAAATGGCTAAAACGCGCCCAGTGGATGCCACGCCCCTTTTTCAACGCCAAAAGCATTTGTCGTCGTTTTGTGCCCTGACTGAAATGAACTAAATCCAAGCACGCGATACGATTTGTGATTCAGCAACTAATTCTTATGCTCAGCACGCATTCAAGAGTGAAAAATGCCAAACAAAAAGTAAGGAAATGGTTTAAGTTTTCCTCTATAGTCGAGTGGAAAGTAATGGAGGGTGTTGTGCTCAAACTGATGATATATGACAAATCATTATGACCAGTGGTGTTTTATATGTTTTGGCTTTTGGCCAACTTCGAAATCAGCAGCTTGATTGAAAGAAAATGGAAATGGTAGAGGAAAAGGAAATCGGGAGCGGGAAAGAACCTTGGCATATGCCAACACACAATCTCTCACAACGATATGCAAATCGTTGACCTTATTGTAGCTCACCTACCGATGCTACACTTGGAGAAAACCACCCCCGAGTCGTAAAACTTATCAATTATTGAACTAAATTCCATTGGTTTTCTAAAGCGACTTTTAGTAACATGTTAAACCTGTCGCATATGGCGTGACTTCCGTCATTTTGGGGCCAAACTGTAGTGTGACATTTGAACGCACTCTTTTGTTGTCCTCAAGACCTCAAGTCCTCCCACCCCTCCCTTACGTGCAGTGCGGAAATGAGTGTTGGCAATGCGGAAACGACATTTTGCTATAAACAACGTAATGTTGGAAAATTTATGCTCATCAGCTGCTTTTAGCTCATAAAAGCTATACAATAATTGTGACAGTTTTGCTGTGTGGTTAAGCCGACATTTACAATGCGACAGCGAGCAGAAGCGCCTTTGTTTTTATTCTAATGCATTAAAAATAGTATTATTATTATATATTTAAATACTGTATCCCTAGCCCTTATTTCCCTGCACCACAAAGCAAATAAATTAAAATTTTCCACTCAAATCCCTCTGTCTAAAAAAGGTCTGCCTCGCTGTTCTGTGAAATCTTATTCCAATAATTCATCTCAACGTAGACTGTTATTTGTTTTGAAATTTATCACTTTCACAGTTAATGCCTTTGACAGACTCTAATCCTAACTGGTTACATTTCGCACTTATGTTGAGACTTTAAGGTTTTTATTTTTATATTAGCAAAACGAGAGCTGCTTAGGGATGTAGTATAAATAAATCCGTGACAGTTGAAAGTACGACACGTCATCTCTCCTGTTCTCTCTGGTATTTATGTGCCTGTATTATACCAAATGCCATATATCAAGGCCATGTTGCGTATACACAACAATGGCTAAGAAAGGAGGAATAAAAAATAAAACATATGCACATAATCCTTAGATGACATTCTGCGTAGTAACATCAAAAAGTTGTATCGCAAGCCCTTTTTGAGTACCGGGACGTCGAGACGCCAGTGTTGGTCAACGGCAATATAAGCGTATAAACGTATAAACGTGTCTGTCAGTTCTTTATTACCCTCATCAACTAGACGCCAGTGAACTTTACCCCAGCCTTAAACTACCAATTATGTGTGTGTGTGTACTATGACCTTTTCTAGCATTATCAGAAAGATACAGAGCACAGAGAAATAAAGCCTGCAAAAGCTAGACAAGTTTACATTGTGTTAAACAGAAAGCCGCTTTTTATTTAAGACAATTTCATTAGGAATTTTCTAATTTCCACAGCCTTTTCACAATTCATTTCAGTTCTCTCATTCACTCATTCATTTTGTAGTCGTTGCCAAGTGCCAAATTGATTTGTGGCTCAGTGAACTTTCTGAGGTCGACGTGGAATTGAATTTTTATGTCGAGTTCGCGGAATATCTGAAATTCACACCTGTATAATACACACACAACCACACACACACACACCTACACAGGTATTAGCAATTCAAACACGGCAACTTTTTTAATCTAACAAAAGTCTTTGGTAGGAGCAGCTTTGTTTATTTTCTTAACTTTGATGCAGATTTTGGCTTCTGGCTTCTGGGCTTACTTTAAGCCGCGACGAAAATAGCTTTTTTGTTTGCTATAAATAGCAAAGAGGCCAACAAGTTACAAGTTTTCCATTGAATACAAGTTTTTGAGGTAAACTTTATGCGATTGAATGGTTTTTGCTCTAGCCATAAATTCACAATTCTTAAGTTATTAAGAGCACAAAACTTTTTGGACAGCAGCCAAATATATGAATAGATAATGCCAACATAATCTTACTTATTATCCAAACTCTATTCAACTTACACCACAATAGTTGGACTTTAAGCTTTACAAATATGTTTAAATTTGTCAGTATTCTGTTTTGAATAAAATTCGCATTAAATTTTGGGTTTTCTATTTTCCATTTACATTTTGGCAACCAGCTGCAAATTTGTTTGCAAACAAAAAAGTTTTGTCGAGTTTGCCAGCTCTTAAATTACATAAATGGCCTCGGTTATCAGCGTTTTGGTGGAATCACTTAACTGTCTGAAACCGAAATGATAGAATGAACCAAAGAAAACAAGAACAAACAATGAGAAATACAGAAATCTCAACAAATGCAAAGAAAACAGAGAAATACACACAAATACACATAGTACTCGCCTACACAGAGATAGGAAAAATGTACAGACAAATCGTTGTTGGCAGCACTAACTGACCTAGCAACAGGAAGAGCTACAGACATGACTGACTAAAGCATGCCCTACAACTTGAGTAGTTTTAGCCAAGTTTTCTGTGCACATTTTAGGCTGTCGAAGTATTTGATACCCTGTAAATATATGCTACAAGATATTTTACTCAAACTAAGTTAGATTAGGGAATAATTCGCTAAACTTATATACCCCTCTCTCTCTAACCTACTTTCACAGGGTATAAAAACACACATGTGATGCGAGATTACAGATTACTGGCAGGAGTTAAGGCAGCGTGTTAAGTTGTATGTTATGGACTGCCACTATATGTAATACATTTAGCAGTAGCAACAAACAAACACAAAAAAATATATAAACATTTGTTTAGACAAGGAGGGGAGCAAAGAAATAAAATTAGACAGAAAGTAGGCGTGGCAGCAACAGACAAACACACAGAGAACACACCCTTGCCACAAATGTCATAAAGGACAGCATCTAAAATACGACAATAAACACGAGACACATGTGGCATATAGACAATAATGTGGCATCACATAAAATTGTCAATAGAATAAAATATCTCATACACAAAATACAGTTCAGCTGCTCCTTAAAGCACCTAAATTTAAGATTAATGAAAATATAGATATAAATAAAATATAAAAATACATAAAGCAGCGCCAAATCCCATTAAGATGGCAAAAACATTAAGTACCTAATCCCGAGGGTCACAACAAAGTTGAATGAACAAGTCAAAAGGCATTAAATGTTGATCTTGGCTATTTCCTTGAACAGTTTGCGTCATTAGACAATTTGTCACACAAAAATACAAATACAATTTGGCCAGCAATCAATCCAATTTGCGGGTCAACAATAAACTTAACAGCTACAAACATTTATCAGTAAGTATACGCACTGTGCGCCTAGAGATAATTATGGCAAATGTTTAAGCGATTTGAGTTGTAAGTTGATTAAAATTTAGGGTTTAAGTTTGAGATGAAGCCAACTTTCTGATTAATGTTGGCAAAAGTGAAATGAATTAATAATAAAATGGGGGTAAGGAACTTTAATTAAGGTTTAAATAAACTAAATCGCAACTGTGCAAAAGTGAAAAGTGTGTCTGGCTGTGTGTACATGTGTGTGTTTGGTGCCTTTTGGTTCACTTTTCAACTGTGGGAATAGGCAATTTGCCTGGTGTGCTATATCTGTAGATTAACTCGACCTTTGGTCGACTTTTTGCCTTTTTTCAGTCCCTCTTTCCAGTGTTCTATATCTTTTACTTTCATTCTCTGTCTCTTTCACGCTCTTTCGTCTCTACCACCCTCCGCTTCCTTTGATTTCTCCTTGCTGTCTCAGTTGGGATTAGCCTAGCGTATTACATGCTGTCATTTCTGGATGTTACATTCCTTTTCGGCCTCAACTGCCTTCACGTAGCCACAGAAAACTTTCTTTTTTCCCGTCCATTCTCCCACATTTTCTTTTCTCAGATCTTTTAAATGCTAGGCCGCTTTTTAGCTTAGCCTTTTCTTTACTTCGGTTAGCCGTTTAAGGTATTCTCGGCTTAAGTCTGACGCCGCTGGCCATTGACCAAATAAAAAGAGATAAATTCATTGAAGCAGACAAAGATTTTTTTCATATTTCCTATACAATTCGTAATATTTTCATATTGAGCTTTAATACAATTTAATATTGAATGTAATAGGCATATTACGCATACGCCTCGAATGCCTTTTTCCGTTTCTTTTATGTCTTGTTGATTTTCGGCATTTTATGCGCATTGTATGTGGCCTGTCTTTGAATTTATCCTTTTGAGTTTATTCAGTATTTTGCGGTTGTTTTGGAGTCGGAAATGCTTTGATAAGGAAAGCATGACTTTTATGCTTTATTGTAAATATAATAAAAATAACTTTTTATATTATTTTTATGTGCACAAACTGTGGGAAAGCGTGTGGGTGTATGTGTGTGTGTTCTTGGTTCGATTGCAATAATTTTTACGACATTGTGTGGTTCAGAGACCTGCAACGAGTATACTCGAGTATGTTCGAACTTTTCATCAAACGATCGAGTAACGAGTATACCAACAGGCTGTCCAAAAAATGTTCGAATCACAACGATCAGTTGCCCGTTTTCTGCTTGACTCGAAAATGATCGTTTGATATCAAACAATTTGGTTGCGAGCACAACGATCAGCCCCATAGATCGTTTGCTGATCGTTCGATTGGACGAACGAGTATTCGAACGAGTATTCAAACGCAACCTGCCTGCCCGTAATTTCAGTACAAAAGTACAAACAAACGTTCGAGTATCAAGCAAGTTCGTTGGTTCGCTTAAGTTGCGTGACGTTCGCTTGCGTTGCGTGACGTTCGCAGTGTTGCCATTTATTGGGAGGAAAATATGCTAGTTCTAGCGGAAAAGGCTAGATGGCAATAAAAAATAATATGAAAATTGTATAAGTATATATTTTTCTTCTTCTTGTATTATTAAAAATTTTATAAACCATAATGGGTAATATAAAAAATGAAATATCTGTAATATATGTGCATTGATTTTCCCATGTACACATAAGTAAAGGCTAGATCAAGCGGGAAACGACTTGGAGAGCAACACTGATGGCACGCGCAACACGCTGAGGGTTGTTTTTGTTTTGTGTGTATTTGTGCGAGCAAGTATTGTTATGTTTGACATACCACGCATTTCGCTAATATTTTTTTTAAGACAGAAAAACCCAAATAGAAGAGTATCTACCTGCTGCACATATTGCGCTAAATGCAAAACACCCCTTTTACAAAACTGAGAGAGTCATAGTCTGGCCAAACAAGGGAATTTCCAAAAGGTCAGCCCATCTACGTTTAACTGTTGAGCGCTAGAAAAGGCTTCAGCACATTTTAATTATGTAAAAATCTTATGAATGAACAGAGTATTTAAAACAAAATTGCATTTATTATTAAATGTCAATTTATTTAAAAAACATTCTTTAACGCCGTCAAATCATTTTGTGTAGTACCACCGCTGAGAATATTTCATGCAACATTTCTAAATTTCTATTTGGCTTGCTTGCAACATGTTCCATATAACGGCATTTTACTCGAGTATATACTCGAGTAAAACGAGTATAAGCAGGCCCGCGGCACGCACACAAACGATCGAGTATCAAATTTGTTCGAACAAAAACGATCACGAGTAGCGTTCGAGTATACTCGAAATTTTTATACTCGTTGCAGGTCTCTGGTGTGGTTCTTTTTATGTATCACAGCTCTCAACGAATACGTTCAAAGAGTTTTCATTTTAAAAGAGTTGAAATATCTAAATTGAGTTCCGGCTTTCATTTAAAGCTCGCTTGGAATACAATTTATGTGGAAAAGTGTTCTATAAATATTTATTAGAACCGCACAGTAAATTGTGATTTTATCTAGCGCCATAAACACTCTAAGCTATAATAATTACTTAAAATTAAATTAAAAATTGATTGAAATTGCTCAGCCAAGCATAAAATCAAAGCACATTTTGATGCCCAAAAAAACTGTTGTAGTTTTTTGCATAATTCACAAATTTTTTTACAGTTTAATTAATAAAGTTGAAACTTTTGTGATACATTTAATAACATTTGAGGGTGAAACTTTAAACTGGCTTGCAGTCTAACAATTGTTTTTACCAAAACCGCAAATCTAATTAAATTTGTACCCAACTTCATGTCTTTATTCTCGAATTAACCACAGTGCGCCGCAGGGGGTGAAGCCTTGAGTCAAATCTGTATATAGTAAACAGTTAATGCGCCATTTACAGCAACAAAATGTGCAGAGATTTATATCAACAATGGCAACGGGAGCAACAACAAAATTGCTGACACTATAGGTATATATATATATATGCATAATGAGCGACTGAAAGGGAATGTAAATATATAATAAAGTTAATTGGTATGTAAATTTTGTTGGGGCTAATTTAGGGAATTCACATGGCTGCAGCAAGGAAAGTCCGGTCCTAAAAGACTTTTAAATAATGTAACCATTCGCAGGCATACTAATTTAAAAGATAAACGTTTAATAATCACGTACAAAGTAAACAAAAGCCCAGTCGAATTAGGTAAACGATAGCACTTTAATTAAAGTGCAAATCTGATGGGAAAATCAACGTTTCTTACCGCAAGATTATAGAAGATTAAATGACTGTCTGATAAAATGAAAAGTCCTGTGAATCACTGAAATCCCAGTAAATACAACAAACGTTTAAAAGTATGTATAAATTTCAGTAGGTCTGTCACGAAATGTAGTTCTAAAAAATGAAAGAAATTGAAGCACAAGCAGCTGGTTCCCAATTTTGCAGCGTGTTGTATATCAAATGACCAGCAACGATTGCACACTAAAGAACCATTCACACACACAATCACACACACACATAGATAGACTGCCGCACAAAATGGTACCAGGGAGATGTGTCATAAAGCCTAACTGAAAAATACTGCATGTCATTCATTGCTAGCTCTGTGTGTGAGTGTGTGTTATTGTGTGTGTACGTGTGTTTATTATTTGTGTGTATGTTTACTGATACAAGTTGGTTTACTTAGTATCGCACGTGGGCAAAACTAACGAGAAACTGTTGAAAAAAGACGAGAAAAAACAACAAACACTAACAAGAAGGAACAGCCGTGCACAGCCCGCAAACGCCAACGCCGGGAACCAACAACGAAATGTGTCAAGGCAAGTTACACACACACAGCAACTAATACACACACAGCTATAAAGAGAGAGTGAAAGCATCATAGCTATAAGGCATTTGCGTTAATATTACAAACTGTCATATTTTTATTTATATTTTTTTTTTTGTGCTCTATGGCAAAAAATGTGATGCAAAAGCATTTTTGGTTCATAAAAAAAAAACCCCAAACTAAAACATACTCTCAGCACAATTTCAAACAAAGTGCTGAGTGGTTGAAATGTATGTTAACAACAACAAATCGATTTTGTTATATGAAGTTTGCTACTTTTACTTCTTGTTGTCATTTTTATTCCCTTTCCCACTTATCATCAAATTGCATTTTCTAAGAAACTGAAACACAGCAAACACAATTGGAATTTCACTGAGTGAAAGTCACGGCAAATAACAAGAAAAGAGCGACACTTGCTGCAAAGGTTATTTCAAAGTCTGCGCACAAAAGTATGCTGTAAAAAATTTCATTTTACTTTCATTTTACACAAGAAGCAAACGAGATATTTTGAATTGTTTTTACATTTGTAGTTGTATCTGCAGTTATTGTTGTTGCTGTCGTTAGTTGTGCACTTTACGTTTTATTTTTGTTTGTTGTAAGCATATTTGAATAAAATCCAGTTGATTAAGCTGCCAGTTGTTGGAGCTGTCGACACTGCCAATATGAAAAACGAAGTCGCTTTGCCTTTTTACCCTCGACATTATTTGCATTACTTGTAGAAAAAAAACTCACACAAACACAAACTCACATTTCGATCACGACTTTTGAAAGCGTTTTTGCTGTGCAGCCCTTTTTCTTTTCCTTTTTTGCCTGGCACTCAAGGACATGCACGCGCAAAATTCGGATAATTCTCCATAATTTTTTTAATTTTGATTTTAATTTTCTTTTCTGTTTGTTTTCTTTGCTTGGTAATTAAGAAATCCACGCAAATACACAACGAAGACGACCTTCAGTGCCTGCTGGTGCTGGTGATGCCATTATCGTGGTCTATGGCGATACCGACGCGGCTGCTGCACATAAATTAAACGTTAAAATTTGCACGCTAATTTCGATTAATGTGCACAACACCTCAGCGATGGTATGTGTGTGTGTTGGGTGTGTGTGTAGTAAGCATGCTGCGAACGCACGAACAACGACAACGATTGACGACGATGAGAACGTTGCGCTGCTCAGCACCAAACTGAAAGGCAACATTGAACAACCAAAGTGAAGCCAGCAACGCTGCTTCTGCTGCGACTGCGACGCGAGCTGCGCTGCCAACTGCGCTGCAACTGCTGCTGCTGCTGCCGCCGCTGTTGCTGCTGCTGTCTGACTTTCAATCTTGGTCTGTGACACTAGGCAGCAGCTGTCACGCAACTGGAAACGCTTTACGCAAACCCACACACACACAGACGCACTCGCTTAGACTTAGCTACACACACACAGTCACACACACACACACGACTGTCCAACGCTTTATATTTTGTGGTATGTCTGCTTGAAACTTCCTTGTTGTGTCTGTTGCTCTTTGCGGCTCTCTTAAGACTTTCGTTTGTTTCAAGTCGCCTAAGCTGACAGTACAAGCGTTGCCAGATTGGTGCAATATTAGAAAGCAGTAAATTGACTAGGAAATTTATTTGCAAGGAGTAGAAAATATCTGTTTATACAGAAGAAATATATAGAATTATAAAAGTGACTAATAAAGTTTAAATTTAACTTATGTAATATAATTTTAAATATTTTAAAAGCCAATTAAATTTAAATGTATCAAAAAATTGTATTCATTTCATCTGCTATTTTTTCGCAGTGCATCAAGCACGTGTTATATAACAACACAAAACCCGCTCTCTCGCTCTTAGACCCACGCTCCCACTCAAGCCCATCCAAGTTCTCTTCTCTTTTAGCTACCACTCTCATCTGCCTGTACTCTCAGCGGCCGCAAGAGAGCGCCAGCTAAACGGCCGCGTAACCTAGAAAATGGCAACAAAACAAAATGTCGAAAAGTTCATAATCAACAGAAATGGCGCCAAAGTGCAAAGCACGTGCTTAATGAATTCGTTTCGTTTCCATTTCGTTGCGTTTCGCATGCGTAAACATTGCAAGCTTTTCTGTGACGTCATGTGTGGCCTTATGACGTCAGATGCAAGAAAAGTCTACAAAGTAAAGTACAAAACTAAATGATGAGATGGGGAGATGTGAGATGTGGCGCCATCTGTTGTTAAAGCTTGGCATATGCTGGAAATGACAAATTATGAGCCACTTTCATTTAAAATAAAACTTTTTTAAGCATCAACGATGGCTAAAAACTAGTTTAAGCTTAAAATGCTGTTGGTCTTTAAATACACTAATTTATGCACACTGTCCACTGTGCCAAAGTGTATGCAAATTGCAGTTGCACGGCATTAGCTACCATTTATTTCAACAAATTTGCAAATTGAATCAGCAGCCACAATTTTAAAACAAGAATTATGCATGTACATATAGAAATAACAGACGGCGAACAGTGGGAGAAAACATTTCATTAGCTCTAAAAATAATAAAGGTAATAGTTTAAATAAAATAAGAATCTAATGACGATAAGCCGACTAACGATGTGTGGCATGCAACATGCAAAAGTAACAGCAATAAACTCGCAAATGAGGGGAAAGGAAAGGGAAATCAATTGCCATTTATATAGCCAAATGAAAAGTGCAATTTAATGCGAGTTTTCGTTACACGATGCCAACAAAGGAAATGACAAATCCAAGTTGGTGACACGCTACCAGAATTCAACTGGGAAAAGCCAAGCAATTGCCAAATGAAAATTCCAAATCCGTAGATAGAAATCAAACTACTAAAGAGACTTGAGCTAGTTTAAAAAACTGAAAAGAAATTTAAGTAAGCAAATATTTTCCACATACCCCTACAGGGTATGTTTAGTCGAGCGTCAGGCTGCTGCAAACTGGTCATTGATATGCCTGACATATGACACAGCAAAAATTGCATAGAATAAAAGCCAAAATCCCAAACAAACAAAGAGTCCAAGTAAATGAAATGCCACTAAATGCCCACAGTTCAATACATATGTGTGTGTGTGTGTATGTGAGGGTGTATCGGTGAGAGTATTACTGTGCGTATGTGCGTTGATTAGTAAACCGACTTGTGTGTGTATTTGTGTGTGTGCCAAGTGAATTTGTAGTCAATTTCCTGCAATTTGTGCTTGGGTAGCAGCAAACTCTGTCGATCTCCACTGCCAGAAACATCCTGTAATGATACGCATCGCACAATCAGGACAACATAATACACTCTAATACACACACACACATACTTACACCCATACATACACACACATGCATATAAATATAAAAACAAATTAGAATGTGAGAAAATATGTCCCGAAAATGAATTTGTTGTGCCAAAGCTGTAAGCAATTTGTCGACGCGTTAATGGAAACAATTTTGCTGAAAGGGGGCGCAGGGGGAGGAGGGCGGTGCAAAACAGTGGAAAGTGGAAACAACAATTCTTGGCATGCACATGCCTGCTTGTGCCAGCTTGTGCCTGATTGTGCCTGCTTGTGCTTGATAAGTGCGCGTTGTATTGCCAAATTGAGTGTTTGACATGTGGCCCCGAATTCCTCATCCACTTGGCCCTACGCCTATCAGCTGGTGTCATGCATTTCGACTCTTTCGATTCCAATTAGAGATGCCCATGTGCTCTGTTTATGTGTGTGTGTTTCCCGTTTTGACTGCTTAATCTCATTGACACGCATTAACATGTCTGCAGAAGGCAAATTGAACGGCCTAATGGCCAACACTACGACTGAGAAGAAGACAGACACAGACAGAGACAAAGACACCCGACTCTCTGGCATTGTGATTAAAATGTCAGCACAAAGGACGCCTTAACATGCCACTTACTAGGCCAAAGGCATCAAGGACCTTGCTCAGCTTATCAATTTAGATTGCTTGTCCGCACTGAAGCCTCAAAAAATGCAAGAATCTCCAAATGGAAATGAAAATAGAAATAAAAATGAAAAACAAAATAAAAAAAAAAACAAAACACACAAATGGCACCACAAAATAACTGTCAACCACACAAGGGCCGACGACGGGGACATCTCAAATGGAATAACTATGCAAACAGATCAGACACATTAGGGCCAGAACACGCCCTCAGGGCATTCAAGTCAACATTTTTCATAAACAAAAATGTCTACCAACTCATAACAGACACACACACTGTTTTACAGGGTATTTAAACCTCTCAACAAGTCTTTGCAAACTAATTAAGGTTTCTTTAATAAGTTCTTTGCACTTTTATAGGGTAACTTGTGGGCCCAGCTCATTCCTTCACTGCGTTGCTAATGCACTTCAAACTGATTTACTTTGAGATATTTTTTCAGAGTCAGCAAACCAGACAACACATGAAACTTGTGGTCAGCTTTGAGTTTGCACAATCAAAAAGAGGCGAAAGCAAAACAACGAGAGAGAAAAAAAAACTCGATAATAATCATGGTAGTTTTGCTTTGAATGCCCGAGAAACACACAAAGCACTTGGGACATTCTATAAGTTGTATAATAATATAAAAATAAATTGCCAATCGAATGGGATAAGGGAAAGCCCATAGCAGTGCTTAATCAAAATGAAGAGCATATTTAAAAGTTTAAAGAAGGATATAAAAAAAAGGCAGTTGACAAATGTGCAGACACTAGGATTAAACTCTTAAGCAAACAACATTAGGCACACTTGGTTTGACCCAAATGGAAAAGTTTTGGACAGGTGTAGCCACAAATTTTGCTGGAATTGTGTGCCACAACAGCGAGAGTGGTTCAAAAGAATTGAAGAAGGTCAGGAAACAAGAAAAAATATATATATAAATATAAAAAGGGTTAGAAATAAAGTGTAGCAACTTTTAACACAAAGTATTTAATAATAAATAAAAATATAAGCAAGTAAAATAAAGGTAAAGTAAAATAAGGCCTCAATATCAAAAATATACCATTTATCCCCTCTAAAAATTAAAATGAATTGAATTGGCGTTGAGAAAAGTACATCCATTCAAAATAACACTTTTTCCAACATTAACGAGTACTACTTTCATTGCACTTAGTATTCTACACCTGTGGAAACAGACCTCGCGTGTTTGAAGTTTGTTTTCGAGGGTTTGGGGGAATGAACTTATTGTCTGGGGCAAACAGAAAGTTGCTGTAGTCAAATAAACGCATGCAAATTGAAATAAAGTGCAAAAGACGTCAGCTTGCATTTCAGTTTTCTCTCTGTATAGTTTTCAGTTTTCAGTTTGACTGTAATACAATACACAAGTAGTACAAGCACATCAACTCACACTCAACATTTACCAGCTCGACAATCACACGGAATTTCGGCACGAATAACACGCGCCAGGGAAATACATCTGAATATACTATATATATTGTACAAATACATACATGTTTGTAGGTATAAAAAAAATAAAAACAAAAAGTGAACAGGAAAAAAAGAATCCGCCGTAGTTGACTTAATACGGCGCTCAAAAAGGACGCTACGCTGAGGTACGGCAGCAGGAGAGCCTGCATACATTTACAGTCTAACACGGTTGTTGTTCCCACACTGTTTCTGGGGTCCTTTCATTTATTAATACACGTTTCCTTTGTCTCCGTCCCTATCTCACTCTGCTTCACTGTATCTCTCTCTCTCTCTCTCTCTTCAGGTGGCCGTGAGAGTCAAAAGTGAGGAGCAACGAGCGTAGCAGTAATCAATATTTATACGTTTATATTGAATATATAGCAAATACTCGTACTCGTTTTGATTTTGTGCCGCTGCAACAAGCTTTACTTCCTACCGAACAACAAAAGGACATTCCACAAAATTTCATTATAAAACTTATTTATAAGTTGATGAAAATTTTAAATTAGTATTAAAGCTTTTCCTTGTTCAACATACAGGAAGTGGTTAACAGCGGTTTCTTTTTTAAAGCAAAGTAACTTTTAGTTGTGCGCATAATAAAATGTTTAAATTGTTCCCAGTTGCACGTTTTCAGCTGATTTTCCAGTTGATTCATAGCGGTTTGAAGCGGCTTTTTTGGCTAGCATTAAAAATTAACACAGTTTTTTACAACCCTAGCAGAATTAAACTCTTAAATTCTATTTTTGTAAGCTACTTACATGTCAAATTAACAGCGTTAAGCTTTCAGTGGCTTTTAAAACCTTTTTCTGCACTTACTAGCTAGTTTCCCGCTCACTTTTATGCTTAAGTTGGCTATTTTTCTGTCATAAATCAAGCTAGAACTATATTAGAAATGTTGCTGAAAAGCGTGCTGCTTTAGTAAGCATATTTTTCAGTCGGCTTCATATTTTTAGCCGTATCTTTTGACTGCTTTCCATTACACAACAGCTGGCAATGACGCGAACGTGGACAGCGACTGCGTTTCGTTTTACCGTTTGTAAATTGAAAAAAATTCAAAATAAATTCAAATATCCTAAAACTAAATTACATAAATATAAGTTTGAAGAACCGTCTTTTTCCCCTTCCCCAACCATTTCCGCATCCGTTTCCCCTTCCTGCATTGCGCATATAAATTATAGAATATTTGACACTGTCTGAAATTTATGATGTTCTATTTGATGACTTTTCTCGCACTTCAATTTCACTCTCCCACTACCTCCTGCGCTGCTCCAGCTACAATTGTTAGGCAGCATTGGCAGCAGAGGCAGCACTTTTCATAAAAGTCAATATTTATTTTCTGCGCTCTGTGCCGTTTTTTCTTTCGTCGCTTGGGGCATTGTTTAGTGGCATTTGTTTGTATTGTGATTGACACATTGGGTTTAGTTGAAATATCGAGGCGTATGACGAAAATTCAGCTACAATATGGCGTATACGCAATGTCAAATTTAATATGAATTTAATTGGGAATGTATTCTAATAATATATTAAGCAAATCTCGGCACGAAAAGCGAATAACAAGCAAAAATAAAAAAAAGGAAAAGCAAAAAGTCCAGGAACCAAGTTGATGTTTAATTATGCAAAAGGTGAACGTGACAGGCAGCTAAAACCGAGCAGTGAGCACCGAGCAGTGAGCACCGTGCAGTACTGAGCTCCTGCTACGAGCAGTTTTGGTGTACGGCAGCTTGTTAAACTTTAAATATGCTCGAGCCGTGGAGCAATTGGAGTCGAGTCGACAGGACAGCAGCCAGCTGCTTGGAGTTGTCCTGGCAGCTCGATATACGCTTCAGGGCTAATTGAACGCCATTTGCCTGGACAGTAATTGATGTATGACTCAGTAGAGCTACTGGCATACCTTCGGGATGAGCTCAAATGTCTGCTCAGGGTAAAGCCAACTCTCTCTCGCTCTGCCTCTCGCTCGCTCACTGTCTATCTGTCTCTGTTTATACCTTTTGTGAGCTGGGTCAAGTACGTTAACTGTTACCGCTATTTGCTCGTTGTTCTGGCCAGAAAAACGTATTGTTTTGGCCATTACTACAACTCTTTCAACCGTCTTCGTTGTTGTGCCTTTCAGGATATTGCGCACAATGCATTTGATTGTGGGAAATTTAAAACTGTTGTCCATTAGTAAATTGCATGGGCATGGTTGAGGGCGGGACCGTGTGCAAAGGTATGGGCATGGGCGTGTTTAGGGTGAAAGCAGAGACCCAACAAGAGGTCAACTTGACAGGTAGCTGGCCTGGGACAGCGCCTAATGAAAACCCCACTTCAATACGTTTCGGTTTCTATCGATCCACCAATAAAAAATGAGTGGGGAAGATATAGGCAAGCACACACGACTTCAATATACCCTGTACAAACGTTTTATATTCAAATAGCTGCCTCATTCTAGCTCTGAACCCAGTTGTACATTCCCAGGCTAAGGAATTACCTAAACCTACCTTTGACAAACCCATCATACCCGCAGTGAAGGGTAAGCAAAGTAAGCAAAAATAAAACCAAAGCCGTAAATAAGAAAAGAGTAAAGAACGAGAGGCAAAAAAAACACACAAAACTCGACCTGCAGCACTTTGTCACAAGTGCACACACTGTGCACACTGGGCTCAAAATCAAACAATCTGATGGAAGTAAGTGCGAGCATGGCTCTATCAATATTGGTCCAAGTTAGTTCTATTCTTAACCCATTCCATCGTATCAAGTATTTACTGTACTCCAAAGTGTTTGCATTGCTTTCACGCCTTTCCCATTTACTGGCCCACTCATTATTGAGCAATCAAGCTGCAGTTCAAAGCAGACAAAGAGACAGAGAGAGAGTGGGAGATAAAGAGGGAACAAGAGTTTGATAAAGAGAAAGTGAAATGTCACGTCTAGTAACATTTTAGTCCTACTATGCTTAATTTCATTTTAATTACGTGCTGCAGCAATTAACAAGGCGCACAGACAGACAGACAGACAGACAAAAAGGTCACACACAAAAACCCGTAGCTAATTATATAGATGAAGTGTTCAAAATGTGCCAATTGGCAATTGAAATGGCCCTAAGCAGAGCTTAACTTGTCTGCAAGATAAATAAATTGGCAGTGTTATCTTAGAAATAAATTAAAGGGAAGCAGAACAGCTAAAAGTCACTAATTTGCAAAGTAATCGATAGTAAATATTGTAGATAATATCTAGAGTCTATATAATACTATAGAAGTGTTAAAATTCAGACTTAAATATAAGAAATTATTTAAAAATAAATTATTTTAATACACCTACTCCGATTTACTTCTTATCTTAACTACTCGCCTATTAATACGTTACTCCTGCCTACCAAAATCTAATCTTTATTATTCAATTGTTTAGTTGAGTTATTAATTAGTTAATACTCGCACTTGACGTAAGTTCCACACATGTCGTGGTCTATGATTAGCATAAGCAATGAATCCCTGATGTGACATTAGCTGAACTCATTGAGCAGCGGAAGCGGTAACGATAACGGAAGTGGAAGCGGAAACGGAAGTAGCCAACTTATTGCATATTCATGTGCGTTATTTCTTTATGTCTGCCATCTATTTATATAACCGTTTCGACGTCATAGGCCTATTTTTAATCAACACCAGCTGGCAACAAGGTTTTTTCTGACCTATTGCATTTATAAGCACTGTGTTCCTTGTTTTTTGCCAGCAGTAAAAGCACCACCCAGCACTTGCCTCATCAATGAAATAATACTTATAAATAAATAATTATGTATGTCCTTGAAACTATTGAATGGCTTTTGAGGGAAAATTCAGTTAGTGTAGCAATTTTATAAGGAATTTGTTGCCTTTGATTCTGCGAATTCTTAACGTTTCGTGCTATTTGTGTAAGTGTGTTTGGGTTCGTGTGTGTGCCTGGGTCCAGCCGAAAAGGAGGGAAAAAAAGTTCAAAAATCAATCAACGTGCGAAAAAGGCAATTTG
Source organism: Drosophila acutilabella (assembly GCA_035046005.1). Lineage (NCBI taxonomy): Eukaryota > Metazoa > Arthropoda > Insecta > Diptera > Drosophilidae > Drosophila > Drosophila acutilabella. The sequence continues at coordinate 10,238,620 of JAWNOK010000024.1, read as the reverse complement.
CGGCTGCCACTGAGAAAAGCGTACAAAAACAACAACAACGACAACAAATGCTTGAAAATTCTATTATGAGCAAAGTTCCGGAGCTCTTACCACGTCCAAGTGTAGAGGCTAGAGGTGGAGTATACACAGGTGAGTGTGTGTGTGAGTTTGTGTGTTTAGATGTGTGTGTGTGTGTGCCTGTGTTGGTAAGCCGCACCTTAGCAAGTTGTCAACTTTTTTCGTAGCATGAAGCCAAGGAATATACCATAAAATCACAACATTATATTAAAGTTGGTTATTTTTTATAACTTTCTTTTTATCACGCTGTCCCTCATTCCCTCTCTTTCTGGCCTTTACTTTAGCTGCCTCTTTTTGTGCCCGTTTTTCTTGAATTCCCTGCAGTGAGACTTTGCTCAATGACGCATTTAATAGCTTCGCTTTTGCCAGTTTATTGTATGTACAAAAAGTAAATTCTTACATTCTTTTCCAATATGCCTGACAAATTTTCATTGTACGCTTAAATTAGCTAAAAAAAACATTTTCTTTCAATTGTCATTCTCGATTTTCCCACAGCCCGTTAAACATTTAAAATAACATTTAATTATTGGCCATGCATGAGTGACATTTTGGTCCTTTATTTTTTTTTTTTCAATTTATCAATTACCTGGAAGGTCTCGAGTAAAAGACGCCAACACGATGAAGTCTGCGTTGCAGTTCATTGAAGATTTTCAAATGGTACGCAGATACCCGGTAATTAGAGAACAGTAGACTGTTACACCCTAAGCTTTCAAGATAGATCTATATTGTTATCAAACATTCCAATTAATTACATCAAAATCGCTAGGTTTTTAATAGAGTTATAGCTGCTTGAATAATTTACAGCTGGCGCCTGAAAGTATGCAACAACTTGTGAATAACTACAGTTTTAGCACTATAATTTCCATTTTAAAATAGTGACAGGTATGAATTAGTCGTTTATTTATCGGATTTACTTTTTTTCGTTGCCGTTGGAGCTTTTTGGGGGCATGCCACATGGCAGCCCAGCGATGCGGATATCCTTTTGAATTCCAAATCAAACCAAATCAAACCAAATCAAACCGAATCAGGCCAAGCCAACTGGAACTGAAGGATACTGTGGCTGCCAGACTCATTCACCCACTCGCACAGTCACTACTAATCGACTAACCGACAAACCGACTGAATGACTGACATTACTTATGGGCTGGCTGGCTGGCTGTTGGGTGGGCGTTAGCAACGCGACAGCAGACATATTGTGGAGACTGTATATTGTATGCCGTTAAAGCGTAAAAGCCAAAATGATGACAGCAACGATTTATGCAAATTTTTATGATAGCTGTTAAAATCGCGCTTCGCAAATAGAATTTTGATGGCAGCAAAAAATAAAGACTTTTTGATTGAAAACTAAATCTAGCTAAATGCGTTCGAATATTTGCTACAATTTATACAAATTTGGTAAAAGATCAATCAATTCCAGTTATAAATTTAATTTTTAGCTTAACTGTGAACATTATTCACCACCAACTTAACAAACTATTACAGTTAAGTAGTTTGGCAACGCAAAGCTCATAACTTTGAATGGTCAGCCGCAGCCAACTTAGTGCACTTAATCCCCAAGGTTGGCAACTCTGGTAGGTACACGAAAATCTTTACAACCACAAAAATGTAGAACAACACAAAGAAAATATTACAAGCTTAACAGGCATAAATATGCAAGTGCATTTAACATTTACTGCCACAATGGAATTCCAAGAAGAAACAGACTTTACAGTAAACACTCTAAAAATAGCACTTAATAAATTCATAATACAATTTGCCCTACAAAGCACAGACCCAGCTACACCCACACATGTTTGATACCAATCCTTTTGAAGAGCAAAAAAATAAAGCAAAGAAATATGCTGGTACTTTCACTTCAATCTAATCCGTCAAAGGGCACAAAGTAAGCACTTGTAGCTCACATTCCTTGTTGCTTCAATACTACAAGATAATTATAGACTGCCATGGTTTTTGCATCAGAGTATCTGCAGAAAAACACAAACTGTGTGGGCCAACTGGCAACAGCAACGTAGTCCACATAATGCATTCATTAAAAAAACCTCCTACAGGAGTAGGAGCAGTAGCTGGTGCAGCCAACTTAACAGGCATCAAGTGTGATGTGCTGTGTTGTTGCAGGGTTGCCATAGCACAGTAGTAGTTTGTCTACCAGGGAGGCATGCAAATGATTGACGCCACCCGAAAGTGTACGAAACTTTTATGATTACTGTGTGTACTCAGTGGATTTGTAAAATTAACTGCAAATGTCGGTGTTATTCACAGTATTCATAATAACCATGTGAGGCAGTGAGTGGGAGTGGGAGTTTCATGCAGGATTCTTACTATAACATAACTGTCAGAAGTTTCCCAGTTGCCGACACAAAATAAGATACGTATAGCAGTTTGTATGAGCTAAGTTTTCCCTTATGCAACTAATTTAAACTGTTTTAGTTGCTACTTGTTTTCAAAGCCGTGTAATCCACACTAATGGCAAAATCTCTCATTTTCAGATTATGTATCGAATAGCGATGTGCGCGTGACACGCTGCATGTGGTGGAGAAGTAGTAAGCAAACAAAAGTCGGTATAAAATAAGATTTCTTTCCAAATCAAACCTTACATCCAACTCCAACTAGAGATGTGTGCGTGACACGTCAGCATAACTCAATAAATTCCTTACTAATTATTTATTATTTGCCTTAAACGTGTCAAATATTGACACATATGTGTCCAAGTTGTCTTAAGATCAGACATTAAGATTTGTCTACAAGTTTCAATCGAGCACTCAGTGCCAGACAAGTCAAGACATTATAGATAGCCTTGAAAGTGTGAACCTTTCAGCAAGCACACAAAAATTAATCTGTCTACTTGGGTAACTTGTTTTCGTCTCGGACACGCACAAACTTTTATACCGTATACTTGTCTAGAGATATCCTGAGCAGGAGAGCGACTCCTTGGCTCCTTTCTACCTTCTGTACAATGTGCTGTGCTGTCCAATGTGGGAGCAACTTAACTCACTTCTGTTAAGTGCAAGAGTTTGCTTCTATTTTTTTATTTTAGCTTGTTGTTTGTTATTTTTTCTCGCTCCTTTTGTTTTTTCTGCCACGCGCTTGTTTACACAAAATTGTGTTAAACATGCGAAAAACAAGTAATTTGCCATTACTCAGCCGCAACGAGAGCTGCTTTAGCTTTCACTTTAGAGCCCTTTACCTCAGCTGCCCTTTGTCCCCGGTTGTCCCCTTCTGTCACCTCGTTTTACCTGCGATTTGTGCTCCTTGTCTGGTCCCCTACTTAGATATAATGAGGAAACTTTTTCGCTGGATTAAACAACGTCTGTTTTTTTGGGAAACCCTTTTTTTCTTGCTTGCTTGCTGCTTTCTTTTTTTCTTGTTGTGGTTATTTTGCTAAGTAAAACGCACTCGTTTTTCTTTTCTTTTCTGCTTGTTACCTAATTGAGCAGTTTTTACTCATCTTATGCTCTGCAATTTTGGGTTTCTTGGAATATTTTCCGAATCATTTCAAGTGCGCACTTGGCCATGAACATTTCGTCTCTTTTTTAGGGAAAATTTGCTGTTAATGAAGCCAAATTGTTAAAGACGAAATGGTTTTTTGTCGTAGCATCAGTTTTTGCCCACATACTTTCAACTCTGACCTTTGCTAACGAAAGAGGTTAAAGTCACATCAATTAGACGATCTACTAAAACCAAATTCATAGCTACATTTAATAGCATTTTGAGTGCTGCAAACAAATTAACAGATTCCACCACGTCATAATGTTAATAACCCTAACCAACGAGTACTCTGCTCTAGTGACCCTTTAAGTCATTTGGTTGCGCAATTAAATGGTGTTCCGTCACCAGCGTGGTCTCTGCATAGTTTACGTTATGTGCTGAAACCTATAAAAAGAAAAAAATTTTGCATTTTCGGTTAACATAAATCCTGACGCTGTCGTCAGCATTGACGCTACAATGAAATGCCACATTTTGAGTATATAAATTAAACTTTCACATGACGAGAAGCACAAAACGTGTGGACCCCAAAAAGGGCACCCACAAAAGGTGCCACAAAGCCTTTAAGCCAACGAATTATATAAGCCTAGCATAAAGGCGGCTTTATTTAGACCAAATTACGAATACGCTTACGCAGGAAGATGGCAAATTTGTTAACATTAATTCAGTTGGCTTGGAATCTCAGTTATTTCTGAATTTTTATAAACTTAATAATGCCGATTTAATTAAGCACAGATTGAATTACTTGGCGCATAATCGATAATCAAGCATTCGATGAATACAAAATGAAATCTAAACACAATAACAAGCAAATATAATTATTTAGCCATCTCTTATGCCAACGAGATGAGAGTACAAAAGGAACCGGCGTGTTTTTGGCAAGGTATAAACAAAAGACGTGGTGGCATTTTGGGCCAAAAGTATGAGAATTGTGCGGGCCATGATGTGGCAAGAAGAGCCAATGGCTGCCAGGATGGTTAGTAGTTGGCATACACGAGAGTATGGAAAGAGCTTCGGTCGTGGCAAGTGCTTGGCATCGCTACGTGGCATTAGAATGGCAACTGCCACGGCCACTTACGCACGTCTCACGTCGCAGTCAGCTGAGCAGCGGAGCAGCGAGCGTTTCGTTGGAGGCTTATAAAAAATTAAAATATTTACGCCACATTAAATGCAAAAGGGCGAGCATTGGCAACAAAATATGATTTTGTGCGCAAAGGAGGACACACCATGGAATTTTATAGCTGACACACACCCACACACACCTACACACACGCGTTACCTTATGGCACCGCAGGGAGTGAGCGCAAACTACATGGCGTATGCGCAACTAATTTGTAATATTTAAACAGCTTAAACAATTTACACGCATCGCTTCGCACTGTGTTTTTATTAATTATTCGATACCTTATAAATCCACAACAGCTGCAAGATAAATGATTCTGTACTCTGTGGCGTGCTGATATTTACAGTCAACTGAAAGCGTCCTCGTGGATGCATCGGAGGCAGTGGACTCGGGGCTATCAGATTTTTTAAATAATAAACGCCCGATTTCATGGGACACCGAAAGTATGTCTTATTTACAACCATATTGTGATAGATATCCGATAAAAGTTTGTTTATAATGGGACTATTTAAGAACTGGCAGCCATCCAGTTTACTCATAGAGTAGACATCTTTTTGGGTAACCAGCGAACGTATGTTAATGCCAATGATGAACTTTTTCACCGTTTTAAGCACTTTGAAACGGTAGAGCGCTTCGTGATCTGCAACACGTTCAAAAAACTCAACAAACTGACCAGAATCCGTGTTCCATTCAAGAGATTCGAGGGAGTATTTTTGATTGCCCTGCCACAACTCCTAACAAGATAGAATAAAGATAAATACTTAAGATAACAAGTAATGAAGTAAAGACATACCACATTCTTAGCCAAAACAAGCAGTGGCAGTAGCGGAAGTAACAGCCAACAATTTGGTAGCATGTCTAAAATTTTACTGACTAAATTTTGCATAAAAAAATGTTTAACTTTTGTTTTAAACAAATAGACCCATTAAAAAGTGTTTAAATGAAGCGCAAAGCGGCACGAGATCAGCTCAATTTAGCCTAAAGACTGGTTAATAGGCTGCCATGCTAGTGACGATACTGGGGTTAAAATATAGCAACAAGTAGCTCATGATAGATAAGGAGATTACCTGCATATTATGCACAGCTTCTATGATTTTCTACTGATCTTGTACAATAAAAATTTTTATTTAAACCAAGCTAATATTTTAATAGTGGTAAGTTTGTTTCTCTTACTATAAACCTCTTAAAGCACACACCTACTACTCCTAGCTATATTACTCATTCATTTCATAAATTAATTATTGGCTTACGAAATTATTTTTATTTTGTTTGTTGAAGCAGAAACAAATTTTTGAATAAATTAAGTTAAACTTTATAAAGCTGTGAATAAAAAACTCAGCAGCAGTTAATTAACTTAAAAGTCATTATGGAAAATAAAACATTATTCAAAGAACTTTGCGCAGCAGCAAAGAAAAAAGTTGTGAAGCAAGCAAAGTAGGGAAAAGTGCCATATTTTTCAGGGAAAAGTAACTAATTAATTCCACAAAAAATACAGTTTTTTTGCCAGCAAAGTTTATGCTAAAAAAATCTTAAAAACTCTAAATCTGTAAATAAAGATTCCTTTAATTTTTATTTATTGCTGAAATGCTATAATTGCAATCAATTTTAAATATAAATGGACTCTTACTCTTTGGACTGTTGATGCGCACATTTAAATTATATTTACCCACTGGATGTTGCATGGTAAATGAGTTGATCATAAAACGATTGTTTAAATAATAAACACCTGGTTTTATGGGGCATGAAAAGTAGGAATTATTGACCACAATGTGTTGATAAATGCGTGAAAAAACTTTGTTAATCTGCGGATTGTTGAGAAAATGACACGCGTTCTTGTATTCAAACTTGAAAATAGTTCTGTCAATGGTTTTGGAATAAACCGCCAGTTTTAGCTGCAAAACATCTACAACTCGGCTGGAAATGAATTTAGTTAGCTTGGGATTTTCAGGCACTACAGTACAATTCCGCACAAAATCATCATCACAGGTCATTTGAGCCGGTTCAATGTTGTATTTCCATTTCTTATGAACAAAAAGATTAAAATTAATTATAAAATATTTAAAATTTATATAGAAAATAATCACCTCACTGGCTAAACTCTCAGAAAGAATCCAAGGCAAAAATAGCAGAATATAAAACATTTTTGTTGTATTCAACTCGTTGTTTTTAGGACAAATGAAGCGATTTGTTTGTGCTAATGCCGTTGAGTTAATTACTGAGTTATTTAATGAGTTTAGCATTGATGGTTTAATTATAAAGCAATTTCACCTATCAGTAAATAGTTTAAACACGCGCAGACTACTTTAACTAACAAATGAATTGATCACTTAGTGTTTGAAACAATTACAGGGTATATTTCTTATCTAGCTTTCACAACCCGCTTTAATTCAAAAGAGAATAAAGAGCGTACTCCATATTGTTGACCCAGCGAACAATGAATTCCATTGTCTGTGGACATTTTTAGAAATACAGATTTGAAATAGAAGCGAATTGCAGAAAAAGTAAATGAATTTTCCGCATTGCACTTATAATCGTCAGTTTTGCTTTTTTCTGACATCGATGGCACTCTTGCATAAAATCCAAATAAAATCTGTGAATATCGATTTAGTTGCTGCCTTAACGCTACAATTGATTGAATGTTGTTTGCTGTGCCAAATTCTTACTGCAAATAAGCAGCCAATGACACTGACGACTAAGTGAAAATAAAGCAAAGTTTGCAAATTAAATGAGACAGTAAATATGGAGAGAATTTAACTAGTTTCAACCCGTTTTATAGTTGTATTTATAAGGAAATATTTTTTATTTACTTTAAAGTTTTTGTTTTAAAAACATTTATTGCTCTAGTCTTAAAATATTAACGTTTTTCAGCGTTTAGCTATCTGCTTACGCAAACTATTTAATATATAAAATCAAACTTTAGTTGCTTTCAAAGCTGTCATTAAAGTAATTGTTGATTGATGCGATCGGTAATTGGTTTTTTTTGTTTTTTGCCATTTCAATAAACAAAGACAATTTTAACATGAATCGGCCATTGATTGCCTGACGTTGGCCATCACAGTGTGTGTCCTATGGTAATGTGGTTTTAGCCACATCAGCTCAACACGCCACGATGTTTTGCCATTTACAGTCAATGAATAATTAAAGAAATACGCGATTATTGAACCGTGTGGAAAAAAAACGCCCCAAAAAAAAAGCATGTCAAGTGAAAATCGATTAATCGATTTGAGAGCAGTGTAGTTGTGTCTGTGTGTATACTTACTGCACAGACTATGTGCAATTAAAATTATTTTTAGACGGCATTTAATTGCAATTAAAAACGGGGTAAGGATAAAGTCAACGATTGCAGCTGCTGCCAAGCGACAACTAAGCGTATGCGCAATCTCTTTTGCTAAGTGACAAGTAGAAATTTTGAGGTTTTTGTATAAGAGAATAAACGACGCTAAGTGGACTCAAACAGCTGTGACTCAATTAGAACAGAAATAAAGTAGAACTTACCTTTCGCCATCATCGTTGAAAGAGAAATCGCCGAGCAGCAGATCACGGAAACGATAACGAGGCTGTAAAATGCGTGACATGTTGTTGTGGCTGTTGTTGTTGGTGTTGCTGTTGTTGTTGTTGTTGTTGTTACTGGTAATGTTTGTGCTGCTGTTGTAGTTGTTAGTGCTGTTGCTGTTGGTCGTTATTATGCTTGGCACTCTCAATTCAGTGACTGTTATGGGCTCCTCGTGCTCAGTTTCTCTCACTGTCACAGCGGCTTGATAATCACTAAAGTCCGTCACATTAATTAAACACTCATTGGCAAAAACAGCAGCTGGTCTTGTGCTCGTTGTTTTCGATGATAATGATGATGTTGTTGTTCTTGTTGCTGTTGCTGTTGTTATTTGGTCCTCATTGCGCCAACCGTCAGTTGCTTCTATATCTGCTTCCGATTCAGTTTCCGTCAGCCGCGTTCTTCGTCCTGTCACGCCCAGAAATTCATCTTCACGTGTCGCACTTGTCCCCGTCAACAGGTAACCGCCACTAGCCCGATTGGGCCGTGGCGAACGTAGGCGTGTCCACAGATTGGCGAATATCTTGCACCAGGTTTACACCTTGGCGCCTGCGTGTCCGTCCTGCCCACCGTCCGTCGTGCCTTCCTTTCTGTCGACCCCCCGAACACTTTGACAACGTCTCAAGCGTCTTAAAATCCAATTGAATTCAATTGCAGTTCATGGCTCAGACATAAGTAGTCACTCGATTAAAACATGTTTCGGGCTACTGCAAGTAAAGCATGAAAAAAGTCATTTAAATAAGTCAGTAAAAGCAGAATGAATTTAATAAACTCTTAAGCTACAGAAATCAGTTAATGTAAGTGATACATAACAATCATTTCATAATTCATATTCACAATTTAAGCCGCTCTCGTTTAACATCATGTCTCACCAATAAGTGGCGTGCGTGACACGCTAACGATCTCGAGTCACGCACATCTCTATTACAAATAAGCTGCATTGAACGTTAGTTTGCTTTGAGAGCAATGAAATCCATTTGTTTTCACATAAATCTTAACAAAAGGCAGTAACAACAGCAGGCAGAGGAGCAAGAGAAGTCGGCAAACAAATCAACGTCAAATCAGTCTGAGTTTATTTTTTCAATATAAACCACGAGAAACACTAACAAAACAGACACTCATATGAATGGGCAGACAGATGCCACGCCTCCCTATCCCCCACTCACCCACTCTACCTTTCTATACGCCCACGCTAGGCTACGTAATCAAATCATTTCGAGAGGCCGAGCAAACAAATTGCGCTGCCACTTCAAAAACCTGTTATTGTTCCCAGTCTTGGCATCCTGCAATATCCTTCTCTACTCCCTGCTCTTAGCCACTTGTTGTTTGTGAAAAATTTACGCTATTATTGCCTGTGTGTCCGTGCCCTTGTCCATATCCAGGTGCAAGTTCTGATTCTACAAACGACACTCTCCTAGCAAATAATCCGTGCGACAAATTAATTAGTCTCCCCCTTACCCGCTCTACCTTTCTAGCCATATTTTGCCAGTTATTGCAAAAGTGGGCATTTAAATAATTTGAGCTTAAAGTGTTTTTAATTAGTTACTACATAATTTCGTAGATTTTTACCCGCATTCGGCCAGGCCATTTCTCAATTTGTCCCTGCCTAGTTCGTAATTAGAGCCAGCGGAAGCAGCAACCGACCAAGTTTCAAATTAGTTTTTCAATTATATTTATTGTTTGACGCGTTGTGCATTAATTTCCAGTTCCAGCCAAATAATCTTATGGCATCGAGTTCAGTTCGCAGTGCGCAGTGCGCACACAAGCGTAAATTAATGAGCAGCAACAGCAGCATGTGGAACGCCAAGATCTTTCAATTTATCAAATTTTGAAAATCTCTGCCCTATGCTGAGCTTTAATAAAATATTTAGGGAACCTGCATAATAAATTTTGCACTTAACAACAATTTTAAGCAGTACCGTTATCAGAAAATTAAAGCAAACTTAATTAATTTACATTTTAATATTAAAAATTCGGTTTTTAAATATTTTAAATTTATTTTTATTTCACTTTTTTTGTGGCCACAAATTGCAAATTCAAAATGTGGCAATTAATTAGCGCCCAGCGGTAGGCGTAAAGTCTTTGTTCATTTAATGTCGCGCACGAAAGCAGGCAACACTTTTCGATGACCGAAATTCGCAACAATTTAATTATGCGCCCGCAAGTAGGCAATGAATTCCAACAAGTGCCAAGCAAATCAGCAAATAAATCCCTTTTTTAATGCCAATTTCAAACAAATTAAAACAGCATTCGTTTTCTTTACTTATGCTAAACAAAGAAATAATTTTACGGCTTTATGTTTAATATTTTAAATGCCTTGAAAATCGATTGAATGCAAACAAAATTGAGTAACAAATTTTAATTAAATTTTGCGGCACATTTGCATGTTTACCACTGATGCGGCGTGGCCTAAATGAACGGAACACGCATTTAATATTCTCATCATTAACGCCGTGGCGGGAGTAACCAACACAAACAGCAACAAACAAAAAAAAAAAACAAGAAATTAACGAAAAAAATTGTAATGTAGCCTTAATTATGTGTCGTTGGTCGATGGGCAGCGAAAGGCCAAATGCATATTTTGATTTATAGACTGACAGGCTGGAAAGGACACAAACCGCCTGGACTCATTAACAGCGATGGATAAAAGTATAACAAATTATGGTATTCCATGCGGTGCTAACACCAAAATCGACATAGATATACTAACTACTTTCCTTAGTCTACCGACTACAGACTACTGACTACTGCGAACCAAATCGTTAGTTTCGCGTGTCAAGAGCACGAAAAGGGCTACGTAGGAAGTGGGGAAATAATTGTCTTATACTCATATTTCGTACATATTCATCAACAATAATTGCCTAGCTGAGTATTTTGCTTTTGTTTCAAGCCTTTTCGCATTTCGCGTGTCCCTTTTGGCCCGCGTGTCTTCATCATCGTCAACAATAACCCAAAGAATTTCATTGTGTGCATAAACGAGACACAAACTTGTTCCTATCCATTGTTAATGTCCCAGGTGTGTTGCCCTAACTGCTCTAGAGAGTCCGTTAGCTACACACTTGAGTACTACAAATGTGTGGTAAGTCGTGTAGTTTGGCTAGCGGCAAGCGTATTTGTGGTGCGGTTTGTCTTTCGATCACTTTTCGTTTTGTTTTTCTTTGCGCGAAGCTTCACTTGCTTTATTTATTATTCTTTGTCTCACAATGTCCCATAAGAAGAAGTCGTCAGTTCCGTCGCCTTTGAGTCGAGCCTCTTGTTTGGTTATATTATCCAAAAGGACTCTAAGTCCACACACACCCATACACCCACACATACACACGCACTGGCTTACCGCAAAGGCCGCGAGGTGGCGCCACGCACACAACAAGATGGCAACTGTTCTGCCGCCTCTTCATCATCATCTATTCTGCTGTTGTTGTTGTTGTTGTTATTTTGGCGACTTGTCGGGCTCTTGGAATATTTTATAAGAATAACTTGACCCGCTTTTTTTACAAGCACCGCACTTCCTCCCACATTCTCATCATCATCATCATCTTTTCAAGCACGCTTTCGTATTGTCTTTACCATTGTTACCTTTTAATGCTGTCCCTTTTTTTGCTGCCTACACGCTGTGTCTCTCTTTCTGTTCGCTTTGTCTCTGTCTTGTTTTTAATTAAAATTAACATTTCATAAAGTGCCAGTTAAAAAATTGCAGGATTTTGCGGCTTTTAAGCGTTAAACAACAATAAAAATTAACAGCTGAAAAAAAACACAAATTAAATATAAATAAATACTCTCAAATATTTAATACTTTAACCCCATCCAACTGTCGCTTTCTTTTTTATCCCACTTTGACTTTCAACTTTTGCGAGTGTGCCCAAAAAATTATCCCAGCTAAGCTTTAAATTATGTTTAAACATTTATTTGTTGATCTTTTTTATAGGTTTTATTATGTGTGCGCAGGTGTGTGTGAGTGGCGGGGTTTCATTTGTATTTTTGGGTATGCATAAAGGTTAAATAGTTTAACCTTTTGTGTGTCAATTCAATTGAGACATGAAATGTGATAAAGGTTCCAATGTTTGGGGCCACAAATGAACAAACTCGACGGCTGTGAACCTAAAAAGGTTACAACAGCTAAATTGTTACAAAATTGTTTAAATCCGTTTAGTTAAACAACTTAAATGAGATTAAATTTAATCAATTTAAGCCAAGCAAAGTTAAGTTGTAAATTAATTTGACTTGATTGCAGTTGGTTTTAGTTCGAAGCTAATGAAAAAAGTTAATTTTACCACAATTTCATTTTAATAATTCGCCAATTTTCGTACATTGAATTTTAATTGAATTAGTTGACAAAAACTTTGCAACTTTAAAATTTCCGCTGCATACTTTTCGGCACGCGCATAAATTTCACTGGACTCTCAAATTCTCTCAATTTTATTGTTTGCCAAATATTGAAATTTGCTTTGTAAATTTTACTGCATTAATTTCCCTTAGGCCGGAGCAGAGTGTGACTTGATTTCCCATTTGTATCATCAACAACTAGGCATAATTTAATTAATTTACCACATTATGCAGGTTTATATTAAAAAAGAGCACGCACTTAATTTTATTAAATTTTTGAATAGACTCTTCATAAAAAATGCTTTTCATTGGCTTTATCAATAATATTGGACAAAACCAATCAAATGTTTGTCGACCATCTGCATGCCAAACAGCTCCATGAGACCAAAAATGTCCCAAAGGAGACTTTTTCGAAACAAAAGTCACAATTTACAAACATATATTTGCGTTAGTTCTATTTTACTTTCACGACGGCGATAATTGAATGCATTATTCAGATGTCCAATGGCCCAAAACAAAAAGTGTTTCGAGAACAAATGGAAATTGGGAAACTAAAATGTGGGCAAATTGGGAATGAGAAATATTTTTACCTTTTCTTGAGGCTCTTTAACACTTTACGGCTAAAGATGCAAATATTTCTTCCGGCATATTTTGTGTACACACTCACCAAAAACTTTGCACAACACCAAACTTTTTGGAACGCTTGTTGATGTCGTTGTTGCTGTTGTTGTTGTTGTTGTTGTTGCAATTTCTGCGGACAGTAAACTTTTTTGGGGAGGCAACTAAAACTAGTTTTAGCATTGGAAGAGCTTGAGCCAAAACTATATAATTTAAGTGTATAAAAAGGCAAATGAATTGCACAACACGCGACACGCATAAACGATCAGATCACTTGGGGACACACACACTCACGCCGATTGAGACTTGCATGGACACGATTTAAAAGAACAAACAGCAATTAGTGCAAAAATCCAATTTGATGTTGAAATTGTAGTTTAAGTTAAAGACATTGTATTGGAAGGCACAGCGAAAGAAAGTGTGAGTGACAATTTGTAAAAGTACCGCAATATTAAACGCACACAACGCATTTGGAATTTCATTGAGCTTTATTCACCGTTAAAATGCACTTGCGCCTGCTGTGCGTAGCTGGACTGAGCTGTGCTGAGCAACCGAACGCGCGCCAGGCTAAATTAGAACTGAGCAAGCAGAAGAACAGAGAGAAGCGGCAAACCGACAAACCGAAAAACATAAGCGAGGCTCTTGTTGTTCTTGTTGCACTTGTTGTTCTTGTTGTTGCTGTTCTTGTTGTGCTTATCAGAAACAGCTGTGGCCGAAACCATTAGGCGGCAAAAGCAACAACCGAAAAGCTTTGCAGTGAAAGCTTTACACTGCCGGTCAAACTATTAGTCATAGCTGCAGTAAAGGCTAAGCAAACGTATTTGTATGTAAAATATAAACAATTTATATGTTTTAATAATATGTAGTTGAAATTTATTGAGTTTTGCTTTATTTAATTTGCTAAATTCTAGTTTAATCAGTTTTTGTTCTTAATAGTTCTCAGTGGTGCGCACATAGTTAACACCCGAAGGCATCGAGACCTTGTCAAAGCCCTTGGGGAACAGTTTTTCGGCATCCTCATCGCTAACAGAGGGCAGAATCATCACTTTAGTGCCGGGCTGTGATAGACAAGCGTGTATATAAGTTAAACAGTAATTATACTACACCTTTTGAATACTCACAGTCCAATTGGCAGGTGTGGCAATCACCTTGACGCGATCCACAAGCTGCAGGGAGTCAATGACGCGAAGGATTTCACTAAAGAAAAGTAGAACTCAGTTAGGGAGCTGTTGATATACTTGGGAATAATAGGGACTACTTACTCGACATTGCGACCAGTGGACATGGGATAGAACATGGAGAGGCGAAGCTTATGGTCGGGGCTGATAACGAAGAGAGCGCGAATTGTCTTGCCCACCTCGGGATCCTTCTTCTGCTCCTCGTCCAACATGCCCAGGGACACAGCCAAGTCACGTGTGGGATCGGCAATGATTGGATAAGGGAACTCGCCGGGAATGTCCAAGCAGTAGGACTTGATGTCGTTCACCCAGTCCTTGTGCGAGTTCAAGGCATCCACCGAGTGAGCCAAACACTTGGTGTTCCGCTTGGCGAACTCCGGCTGATGCACCGCAATTCTGCCCAGCTCGGTAGTGCACACAGGGGTGAAGTCCGCGGGGTGGGAGAACAGCACGACCCACCTGTAGATTAGAGCATATAATAGATTATAGGAGTGGGAGGGGCTTAGTGGGAGGGGCTTAGTGGGAGTGGGTGTACTTACGAATTGCCTTGCCACTCGTGGAAATTGATTGGGCCCTTGGTGGTGTCGGCCTTGAAGTTTGGAACAGTTTGACCCAGACGCATCTTGATTTATTCTTCTTCTTCTTATTTGTGGGATATAGAAATTAAAAACTGAGCAAAGATTTCTCTGGCTAAGTTGTCGCTTGTTGCTTGACTGATTCACAGTTGATCACTGACTGAATTCTCCCAAGCGACGCTCCCTTTTAATACTCTCAGCTCGATTCGATTGTCGCTTGGCCGACGACAGAGCGAGCGAGACAGAAGGCAGAGACAGAGAGACCTCGGTTCTTATCTGAGACAAGAACAAGTATTTCTAGCTATGGGTGTGTGTGTGTATATGTGTTCGCTTTTAGTTATAGTTAATTAAACAACAACTAAAACTGTACAGTCTGTGGTTAAGTTAGTTTATAATACAAATGTTTATAACATTTTGTTTGTTTGATATGTAATGTATATATATTTATACTATTATACACTGTATATGGTATGGGGGACATACTATACACCATTTATATTACTATTATTTACATTATACTCAATTCCAATCGATTTACTAGATCCCCTCCAAACAGTTCAAATGACGTCAATTCAGTCTCAAGTTTCTACTGAAATATCTCTTAATTTCTGATGAAATTAACAAAATTTAACAGAGTTTACAGATTTGTATCTGGAATTCATTTCTTTCCTTTCCTTGGGGCGCCAATTAGCATCCAATTTCCCCTGGAAGGTATAGCCGAAAACATCTGATCGATCAGCTGTTTATAAACCGGCAAACTTCGAACTGAGAATGTAAACAGAGAGTAAAGAAGCAAAGAGAGCGAGTTTTTCTTTAGTAGTATTGGTAAATGTCATAGTATTCACACACACAAACACACACGCATACTTCTACCATGTGTATGACTAAAAGAGAGAAGAGAGCGTCGTTTTGTGTGTTTGTATTAGTAAATTCAATACGATTACCAACACAAATTCAGCAGTGTCTGTTCGTGTGAAGAGACTGAGAGTCGAGAGAGCATCAAAATGTGTGTGAGTATTGGTAGAATCTATAGGAATCACTAACACTGTTGTAGATTCAAGTTCGAGTCAGAATCGGAGGCTTCAAACTCGGATATGCAGGGATAAATCAAATAAAAACTTATCCCAAATCCAACTGGGAACAGTTTGAACAGAAACCAAGTAACACCCTGTATTTGCAATCTAGACAACCTCAATCAACGCTACACGAGGCCCGTCCCCTTCCACCTCTACCTCTCTGCCTGCCTCTACCTGCTGTCGCCGGGTCTAATCTACTCGCTTGGCATACAAACATGGAATCTTTCAGTTGTTGTCGAGTGGAAAATAACCAGAGAATTTCAAACGAAACTCAGTTTATTGCGTTGTAGGAAATTTAAATCTAGTTAAATCCAGTTTTGACTGTACACGAGTCCATAGTTTAGTACAGTAAATCACCTTGAAATAACCTTCGTTTGGTGGCAGTAGAAGTATTAGAATATTTTCTTCTGGTCTGTAGGATCCATTAAAACTCCTCCCATGAATTCATCCTTCCACTTCGAGTGTTGTTTTGGGTCTGACAAGTTTCAGATTTAGTCGCTCGTCTGTTTCCACACGTATTTAAGGCTCTTGATTAGTATTGGTGTTTTGCACAGCACTCACTAATACAGACACACCTTTCAACGCTCTCTCAAAGACTCTGCTCACGTACCCACACACACAAAACTCGTTTACACATACGAGCGACGCAGCCGCTTTGTGGGAGTGTGTGTTCATGTGTGTGAACGCTACGCGCTCACTAACACCAGTAAACAGTTGAACGCTCTCTATCTCGCTACACACTCTTGAGCTGAGAGCGCACACTGTGTGTGTGTGTGCCGCTCACTAATACCATCATAACGTTTATCGCTCTCTTTGCTTCACTGACGTTCGTTCAATTGTCACTTTTTCAGTTGTTCAGTGAATTTCTCCGCGTTTACATTAAAAGTTAAGTCTACTCCAAATAAATAAAATAAATTAATTTATGTGTAACTTAAAGTAGTATCAAATGTGTCTAAAAATCAAATATATATTTTTAAAAATTCTTCCGTGTTCAAAGTGTAGGAATTACAATGTCCCAAACATAAATGACCTCAGTTTGTTTGTTAATTTAAAATGATGCAATCAATAAAATATTAAACTTAATTAATTTACATAATTTTTTATTTCCTAATCATCTTTTTTAACCAAAATTGTCTTTACATTAAGTTTGTGTAAATAAAATAAATTTATTTCTGTGCAAAATCGCGTGTTTTTATTTATTTAAATGTTGTTCAGCTAGTTTGTTTAGTTAGTAACTATATTGGCTATAGTTATCGCTAACTTTAGGTAGGGTCGCTCATCTGCCTGTCTCGCTTGCTCTTTAGCTACCTGCACCTCCCTACCCGTGCCTCCCTCGCTGCCTATCTATGCGGTGCCCGGTTTGCGGTATAAAAGCAACTCGACACGCTGGCAAGTGATTCAGAGAGAAACACAACTTTGAGTTTGATAGTTCGCGACTTGTGAGAATTATTTTGAGATTTTAAAACGTTATAAACATTTGGCTTGAAAATGGCTTTAGTTTCGGCGGCGGATTTTGAGCTGACAGCTAAGAGAACGCTGGAGAAGAGTGCTCTGGACTACTACAAGAACGGAGCAGGAGAACAAGTGACATTGGGACTCAATCATGAGGCCTACAAGCGGTAAGTGTTAAAGATTGAGAAAACAATCTGAGTTCGACTAATTCTCTGATTTTTACCCTATCCTCAGACTGCGCTTGCGTCCCCGCTTTCTGCGCGACGTCTCCAAACTGGACGTGAGCTGCGAGCTCTTTGGGCAGCGTCAGCAGTGGCCCTTGGGCATCGCTCCCTGTGCCATGCAGAAGTTGGCTCATCCCGATGGAGAAATCGGCATGGCCAGAGCCGCTGGCAAAGCTGGCTCCGTTTACATACTGAGCACGCTGTCCACGACTTCGCTGGAGGATTTGGCTGCTGCTGCGCCAGACACCACCAAGTGGTTCCAGCTCTACATCTACAAAGATCGGTAAGTAATCACTGAAACGAATTATCATTCAACTCCTGTAATCCTCCTGTTCCTCCTCTGCAGCTGTGTGACTGAGCAGCTAGTGCGCCGTGCCGAGCGCTCTAACTTCAAGGTATTGGTGCTCACCATTGACACGCCCATCAACGGAGATCGTCGTGGGGATGCCAAGAACAAATTCTGTTTGCCTCATCATCTGACCTTGGCCAATTTCCATGGCGAGGGCGCCAAGAGCTTTGCCTCCTGTGGTGGTTCGGGTCTGAACGAGTATGTGGCCAGTCACTACGATCCCAGCATCACCTGGAAGGATGTCAAGTGGCTGCAGCAGTTGACCCATCTGCCCATCGTGCTCAAGGGCATTCTCACCGCTGAGGACGCTGTTCTTGCCCGTGAAGCCGGTTGCTCCGGAATTATAGTGTCCAACCACGGAGGACGCCAGCTGGACACGGCTCCCGCTACCATTGAAGCGCTACCCGAGATTGTCGAGGCCGTGGGCAAAGACATAGTGGTCATGTTGGATGGTGGCATCATGCAGGGCAACGACATCTTCAAGGCCCTCGCCCTCGGCGCGCAAACAGTTTTCATCGGTCGTCCCGCCCTCTGGGGACTGGCCACCAATGGCCAGGCTGGTGTCGAGCAACTCCTGAGTGTTATGCGAGACGACTTTGAGATCACCATGAAACTAACTGGTTGCCCATCCCTGGCAGACATTAAGTCTTCCATGGTAGTGCACGAATCCGCCTACTGGCGCCGCTAATCCCCGACTGATTACCCCTAAGAATTCCAAATATTAGTTAATTTAAGCATATGATCTGATCTTAACCTTAAGCTAAAATTTTAATATAAATAAAAATATTACCACAAAATTATTTAAAAGTTTCGATTTATTATTTTAAACTTTAGTTTTCAGTAAACTTTTTTTACTAGAAAATTATTCAGAAAGTTTTAAGAAAAGACATAAATGAGAAAGATTATTAGATATCTTACTAATGATCAGTATTAAAACAGAATAAATAAGATACTCAATTAAGTACTTTCTGTTAGCAAACTTATTTGAAAATAATTTTCTTGAGCTGCTAATTTTTCTAAAGCAAAATGAACCCAAAGCATTTAAGAAAAGTCTCCATTATAATAAAACAAAAACTTCGAATTTCAAAAACTGGTACTTAGTTTATTATATAAAATCATAGACAATAGATAAACTCAATAAACAATTTACTTAATTTAAAACATAGCTTTATTATTTAATTTTAACTCGACAAAGTTCATTCACAGAAAAAATAAAAACAAAAAAGGTTTTAAATAATTGTTTTTAATTTACTTTCATTCATAAAAGTAAACAGAGAAACAAAACAACAAGAGAGCGTTAACCGTTATGATGGTATTAGTGAGTGGCACACACACACAGTGTGCGCTCTCAGTCCAAGAGTGTGTATCGCGAGAGAGAGAGCGTTCAAGTGTTTACTGGTGTTAGTGAGCGCGTAGCGTTCACACACATGAACACACACTCCCACAAAGCGACTGCGTCGCTCGTATGTGTAAACGAGTTTTGTGTGTGTGGCTACGTGAGCAGAGTCTTTGAGAGAGCGTTGAAAGGTGTGTCTGTATTAGTGAGTACTGTGCAAAACACCAATACTAATCAAGAGCCTTAAATACGTGTGGAAACAGACGAGCGACTAAATCTGAAACTTGTCAGACCCAAAACGACACTCGAAGTGGAAGGATGAATTCATGGGAGGAGTTTGAATGGATCCTACAGACCAAAATAAAATATTCTAATAGTTCTACTGCCACCAAACGAAGGTTATTTCAAGGTGATTTACTGTACTAAACTATGGACTCGTGTACAGTCAAAACTGGATTTAACTAGATTTGAATTTCCTACAACGCAATAAACTCAGTTTCGTTTGAAATTCTCTGGTTATTTTCCACTCGACAACAACTGAAAGATTCCATGTTTGTATGCCAAGCGAGTAGATTAGACCCAGCGACAGCAGGTAGAAACAGGCAGAGAGGTAGAGGTGGAAGTGGACGGGCCTCGTGTAGCGTTGATTGAGGTTGTCTAGATTGTAAATACAGGGTGTCACTCGGTTTCTTTTCTAACTGTTCCCAGTTGGATTTGGGATACGTTTTAATTTGATTTATCCCTGCATATCCGAGTTTAAAGCCTCCGATTCTGACTCGAACTTGAATCTACAACAGTGTTAGTGATTCCTATAGATTCTACCAATACTCACACACATCTTTATGCTCTCTCCACTTTCGTTCTCTTCACACGAACAGACACTGCTGAATTTGTATTGGTAATCATATCGAATTCACCAATACAAACACACAAAACGACGCTCTCTTCTCTCTTTTAGTCACACACACGAGAGAAGAATGCGTGTGTGTTTGTGTGTGTGAATACTATGACATTTACCAATACTACTAAAGAAAAACTCGCTCTCTTTTGGTTTTTTACTCTCTGTTTACATTCTCAGTCGAAGTTTGCCGGTTTATAAACAGCTGATTGATCAGATGTTATGGGCTTTATCTTCAAGGGGAAATTGGATGCGAATTGGCCACCCCAAGGAGAGGAAACAAAGGAATTCCTGATACAAATCCGTAAACTCCGTTCATTTTGTTTATTTCATCAGAAATTAAGAGATATTTCAGTAGAAACTTTAGACTGAATTGACGTCATTTGAACTGTTTGGAGGGGATCTAGTAAATCGACTTGGAATTGTGTATACTGTAAATAATTGTAATACAAATGGTGTATAGTATGTCCACTATACCATATACAGTGTATGTATAATAGTATAAATATATATACATTACATATCAAACAAACAAAATGTCATAAACATTTGTATTATAAACTAACTTAACCACAGACTGTACAGTTTTAGTTGTTGTTTAATTAACTATAACTAAAAGCGAACACATATACACACACACACCCATAGCTAGAAATACTTGTTCTTGTCTCAGATAAGAACCGAGGTCTCACTGCCTTCTGTCTCGCTCGCTCTGTCGTCGGCCAAGCGACGATCGAATCGAGCTGAGAGTATAAAAAGGGAGCGTCGCTTGGGAGAATTCAGTCAGTGATCAACTGTGAATCAGTCAAGCAACAAGCGACAACTTAGCCAGAGAAATCTTTGCTCAGTTTTTAATTTCTATATCCCACAAGTAAGAAGAAGAAGAATAAATTAAGATGCGTCTGGGTCAAACTGTTCCAAACTTCAAGGCCGACACCACCAAGGGGCCAATCAATTTCCACGAGTGGCAAGGCAATTCGTAAGTACTCCCACTCCCAATAAGCCCCTCCCACTCCTATAATCTATTATATGCTCTAATCTACAGGTGGGTCGTGCTGTTCTCCCACCCCGCGGACTTCACCCCTGTGTGCACCACCGAGCTGGGCAGAATTGCGGTGCATCAGCCGGAGTTCGCCAAGCGGAACACCAAGTGTTTGGCGCATTCGGTGGATGCCTTGAACTCGCACAAGGACTGGGTGAACGACATCAAGTCCTACTGCTTGGACATTCCCGGCGAGTTCCCTTATCCGATCATTGCCGATCCCACACGTGACTTGGCTGTGTCCCTGGGCATGTTGGACGAGGAGCAGAAGAAGGATCCCGAGGTGGGCAAGACAATTCGCGCTCTTTTCGTTATCAGCCCCGACCATAAGCTTCGCCTCTCCATGTTCTATCCCATGTCCACTGGTCGCAATGTCGAGTAAGTAGTCCCTATTATTCCCAAGTATATCGACAGCTCTTTAACTGATTCCTACTTTTCTTTAGTGAAATCCTTCGCGTCATTGACTCCCTGCAGCTTGTAGATCGCGTCAAGGTGATTGCCACACCTGCCAATTGGACTGTGAGTATTCAAAAGGTGTACTATAATTAACTGTTTAACTTATATACTCGCTTTTCTATCACAGCCCGGCACTAAAGTGATGATTCTACCCTCTGTTAGCGATGAGGATGCCGAAAAACTGTTCCCCAAGGGCTTTGACAAGGTCTCGATGCCTTCGGGTGTTAACTATGTGCGCACCACTGAGAACTATTAAGAACAAAAACTGATTAAACTAGAATTTAGACATACTTTACAAATATTCGAATGAACCTTGATTAAAATAAACATTTTTATGCCAATTTCAATGCATTTTTCTTGCCTATGACTTAACCGTTTTAGTTTGGCGCATTAAAATTCTAAAAGCTGTGCCACCTTTTCGCTGGGAATAATAAAGTAGATAAATATTTGATGTGGATTTATAAACACACAACTTGAGATAGGAGGGTTTGCCTTACAAATGTAAACACAAACCAATATTTTTAGTTGACAATTGTAATTACAAATAAATAATAAAATACTTAATTTGCTCTCGTCAGCACAATTCAAATCACACATGATTTTCGCACCTTATCGATAACTTGTTTGTTATTATTGCGGTGTGAATGGCAATTAGTTTGCTAACATCCTGTTAAAGCTTAACAGCCAAGTAACATCAAAATAACAGCTGCTCAGCAGTAACACGAATTGCCAACAATTACAAAACTACGGCCACACTACAGCCAATTTGAGGTAAAAATCTTAAACAAAAAGTCATTTGTGGTATTTAAAGTGCACTGAACTTCCGTTAAGGTAATAAAATAAACGTTAAATACTCGCAGTTAACCAAAGGCATTAACAACAAGTTCACAAGCAGACTATCCCAGATCCCACATTGTAATGCATTTTTTTGACCACCAGCAAAATTTTCTGTATGCATGAGTGTGTGCGTGCGTTTATAAGTGTGAGTGGTGTGTGTGTGTGAGTAGTGCATACGTATGTGTTGTTGTTCTGTGCTAGTGTGTGCGTGTGTGTGTTTGTGTGTCGACTGTGACTGGTTGCTGCTGCTAAGGGAAAACAAAGAAAACTTCAAAAAAGAACGACGTAAAAACGCATTTGAAACGCATTTATTTAAAAATTACAAAACTAAGTGAGTTGCTTGCTGTTTAATTGAAATGCAACAGTGTTAAAACTCGATTGAATATTGATTTTTTTATTGCTTCACTGCATTGCTGCATGTAGTTGTAGTCAAGTTATTGTTGTTGTTGTTGCTGCTGCTGCGGCCGCCTGCAGCTGCGCGTCGAAAACTGTAAACTGCTGCTGTCGTTCCCGTTGTTGTTGCTGTTGTTGTTATTGCTATTGCTGTCTCACAGACATATATTTATTTATTTTTTTCGCAATAGTCAAGTGCATAATTGTTGCTGTGCAAATGCCATTTGGCATTGAGTGTGCGACTGGGCGGGGGGAGCAATGCGTGTGTAAGAGATAGCAGGAGAGTGGGAGCAGCAGCGCAAAGGACAATCGCTGTCGATGCATACACACGCACACAAACACACGGACACACATACAGCCACGCACACTGATTGTCGCACGCATACAGCTTCAGTCTGCCATGTTGATGTTATCGTTGTTGTTGTTTGCTGCCTTTACACCTGCATCTACTGCATTTTGCATCTCACATCAACTTTCACCCGCCTCCGTAATGCACACTCACTCCCACACGCATACACTTGCAATCGGCACACTTCCACAGACATGCGTGTGGTGTCTATGTTTCTCTGTCCTTCGCTTTTAATTGCTTCTTCCAAAAATCTCTCTCAGAGTGTATCCACAACAAAAACAAGAACAACAGCATTAAACAAAAACAACAATAGTTAAAGCCAGCAGCAGCATCAACCAAAAATGGATTTTGAGCATGCCGATAACGATAACGATAATGAGCACAATCCGAATTTATCCTCGGAGAGCAGCAGCAACGCCAGCAGCGGCAACCATGACAATACACAGCCAGCTGCAGAGACTTCGCCAGACGAAGCAATATCAACAACAACAGCCACTGCATTAGAATCAGCAGCAGCTGCTGTTAGTGAAACTGCTTCTAGCAGCAGCTCAGCTGCAGCTGCAGCTCTGTTACTTAACATTGATGCTGTTAGCAGCACAACAACAAATGTAGAACAAGAACCGCTACAACAGCAACAACAAGAACAACCACTACAAACTGAAGCTGAACATGAGCATTCTCCCACTCCTACTCAACAGCAACAACAGCAACCCGAGGCAGCAGACGAGGAGGAGCAACAGCAACAGCAGCAGCTACAACAGGAGCAGCCGCAGCAGGATAACGAGCATCCGGAGGTGGAGGAGGAGCAACTGGTGCTACCTCCAGAAATAATTGACGCGGACGCCATTGCCGACACAATTGACGCGGGCGCCATTGATAACGATAACGACGTCGTCGTGGAGCGGATTGACGATTACGACGACGAGGACGACGGTGAGGAAGGCGACGACGACCTCGACGAAGAGGAAGGCGACGCCGACGTTGACGCCGAAGCCGACGTTGATCGCGACGCAGCACTCAACGACGCAATCGCCGCAGCAGCTGTAATTGGTGGCATACCATCACACAGTGGTCAACATCGTTTACTTTCTGTGGCCGTCTTGCCCAGATATTCTACTGCCGGTCAAAGCGTTGCACGCGCATCACTGCCACCGCTGCTGCGTGCACCACGCAGCCACAACCACAACCACAACAATAATAACAATAACAACAACAATAATAATAACAATAATAACAGCGGCGCTTCAAGCTCTTCGAGCAGCTCGCGACGCTTGCGTCACTATTACAGTAACAACGGCAGCACTTTCAGCAACGACATGTTCGCCGGCGGCCATAAAAGCTCCAATCAGAGCCACAGCCAAAGCTCACCGCGAACGGGCAGCAGCAGCAGCGCTGCTCGCAGCCAAAACCAATCGCACCAGGCCATCGATCCACTGCGCCTTCTCTATCCCAATGTAAACGAGAATGAGACTCCGCTGCCGCGTTGCTGGAGTCCACACGACAAGTGCCTCACCATCGGACTGTCGCATAACAATTTACGCGTTACATACAAAGGTGAGTCTTTTAAATAACGCCATTTATTTCTATATTTTAATTTAAATGAATCATCATTTTCACTGAATTTCATAATCAGCGATAGCTCGAAAAATATGAAACTTAACCTCGAACCCCGGTTTAAAATATAACGAATGCACAAAATAAGAGAATGGAAAATAATCTCCAACTCAGAAACTGTAAACAGAAACATGCTGTTGTTGTTGTTGTATCTTTCCTGCTCCCCTTTATAACACACAGCCACAAGAATAACAACAACAACAGGCGTGCACAGCTGCTCCGACGAGCTGCCATTTTTGGGCTATGAACAGCAACGCTAACGCGCGCGTTGAGGTATAAACACAGTAGTTGTCTCACTCGCACGCTCAATGCAGCTGCTAGTGCTGTTTTGTTTTTCTGCGCCCACTTCTCACACGCTCATTCGCGTGGTGCCGCTGCCTGTGTATGAGTGAGTGTCAAACAGCTGATTGGCTGCACACACAGACAGCAGTGCGCAGTCGATATAAAGGGATATAAAAACGTTGCTTAAATTTAAACAAACTGGGGTTAAATTATGTTATTTTTTATTTTGCAGGCGTGGGCAAGCAGCATATTGATACAGCGGGCTCTGTGCGCACTGCATACCCAATACCATCGTCCTGTGGCCTGTATTACTTCGAAGTGCGCATCATTTCAAAGGGGCGCAATGGCTACATGGGCATTGGACTGACCGCCCAACAGTTTCGCATGAATCGCTTGCCAGGTAAAATTCATTTATTAAAAAGTTTGTACAGAAAAAATGTTTAAATGTTGTTATTTTGCTAGGTGGCGATAAGCAATCGTATGGTTATCATGGCTACGATGGCAACTCGTTCAGCTCCTCGTGCAATGGACAGTCGTATGGTCCAACCTTCACCACCGGCGATGTCATTGGTTGTTGTGTAAACTTTGTGACCAACACTTGTTTCTACACCAAGAACGGTGTTGATTTGGGAATAGCATTTAGGGATTTACCAGTGCGTAATCAAAGACAACGTTTATAACATTTGTATGTTAACTTCTTTTTTAATTTACAGACCAAACTGTATCCAACGGTTGGCCTGCAAACCGCCGGCGAGGAAGTTGATGCGAATTTCGGCCAAGAGCCATTCAAATTCGATAAAATTGAGGAAATGATGAAGGAGATGCGCGCAAATCTCTTGCGTAAAATCGATCGTAATCCACACATGCTAGACACACCCGAGAATCTAATGAATAGGTGGGTGTACAGCTGAAACTAGTGCTTATTATAATACTAATTGTTAACTCTTTTGCAGACTGGTTTCGACTTATTTGGTGCACAGCGGCTATTGCAAGACAGCCGAGGCCTTTAACGGCTACACAAATCAGACTTTCGACGAAGATATATCTTCGATCAAGACACGTCAAAGTTTGTATTACATTAATGAACATATAAAGTTTTGTTTTTTAATGTATTTATTTAATTGTGTAGAAATCATTAAGCTTATACAGACGGGCAAAATGAGCCAAGCGATTGAGCATACACTGCGTTCTTATCCGGGACTCTTGGAGAACAACAAGAATCTGTGGTTCGCACTCAAGTGTCGTCAGTTTATTGAGATGATCAATGGCGCTGATATTGAGGTGACGCCTTTTACTTAATTTTCTGCAATTTGACATTAACTAATGGTGTTTATTTTAGCATGCCAATAATAAAGTGACTGCAACTACACAGACAATGCCAACGAATCAAACTTCGGTCATACAGTCGACCAAAGCGTTTAAGCACAGCAAAAGCGGTAGTGGCAGCAACGCCACCAGCACTAGCACCACCAACAGTAGCAGCAACACTACCAATACCACCACCACAACTAGCAGCAGCGGCAGCAGCAATACCACCACCAACAACAGCAACAACACCAGCAGCAACAGCAACAACCAGCCACAAAATACAAACACTGCGAACTCCTCCACAGCTGTGATAAAACCAGGCGATAAACCAGAGCCCAAAAAGTAACTAAAAACTAACTTTAGTTGAAGCTCTTATTGATCAATTTTCATTTTGCCAGCATGATTGTTGATGACAACTCCAATAAGTGTCCGGAGCACGATTCAAATAGCATGGATGTCGAAATGGAACCTTGCAACAGTCACTCAAATGGTTGGTTCTTTAATTCTAATCAATTGTATCTGTCCCTCAGTAACTAATATGAATTCCACAGGCGATTCCTGCTCTAATGGCAATGCCAACGCTGGGCGTAACTCTCTAGATGCCATCGATGAGGAAATGGGTATGTTTTGAGCATCAGTAATCAAATATAAGAAGTAGACTATATTTAATACACATTTATAGATGTGGATGTGTCGCCCTCTTCACGCAATTATGGGCGTGTCATTGAGAAGATACTGGAATTTGGCAAGGAACTTTCCAGCATGGGCCAACAGCTGGAGAAAGAGAACCTCATGACTGAAGAAGAGCGTCAAATGTTAGAGGTAATTAAAGAATTTTTTTAATACATAGTAATACCCACTTCTAAGAAGCTTTTGCAAACACATTTAATGTACCTTCATTTACAGGATGCATTTAGCTTGATTGCTTACTCAAATCCTTGGTCCAGTCCCCTGGGCTGGCTCTTGTGCCCGTCGCGTCGTGAGAACGTCTCCACCACGCTCAACTCAGCCATATTGGGTAAGTATCTTTTGTGCCCACCAATTGTTTAATACCTCATAATTTGTTGTCTTTCGTGTAGAGTCGCTTAACTTTAAGCGTCGTCCGCCACTAGAGTATTTGGTGGCACATGCGGCCGAGCTATTGAAACTAATTGGACAGCATTCGTTGGGTGAGGATGCTTTCATTACCATCGATGATGTGTTTCCGCAAAATTGACCCAGTTCGCCGACGCTGCTGAAGATGTTCGAGACCACGCTGACATTGCCGCGTACCAGTGTGCTAACCGAACCGCTGGGCAGCGTACCAAGCACATCCACAGCTGCCGTACAGACCACCAAACGACGGCGACGTCGACGTAATAAACGTCGTCGCAAATCGTCCATGTCGAGCAATGATGCAATCTCATCTCGAAACTTTGAACCAATCATGACGTCAACTAGCGTACGCAGTGCGCCAGTTAGTGGTGGTGTTAGTGTAGTTAGTATGCCAGGTACAGCTGTCTCAGCGGGTACAGCACGTCGTGGTCGGCATAGAGGAATATTTGGCTTTAGGTCCGCAGCAGCGGCGGCGGCGGCATCAGCAGCATCATCAGCCAGGAGTGGTGGCAGCAGTCCGGAGGATCCAAGCGATTACTTCGAGACACTCGACTAACTTTAAGATTATCGACAATTTGTAATCTGTATAATCTTTAAACTCGTAAACTCTAATCTGTAGTAGTTTAATTGTTTGTTATCATACAATAACTTTATTTACAATGCGCGTTCTCGCTTCACTTCTTTTAAATGGTTTTCAAACGGTTCCGAAATTTCCAAAAAGAACATTTTTAAAACATACTTATATATTTTTCGGTTTAAGCATAAAATGAAAACTCCTGTGTGTGTAATATTAACTTTTATTTAATTAAATAATTTGCAAAACATTTTAATTGAGTTGTGCTGCGTCACGCCCTCTTCCAGACACACCCGCTTATAACCATTATTATTTTATTTTTTTAACAAAAGAGTTGAAATCACCAAAATGGCTAAAACCTTAGCATATTTTAAAAACTGTTCGTTCATTTAAACGTTTAAACTAGAATTACGAAGAGAATTCTTTGCAAAACAATTTAATCGCTTACAATAAGAATTAAAAGTTAAAACAAAAAAAGAAAATTAACTGAAATTTAGCTATCAATAATTTCAGTCTGATGAAAATTGTGAACAATTCTGAATAAATGCATAAAAAATTGAAATTAGTTTACGATCAAGTGAAAATTTAACCAAAAATTTCAATTTTTGGTATAAAATTATATAAACTTCAATGGATTTTTTCCATAATGAGCAAACATTTTTAAGTGTAATATTTCGCTGTAGTAGCATATAAGTATATATACATCAGACATCGTTTAAATATATAAATATATTATACATGTGTATTTAAGGACAGATCTGTTTGGGTTGGGGCGTGGCCATGAGTATGGCATACAAAAACAAGTAACTTTCACAGCTTATGCTTAGAGTGTTCCATAATCCCGCTCTATAAATCCGGCTGTCGAATGCGCTGTACACGCTCCGCATTCCGGACATGTTCCTTAAGCATTTTCATTATCTCGGTATCGTATTCTGGCGGCGTTGGCTTTGTCTCGGTAGCCCAATAGAATATGTCCCAGTCGTTGCTTACACCATTGATGAGGTCATCGTAGAGCGCCGTCTGCTCTGCATTGAAATCCTTTAGATACTTGGCCACGAAAGTGCTCAGCAACAAATCGTTCTCCAGCATGCCGCGTTTGCGGGACTGATACAGCAGGCTAAAGAATAAGAAAGCCATTAATTTAAATGTTTAGGACTTAATGCAAGTACCAACCGTTGTTTACGAGCCTGTAGCGGCTCATCAGGTCGACTGGGATACTGCGGCAGCGGCAAATGACTGGGATCTTCATAGTCGATCACCTCGGGCGGCGTTGCAAATTCCCCACCGCTTTGGCTGCTGCTGGCACAGCGTTTGGTGGCTTGCAGCGGTAGCAGCACGCGACGTGTGACTGTTGAGCACTACAAAGAACATTATTAAAGCCATAATAAAAGCCTCACACTCACCAATAACTGACGCAACATTTTAATTAGCCGAACTCTAGCAAATAAGAACAGATGATTGGAACAGGGCTGCAGTAAATTAACTGCTGTTAATATAACATCAGCTGAGTTGTTAACAGTTTTCCTAACATAACTGCATTAAATTATTTATACACCCATAAATGAACTATGTGTTGTACTTTTTTAAGATACAATCTCTTCAAGCACATAAAAAATGCAGCTCGTTTAAAAATAGCTTGAGTTATATAAAATTATTTCAATTCTCAGTGCTAAACATTATAAATTCAAACTTCACTGGTTGCAATCGATAATCCATGTAAGCAGTGCGGTTAACAGTATGTTAAGTTACGTAGCGTTGCCACCGGCCGTGTGTTAAATGTAAACAAAGTGTAGGAGCTGCTGGTCTGGCAATACCAGAATCAGTTTGAAAGAGACAGCGAGAGGCAGCAAAAGTGTGTTACAAGTTTTCGCACACCCGAAATATTCCAATTAAATTAGAATTAATGCAAATTTAAAACAAAGTGCAAGTGCTTAACATTGTGCAACGGGTAATAGTGAAAGTAATATACGAATGCCAATGTGCAAACCTTAGCAAAAAACCAATTGAAAACCACATAAAAAAAGAGCAAAACGGGCGAAGAAGAGGGTGGCCTCTACTGTGCTCTGCTCTGCTCTACTGTGGTGCTCTGCTCAGTTCGTGTGTGCAAGTGTTGTGTGTATACGCTGGCGCTGGAAACTAGGCGGTGGTAAAATGTAAAGCCAAAAAAAAACCAAACGAAGAAAATTGCGCTCCCGCTCTGCCCGCCCTGGCGGTGGGTGGGAAACTGAGTGTCTGTGTGTGTGCGTGTCTAGAGAGTGCGTAGTGTGCGTGTGCGTGAGAGTAGCAGCGCGAGAGTGTGAGCAGCGCGGCACGAAACTAACTACTAAATGGAAATTTATACAAGCGCCTAAAACACCACCCAAGCAAACCACTAAAACTACAAAAAGCAAAAACGCGACGCACCCACGCAAATGCCGCATAAAAGAAAAAAAAGGAATATAAAATAAGAAGGAAAAAAGCTAAACTAACTGTTTTGTGTTGCAGCATCAATGGCAATTTGGGCACACTAAACTATTAGCAAACTCCATCATCTCCAGTGTGACCACGCGACGCTTTAACTTTAGCCGGCACAACGAAACGTTTTAACGCATTTTGCGCCTACGCCCACGACTAACGCACACAAATACACTTAAACATGTACACTGACACATACACACAAACACAAGCACATGTAAATATACATACATAAAAATCGCAGGACCTGGCCACACAAGGCTAAACTACATGCACAATTTTCCCCAAAAAAATGTTGAAAAAAAAGAAAAACTGATGATAAATTGCCAAAAGGCGGAAAGTTTTTCTATATTTTTTTAGACATTTTCGATAGCATTTTGCTGATTAGATAAATCGAATTGATGAATATATTTTCAATATATATTATATATAGTGTGTGTATTATATATGGTACATATTTTCCATTCAAGCCATATGCAAATTGGTTAGAGCACTTTGCCACACAGTCACTGCTGCTGTTTGTTGTTGTTGTCTTAGTTGTTGTTGCTCTTGCTGATAACAACTACAACAAAGGCTCTGTTCAATTATAATAGCGCGCGCCCTATTGGACAGACTGACAGTGGCGGCCATAAAATTAGGCCCACTTGTCAGGCAGATACATTGAGCACACTGTTATCTCACTGCCGCCGGTGCGTGCCTGCCAGCCTGCGTCTGTGTATGTATGTATGCGTGCCTCTGTGTATGTGTGCGTGTGACTCATTGCTCATTGCTGAGTTGTTGTCACTTCCCGTGTCTGAATGGTCAGTTGTTATTGTTTATGCAGAAAAAATCCAATTGGAAGCTGTGCGCTCGTTTCCATTTCCCACAAAAAAAAAAAATAATCGCTCGCTTTTTGGCATTTTTCAGTGTGTTAATTTAATTGTAATTTTAAGCAGCTGTAAATAATAATATATACAAAAAGAGCACCGTGAAGAGCTGTAGCAAAACTCAAAAAAATAAAAGAAACTTTAACTTGTGACAAGTGCTGCCAAAGCAACAAAACATAAAATAAAAAATCAACAATAAAAAAAGTCAAAGTCTTGAACAAAATGGGCTGCACTACATCGGCTGAAGAGCGCGCTGCCATACAACGTTCCAAACAAATCGAGAAGAATCTGAAAGAGGATGGCATTCAAGCGGCAAAGGACATTAAACTTTTGCTACTCGGTAAGTAAAACAATAACACACACACACTCCCACACAACCAATTGAGAAAGTGAACGGCTTCCGTTCATATAAATAAAGATTCGATATTTATACCTATGAAAAGAAAATGTAGAAATTTTAATGTAATTTCCTTTATCAGCCACAAGTCTCAAAGAGCACTTGAGTTGATTTTCCTTTTTCTTTCTCTACTTTTTATGGTTTGTTTAGAATGCGTTGATAGAGCTCCACTAACTGCATTTTGTTAAACGCACAGTGGTCTGAAGCACAGATATTTTCAACGATAAGAAAGTACTTAAATTCTATTTTATTTTCCTTTTTTTTATTGAACATAAAATAGTAATCTTTGTCTAGTTTGGGTGCTTTTCACCTGCTTCGCGAATTTGTTAAACTCGAGCACTTAATTTGTGTACCGCACGACAGCAACAATTTTTCTTTTTTGGGGCAACAACAAACTCAAGGCTCTTGATGATGACGATGCATCATTTTGTGGCATGAGTGTTTATTCTTAGCGTGTGGCCAAGGCAACAAACAGTTCCAAAAAAAAAAAATTGTATTTCTAGTATTGCAGAATTGGGTCAAATGCGATTGTGGTTTTTACTTGCATGTCATCGCTGAGTTCCTGTTTTTTAGAAGGCTCTGCTAAAAAAAAAGTAAACCACGGTGCAAGTGTTGCAGCCTGCTGCACTCAAGTGTAAACAACTATGCAACAGACGAGTGAAGAGACATGCAACCAGTGCAGACTCAAGTGCCACCTACACCGCTGCACTGTGCCCTGTACCCTTTAACTCCCTTGTTCCTCTGTTCTGCTTCTTCTGCCCCTTCACCACTTGACATTCAAGCGTTTGCACGTTTCGCCTCCGAACCCAAAACGATTGACTAGCAGCAGAGGAGACGTAGACAGCACAAAGGGAAGACTCAGTTAGCAGTTGGCAGTTGCCAGTTAGCAGTTAAGCACTTAAGCTGCCTCTGACTTTGACATTGCTACCACTGTCAGCCACTAAATCCTATTTAAGTCAACACACTGTAAAATCAGCATAGCTTAGAAAATTTCTTAAAATCAAAGTTTCTATAAAGTTTTGTCTGTGTGCAAAAAGAAACTGAAGAATTTAATAAGTTGTTAAGAAAACTCAACTTGTTAGTTTAAGTCTCTAAGTCTAGTCTCCTTTAGTTCCCAAAATAACTGACTTTAAGTGCTAACATATCAACTAAAGGTACGTTCCTAGCTGCCACTACCTTAACTGTCAGTCTCCCACTCGAGTACAGGTTGCAATCACTACAGTTAACAAGCAATTGCTGCCAATATAGTTCATGTTATAGCCTTTTTTGTTGCACGAATGTTGCACTTTTGGGCCAGAGAGACGAATGTCGGCCCGGAAGCATTAAATGGCGGCAGGAAGCCGACCAAAACAAACAATGAACGACAACAGGCGACAAACAGAAAATGTTATTTTCCAATTGTTTGTTGAGTAGAACGGGAAAAGGTGGAGGGCAGGCAGATGAGGAAATGGGACTCTTTCAATACTGAAGTGGAAACTGGTTCGCTCAGCGGAAGCTCTAACACTTTAACAACATTTTGCAGGCAAAAGAGTCTATCGAGGAAACATTTGACTATTGTACTTGTTCAGCGGTAAAAAGAGCAGTAATTTATAGACAAAATGTGCCTGAGAAGCTTAACAAATTGTTATAATAAATACACATAAATGTTCAGTTGGCTAAAACGTGCAAGAATTGTGTATGCAGAGCTTAACTTCAAAGATTTTATGTATTTGGCACAGAGATTATAATGCAAATACAACGAATTTAGAGCTTAAGGAGATTTAAATATTTAAAATTACACAACAAACATTTATTTCATTTAATTTACTTTGAAGTGAATCAGGAAATTTAATACTGCGGAAGCAACTTTTATTTTTAATACAAAAGTCTCGTAAAATAAACTACATAAAGTACAGAGTTCATTCAACCTGAGTAAAGAAACAAATTATACTTAAATGTCTTCTGAAGTCTTTAGTAGTAAATTTAATTATGTTATGCTGCATTTTCAACATACTTTTATCTCCATAAACTTTATTTTCACATACCTCATGCACTTCAAAGTATGCCAAAAACTTGTTAAATATTTCTGCAGCTTATAAAACAAATGTACACAATTCAATTTCCTAGCGAAAATCAAGAACTACTCGTAAGTTTTTAAAAGCGCACAACGAAATTGATTTTGTAGTCATAATATTTGCTCAACTGGAAACAGAAAACTGTAAACTCAAAGAATGCACTTGGCTAGAGTCAAAGGCAATGACTTATACAGAGAACCCCGCCCCATACTACTACCTCTACCCTTCCACCCCTCTTGCTATCTAGTTTATGCAAATAAACGTGATTCGTTAAGTAAACTATATAGAGAAAAAAATATGGCAAAATACAATACAAATCGAATTTAATTGACTCAAGTCAAATGTCGCATTAAAGTGCCAAAGGGCTCTTGAACTGAACCCCAGACGTGAGAGAGCGACAATTGCAGTACATTGGCTTGCCCCACTGTGCACAGTGTTCACTCCCATACCTCCCCCTACCCCTTTTAAAAGAGTTCGCGTGATAATAAAAAAATACATCATACAACTAGAAGCAGTCAATTTGCTTGTCGTTTTCATTTGGCTGCGGTTATTGTTGCTCTCGTTAGTTTAGTCCCCCTTTCTCTTTCTCTACTACGCCCCTGCCTTCTTGCCACCCCTTGCTATTTTTAGGGGAACTGACTAACTGTGGCCTAACCCAATTCATTCAATAATTTCATTGTTTTCACTGCTGTATTTTTTTTTTTTGCAACTGGCGACTCGCAAATGATAATTCAATTGAACTTTTTGGACCCCCTGCCAACCAACCCCTGCTCCCCTTCCCCAAACCCTCTCTGTCGTTTTGGCACGCCATTTGCCCGTTTTGCTGCCGTGAAATGCAATTACATTTTCATTTCTGACATCGACGCCAATTATCGCCACATTTAACTGCCCCGACTAACAGTGCGACTAGCTCTACCTTTAGGTTTACTAGGGGTTTAACAGGAGTAGGGGTTTACCTGCTTAGATTCTTGGAATTGTCCGACTATCAGTTTACCATTGTACAAATTCTAATTTCCACGCGCTGCTCATAAATGAATTATCAAGGAAATTCTAATTAAAATTCTAATTGAAGGCTTAAACCAACTTACTAACTCAATATCCATTTATATATGTAGTTTCTGTAGGGTTGAGGGAAAAAATGCCAGGAATTGTGCGAGTTTAATTAAGGGAATTAGTTTTAGTGTAAAATTTGTAATCTCTCAACAGATTAGTTAGAGATTATGTATAAAAATGATGAGGAAGTTTGGTTAATATTATGTTATCCTGATTGTTTCCAGGCATGCTAGAAAAATCTGCTCGACTTACATGGGTTTATTTAATAAATACAATCACTTAAAACAGTTTAGTTTATTTTGTATAAAAATAAATCCAACTTTATCAAACCTTTTAAAAGCATAGCAGTGCCTTTAATGAAACTTTTCAAACAAACTTCATTTTAAGCAGCTTAAATCCTTGTTAAAAAAAAATGCTTTTAACACTTCCTCTTTTAAGCCAGTTTTATGTATTTCCTTCTGCATAAATCCCTTCTAGTTATACTAATAAAATGCCATTAATTTGATTATTCTTAGTGGTTTTTCATAATCAAACCAAACAAATTTTTTTTGGGCCAATCGATTGTAACCTTAATTGCTTGACAATTTAGTTTCTTAGAGCCTATATATTTTTTATGGGTCTAACAATAAGATTAATTGCTTTATGTGATGTTATTACTTGAGTTGTGCTAAGTGCACTGATTTGGTACTGAAATCGAAATCGGATTCGAATAGGAAAACGATATGCTTCCTAATTGAGCGTTGAGCGCTGAGCGCTCGTTTTGAAGAGGAAAATGGTTTCAGTCAATTAAGTGTTGACCAGCTGAACATTCAATCAAACAAGCACACACACACATCCATGAGACAATGACTGAACACTATTTTTATGCGCTCTGATATCAGCAGTTCCATCAATTGGCCTCCATATCGCTTTTTTATCTAATCCGCCGGCGGCATTGGCTCTCAAGTTGTTCTTCTCCTTGTTGTTGTTGTTATTGCTTTTCCGGTCAGCTTCTCGATTGCTGTCAACGCTCGTCATTTTGACAAAATGGTCAGCATTACGGTTACTCGTTGGTAGCACCACCACTTTTCGACTTGACTCGAACTAATGCGTTTTGGCCAAATTGTCAGTAGCTGTTAACCAAAATGATTCGAATTTTCGGTAGGCAAGAAGCCACTTAAAATTGCCTTTAAAACACTTGTTTTACCCAAGCTCTCTATCTCTCTCTCTGTTTGCTCTCCCAATTCGTAGCTTTTGTTGTCCTAGCTCGTTACTGTTGCTTACTCGTTGCAGTTGACTCGCTCGCCCCAGCTGGACCAATTGCACTGCGCTCTCGCAGCTTTCTCAAGCTTTTTCGAACATGTCAGGCAGCCAGGAGCTTTGAACCAACGCGCATGCGTTTGAGCTTTCGCTCTGTTACTCGCTTGCTGATTGCTACTCGTTGTGTAAAGCTTTTGGCGGCCATTCAGTAATGTATGTGTATTATGCTGCGACTTCTTGTGAGTGGAGAGAGCAAGAGTCAGAGAGAGAGCGAAAGAAAGAGAGTGGGTGGAAGAGAGCGCACGACAGGCTGTTTAGGGCGGCTCCAGTTTGCCAGTCCAGCGAAGTCCAGTTGAGCTGCAACCAACTCAGTCAGTTGGTTAGTTCAAGAGCCAAGTGAATCGTCTAGCGAAATTCATAACGCACGCGAATTTTCCACACAGTGTGTCACTATATGGGAAAAAAGAAATACACAGGCAGCTAGAAAAGCTTCTATGCCAACAAATTATACAAATCGTGTATTTAATTCAAATATTTAAATAAAAAAATTAAATAAACCAAAATATACTAAACAATTTAAACGAAATTAATGCGAATAAGAATTGAATTGAATTTAGTTGCGCGCACGTTGCAAACACAGTCAACAAAAAAGCCAAAAAAAAAAAAAAAACACCAGTGACAGGCGCGACAAGTGCTGCTCGATAATTGCCTTGTTAATTGCAATGAAAATGAAGAGGAAAAATTAAATGAAAATGCTGGCGCAGAATTTAGCTCAAATCATTTTCGAATTTCATATTTGAGCGAATCATGAATCATGTTTCAGTTTGCTTAGCGCTGCTGGAAACGTGCAACAACAATAAACAATGCGAAAATACAATAACAAAAGCAGGGAAATATTTTCGCATTAACTGAATCAAAAAAAAAGTTTTTATATATAAAAGAAAATAGAGAGAAAAAAACTGGCAGGAAAATGTTAAAAGCAAAAATAACAACTAAAAGAACAACAACGAAGTGCGAGTGCGAGTGAGAGTTCTGTTTGCTTTGCGTCAGTAGAAGCAACCCTGTGTTTCGCTCTTCCCCCACACCACCCCCTTTTCCCACCCTCCACTCACTGTCAGTGTGTGTGTGTGTGTGTGTGTGAATGTGTTTATGGCCACTTGTAAGAGACCCAACAGAATGAAAAACTCTTGCAAATAGTGCCACGGCTAATTCATATGAATGCCAATATTATTTATGAGTACAAATAAACGCATACACAAGTGTATACACAAATACATATATATAAATATATATGTACATGTTCGATATGCATTAATCGTCTGTGAAACAGAACTTTCAATGTGTTTTTTATTGATTTTTTGTTTTCTATTTCATTTTCCTTTCTAGTATTCTATTATTTTTTTTTTGTCACACGCTGCGTATGCGTGTTGTCTGTGTATGCATATGCGTGCGAGTGTGTGTGTGTGAGTGTCTCTGTCAAGGCTCCCTTACTTCACACCTTTCATCCCCCATCCCTTTGCCTCACCACCCCTAACCACAGCCGAGATCTGCTTCAATCAAGCCAAAAATCTTGTATATGCACTAATTGTATTATTTTCTATTACAACTTTTTTCTTTCTTATTCAGTTCCATTCGTTTTTTTTCGAATAGGAGTGTAAAAGCACAGTTAGTTGGCAAAGCTTTCGAGTTTGATTTCGAACTCGTTACTGCGCTCGCGAGAGCGCAA
Source organism: Drosophila acutilabella (assembly GCA_035046005.1). Classification (NCBI taxonomy): domain Eukaryota; kingdom Metazoa; phylum Arthropoda; class Insecta; order Diptera; family Drosophilidae; genus Drosophila; species Drosophila acutilabella. The sequence goes on along the minus strand of JAWNOK010000024.1, from coordinate 10,200,642 downwards.
CCCTCAGCGGCTGTCCCACTCTCACAGTCTCACTCCCGCAGTCTCTCACACTCGCTCTCTTTCGCTGCCAGCTGTTGGCCTGAGCAGCAAGCAAAAACTTTGTGCTGTTCATTCGTGTTTGCCGCTTCGGTTTTGCGCACGAAGCGTAATCGGTTGAACTTCGTGCAGCATCCGCGTGGGCTAAACGAGCAGCGAACGAAAGGTTTTGTGTCCTTTCAAATCGCCTCAAATTTTGGCTGCTGTTTGTCAACAAATGCGCAAAAAATTCAATTGTGTTTCACGGTTATGTCATTTTGACGATGACAAGTGTACAATCAAATAAAAAAAACTCTCTCTCTCGACAGTGTAAAGTGTTGTAATCAAATGAACTGAAAATTAAATAATAAAAACTGAAGTAAATAATAAAACAGCAGCAACAAATTGAATTTGTTGTTGTTCTGTGTTAACGTTTTGGTTACAAACTTCTGCCCCCGCACGTATTCGGCCATTCAGTTGGCCGATATCAAACGACCTTCAAAACGTTTTGCGTCGAGGCAATACGCACCATGGGCTGCGCACAGTCTGCCGAGGAGCGAGCTGCAGCCGCCAGGAGTCGCCTGATCGAGCGTAATCTCAAAGAGGATGGCATTCAGGCGGCCAAAGAGATTAAATTGCTCCTTCTCGGTATGTTCAACTCCCGACCGCCAAAAACCACTAACAACTGACAAAAAAAATATACAAATGCCCCGTTAATATCCTTACATTAATAACCTCGTTGTCGTCGTTGTCATTTGGTGTAATTACCATTTCCATGGGCCAACAACAAAAGTGGCATTAACGAGCTGTCAAAAGCCTGTCCTAATGCTGCCAACTCGACGTATGAGTAATCTAACCAAAACTCATTTGATTGAGGGCTCAAAGAATGGGAATTTTTGTTTTTGGTTGAGCCAGAGTGTTGGCTGCACTTAAAGGGCCAAAATAGTATAAATTGTACACTTTTAAAATAATGAAAGTTTTTTCTTATAAAAATATAGCTAGTTTTATAGCTAAAATATAGTTTTTTTTAAGAATACATTTATTCCATTTAAATTTCGGTAGTCTTTTCCAAACATGACAACAAAGACTGTTGTGTTTTGGACAGTGTAGTATAGCGTATTGTAGTTTTGTGCAGTGTAGTGTAGTGTTGAGTGTCTGTTTCTCATCAACAAAATACGCAGCACATCAAATTTGGTTGGTTTGGTTTGTTCATCTCTTATTATTGCTCTATTGCTGTATGTAAATGCCATAAATTTAATAATCACAAATATATGTATGTATATATGTGAGTGTGTCTGTGTTATATATTTATACTCGGAGAAAAGTTCAAGGTCAACCAACGGGTGGTGGGTGTATCCCCCTTTTCTCCCACTTTCCGCCGCCTTTCACTTGCCTTCTCTGCCTGTTTCCCAACACTAAACTTGTGTGTTTATGATGTGCAACCGGTAAATAGTTGATGGCCAACTGCAATTCCATTACCAACTAACCATGGCCGTCATTACACATACATATATTCATATAGTATATATTGGTATTGGTACAGTTAAGCCAATTACAGGCATTTCCATTTGCTTTGCCCTTTTGTAATAAAGAAATTGTCATTAAGTTTTTATTGATTCATGTCAAAAGTCTTTAAACTCAAGAGCTGCTTTAACTATGAGTAGTTAGTAACTAGAATGATTTAAGTAAGGGGTATTACAGATAGTTAGGTAGACTCTTATGTTGCGCATATTTCAATTCTAATTAATAGGACTTTAAATTCCATAATGTTGCAAAATTGCATCTAAATTGATAATCGCTGCAAATTCATTTGATTGCAGTTTAATTAGTTAACCGCAGTCAAGAGGCTGCTCATGCTATGCTAAGTAAATACCCTATGTAGCTTTTTAGTATACTTATAGTTTATTTTATAACAAGTAAAACCGTTTGGTTAATATTTTTAGTCTATATTCACAGTCTTGGCATTACAGGGTATTTAAAAGTCACGCTCTGCCTGTTAGTCAACGTTTTGGCATTTTATGATGCCCAGTGTTCTGAATTAAATGAGTAATTTTCATAATTCCATAACATGGTGCTCCTCAACTGCATGTGTATGTGTTTCTGTCTCTGTGTAGCTATGTGTGTGTGTTTCATTTCCCCCAAAATTAAAATTTTGTTGCTGTTGTTGTTGGTGTTGTATTTTTTGGAGGTGGCTGCATTTTTGCTGCTGATGTTTACATTTTTCGTATTTCATTTAATTTCCTCTCGCAAATATCAACGTCAGTTTATTTTATTTTGTGTTTTTTCGTGAACGGGGCAAAAGATTTAATTTCTGACAGTTTTGTGTGTTTGTATAAAATGTTTAATTCAACCGAGTGTGTACACGAGTGTGTGCTGTGTGTGTTTGCTTTTCTCACAGTGAAAAAATGTTTATTTAAAATAAGTTTTGAGTCTGTGCAAGCAGCAAACACAAGAAACAAGAAGAAAAAAGTAAATTTCATAATAATAATCAAAAAAACAAAACTAAAGTAAACTTTTTTAGCTTCTCTTTTTGTTGAGTTTGTCTAACTCGCTGTCTCTCTCTCTCTCTCTCTCTCTCTCTTTGCTTCTACTATTTATGCAATTTACGTAGACATTAAATTTAAGCGCTTTGCCTTCAATTCTACTTATAAAAACAACTCATTAATTTCACGTGCCGTCAGCTATAAACATTGCAATCAACGCCTCTTTTTTTCTATACAACAAACTGTTCCAATTTCCTCAACTCAACTTAGTTTGATTGTTTGATTTGAAAGGCTTTTCCTTTCCATTTTGTACTCCACACTCCGCTCCACACTTGAAACAATATTTACAATCAAATATTCTCTCAGTAATTACATTCTGAGCACGTTGAACTCTCTTTCTCTCTAAACAATTTGTTGGAAGGGCACACACATATTATTATTAATTTATGGACCGCGCCATACAAGTCCAAACATGTTAACGAGGTGCAACACGTTAAGTGATTGCCATGGGAAAGACCCTTTCAAATACTACAAATATGTGCGTATATATAATCTATATTTAGCTTAAACTTAATGGAGCCCTTAGAGCAGCAATGGAATTTACTTTAATGTCATAAATATAGCACGGGGAAAAGTAGGAAAATTGCTAAAGTTTCCCAAAAGAGCCCTTTACTTCAAATGATATTTGTTTAGTTGGTCGGTAAACTACTTTTAGCTGGAACTGTCTATGTATTTAGGCTGTAGATTGGCATAGTAAAGCTGCAGATAATGGTGCTGTAAATAGGTACAGCTAGTGGTTCTATCTTTTTAAAAATTTAAATCTCCTCCCACTTTTACTACTCAATTTTTCACGCGAATTCATAATTTGTTTGCAACAAAAAACTTTTGATTACGTTCCGGCTAAAAGTGCGCTCAGCAAACAATTTTCCAGCCAAATTAATGGCGCAGCTTAGCAACAAGTGCATAAAAAATGCAAACAACAAATTAAATTACAGCTGAAAAAAGTGGTAAAAACTGAAGCTCATTCAGTGTAAGCAGCTAAAATTAGAACTGAAATAGCTACTCAAAAAAAGGGAGAAAGGGTTTGCATATAAGCCAGAAGTACCTCATGCATTTGGCCAACATTCAGTGGGTGAGAACTGACAGTTGACCAAAAAAATAGTAGGGAGCATAAAACAAAATAGAAAAACGTTGTCACAACAATTAATCCTTTGTTTTGTCCGAGCCACGACAAGCCCGAGGGCCAAGAGCAAAACCAAAAGCATAAGATGATTGCTCAATGATCATAATGATGATGTGGTGTGTATGTGGGTGTGTGTTAAAGGCCATTAAGCTCTACTTGTATAATACAAAGCGCACACATTTAGCTCAACTACGATGAACTATGCACTTGTAATCTCTCTGTGCATAAATATTTATAGCCCCTTGCCACACCCCCCTGTTACCACGCTAGTTCTGCCCCCTTTCTCTCTAACGTCTTGCGTCATTGCACATAATCAGACGCCTTCTGTATTTTTGCACTTTGCATCTTTGCCTCAAGCTGCTTTTGCGTTTGTATCTCAATCTTAAACATAAGCTGTAACTGTATCTGTATCTTTTTGTATGTTATGTTTTTTATAGGCGCCGGTGAATCGGGCAAAAGCACAATAGTCAAACAAATGAAAATCATTCACGAGAGCGGGTTCACTGCTGAGGACTTTAAACAATATCGACCGGTTGTCTACAGCAACACAATACAATCATTAGTTGCAATACTGCGAGCCATGCCAAATCTAAGTATTCAGTACAGCAATAACGAACGGGAGGTAAGTAAACTAAACACTATAATAAATACATTTATTTACCAATCAATTGTACTTACTTTCAACTCGAATAGAGCGATGCAAAAATGGTATTCGATGTCTGTCAGCGAATGCATGACACCGAACCCTTCTCAGAGGAGCTGCTGGCCGCCATGAAGCGACTTTGGCTCGACGCTGGAGTTCAGGAATGCTTCTCACGCAGCAACGAATATCAATTGAATGATTCCGCTAAATAGTGAGTAGCATTTTTAAATGTTTATACAAGTTATGTGGGGGTTTTCAACTAAACTAGAGAACTACTCTGTGTTTACACGGTCATAACCTCTATGACTTTATTTAAACAGAGTCTAGTCTCTAGTTACTTACCCGATTTAGCCAATTAATCGGCCGTTCTGTTACCAATTCCCTTGACCTTCAGTTGTGCATTTAACATAGCACTGCATTAATTAATCTAATAGATAAATCTATTAGACATGTCTTGATTCAACAAACACAGTTATAATCCCCATGAATAATCGTTGTGACACATTTTCATTGCTTTGATTAATGACAAAAGAAGACCAAGTGTGTTGCATACTTTTTGGCTGTTTATTGGCTACGACTTTTGGTTAAAACACTAAACTAAACTGATGACTAAGATAATTATACATTATATACAAGGCGGTCAGTTAACAAGATACATTTAACGCTACCAGATACATTTGTATCTCAAGCCCATTAGCTTAATTGAAAAAAAAAATAATGGGGGAGAAGAAAACAAACCGCGACACGTACAAGCAAACAGACAGCTAGACAGACAGACAGTCAGAAAACGGCGTAACGAGAAACAGAAAAGCGTGCTAAAAATATCACACAACCGCCGTGTGTCGCCTTCTTAAACATCTTCACTCTGGCCTGAGTGTTAGCTTGAAATTTAATGGTGATTCCGGTATATACGTTGAGTTGACTTTATAAACAAATTCCTTCGAGTCGTAGGACACTTTATACTTGCGAAAAATCTGTAACGACATGCAATTAAAATGACGATGACAGAAAGCTGCAAAATGACAAGGGGTATGTGATAAAATGCAATTTAACCCACCTTGGCCAAGAGTGTGTGCAATTCGATTTCTGCAAATCTGCGGCCCACGCACATGCGACGACCATAACCAAAGGGCAGGCTGACAAACGGATGTATCTTCTGGCCAGCATGTGGGCAGTTGGCAGCTAAAAAGATAGATTGAAGTACAGTCACCGTACGCTTTACAACCCCAACTAACTGCACTCTCTTACCTGCGCCTTGTTTGAGCCAACGTTCGGGCAGAAAGCGTTTGGGCTCGGGGAAATATGTGGGATCGTTGGACACAACCAGATGTGGAAAGATGACGTGCGTCTAAAGGAATTAAAGCTTATTTAACATTAGCTTTCTTTTAAATTATTAAACCACAACGCCCACTTACGCCCTTTGGCACATGATAGCCATTTATGACAGCATCCTGCTGCAAATTACGCCCATTCGCAATGACCACCGGACGCATGCTATTAAAATTTTCAGTAGAATAAATTCATTTAATGCTGCATACGATTAATTGCGTGGTATGTTGTAGTTGCACCTACCGCAGCGTTTCCTTGACGCAGGCACGCATGTAAGGCATCTGTTCAAGGACATTCTGATTGATTTGTGCATCGCGTGTGGGAAACGCTTGTTTCAGCTCCACGAATAAACGTTGCTGCTTATCCGGATTCTTGGCCAACTGATAAATGGTCGACGAGGCCGCTACTGAGGTCTGTAATGCGATAGGAAATATGCGCAGGAAAATTCAGCGAGGGTTAAAATTTGATAAACACAACGCAAGGAAAACATTTCCCAGTTGCTCGTTAATTACATCATGAAATTGCTTAGAGCATAATGAACGCGTAATTAAAACTGTGCAGCAGATAATATTTCTTATTAGGCAAAGAGCCAAGCAGCTCACACACAGACACTAATTTTCATGGTAGAATAAATATTTGCGAGTTGTTAGTTTAAGTGGAACGTAAGTTGAGAAATGGGAGGTATTAAGTAGGCAAATATTTGAATAGAAAGTTTGTTTCTTAAAGCTACACTTAAAGGACAGTTTGGCCTACCGTATCGACTCCAACCAGAAACAGATCCAGGGCCAACACAGCTGCCAATTTGCGATTGCCTGTTTTGCGTACAATGCGCTCCACTATCGAAATATCGGCCTCATTTTTGGCAATATCCTTGGCCAGATCCGCATCGGCTTTATCCATCGTTTTGCTGATGTTCTTCATGCAAATGCTGTAAACATAAATCAATAAAATAACGAGGCTTAAAGTAGAAAAAGTGGCAAACGTACGCAGAGAATTGATCCAGAGCGCGTATAAAACTGCGATAGGCTTTTGTGGGATATAGACGCCAGAGGGGCATACGTAATTCCAGTTCTGGCACCGCCCAAAAGAACGTATTGATGGCCTCAATTATTTGTTGAGCCTCCGCGCTGCCCTCGGGCTTCAAGCAGCCCAAACGTGTGTCCAGTGAGACGCGACCAACAGCTACAAGCAAGAGAAAACAGCAAAGAATACAGGGTATAAAATAAAAATATATAAAAGCGACTGAAGAGTGGGAAGAAAATAAAAAGCATTTGCTTTTGGCCATTTGCAAAAACTTGGCTTACATTCAAGCGCCCATTTGTACAGTTCATGCAGAAAGTTATCGGGCAGCTCCTCCTTCTCATTGCGCATCTCATCTATGCTATAGAGGCGAAACCAAGATAATGATGACAATGATTACGATGATGACGTTGAGTGGGATGTTTTATTATGTCATGGGCCCAACTTACCGCACCATAAACTCGCTGGCAATGTCATTGAGTGGCGGTATATACTTCTTGGCTGTTTGTGGCTGCAACAATATGTGTTGCACCTCCTGACGGAATGCCTCCCACTTGGGTCCGTGCCTAATTGAAGAGACACACACACACACAGATACAGCTATGAGTTCTACCCTCCTCCAACACAAGTCAAATGCAACGTAATACTTACACGCCAATTAGACCTGCTACATCGCCAAAGAAGTCGCGTCTCAGTTCACCCTTGTAATGTCGCAACGATGGCATCGAGGGTCTGCAAAAAGCACCAAAAAAAGTATAAGAAAAACTTGAATATGCTAAAAATAAGCATTGGCGCAATGCGGCGTATGAGCAATCTGATGCTTTTTACAAGAGAAAAAAACAAAAAAATTAAATATAAACGGCAAATAAAAAAGGACTCGACTCGTGTGACACCCACAGCTAAGTTGATTTAGTCTTTCGTCTTTCGCATACAATTGTGACACATATCAAACAGGGAACATGTTCAAATGACGCGCGTATATCTTAAAGATACACACATGTATCTTGTATCTTTCAGTTAGCTGCGCTATTTACATTATTTACACGATTCTCTCTGACTCTCTCTCTCTCTCTACCACACTCCCTCATTTTGTTTAGTTTTACCACGCAAAGCTTACAGCTCACAGAGTGTAGCTAAAATATATATATCTGCAAATATTAAGTATATATTCTGTATATATTTTGAGTTGTGGTATTCATATATATCTGTGTTCTTGGCTTTGTTTGTCTATTTGCAAAGCGTTGCCCCGAGCAACAATATTCAATTAAATGGCTTAAACAAAAGTCAGACGACACTGTTTATTTTGCAAACTGTGCAATTTGCCAAAAACTCACACGCACAACTCAAAGGCAACAAATGAAGCAAAAGAATTCCATTTCCTTAATAAATTACTTAAGGAATTTGTTGGAAAAGGAGTCAGACTGTCGTCATTTAAGTTACAGGCAGCTACAAAGGCTTAAATTGCGCACAAAGCGCACTCCGTTAGTTTTCTGTTTGTTTTAGAATACATATTCATAACAAAAATAGTCTTTAAAATGTATAAAAGTGGAATTATTTCCTATTAAGCATTGAATATTTATGCCAGTCACTCCCAAAAGAAGAAATGCGTATTCAAATTAATATTTTGCTTGCTAGCCAAACTAGTTTCTGTATAAAATGAAAACCCGTTTTGCCAAAACCCAGAACCAAATCAACTACAGCAAATAGAAAGCTTTGCTATAGCAAATATAGTTAAATATTAATTTAAAATACCTTTTTTAATACCAACTACAACTATTGGTATTCATTACTTAAGACTCTGCTCAAGTTAAACTGTTGCATCATTTGAAATACTTTTAATTTACATACGCTGAGGTCACACAATGCAACCAAATGTTCACTGAGTTCAGCGTCACAAAGGTCAACCAAAGATCAAACGCATGACGCTCGCGCGGCATTTGAAAAAAATGCAATAAATTTTTGTTAGAAATTATATTTTTAAATGTAAATTTTATGTGTTTGGCATTTAAAGAAGCGGCTCACAAAATTATTACGAAATTGTAGGCCAGTTTAACTATTTTGCTTAGACGTGTCGGAGATTAACGCTGTTTGATTGTCACAGCAAGAAAGTCTTAACAGCGCGTTAAATCTGGAGTTTATTATCGGATTGTCTTCTGCTTCTTCTTCTGCTTTTTGCGCATTTTTCCCACACTCAAACGGTGCTTTTTTATCACTATTTTTTGAGTTGTTTGTTTGAAAGTTGTGCGTCATAAAAATCGTTGTAGTTTGTAGTTTGGTTTGTTACCCTAGCGACATTAGTTATGTGAAGTGGCTATGCTGGCTGGCAAGCTAAGGAAAACAAGTTAATGAACAACTTTTGGGAAAAGTTTAACCAAATTTACTCTACAGGGTATCTCTTAGCAGCCCACACTCATTTGTTGCACGCCCAGCTTAACTTATGGTCAAGTCCATGAGCAAAAGTGTTGACTGGTCTTCAAATAACTTCATCAGTCAGTCAGTTAGTTAGTTAGTCAATCAGTCAGCGTGTCTTTTTGTTTGTTGTTTTTACACACACCCCAGTACACACACGCGTACACCCGATACACACACTTTCCCGAGCAGATCAATCAATTAGCAAATGTATTCATAGCATTCATCAATCTTCAGTCTGCTAAACATTTGTTAACATTTGCACATTTGCGCTAATGTCAATTTATTATCTATTTTTCATGTCGATAACATTTTAATGATGACTCTGCACAAAACAAAGCGCACAAAAAGACCCAAAAAAAAACACTTTAAGATGTCTCGTCTACATTTGATTGTTATTATTATCATTATAGTTTGTTTTTGCTGCTCTCCACGCATTTTTATCCCAACGTAACTTGCCAAAAATTGGTTCATGGCCAAATGACAAAGCAAAAAAAAACACACAGTGTAGAGAAAAGAGGGTTAAAATCAAGTGTTAAAACACGAAAAGAAAGCTTATCGAGTTTGAATGAATACAGAAATATATTGGCTTTCATTTGGTGTAAAAAAAAATATCTGCTGATAACTGACAGATATAAATTCATATTCATAAGATACAAAGCGACAGATATGAGTTTTTGGTGTCTTTGGATTGTTTCTTTTTTTTTGCACAAAGTTATTTGAGATTTGAGGCCTACAACAGACAGTTGAGTGAAAGTTTTAAAGCTGGATTTTCGGCTTAAAAGCTAGTTTTTGGCGAGCATTCGAAATTTGAGTTTGCATTGAGTTGTCATTAGGTCACATAATGAGCAGAATAATTACAGAATAATTGCAAACGTAACGATATGGCTGTTGGCCAGCTGTCATTTATGGTCCACACAGACACACCAACACACCTATACACACATAAGCACGTCAATAATTTAATTACAGCATGTGCGCATAAATAATAAATGCATTTTAGATGCTACATTAGCATAAGACTGCACTCTTTCCCCCTCTCTCGTCTCACACCCCACTCTCCTTCTACAGTAGCTGCTGCTTAAGTGCAACCATGTGGCAAATTGCACATGTCAATTAATGTGCATTCTTTCTCGTATTTAAGCTGAGTTCAACAATCATCTTTAATAGCACAAATGCATAAATATTACAGGTATACATTTGGCCATTTCAGCTGTCAGTTCTCCATCTTAATTATGTTGGGCGTTTGTTAAACTTATTTATTTATTTGTTAGCCAACAAAGGTCAAATGTCAGCAGAGCCCAAAAATAAGTAAATTTGTGTTATGTCCTTGTTACTTGGACTTTAACAAACAGCAGCTATAAATAAAACGCTGCGGCCTCGTTGACTCACTCACTGATCAGCGTGGCGTCGTAGAGTTAAGTGGTGTGCGATTTTTACATGACTCCCCTTCAAATTTGTTTGAAATTGCATTTGTTTATGGAAATTAACGAAATTTCGCTTAACAAATTAACTTTCCACGAAGTGGACATTGAATTTTCCACGTGCTTTCAGCAAATTGCATTTCTAGGAATGAATTGCAGTTTTATTTCGCTGGCAAGTGTTTAATCAATGACTGTTTAATGCACTTCCTTGCTCGACAAGTTCTTGGAAAAGTTTTACAAGCAAATCGTTTATTTGTCCTTCAAATATTTATCTCTCAACTCAACACAAACAGCCACAAATATTTTCTAAACAGACTGATAAACTTTAAAATTCCAGGGAATTTTGCAGACCTTTTTTGCATACCGTTTGATAATTTACAAACTATTGCACTATAAATTTAAGAGCTAAAGTCATGCACTCGCTATTTATCACTTTAATCCTACATTAAACAAATCCCCTTGATATATTTGTACAAATTTAAATTCGTTGCTGCAAAATGTTACTATAATCCCACAAAATGCCATTTATTGTATTTTATTTCGATACGTGGTAGCCAATAAATTATTAAATAAAAAGTGGAGTACGCAAAAAAGTGCGCGAAAATGTGGTATAAAATTTTCCACTGAATTTTCAATATGCACGTGGAAATTGTATTGCTGTTTGCTGTCGTGTCCTGTCCTGTCCACCCACGCAACGCAACGCAACGCTTTGTGCAATGTTTGACGGCCTGCCACGCCCACTGTTGTTTTGCTTTGCTTACCTGTGCGGCATTGCCTCCTCCTTTTTGAATATATTGCGTATCTCATCGCCATCGAAGACAAACAACAGATCCGGATGTCCAATAAGACCGCCCACTTTGGCCATTTTACCATAGTTAACATGCAGCTCGTGCATAACCTTGTCCAGGTCACTAATTTTGTATGTACCTGTGCCATAATGAAAGTAATCACTAAACTGTAATCATGCTTAAATCCGATTTAGTTGAACAAAAATGTATAACTAACCAATTAGTGGTGCAAAGCGCCAGGAGTTACCAATCAATGGCAGCGGATACGGTCCAGGCACCTCGGAGTACGGACGTACGGCAGACGCTGCCTTTGTAGCTGTGCTCGTTGTGGTCGCTTTGCTGTGAAGGAGAGTAGAGTGGAGTGGAGTGAAAATTGCTGCGTCTGCTTAAAAGCACAATTCTCACCTGTCAGGGGAAATAAGTTCCTGCTGCCGTTTCAGCAGCTGCTGTTGTTGTTGCAGCTGCTTTTGCTGCTGCTGCTGCTGCTGCTGTTGACGTCGCTGCTGCTGCATTGCTCCAGACGCAATTGATTTTTCAATTTCCGCTGCCACACCGACGCCATCATGCGGAAGTACTGCAGCTGCTACAGCAGCAACCGTTGTGGATGCTGTGCCACCACTTGACACCGCAGCACCTGCACCACCACTTGCTGTCGCCGAGTACGTAGTGCGTTTTATCAACGCTACGGTGGTTTTGCGTAAGCTCGACATTTTATTCACTTTACCGTTTACAGTTTACAGTTTACAGCTTTCAGTTTGTTGTTCTGGCCAGTTGCTAAGTGTCTACACAAGTTGGTGCGCAAAAGTTGTACATTTAATAATAAGTAGTCAGCAAATAGGATTTTTTTTTAAAGCAAGTAACGACTATTTAACACGCTAAACAATGTCTGAAATCACAACGTTTAAGACATTTTATTGAGAGTCCAGAAATTAGTTTATTTACATTAAGTTATTACTTACTTTAGTAATATTTTATCTATATATCTTGAGCCTTCTACATATACTATACTATATACTATACTACCCCATATATGTTTTTTAAATAGGCATTACATTTTAAATACTTTCAACTTTTTAGGCTTAGTGCCCATAAAACTCCGCTTCTAATTTTATGAGCCTTCTTAAGCTGCAGCTGAAAAACAACGCATTAATTATAAATATTATTTTAATGCGCTGAATTCCCGCTGCTTTACTAAAAAATAAACTTTAAAACCACACAATTTTGTAGCTGCTTTATTTTTATATTTTGGCAACTACATTTTAGCCAGCTAGAAACCATGAAGCTATTTATTCTAGACCAATCATAAATGCAGCCATGCATAGAAATGGCATAAAAAAGATCTCTATCTCTATCTAACTATCTCTGAAAGTGTCTTCATTTAGAGCAGGCTTAGAGCATTTGAAATTCGTTCTGAAAGCAAACAAAAACTTGGCGCCACTTGAATGGAAAACAGTTTGGAAAACTGGCAAAAGAGTTTTCAATGTAATTTACAAATAAATGAATGTGCAACATTTTTGTGTTCATTTCGCTTGTCGTGCTCGTGCAGCACACAATTGCCGCTTGCCACATGCCACATGGCACACGGCACTTGCCACTTATTTTAGATGAGTTGCCGCAAGCAATTTAATGCTAAATAAGATGGCAAAACGGCAAGCAAAAACAAAAAACTTTTGCAATTATTATAAATACGCTGACAAAAGCAATAAGAACATAAATAAAATTATGCAACAAAGCAAAAGAAAGAGACAGCAAGCAATAGAGTGAAAGAGAAGCAGACTTCATGCTGCTAATTGTAGTGTGTAGTGGGAAAAATGTCGAGCCAAGGTGTTAAATAATTTTGAGATGCAATTTAAGAACCTACTAAGGAAGCTGCAAATTTGTTTGTTGTGCACACAACAAAAGTTATTGAGTAAAGCTGTCAATACACATATTGACACAAAAGCCAAGGCTAAATAGTACAAACAATATACGTCTATGAATAATATCATAAATAAGTAGATAGACGTATGGCAAAAAGGCAAAGTCAACTATCAAATATGCACACACAAAGAGAGACAGAAAGACAACACTTTTTTCTTTGAGTTGACTCCCTGAGGAGAGGCCCTAAACGACAAGCCACATGTATTATTATTTGGCCAAAATAAAAAAAAGACGGGCAATAACTAAAACGACAGCACTTAGTTCGAGTGAAAGGCAAACAATGAACAATTTCACAAAATCTATGCCGATGAAATGATGTTGATGGTGATGTTGATGTTGCCTGCCTGCCTAGTTGCCTAGCAGGCAAATGCCAACTTAATATAAATAGCATTTGGCATATGGCCTAAAAGAGGCAGCTTTTCAGCTTTGTATTTATTTTTTTAAAGCCAGTTTCGTTTTGGAGCTAAGCTGAAAACTGAAACCGAAAAGCGAAAACTGAAACAGGCAACGCGCATTGTTAAGGCGCCAATAAAACTCAAAAAGTGGCTAACAATAGTATTCAATATATAGATTTTATATATATATATGCCCAAATATATATATACAGGGGCTTGAAAGTGTGATTTGTGCTTTTGTGTGGCACGCTGCGTATGAGCAATTTCTCAATAGATTGCTTATACGCCGCGTATACCACGAAACTCTCATTCAATCTGTCTCAACTGCGCCTGCTCCAAAACTTGTAACTTCTGTGCGCTTGTAATTTAAATGCCATTTGCCATACACACACACACACAAACACACCCAAACACACAGTCACACACATATTTGATGAAATTTTTATAGCACAATCAGCGGGTGTGCGTCTGTGTGTGTGTATACACACAATCTCTGGTTTAGCTTTGTATCCTTGCCCTTGCCTTGACAAACTGCGACCTTCAGCTGCTCGCGTCCAGCACTTGAGCTGTACCACAGCGACACTAAACGAGCCACCGCAGCACCCAAACCAACGCCGCACACAGCCACCCAACCAACAACCAAGACACATTGCTAACTTATGAGCCTTATCGGGGCATGCCTCATAATGAACTTGAGTGATAATCCTTGCGCTTTCCAAAAAAAAAAAGTAAAAGAAAGCCAAAAAAAAAACACTGAGCACAAAATGAGAATGAAAATGAAACCAAAATGTCAAGCGGCTGCTCAAGCAGCGACTACTTCAAGTGCTTTATGAAGCTGTTTGACTGTCTGGCTCCCTTGGTCTTAACTTGGCTTTAACTGTGACCAGAATAATGCCTTTCGTGTGACTAACTACGAGTTATGCTGCAAGTTTATGACATCATTTGCTTAGAACTGCGGGCTAGAATTGATTTTAAACGTAGAGTGGTAATAAATTTATTATAAATATATAAAAATTTATAAATCAACGGGAATTTGTGGCCATCTTATATATTTTTTGGAGCTACCACTCATTAGCTATAATGCCAAACAAAAGTTGTCAGAAACTTGCAAATCCACGGGGACTTTCAAGTTGCACAACTCATTTACATTGTTTTGTTTACATATATATAAAGGAATATATGTATATATACATATATGTTCTCTAGTTCTTCAAGTTCTATTGTACTTTATTGTTCTCAAGGTGCCGTTACGCACGAATGACAACAAAATCGAAACAAAACAAAACAAAAAGAAAAGAAAACAGAAGCAGAAAAGAAAAGTTGTTTTGCCCAGCAATTTGTCGGAGCTCAGCTTGAAATATTCTATTCTTATTAGCATCATTATGCTAAATGCTAACAAATCTCTGCCCCTCTGGCACATTAAGGGTATTCCCAGGCTTGTTGATCCTAATTTAAAAAAAAAAACACCCACAAGCTATATTAGAAAATTATGTCATTATTTCTGGCGTTTCTCTCTCACTCCGATTAAAATTTCTTTTTCTTCATTTTTGTTGATTTTTATGGTCGCATCTCTCAAAATTTTTGAATGGTTTTCGTTTTGCTAATATAATTTTGTAGTTTTCTATCGATAAAGCTTTTTGGGTGCGGTTTACAAACGTTTTATTGGTATTTGTTTATAAATATTTATAAAAATGTGCTTTTGAGTGCCTGCTTAGGTTTTTATTTGAAATGATTTTGTTCACGCCTCACTTGCAACTCGAAGTCGTTGTCGTTGTTGGTTTGAAGTGCGTTGCACTTCAACTAGTTTGCTTTTAGTTGCAGCTATTTAGGCCACACTTAAGGCCTTGACTAGTTGGCAGTCATGCCGACAAAAGTGGGCAAAAATCAGTTTTTTTTTTTTCGTTCGCTCACCTTTAAACACTTTTGATATTTTTTTGATGTTCGTTTGCTATTGTTGAAGTACAAACAGATTTCACATAATCATTATGCACACACACACACACAATTTTTTTTGAATTTAATTTTTGTATTTGTTTAATCATAGATAAATTCCAGACATTTGCCACTGGCACTGGAAGCTTGTCGCCCGTCACGCAAGCGTGCAAACTTGTTGGCCAAAAGCAACTAACTTTGGCTGTAAGCAAAGCTCCGACTTCGTAGAGCAAACGCGACGCACTAAACGCGATCGCAGCGCTTCTTAGTCTACTTATAGGATTGCTGCCACATTCGGCATAAATCACAAAACGCTTCAACGAATCTGTCGGCTCTCCCTCTCTCTCTCTTTCTTCACCGCTCACTCTTCGCGCGGTGTGGCCCGTGTCCGAGCTGTAATCTTTGGGTCTACGTGAGCTTCAAGTTTGCCCCGCGTCTGATCTTCATCTATTTTGTTGTATTTTATTGTTAAGATCTGCTTGCTAATTGTGCGTGCTCTCTTTCTCTCTGCCACACACACTCTCCCTTTCTAACACTCTCTTTCTGTTATTTGGAAATTGGTACTGAAATTGAAAGTGTTAGTATTTGCTGCTAATCAATCTTACTAAATAGTAAAAAGTTTAATGTTTATTAAGTTCATTCGTAACGGTTGTTTATTCGCTTTAATTAAATCACTTAGTTTTTGTATAAATTTTATCGCAAATGTTTTATTTTTAATGCGCATTTGCTTGTTACTTAGTTTAAGGCTTTAAATACTTGTAACTTAGTTCAAGGTTTACAGTTAAACTATTTGTTACCTTAATAAAACATGCAACTTAAAGTTTAGATACTTTTTGCCTGATTAAAATGATTTAGGAGTTTTGTAGCAAACCACAAAAGTTTCAAGAGAAGCTCATAAAGTTGTGTGTTAGTAAGTCATATAAATATTAAATATATGCAACGATGGATACTTCAACTAAACAAGTGTCCAGAGTGTGTAAGGAGAGTCCTTTTAACAAGCGGATTAAATAAGTAAATTCATTTTGAACGCATTGTATTTATAAAGTAAATAAGTCCCTTAATGTTTTTCTGCTTTTTACATAACTTTTTGTGTTTAAAGCTGAACTAATGAATAGTAACCCTCAACGTAGATTATCTTAGTAATGCTCTGTAATTAAAAGAAGTATTTACATTTAGTGCTTAAATGAGCAACAATTAAATAACCTGAAAATAACATTAAATTCCAATTACTTTTTATTGGTTAACTGATAAACTCTTTGACTCCCAACAGACCGCAGTTTTTGTGCCCATTTTCAAGCTAATCACGAAGAGCTATCTTTGTAAAGCTTTAGCTTAATCGCTACATACACACGCACACAGGCACAGGAAGTGTTAACACACACACACGCACAGCTATTTGCTTATTGCACAATCTGCATAAGACGTTGGGGGATGAGAGATCACGGATCTTAATGGTAAAATTAGCGTATGCCTCACAAAGTGTAACCAATATTTACACATTAGATACATTTGTATATCAACAGATACATGTATAAATATATATATATAGTATATGGTATATGGCATATCTAGGTTTATTTGGAGTACGGCCATTTATTATTATGCACTCATTTTGTTTTACAAAACTTTTCCACCTGAATGGACTTCACTTGATGAGTATCTGTCTGAGTGTTTGTGGCAGTGTGTGTGTGTGTTCGTGTGTGTTGTGGTTACAGCTATGGAGCAGAGTTACGAGTAACTTGGTTATGCCATAAAGCATTTAGAGCATGGCTCGACAAAGCGTGACTCGGCAATTTTCCCGCAATGTGTGCCACGCTATGTTGCATTTGAATGCGACGATCTGGCAACGCTCTGTCCCTATCTGACATTAATTTTTTTCTGCGCAATGTCTCTAATTAAAAACCCAAAGAGAAAAAAAAATGGTTAATTGTAGACAATAGCGAAAGGGACTGAAGAGTAAACACCAAAAACAAAACCTCAGACTGCTTGACCTTTTTTTTTTGGGGCTTACATGAACTCTACACCTGCGAAACAAGCCACAAATGGAATTTGTCTTTGCCAAAAGCAAAAAGAAATAAGAGGCTACAATCGAGCGAGCCGACTGTCAAAGACCGCGTACTCCTTCTAAATTCATTATGTTGAATTCTCAGGCGAAAAGAAATCGACAGTAAGATACAACTGAATTTACAAGAGTCCAGTTTACGCAAAATAATTTTAAGCATAGCGAGCAGCTGTTAATTCTGTTTGGGTGGGATTTCTGTTAAAATATGTACAGTTAATGAGCTCCCTAGATTTGCGAAAAACATCAGCGATCAGCTAAAAGTGACGATTTTGCTAGCTGATTCACCAGGCGAACAGAATCAGCAGGAAGCGACATTAATGTTAACTCAATGTTAATTAAATGTTAATGTTAACTCAATGTTAATGTTAATGATAATTAATGTTAATGTTAACATTAATGATAATTAATGTTAATATTAATGATAATTAATGTTAAAGTTAATGATAATTAATGTTAATGATAATGATAATTAATGTTAATGATAATTAATGTTAATGTTAATGATAATTAATGTTAATGTTAATGATAATTAATGTTAATGTTAATAATAATTAATGTTAATGTTAATTTTAATGATAATTAATGTTAATGTTAATGATAATTAATGTTAATGATAATAAATGTTAATGTTAATGATAACTAATGTTAATGTTAATGATAATTAATGTTAATGGTAATTTAATGTTAATTCAATGTTAACTCAATGTTAATGTCAATGTACTGTTAAGTCAATGTTAATTCAATGTTAATTTTGGCATTGCGACCTGCTGCACTTTCTGTTGGCCTGGTATTTCAGCAAGAATTACTTACGATTTTGGGCCCTGCAGATCGCAGCGGTCAAGCAAAAAAAAAAATCCGCGAAAGTCCAAAATCGAAGATTTCTTTGTGTGAAACACCAGGCGAACAGAATCAGCAGTAAGTGACAGACTGTAATTTAAATACAATTACAGAGAGTAGAGTGCAGGAGCATACGTAAACAGTAAACAGAGAGTGCTCCTTGTTCGCGCCACAGATGACAGCGAACAAACACACAAACCGTTCGTGCTCTCTGCTGGCGTCCGCGAACAATCACACAAACAGCGGCAGAGATCTCTGAGCGCAATTAGCGCAGAGAGTGGGAGTCTGCACAAGCTGATTAATAATGTGTGAATTATCTATTTGTTTTTTAAATGATCTAGGTGTTCATACGGACGGACGAATAGGCAGATAGACGAATCTCCTTTTGCCTGTTACGCTTCCGACAAACTTAATAGACCCCTTTACTCTTTTTTAGAGTACGGGGTCTAAAAAACAAAGAAACCTACAAAAAATAAAGAGTGTTGCGTGTCTAGAGTAAATTATTGGCTAGATCTCTGCACAGTCTCTTACTCACTCTCGCTCTCTTTCATTCTCTTTGTGTCTCTTTCGTTTGTGGTCATTTTTGCTATTAGTTTTTATGACCTACTTGTTGCCTGAGCTTCAGTTTCGGGAGCTCTGGACACGCAACCTTTGACTGATTGAGAGCTACAAATAAAAACTAATTACGTAGCCAACAGGAAATGCTACAGTTGCGAAACTTGTTGCCACACACTCGTAGCTACAAACAATTGTATTTAGATACTTAGATACATTTGTAGCTTGTTTTGTGTTGTGTGTGCTAACGCCTAAATTTGTGCTATGTTTTTAATTGTTTGCACAGCGCTTCCGACTGTGCCACAAGTTTGTTCAGATGTTTACTCTGCCCCCAAAGAAGTTTAACAATTGTCTGACCAATGCCCCATTGGCCCTAATGGTGCTCCCTCTACAGTTCATTTGCCGCTAACTAATGTGTTTCTGCGTTCTTTGTGTTATTTTGCAGTTTCCTGGATGATTTGGATCGGTTAGGCGCCAAGGATTATCAACCAACCGAGCAGGATATCTTGCGCACCCGAGTCAAGACCACCGGCATTGTGGAGGTTCATTTCTCCTTCAAAAATCTTAACTTCAAGTAAGTCAACTAAATATTAATTGCTTGGAAATTTCTCTAGTTTTATGCAAAGGCCTTAAACCCTTTGTTTTTCTGCTGTTTCATAATTAAATTCTGTAGTGTTGCATGTGAGTGTAGTCTGCTTTTAGTCTGCACAATTAATGCCCTAAAAGTATGCTATAGAAATATGCATTATTAATCAAATGTTCAGTAGTAAACTACAGTTCTTGTACTCTGCTATCACCCACTTTATGTTAAACATAACACTAATGTGCCACTCCCCTTTAACTTAACAGATTGTTCGATGTGGGCGGCCAGCGATCTGAGCGTAAGAAATGGATACATTGCTTTGAAGATGTAACGGCGATCATATTCTGCGTGGCCATGTCTGAATACGATCAAGTCTTGCATGAGGACGAAACTACGGTAAGGCTATACTTAAAAGAAGCTTAAACACTTTTGGACTAAATAAATTATTGCATTTTCTGTAGAACCGCATGCAAGAGTCGTTGAAGCTGTTTGATTCCATTTGCAACAACAAATGGTTTACGGATACCTCGATTATATTGTTCCTCAACAAAAAGGATCTGTTCGAGGAGAAAATCCGCAAGAGTCCGCTGACAATTTGCTTTCCCGAATACACAGGTAAGTCAAAAGCCAAGTAATAATCAGAGTTTATAAGATTAATTGTGTGTTTTTTATAGGTGGTCAGGAGTACGGCGAGGCGGCTGCCTATATTCAAGCTCAATTTGAAGCGAAAAACAAATCAACCTCGAAAGAAATTTACTGCCACATGACGTGCGCCACAGATACCAATAATATACAGTTTGTGTTTGATGCTGTCACCGATGTCATCATAGCAAACAATCTGCGCGGATGTGGACTGTACTAAGCGGTTTTTTTGGCGGGGCACAAGCGGGAACCGTTACGGTATTAAAAAAACAAAAAATGGAAAAAAAACCAAAATATATAAGAAACAAAAACAGCGCGGGAGCACAACAACAACAACCCACCAGCATTGATCAAAAATAACAACAAACAAATGATGATAGAACCAATCAGCAAACACAACAAACATATACACACACCCACACTCACACACACATACACAAACACTCACAACATAAAAGCAAAGCCCAAAGAACTTTTATTTGTTTGTAGTAAGAAAAATATTGTGCTTAAAAGATCAGCGGTAATTTGTTGAATGAAAAGCAAAGGAAAGCGAAGCAAAGCAAAGGGTAGAAAGAGCTGGAAAAGCAGAGAAAACTTGGCACATATTGAAAAGCATTTTCCTATATATTTGCATCATGCAAGCTACATACATGTATGACATGAAACGCACACACTTAAACAACAACAACAAACATACACACACACACAAAACATACGCACACACACACATTGAAACGCAAGCATTAATGCATAATATGTAGTTGTTGTTTGGTCTGAATAATTTTATAGAATTTCATAATTTATGTGTAGTTTAGTTTCTCGTGTATTTATTAAAAAACAAAAAACAAAAACGAACCCAAAACAGAAGGTAAAGGAAATGAATGAACAAATGAAAACTAAAAGAAATTATAAAGATGAGAACAAAGTATATATGTGTACTTATATATAGAAAGCATATATACCGCATATATAAGTATATAAATATTATATTATATATATATATAAAGATACACGTATATATATAATTAAATATATATTAAATGTTTCCTGTTGCAATCTCTTTGAAATTATTCATGCCATCAACGCTGCATTTCTCATGCTTGTTTTAGGCTTAAGTTCAAAGATTTACAAATTCTGCGCAAATTACATTAAAATGATAAAAAAAAAACAAAAGAAAACAAAACAAAACAATCGTCAACAACACACAAACAAAAGAAAACATCAAAAGGGCAAATGAAATTAGCAGAAAGATTAAATATTATTTAACAACAAAATCAATGATAAACAAATTAAATTAAAACTTAATGCATAACGTTAATGAACAAACCAAAAACAAAAAAAACAACCACAAATTAATACAAAATAAAAGAAGAAAGGAAAAAAACGTAAAGCTCTAATTATTAAGGCCTAATTTAATTGATAAACGCAAAAGGAAACGGTCTAAAAACATAAAAACAAAGATGACAAACTCTCTAAAACTATTTGTATTTACTACATGGAAGAAAACAAAACAAATTGAAAACTTTGCAAATCGAAATTGCGAATTTTGAATCAGCCAGCCATATAATTCGATTGATTATAGATCGATGTAAATTGTAATTTGTTGAATTTGCGTGTGTATAGAAGGATATATAGTGAAACAGAGCGAGCTGATGATTGTGCGATGATAACAATGATAACGCTACAAATTGCACAAAATAAGATAAACAAAAACATCACGCACAACAACATTAAACTTAAACACAACACACACACACACACATAAACATACACACAAACTAACTATAATTTTTTGTACACTAATTTATTGTAATTACTACTATAATTTTGTTGCATTTATAATAGTCACATACGAATGTAGTTCGAGTATCCAAAAAAAAACCTTAAAACAAACAAACAATCTCGCAATAGAAAGAAACTGAACAGATAAATCTCAAGTTAATGAGGAAAAGATACAAAGATACAAAACAGAGAAGGAACAGTTCATTGTAAAACACATTGTATGTAATATTTATAATGCATATATACTATACACTATATACTATATACGAGTATACATAAAAATAATAATAATAATATTAATAATAATAATAATAATTAATTGTAACATTTATTGTATTTAGTGAATGGCATTTAACACTGTGCGTTGCAGCTGTTAATTTTGTTTAGACTTATTTATATGATACTTATGTATTTATGTATGTAACGAGTATGCTTTGTGCATTTCTTTATTGTATCTATGATTGGATTGTGCATTTTGATTTTATACACAATGGAATAATGGAATTTATAATTGTTAATTTATAGTATTTTTGTATATTATACAAGCTCTCTCTCTCTCTTTCTACCGCTCTACCTTTTTCTCCTCTCCCTTTATTGTTTTTTTTTTCTATTTGTCTATACCCAAAGGAAAACTGAATCCACTATGCTCCTGCTCTCCGATTTATGTTTTATAGTTTTTAAGCATTAATTTATGTAAACATGCTACACACACACCAACACACACACACACATATACACACTTATACACACATCCAAAAAGAACTTAGTAAGTTTATTAGCAAATTAAAATATCATTTAACGATTATCGATTTAACAAAAGAAAAGAAAATTTGTAAACAATTTGCTTATAGAGAGATTGTTTTAGTTCAAATTCTTTGGACGCTAAATCCAGTGTGTAAACCTACTTATGCAAAAGTTTTGAATCTGCGAGATACAAGATACTTTTGTAGTTGAATGCCATATTATGAGCAGTTTTTCTAAGCATACGCAATAACATTTGACAAAGCAAAATACAAAAACTAAAAACTAAACGAAACAAAACTAAATTTAACAATAATTGCATACAACAACAACCACAAAAAAACACTCCTTAAACCTTACCAAAAACACAACAACAAACACTGTAATATTTATCGTATGTATTTTCCATTCAACTTGTAAAATTCTACCAAAATACAAAAATTAAAAAATAAAAAAAAACCAAAAAAAAAAATCATTTTCAAATAAAAACTATTTATTCAAAAACAAAACAAACATTCAAACTCTTTATTCCAAATACATTCTCCTTACAGCTATGGTTGAATGAGCTGCAAAATTAAACAACTAATTTTTAATTGGAGGCACCAACACACACACTCACACACAGTATCGCACACACACTCACTCCCACTCTGATATACACTCGGAAAATTATTCAGACCATTTTAAGAAGCAAGAATTGAATGATAGCAAAGCAAAGCGTAAACGGTTGAAAACTCTTCTCAGTTGTCTAAACTGTATGTAATTATTATATATACTATATATAAACCAAATATATATGTATATTTATGGAATATTTAATTCAATCCCAACAAAGTAATGTAATTTATAAATACTAAAGAAAAACCCAACAACATGAAAGAGTAATTAACTTAACTATCAAAAAACAACAAAATAAATATTAATAAATAAAGAATGATCGATTTATACATATATATATATAAATATAAATATATATATACATTTAACTGTACTATATATTTTTCTCGTAAACAGAACTCTAACTCCATGCAGAAAGTAATATGGTAATACCTCTACTCAAGGTAATACCACTAATGGCATTTGAAAGACTTTCCCTATATTTTACAAAACTCATACAAAGTCCGTTTTTGATTTAAGGGGTTAAGTGGGTTTCAGAAATTTTGAAACTCGATTTTTTTTTTTTTTGCTTATAAATTAATTCAATATGTTTACTATATTCTCCCAAAATTTGGAGCCGATCCGAGTAAAATTGTAAGAGATAGAGCCTTCGGAAGTTCCGCTCATTAGAGTATTTCCTCATGAAGCGGCGCAATTAATCCCGTTTTTCTCGAAACCGTGTTTTTGAAGCTATTTGACACGATTGCTCGAACAGTTTTGAACCGATTGTTTTCAAATTTTGAACACTTATTCAATATGACCTCGTGACAAATCTGAACGAAGGATTTTTTTTTTTTTCAACATTTACTATTTTTTAAGGACATTTGAAGTTCAAAATTTCGTCAAAAAAAATTCAAAACGCTGTCAAATATTCAATTTTCAATATTTTGGATTTTCCTTCGTTCAGATTCAGGGCTGAAGTGTTTACTAACAGAAAAAATTTTTTTTTTGAATTTCAGATGATCCGTTCTCCTCAAATCGTGTCAAACACGAGGGTCCTTTTTTTTTTAGTGTTCCAGGACATTGGCTCCCGTCGGCTCAATTTTAAAAATTTTTTTATGAAACCAATTTTAACGTACAAAGGAAATGTCAATCTTGTTATCTGTTTTTTGTTCTAATAAAATATCTCACTGCAAACACCCAAAAAAAATGTTTGAAAAAGTGCTTAGTTTCAGCCTCTGAACACCACTTAACCCCTTAACTAAATGAAAACTTAGCTCAACTTTAACCAACCAAAGAACTTACATAATAAATAATAGTATATATAATATAAACAATATGCATATAACATTTACTTCATAAAGTTATTAAACAAATTTTTGCATAATAAATTAAATTACATAAGCAAAATTGAAATCAAAGTAATTCATATTTTTCTATAAAAATACAAAAAAGGCTCATACAGTTTTTTGCTCCGAAAAATTACACACTCACACACACACATACAAATGGCACCACTACTAAAGTGAAAGATGATTAACTATTACTTTAATAGCAGTTAAAAATTGATAAGATACAACTCTGATTTGTCGCAGTAATAACTAAAATTATAATATTTAATACAATAATAATAATAACAATAAAAAAAACTCAACGCATTAAAGAAAAGAGAACAACAACCAAAAATAATTTGTACAATTTTGTGTTGAGCTGGAGGAAAAGTTAGAAAGTAAAGAAGGTGAAGGAGGCAAAGGATGTTGACAAAAGGTTTAAAAATAGGTAGAACAACTATAAATGTTTTAACTTTAATTAATTTTTAGCCTAATCCAACTTCGCTTTAGTTGTGCCCACTTTAAAAAAACCAAAGATATATTTCTTAACAATTTCAATATAGTTTTAAATATTTTTCTTGCATTCCTTTAAAAAACTAAATGAACCAAGCAACCGTTTTCAAATGTGAATTGAGCAAAGTCAACAAAAAAAAAAAAAAACTATAAAGAAACTACTTCTTTAAATAATAAATAATGAGAATGCAAATTGAAATCGTTGAATTACAAATTTAATATAAAATACTTATAAATATAATACGTGGCAAGCGAAAAAAACCAAACAACAAAATAAATACATAAAAAATGAAACGAAAAAATGTTTGTATGTAAAAGAAACTCAAAATGTTAGATCATCTTAAATTTAAATAAAATTAAATTTAAAACAAAAATACAGAAGCAAATAGTTTTTATTTAGTATAAGTTTTAAGAAGATTTTCGACAGTTAAAGTTGTTGGAAAATTATAGTAAGAAATAGTCCCAAAATATTTTAATTCCGATCTCAACCAACTCACAATGGTAAACGCGTCGAACTTCGTAGTGCTAAAATATACCAAATAAAAGTGAAGTTTTTGGTACAGTTTCCTTAGAAGTCCTTCAAGCGCTGACACTTTTGCCAGGTAGCTGAAGGTGTAGCCTCATATGACAACTGTACTACCCGTGGCCTGTCGTAGCTTCACGCGTCTTTTTAAATTCTAGGAAAGGATCACGCCGCAGTTTTTGTGTTTGATTTTTATTCAAATAAAAACAGTATAGATAATTTGGTTAGGACTTAGACTAAGTGTATATGTGTATGCTACTAAATTAAGTTTTAGAGTAACTAAAAGACTTGGGCGTCGAAATGGTTCGCAAGGAGACACGACGTGGTGTCTTGCTCTTGGGCGTCGACGGCTTTGGGGAAGCGGCTGTAGGGGCTGTGGCCTCTACTGCCACGGAGGGCGTCGCCACGCACTTGACGGGTGTGCTCTCCTGTGTGTCCTCGTAGACCAGACGTATGTCCTCGGTGTGCTCACAGGTAGCCTCATTGATGACCAACTGTGGCTCCTCTGATTGCGCTTTGCTGGCATTTGTTTGTCCAGTGCTTGGCAGAGCAGTAACGCCCTTTTCCGACCCCGCCCCCTTGCTATTTTCCTCGTCTTCCTCTTCCTCGACCAGTGGCCAGGCATCCATGGCTTCCTCAACGGCCTCGGGGGGCACATTTACGGCAGGCACTTCGATGATCACACGCGGCGTTCGACGCACCGCAATGGGCATGGCTTGTCGGGCGGTTAGTGATTTGGGTGTTTGTGTGCTGCTGCTGCTTCCCGGCGTCCGAGGCTGCCTTCGCACCTGTATGGGCGTTACTGGCCTTGATTCGAACTTCTCCGGGGATTCAAATTTCTCATCGGAGCTGATGATCTCCTTGTCGAGCACCGCTTCTAGTGGTTTTGGCAGTACTCCGCTTAGCTGCAGCTTGGGCTTGCTATGCACTGGCTCCGCCTCACTGCTCGCCTTGCGCTTGATGGCAATAGGCGTAGGATCGGTAGTTTTACGAGGCGAACGGCGTATTGCAATCACAGTTGGTTCTACGACTTTGCGCGGTGAACGTCTGAAGGCAATGGGTTTGGGCTTGGCATCCTCCTTGTCGGAGGATTTGGTCTTGGGACTGTTTGTGGATGTGGCCGAGCTGCTGCTCTGCAAGGACGAATCATTATCAGCCTCCAGGTCGGTCTCATTGGCTTCCCTTGGCTCAATTGTGCTCTTGTCTCCATTCTTTTGCTTGTCCTCCAAATTGTTAGACTTGGTCTTGTCCTGCAGCGGACGCCGTTGAGCAGCTGTATCATCCAAGGATGTCTTTCTCTTCTGTTTCTTCTGCTTTCGATTGCGTTGTTGTGGGGGATTCTCGATGGTTTTGACCACAGCGTCCAGCACTGCATCCATTTCCTCATACCGTTCACCCAGCTCATTTTCACCAAAGGTCAGCAAGGAACAGAAACCATCGGTGCTGGAAACAATCAGCACATTGCCATCATTGGACCAAGCCAAGTCTGTGAGTCGTGTGTAGTGTATGTTGGAGACAATTGCAAACGGCACTGGCTGTTGGGTATCATAAAAGAAAACAGAGTTCTTGGTGGCCACCGCATAGATCATGCGATATGGCAGCTTTATGATCGGCGGATTCTTCTCCTCATTGTACGGTCGCAGACGATAGAGCAACGGAGAACAGCGCACCGCCACTGTGTATTCATTAGGGAAGGGCAGTACAAAGGCCGGCTTACTCAGATCGTACCGACTATAACCATATGTGGTATTCGTGGGCTTCAGCACACCATCGTAGTCTGTGACACCGGCAGGTGTGAGCAGCATTTTGCCATCGGGCGTAAAGCAGAGCCTCCGGAAGAAGGTCTGGAGTGTGCCATCGTGATACAAGCGAATGCTCCGTCCGTGCAGCTCATGACCTTCCTGCACAGGTAGCGTGGACTTGCTAACGCGATGCAGGCAACGCCTCGTGTTTGCATCATAAATACGCAGATTCCTGCACAGAAAGTTCATTACAAATACATGTAAACAGAATTATGGGGTGTTACTCACCTATCCGTGCTCATGGTGGCTATGTATTGATTTGATGGATCCCATGCCACGCCCTGCACATATCCCTTGTGCTCATCGAGTATTGCCATAGACTTGCCCTTGTGAACATCCCACAACATGGCAGTGTTATCCACCGATCCAGTGACCAAAAACTGTGAATTTGGTGCCCAACTCAAGTCGTAAACATCTTCACGATGTCCACGCAAGATTTTCAGTGTTAACCAAACTTCACGATCCTGTTCACTGTTGCCATCGGCGTCCACAATGTTAACGACTTCGTGCTCCGCTTTCTGCTTCCAGATGAAGATCACACTCTCGTCGTCGCCCGAAGCCAAGAGTTCGCCGTTGGGGGACCAGCGTACCGTGTTGACGGCACGCTGATGCCTTGACAAATCGGCGGCCAGTTCCAGATCAATGCCCTCGCCCTCGACAGATTGGTTTATGTACCAAATGAGTACGTGAGCATCGGTGCCACCCGAGGCGAGGCGACACATAGCGGAAGCCGGCAAATTTGCACTGTTCGATTGTATGTCCACGCTTAACACTGGGTCACGGTTGTGCCACGATATTTCAGGTATTTTGCACTTCATTATTGTTTAATTAGTTAGGCAATCACTTAATCGCAAAGTATTTTTATTTTTCTTCGTGAATGCTGATTTCGCGCCCAAAACTCTGTGTGTGTTACACACACAAACGCAACAGACTGCAGACTTAATATACTGCACAGCACTTATTATCGCCGTTGTGCAACACAGGCAGCGATCAGCGAATTGATCGTGTTGAAAGTGTCCTTTATTTTCTTTTAATTTTATTTGATTTGAATTTTGCGTTTACAATTGCTTACGAAATGTTTAGCTTTACTTCCCAAACATTTTATTCTTTTTTATAACCGTCTTTTATAGACTTCACAGTCGCGACGTGTAACAAGTTGCAATCGATAACAATTGTACAACTCAACGTTGGCGATTCATCGCAAGTAGCTGCAGCCAACTTACTGTTTCGAACTCGAAAATTTATAAAACAGCTGTCAAGATGGTAAACAAACGCGTTCTATTTAATGGCTTTCTATTTTAAAACGTTTGTTAATTAATTCTAGTCCGTTACACTGCACACTGATGTGGGAGACATTAAAATCGAACTCTTTTGCGAGTCGTGTCCCAAGGCATGTGAGAACTTCCTAGCTCTATGCGCCAGCGACTATTACAGCGGCTGCTGTTTCATACGAAACATTAAAGGATTTATTGTGCAAACCGGCGATCCCACAAACACAGGCAAGAACGGCCAGTCCATTTGGGGTACAAAGTTCGATGATGAGTTCAAGGAGACCATCAAGGTAATACTACTTGCCCGAACAGCGTAATACAGATATTTACCGGCTTATTTTACTTAGCACACGGATCGCGGCATGGTCTCGATGGCCAACAATGGACCCAATGCCAATGCGAGTCAGTTTTTTATAACCTACGCGGCACAACCCAATTTGGACTTGAAATACACTCTGTTTGGCCGTGTCATCGATGGCTTCGATGCACTGGATGAGCTAGAGAAACTGCCCGTAAATCCCAAGAACTATCGTCCCCACGTGGACAAGAAGATCAATGGAGTAACGATACATGCCAATCCACTGGCAGCATAATCTTGATTTATACATAGTTTTATTTTATATTTTCTACTACTTAAGTTACATAAACGTTCTTCATTTACATACTAATAATATAATTGAGAAACAGCAAAGTTGTGCAAAAAGTTGCTAAAATAAAAAAAATCTAGATCTTAAATCTCAGCCAAGTTTGTCATACAAATTCATCTTTTTTTAGTTAAATGTTTTTGTTTTTTTTTTATAAAAATTGCATTGCTTAATTCGCATGAATTTGTTGTTAGTTTGTTTTAGAACTTTTGCACTTAAATGGAAAAACTTAGCTTAGACAAAAAGATGTTTGTTGACAAACGAATAGAACTAGAAAAGTCAAAGGTTTAAAACAAATGCTAACAAAGAATCTCGCAAGAGTTTCACACTACAATGATATGGTATATGGACTGTGGATTATGTAGATTTGCCATTTGTGATTGTCTTTGTGGGCTTCGGATGATCCTTCATGTGCTGCTCAAACATGGCACGGATATCGGCCAGTGCCTGGCAAATGTTCTCCGCAAAACGATTCACATCCTGTAATCAAATTGATCTGTTAGTTTGCGTAATCTCAAAGAGCTGCCATTACTTACGGTCTGCGCACACGTTGTCTTTGCTGAGATATGGAAGAATATAAGATTTTCACCAGCTATAATATAGGAAACACCATAGCCATCATCGGCAACGGGTCCAAAGCCACCTCCGGCACTAATGCAATTTGGATGCTTCTTCAGATCCATTTTGGGCGTTTGTCCATGGGGTGTTTGACTAGTGGACAGACGCCAGGGTTCGCTGAGCACCTCGTTAAGGAAGGGTGAGTCCACCTCCAGGTATTTGGACACCACATACAAACAGAACAGATGCCGATCAATGCCACGTCCGCACATGGCATCCTGGTAGCCCAACTGATGCCGCTCACAGGCAGTTTGCAGCAGTTTTACTCGCTCATCATTCTGCAAAAGGAATCAAAGTTAGTTTCGATTGGTTACTCTATCAATTCACTACTCACTGTTGTGCTGGGATTCATCATGGCTTTAACCCAGGCTGCCGACTCAATGGTGCAAGGACGCACTGTCTCCGTGCGACCCTCACGGAAGAGGCGAGTCATCGATGCCTCATAGGTGAGTGAGAAGCGTCCCGCATCTCGATAGTAGGCCAACTGCAGGGCCATCTGTATGAACGCATCTGGTGAGAGGCGACACTTCTTCATGAATCCCTTTCCGTACTCCTGATGCACCAAGATGCGCAGATTAACCTCATTCACCAGTTTAGTGGCACAAATCGTGGCCTCCTCAATCTGGGCCAGACATGGCTTCAGATCCCAGCTAAGACGCGTGGGCAGTGGTGGCTGGAACTCGGGAGTGCCCTTCGTATTGCCAAGCTCATCATATCTAGCAAAGTAAAGATATAGTTAGTAAAGCGAGCTTTAGTTAGTTAATTTAGTAGTTTAAACTAGTCAAAGTTAGTTAAAACTGTAGTTAATTATAGTTCAGCCAACAGTTCTAAAGAGTTAGTTAGTATATGTATAAAAACTATATTAAAATTTTAGCGGGTTCTACTAAATTAAGTTGGTAATAAAAATCACATAAATTATTGTTTAATAACAGTTTAGACAGCAGTTCTTTAGACTTAGTTAGTAGTTTTAATTTAGCTTTTGAGTTTAATTATTTTAGTTTGCGTTTTGTAAATTTTAGTTGAAAAAACAAAGCAGAGTAAGTATTATAATATATATCATGTTAATTATAGTTTAGTCAACAGTTCTATAGCGCTAGTTAGTATATGTAAAAAACTATAGAACTGTTAAGTATTATAATTATTATTTGAGTTAGAATATTAATTTTTTACCCATCAATATCATCACCAAACACACTTTCCCACAGATGTCCCATAACCGGTGCGTCGGCCCTAAAATAAAATAAAATTCATATACATTATAGATTAGAGCAACCACAACCAAGCTCAGACATTAATTAAAATATGTATTAATAGTTAGAATATATATATATATGTTTAAGTCTCTTTATACACATGTCTGGCATCTCACACCGCAAAGATATAAATTTCTATAGTAAAAACTTTACCCATTCGAGACAAGATCATCAACAATGAGATTCTCCCACATGTGTGAGGCGATGGCGGCGTCGGACCTTTTGTTTTATACACACAATAGTCATATAAAATATCAGATTTAGTTAGAGCTTAAGTAGAAGTAACTAGAATGTTCAAAAATCGAGGCGAGACGACTGCAAAAGACCCTGTACTAATACAAGCTTCGTTTCTATGGCAGCTATATAAATTTTAGTTTGTATTCCTGTAATCTGAGCTTACCAGGTATGCTCGGCGTTGAAGCCAACGCGTCCATTGCTGCCCACACAGACCGTGAAGCACTTGTCGAACCAACGGTTATAGCCATTGCCATGTAGCAGCTTCTTGCCAAACGAGTCGAGCAGTTCAGGACGCTTCAAATCAAACTCGAAGGGTTCATCGTCCAGCGAGACTACAAATGCAGCCGACTCAATGGTACGCAAAGAGACATGATTAACGCCGCGGGAGAAGTAGGTATTCCTGGTCTCCGCCCACTTGGAACGATTCCAGGCAGTCAAAGCAGCCAAGTGCTCCTCGCCCTCCACAGGCGTGGCCTTGGCCTTCAAAATGTCTTCGATTTGACTGCAAGACAAAAGAATTTACAATTAAAATCAGCTTAAGAGCTTGCAGCATAGTTAAAACTTACACTTGAAGCTCACATGGACGCAGAATGCGTCCCTTGTAGTAGATGAGCATCTTGTAGTAGCAGCCCTTGTGCAGCACCACAATATAGTTGGAGTCCTTGTAGTGCACGATACGATCCGTCTCGAGACCGGGCACACGAGCCGTGTTGAAAGTGCGTTCGTATTGCCAGGAGCACAGCGGGATCATGCCCTGAACCATGATGGGTTGCAGCTCCTGATGCTCAATCTGGCGACGGAAATTAAGCAGCAGAGAGATGACATTAGCGGCACGAGCTGCCTGGACGTTGGTGAGATTCATGAAAATGGCATCGATGCCATAGAAATTGCTGTTCACACAGAGTGGACTGCGACCACGCAGATAGACGTATTCCTCCCACCAATCCGAGACATAGTTGGTGGACCACCAGCTCTTGAGGATCAAATACCATTGCAGTTTCTTGCCAATCGTTTGCTCAAACTCCTTGGCCAATCCCTCCATGCGTTTGTAATTCTCATCATCTAACAGTGGACGCACTGATCTCAGGTACCGGGACATTGTGTCCTTCACGGAAGGCAACGGCAGACGCGGCAAGGAACCTTGGAAACTATACAATCCCGGCTTGTTCCAGCTGGAGAGCACACGCACCACTGCCACCCAGAGCATGGTGGGCAGAGAGACACGACTACCCGGTGCCCTCGACTCGTACATCCAACCCTTGTAGATGAGCAGCAATTTGAGCGTGTAACGCATCGTAAAGCAAATGGACAGCCAGATGACCAGAGCGGCTAAGAAGCAGGCCGTAATCTGCCAGTTCATGGTATTGCTCGGCAGTTGTACCAACACTTTGTTGGTCAGATTAAAGGGCGCCTGGTAGCCAGCAAAGTGCAGGCCCAACGCAATGGCTGTGATCAGCCAAAGACTCTGTATGTGCGCAGGATAGACGCCATTCCGTATGCCGTTCTAAAAAGAAAACAGAAATTTCAATAAATGTTAATAGATTTGAAATGAATTTGTAGACTTACCCGGGCACGCGCCATGCGCTTTTTCCAGGAACGCACGCCGGAATTCCAGACGAGATTGAGCACCTCCTGGTCATAGTTGATGTCAAAGCCCTCGTGCGTAATCGCAAACGAAAAGGCAACGGCAGAATGGGCTTCAGCCATGCCGAATAGTTTTTAGCCAAACTGTGGAAATAAATCAAAATATCTATCGATTAGATATCGTTTAATTCATGTATCTCCCAGATACATTATGTATTAGGTACGGGATTAATAAATTTGATAAGCACTGTGGTTTAATACGTTTTTTTGTTGGATTGTGAAATACAAGCTGATAGCAAATAGCACACTTATAGCCTAGCTATAGCTATAGCTATATCTGAATAGCACACTTATAGCCTAGCTATATCTGTATCTGATATTAGTTGCATTCTTATTCAAAGCTTCAACGACGCAATTTCGTATTTATTATAGTTGAACTTTGAACTTTATTGCACTTTGTCATGTTTCTCCCCGATTGTTTAATTAATTACATATCAAAAGAGTGATTCGTGTGCTCAGATTCGCTGTCGCGATGTCATAACAAATTCTCAATTGACGTCACTAGCGCAACTCTCTAAGAGATAACCCCTCTTAAGGATTAAAGACTCTAATGAGATTACTCGCAGCTTAGTCGACTACTTGTTAAACAAATGCAATCAATGATTTAATATGTTATTCTGAGTGTTCAGCTTTTATTTGTGTGTAACTAAAGTTACTTAACGACTTTAGAAACTGTCTACAAAAACTCACACGTTTAAAAGCCTCTCTCGTAAGTAATTTGCATCTTTAGTGTTTACAATTATTTTTTTTATTTGCCACAATTTGTTGTTATTAGCCAAACCAAGGCGTAAACTTGAAAAGTTGTTTGGCAAGCCAACATGAAACCTTGATTCAGTTGAACTCTAAGCAAAAGAGGCTTAGCTCCAATTGAAGGCCACTGCAGTGGCTTAGAAACGTCAAATGCAAACAACAAATAACAAAAACAGACACAGAAACAACAAAACAACAGTTTTATTTTTGTTTGACCTACTTTTTTCAGCAGTGGAACTACTCTGCGTATGCGTAATGTGCACACACAGACAGTATACGCCTCGTGTACGTATAAATATATTTTGTTGTTTTGCTAGACGATCGCTACCGGCTTTTAAATATTTATATATGCGCGTGGAATACACATTCATTTATTAATTGTTTTTAGTTTTATTTGTTTGTGTGCGCTAAAGCAACAACAAATAATAAAATCATGCTGCCGCTGCCGCTGCTGTTGTTGATTTTTTTTATTAAATTGATTTATTTTGCGCCGAGCACAAAGGTTCAAAGTCCACAAAACTACATATATTATTTTCTATGTCGTATTTGTTTTAAGCAACAAGTTGAAAACATTTCAATTGCAGTTATTTAGCTGTATTTTTTTTATATAACGAAAAGAAACTATAAAAATCTTGCTGATAAGAGAGACGTGAGTGCTCTTATCCGCTTATCAGCCAAGGGCCCAAACTGATGAAAGGGGGCGGAGCAAAAGGGGTATTGAAATAATGTGAGCACTACAAAAATGTAAAAAAAAAATAATATTATTAAGTGCGGCGTTGGTGGAAGTAGGACAAAATAACTAGAAGAATAGCATAACGACAACAAAAGTGGGAGAGCAGAGCGTAAAAGTCGAAGCGGATGAGAAAATTGCAATGCAGTGCAGATATTTTTTTATTCTTTCGTTTCTTTTCATGTGACCTTCAATTATTTGAGGTGAAAAAGAATAACAAATAAAATGAGTGGCACAAACCTTCTTTGAAATGTTATTAACCTTTGTTTATTAGTAATGCACTCAATTGTTGATTAATTCTTATTTATATTTCACAAATGCACTGTCGGAATTATCGCAAATGTATTTTAATTTCTTTTATTTTCGGATTTGAAAAAGGATTCCGAAAATGTTACGAAAATATTTGCAAACAAAACAACTTGATCGCTTGAACGACGAGCGTCAACTGATTCTCAACTTTGTGGCGGAGAGGCGCATGGGGTCTCAGAAGCCGAACCGAAACGTCGCCGGCTACAGTCGCACACAGCTAGACGAACACACATACATGTACATATGAGTATGCAAGCCATGCATGTGTTGTTAAGACACGTATGAGTGCCTCCCTCTGCTGCGTCATAGCTAAAGAGTGGCAAGCACAGCATAGAGAGAGCGTAGTAGAGCGAGAGAGTAAGGTAGTGCAAGAAGGGGGCTCGCTATGCAAAGCGTGTGAGAGACAAAGACGTGCATGGACCACTGCCGGTCGTTGTCGCCGTCTAAAGTTTATCATAGTCCACGATTGTTTTTGTAGCTTTTGCCATGTGCATTTTCGCCTGTGTGAATCGCACGCACACGCACTCACACCACACACACACACCCACTCCC
Source organism: Drosophila acutilabella (assembly GCA_035046005.1). Taxonomy (NCBI): domain Eukaryota; kingdom Metazoa; phylum Arthropoda; class Insecta; order Diptera; family Drosophilidae; genus Drosophila; species Drosophila acutilabella. The sequence goes on along the minus strand of JAWNOK010000024.1, from coordinate 10,165,125 downwards.
TTCTGGGGCGAAGTATTTATCTCTCCCGAGGCGCAACTATAAAAATAGCATTTTGTATGGGGATCACTAGATATGTTTGTAGAGCTGTATGGTAAACGAGAAAAATTATGACTGGGCAAATATACAATTGTCAAACACAAATAGTGATATATTTATTCGTACACTGATTAAATATGCCAAAAGATATATGAGCTATAATTCATATTAGTTTTTCGCGTACTTTGGAACAAGTCGCACTCCAAAAAACACTTGGTAAGTAGTTAATATTTAAACAGTTTTAAACGCTTAACGCCGTTTTGTAGTAAGCGACCGCAACACCCTTGGGGGTATATGGAACAGAAGCTCTTGAACTGATAATGTTTAATCAATAGTTTGGAATACTTTTCTTTTTATGTTTATTTAAACTGATAAGCCCGACGTGATGAGATCTTATAACATCAAAAATAGTTATTTAAGGTCTGCGATAAGATTATATTTATACTATAATTTCAGTTTGTCTTCTTTTTTTTTGTATCGCATTTTTATCGCCGATTCAAAGTTCAATCAGATGCAGGGGTCTTAAGAACTATGAACTAGAACGCAATAAAAATAAGTGGGTTGGTTATCAAAGGATTGATAAGCAGCAGGCACGCGGCTTGTACGCGTAATTCTCAAGTATTGCCAAATTTTTACTACGAAGTAACCTACAACAATTAGTGACACATTGTAGCTGTCTGGTTGGCATTTCGGCGCAGACGACAAAAGTCGGTTATCAGCCAAATTTACCAAAAAAAAAAAGAATTTCTTATCATACAATAAACGAGAGTCACGGAAGCCGATAATAAATATAAAAATTCCCCTTACATTTGCTTCAAAACGAGGGCAGTTCGTCTTGAGGCCCCACCTCCTAATAGCCTTGACAGATCATGAGCATATATAACGCAAATTATAATCGGAATACACCACATAGACAGCTCACAAAGCTCTCTTGAGCTTGGACTTTGAACTGTAAGCAAACTTGAAATGCGTGTGCAGAGTCATGGGGAAGGGGGTGAGCAGTAACCAGTTCAGCTAATTTGGAATTCGGATCTGCTTCGTTTTAATACATCATTCACAACGTGTTGAACCAAAAGTCCTATTACTTATGCAAATGATTACATTCATGCATTTATTCTTAAATTAGAATTACTTTAAAATAAACTATTTAAATGTTTAATTTACGTATATTATTTGTAGCTTACAAAAAATGCGTAATACATTTGTTTTCGTAAATCGTGCATGATATTTTCTTAAGGTTTCGCCATTTGTTGTTGTCTTTTCAATTAGTTCGTGCCACTCACACACAGACACAGTCACACGAAGAGCAGACACTCTGGTTTGCTCCCACACAACTACACCTGTCTGCGTTCACACGTATATGTGTGTCTACTTGTGTCTCTTTCTCAGATGCTTATAATGCAATGGAATACTGTTGCTGCTGTCTGTCTGAGAGCTTTTGCTCACCCACTCAACTGAGAGCGTAGCTAACTTGCTGTGGACTTTGAACCTCGCTGAGCGACTTTGCGAAGGAAAAGAAAAAAAGACTTAAAAACAAACCAAAAGAAACACAAACAATCACAACGGCAACATAAACCACAGCGCAGTAGCGAAGCGTGTGGTAATATTTGTTGTTTTTTTTTATTTCTTTTTAATATCCACAAATACATGCATACATACATTGTGTGTATGCTGTCTGTTTCCCGCAACAAGTTTCCAAGCCGCTGCATAAGAGTGGAAAATGGAAAAAGAGGGGCTTGCTTGTGACCCAAATAAAAGAAACAGGTTGAAGTTGTGAGTATTAAGCAATATATCGTGGAGTAGGTTGCTAGGCCATAGCTAATATGCAGGTAAGCGTATCCAAGTAATTGCATTAGACGTGTCAAAGGTGAATGCACGGCGCCTGCGTGAGATAAGTCTCACTTTTTCCCGTTTTACTCTGAAACACAAGCCAATGTACACAAAACATACCCTCCACTGACTGTATGTATGAACTTCCGTTGTTGAATGAACTCGTTTTAATTGCAGGCCAATTACAGGCGATTTGAGCTTAATCCAAATGCGCTTAAATTTAAAAGCGAAACAAAAAAATATAGAAGACGAAAATAACACAAGAAACAACAGCAATTCACAGAGGCAACGTTGACGCGCGCGCAACGTTGTAAGCGAAGCAACGTGACAAAAGAGACTGAATAGCCGACTCTGCTCTGACTCAGAGAGCTGTAAACGAGGAGAGGATGCAATGCGCAACTCGAACGTTCGACCATATGATCAAATGAGAGAGCGTAAGGGGAAAATTAAACAGGGTGACTACGTGCACACAATTCTTCAGCTGCACTTTTATTTTCCACTTGGTTTCATTTCGGTTAAAGTTTCTCATCCACTTGAATGTCTTTTAAATGCTTAAAGCTATACTATATGCATATAGGAAATTATTCCACAGGTTCTCCATGTTCTTTCTCCTTGTTTTCGGTGGGATTTGATAGCCCACGAATGCTGACATCGTAGACTACTTCCTCGATCTTTTTTACATCATATTTTAAGGCATCAAAACGCTTTCGCAATCCATCATTCTTCATATTGAGCAAACGAAATCCTGTGTTTAAATCACCAATAAAGTGCGAGATATTTAAGGGACGGTCGTAGTCACCCATTGTTACAGAATTTGTGGCGAAACGTGATAATTCCGAGGCAAGGAACAATATGCCCAACAAATAATCTTCAATGTCCAAATGAAAACCATCCGATTGTTTGGTTTTAACTGTAAACAAATGTTATACGTTAATAATAGTAAATAAATTTTGAAAGATTTGCCAAACAACTTACGTCCAAGCATTTCAGCTGCTGTTTCGCGCGTCACCAAAAATCCCGCCTCCAGGTAAATAACCAACGCAATCAGAAATATCAAACGTTGGGTAATGTAAGTCCAATGATCCGAATAGCTGTGTACAGTAAAAGTGGCACATTAAACAAGACGCCTACGCTGAAGATTACCAGCTTTTCGAAATTTTACTTACCGGTAATATTGACCAGACGGCACCAATGTGGCCAACTTTTCGTACTTTTTGGCGCAGGCTTCGATCTGCTGACGCGCCAATGTGCAGGCATTGTTGACTACGTAATTGTTTAACAGGTTAACGGTTTGTTCCTTTTATTAAACCACTATAACTTACTTTTGCTCAAATCCGAGTGTATAATCTGCAGGTGAATTGTGGCGTCCTTTGCCAGATGCTCAATTTCGCGCACCACAATGCGTATGTTCTGTAAAGGCATTTTATGTATTTTGCAGTGAACGCAAGTTTGGCACAATAATACTTACCTCTCGCAATTCCTGTTCGTTGTCTATATACTTTTGATATTTGGTAAAAACCTCCATATTTACAAAATGCGACATTTTGTTTGCTTTTTCTTTGCTTGTTTAAGCCGGTTTCGTACCCATAAACAGAGTTATCGGTACACGATAATTTGTATATCGAATATAAGAGTAGCACTGTGTGCGATACATCGATGATTGGCATATCGAAACATCGGTTATTTATTTACAGCTGTGCTCTGTCACTTGCGTGTGTCGTGCTTTCGTCGTAATTAAAGTAAATTCAATTAATTTAAATTGCCCAACATGTCCTACGTAAGTTTTAATAAAATAAATTAAATGCAAGTTTTTTAATGATTTAATTTTTGTTTTAAAGGGCGGCGGTTACAATCCTTATGCTCAGCCTGGAGGTGGCTACTCGGCTCCCCCTGGCGCCTTTCCCCCACAAAACGCACAAGTCTCGCCACAAGCACAGCAATGGTTCGCTATGGTGGACAGAGACCGCTCTGGCAAGATCAACTCAGAGGAGTTGCGTGCTGCTCTGATCAATGGGCGTGGCGAGCAGTTTTCGGACAATGCATGCAAACTTATGATAAGTAAGTGGAGAAAAGAAACGGGCTTTTCATGAGTCAGTTTGGGGCTAAACATAAATATCCAGTCAGCTATGATATGCAGTGTTGTCAATTTAGCTTGAAAAGTGTAGCTATTTTTATTTAATTTTCATACCTTTGGCTGTAGCTGAAAAATATAACGGTTAAACCACAGTAGGTAGTCATCGGGGGTTTAATAGTTCGAGTGGAAATATTCGACCTTGATAAGTCATACATAACTAGTACAATTAAGCTTTAATTTGAAATAATATTGGGTTTTTAGAATACAATCTGCGATTGTTGAGTAGTTTTAAACTATAGTTTGGCATCAAAATATTGAAACTTGAAATTTTTAAATTTATGGAGGCTTGTAATAAATTAATTTTGCAACATTATAAAATCAAACAAAATGTTTGATTAAATACAATAATACCCAAATGGTATAGCTCATAAAGATATCTTATCTTATGGCTGATAATTGATCACTACTGAAAATTAGGTAATTTGTTGATACCCTTAAATTTTATTTTGAGTTTAATTTTCAGTTTAATTTTTGTTTAATATTTTTTTTTTTTGAATTTATTTTTTTTAAGCTTAAGATATTTTTGCTAGACTAATTCTGTCAGCACTGAAACAGTTAATCAAATATTTGCCATGTGCCCCCTAAAGTGTGAAGACTGTTTACTTAAGACACGTGCAAATTTGTTAACAAAGACATGATTTTGATAAACATTTTCTGTTTGTTTACTTAAAGTTTCTATATGCTATACTTATTTTAAAATATTTGTTTTCCGCTTGCAGGCATGTTCGACAAAGACGCCAGTGGCACCATCGATGTCTATGAGTTTGAGAAGCTTTACAACTACATCAATCAATGGCTTCAGGTGTTTAAAACCTACGATCAAGATGGCTCCGGTCATATCGAGGAACATGAATTAACTAATGGTAAAGTAAACCATAAACTTTTTTAGTGGCTGTAAATTTTAATGGCCAGCTGAATGTACGTATTTTCTCTAACTTAATTTACTTCTTCCATTCTCGCACAGCTTTTACTCAAATGGGTTTCCGTTTTACGCCGGAATTCATTAACTTCCTGGTGAAAAAGAGTGATCCCAATAACCATAAGGATATTTCCGTGGACCAGTTCATTGTGCTATGCGTGCAGATTCAGCGCTTCACAGAGGCGTTTAGACAACGCGACACACAGCAAAATGGAACCATTACCATTGGATTTGAGGATTTCCTTACCGTTGCCATTGGTTGTTCTTACTGATCAAAAGCTGTGGCGGAACACGTACAGCTTACAACCGCACACACATCCACAAAGCAAATCTTATTCCGTTTTTATACATTTGTGCATTTTATTCGTTTAAATTATGGTGTATTTTAGTCTTGTTTACTACTTACTTTCTCGTCAACAGTGTTGCCAAATTTCATGTTCTGAAGATGCTAAGTAGCTGAGCTACAAACGAGCTAAGCCGGCAACACTGCTCACCAATCACATTGTAATCTCCTCCAAGTATTGTTATTGCAGTTTGTCTCACATTAAGTACAAAGAAATCACACAATAAAAATTTATATTAATTGTAAAATGTAAAAAATAATTGTGTTTTTATTTAAATCGTGTGAACATTGTGAATATAGTAAATAGATTAAAAATAATACATGTCTTATAAAGTTCTTTCTCTGCTTCTTTGTCGACTTGAATGTTTTAAGGCAGTTGCACTGTTAAAATCATTCCAAAATAAATGTCTTCGCTCTTTCGGCGTTTAATTGGAAATTAAATCATATGATTTATATAATTTTTAATTCAAAAATGGCAATTACGAGCTTAAATATACATTTGGATATAAGAATTAATTGATTTTTGGTTTGGGAATCATAATCTTTTTTCTCTATTCCTTAATTAATTTGCTTTCAGTCTTAAAAGTCAATATTAAAATTAAAATCAATAAACTTGCTTCAACTCCACTAAATAGTTCAAAATCAGTCAAAATTTCAAATTAAATAAATACCTAATATGGCATAAAATCAAAGGAGATCGCTTGGACAGTCAAAAGGGATTGTTTTTAAGGATTAGTCGTGATTATAAATAAATAAGTAGAGATCCTTAGGTATAAAATGATAGGGCAAGAGTTCGAAATGCTATCGAATGGTATAATCAGATAAATGAAAACCCTCTAATAATTTTGGCATTTTATTTTTTATGGATATGTTGAAATATTCGAAATGATTCGGGACTTTTCATTGCATAATATCGGGCCCAAAAATAATTCTTAGCCTATTAAAATCGATATAAAATTATTTGCAATAGACAAATTCAATATCAAGTAGTAGAATATCAAAGAATATCATAATCATCTTTGCGATCTGTGCTTTTAGATACTTTCCGTAGAACTTAGGCACTAAATATATAGCTCTAAAAATCGTTTGTAAATAATACGTGAAAATATAGTTGGAGTTACTTAAGAACTAAATTGGTTTTGATTATAATGCTTGATTAGAATGGTTTTGCACGCCTTACAGATACAATACATAATAAAATCGATAAATTATATTAATTACAATTAAACATAAAAATATTCTTAATTTTTTTGTGAATTTTTCATTTTGATTTTTTTTTTGTTTTTGATTTTTGTTTTTGAATGACACATAAAATGACAAGATAAAATTTCATTAAATTTGTAGACACAATTTAAAGTTAAAAGATACAAATTAAATGGGCGAATACATAAATCAAATCAAATGGAAGTTTCATAATCGTAATGTCCCCCCGTAATCATAATCGTAACTCTCCTGGGAATACCCTGTACCGCGGAGTGTTTAATGTATTTGGTATAAATCGTGTTTTTTTTTGTGCGATATTAAATGGAAACGCTTAAAGTTTCCAATCACTTATTGCAGTCAATGATCAGTTTGCCCTGTGAGTCATCGGACATTGAGCCCATTAGCTGCTCCATGGAACCGCCGCCTCCCTCGAGTTTGCCGTTCAGGGAGTACTTGGAGCGACGTTTGCTGGGCAGCTGAGGTAGCTCCGTGTGATGTTTGCGTACATGGACGCCGAGATTGCCGCGCTGCTTGGACTTGTAGGGACAGTAGGGGCACTGATGGGACGGTTCCTTGCCACCACATTCGACGTTCTCATGGCGTCGCAGTGTGGACTTCCAGCGATACTTTTTGCCACAATGACGACACTCGTAGACGGGTTCACCGTCCAGGCCAATACCATTGGGGCTGGTGGTGCTGCCGTTGCTGCTGCTACCTCCATAATCGCTCAGTGTAAACTCCAGTTGGCGAAAGGCCTGAGCCTGTGCCTCCTTAATAGACCCAGACGAGCTGTTTGCATTAGTCGAGGCGAACATGCTCATCGTGTAGTTGCCAAATTTACCACCGGCCACGCCTCCACCGTTAGCACCACCGGCCATGCCGCCAGACTGATCCATCAGCTGTATGTCGTCAAAGGCATGGTAACGTGCATCATCCTCATCCTCAGTGGAGGAACCCGGTTCATTCTCGCACTCCGAGTGTCGCATATTTCGCTGCTGTTGCTTGCGTAGCAGATTCTCCAGTATCTTGGTGGGCGTAACCACATCACTGCCATTCAAATCACACTCTACTGCATCATCGTGGACACGACGTTGAGGTGTCTGCTGACGCAGGATCTCCTGAGCACGGAGCTGCTGCTGGAAGCTATGCAGGCCATTCCGCATCAAAGCCTCGGCGATGGCAGCTGCCGGAGGTTTTGCAGCAGCACCTAGGCCAGCTGCATTGTTGGCCACCAGCACGGAGGTGGGTATGGCTGTAATGCCGCTGGGCAGAGTCAAAGGCAGTTCTGCTCCAGTTGTTGCCGCTGTTTTCAGTGTGTATTTGGGGCGTGGATGAAATGCTCCGGCGGCGGCAGCAGCGGTCAACTGTTGTTGTTGTTGTGTTTGCTGTTGTTGCATTTCATCAGCCATCAAGTTTTTTGAAGCCGTCTCGGAGGCAGCACCATAAACGGCAATCGCTGCAATACTCGACGGTTCCAAGGTCTCCGCTGAGGTGGGCGACACCTGGCCGTACTTATTGTGCTCGGCGGGATCGGCCTTGGGTGCCTTGGCCGATTTGGTCTTGTAGAATTCGAATAACATGTCGGATACTTCCGATACGGAGAGACGCTTACGTCGTGATCCAGGCAACTGTAATTTTTGCTCATCGCGCTTCACATTCAGAATGCTGCGCTGAAGACCGCGTTGAATCTCAGCGGCGGCCATGGACGGTGCAGTATTTTCCTTGCGGCTCAAATCTGTGAAGGGAAACATATTTAATTAGTTTTGGTTGATTTTTTATAGGTTACTCCGGAATCGGAATCAGTATCTCGCTGGTGTGTGAATGAACTGGAATAAAATATATGTGAAACGTCAAATGAAAAAGCAAAAACAAAAAAATGATTAACACTTCGATTGCTGGGTTTTTAGTGTGGCAAGTGGCAAGTATTAGTGTTGTGAAGTGGGGTTAGTGGCATGCAATTTAAAATTAACAAAATATACTAATAAATTAACAACATATTAAATTATACAATAAATATTTTTATAAATAAAGCTGCAAACACATAAATGATTTCGTTTTTTTTTTTGTTTTGTTTTTTTTTTTTATTAAATTAAACACATTTAATGAAAATGATAATGAAAATGTGAAAAAGCCGCTGTCAGTTTGCTAATTTTCTTTTTGCGCAAATGAAATGAAAATTTTGTGAGTTCTTTTTTTTAGTGTAGTTGGTGCTGCGGTAGTGTTGTTGTTGTTGATGTTGATGATGATGATGTTTGTTGTTGGTTGTTGCACCGTAACCATAAATAAAAATTTGTTTACCTGTCCGCACAATCTAGAAAAACAGAGATAAAATAGATTAGTTCTAGTTTGCACACAATAAATCCAAAAGTTTCCAAGTCAGAAGCGTTTGAGCTGAAAAGAAAAACGTAGAAATTAATTAATTAACTGTATTAAAAGCTTTTATAATGCGAGTGCAGTTTCGTTTGTTTTGATTGCGTTGTACGGACGTCGGGAGCTTTCTTGCGGTAAACACTCTTTTAGCTTTAAGTTAAAGCTTTTCTCGGTTCACTCACTACACTTTGCACACTCCAGACGCCCACAAGCGCGCGCAAGCGCTTCGGAAAAAAGCGTCTACACTGCAACACAAACGAAACTGCACTGCAGCTTAACACATTTCCAAGCTGCTCTTGCTGTTGCTGCAGGCTAACGCATCCTCAAATCCCAACGGCGTCGTCTGTTTGCAGCTGCAGCCAATGAAAGGCAAACAACAACAACAACAAATGAAGAGCGCATTTATGTTTCTCTTCGGTCTGCCTGCCTGCATATGTGTGTGTCTGTGTGTGTGTGTATCTGTTGCTGCTTGCAGTGTGCACAGCAAGTGTACTCAAGGCTTAAGGCCTGCGCTTGATCCGGGTCCTTGATTTATTTATACTCACTCTTCCATTCTCTGCTCATTTCGTCTACCTAACGCACACATTCCAACTCTCGGCTTTGCTCCGCTTCGTATTTCTGTTTCTATTGCTGGCATATTCCAGGCAAAAAATCCAACACCGAAAACTTTCTCTTAGCGCTGCCTGCTCAGAGCGTAGTTCAATTGAGAGAGTAAAAGCGAGAGGAGGATAGAAAAGCATTTGCGCAGGCGCACAAACAGTTTTCACTGCGTGTGTGTAGAGAGAGCGAGATTGTGCCAAAGAGTGAGTGCAAGAGTGACTGTGTTTATGATGCAGCTTCCGGTGGTGTTTCGGGTGTTTTCTATGCTCTTCTACAGCTGTTAGAGCAAATGTTCAAATATAGATTTCAAGGTCGACAAATGGAAAACTTAGGGGAGGGCAAGGAAAATACAATAATTAGTGGAATTTTGCTATAACCATAAAATGCTACCGACTAAATAGAGTTGACATTTATAGCCAAGTTTAAATGCATCTAACGAAGAGAATGGGTGAGACGACAGCTAAGTTCAATCAGTTTAGAATAAATAAATAAATAAAGATATGTTTAAAGACATGAAGTGTAAAATATTATGAATACATATCATACAAAGTTTCGGAAGTTACAATATTTTGGAGACGATTCTTGAACCTTTATAGATCATTCCAATAGTTTCCTGAACTTTTTCGAACATACATTATATAATATATTCCCACTTTTCTTTCAAACTAAACTAAGTTGATAGCATAATTTTGTTAGCTAAAGCAGGCATAAAACTTGAAATGTTAATTCCCAGAACTATTCCAGTAATTAGTTAGAAGATAGACAAATTATCTACGCTTGTTCCACAAAAACAATTTCAAGCGCTTCCAGGAAAATTCCGTTGAAATAAAAATAGCTTGAAAAGAACACCGATAAAAGAACGAATAGAGACAGAGACAGTAACAGAGAGAGGGGGAGAGGGACAGAATGAACCCTTGGAAAGAACTTGCCTGATGTTTCTAATGTTTCTGTTGTATCCTGTTTGCTGGACTTTGCGAAGGCAAAGCCCAAAAGGGAAATGTGGAAAATGCGACAACAAAGAAAATTAAGAAGCACACGGAATGGCAAATGGAAAAGTGATGGAAATGGAAATGTGTTGCGCCGTGGGAAGCACCAAAAGCAAAAATAAAACAAACAATGAGCGCGAGAGGGAGTGAGAAAAACAGAGAGCGAGGCAGAGAGATAGTTAGGCGTAGGCAGAGAAAACTTATTTTTAGAGGAAAAACCCAAAACTCTGCTCGCTACGTGATTTATCTAGGCAACAAATGTTATGTGTGTGTGGGCGAGAACTCAAAAAAGTGTAAGAGACAGTAAGAGAGGGAGGGACTGAAAGAGCGATAGAGATCTAAGATAAGGACTCTGTGTCTATAGTACAGTCCAGTTAGTTATGCTTTGTGGTTGGCCAATTTTCCTATTTATCCTGAGAGTTCTGGCATTTCAAGGACAAATGCCAACAACAAAAAAACACCCTCTCACACGTTTTGGGCCTGAAACCTGTTTTTGGTTAAAGGATTAGCAACTATTGTATTCGAAATGCGAAACGAAATGGTATCGAATCTCCTTTGTTAACACACACGTGCATACAAATCCATAATTCAATAGAATATTAATAGAATATTTACCTGTTTTTCCTCTATCCCGCAAAAGTTTCCTTAGAGTTCTTAAAACTTGACAAACATAAAAACTGTAAAGAAAGAAAAACAACATAAGAATATATATAAAATTAAAATATTAAAGTTTACATAAATTGAATACAAACCAAATAATCTTTACATGAAACGAAATAGAAAAAAAATGAATAAATTAATTAATATAAAATAAAAACCAGTTGCAGTTTACGTTGGAAAAAAAAATAACAAGCATAAATGGCAAATCAAATGCAATTAAAGTTTATAATAAATTAATTCCATGATTTACAAAACCAATAAACAATATTTACAATTTAAAACAAATTCAGAATTGCATAAAACTTGCATAAATTTACTTGTCAGTTAATTATTTTAGTTCAATCATAGTTTTATTTTCCTTTTTTGGCATATGCTATATCATTTCAGTTTATTCGCAACACGTATAAAAACTTAAAATTGGTCCTTTGCTTTATATAGTTTTTAACACTAATTAATGTAGTTAATTAGTCCTCTTTATATGTAGTAATATATATACTATTTAATGTAGTTAACTTATTGAAATTTAATGGCTAAACAAAACAATGAATAAAATGCTTGGAAATCAAACGAATTCTTTCCAAATTATGCTAAGCGAGTTTTGGCTTTTTGGGGCAATTATTATTCATAATTATACTTAATTAATTTATAGATTTCTATGCTTTGCTGAGTTCGTTGTTTGTAATTTTTGGTCTCGATTTGGTAATTTTTATGAACTTTGGAATCGAATTGAAAATTTCTTTAATTTTTTACAGATTGTTAGATTTATGTAGAAATAGTTTTAGCTAGAAATATCGATTTTTGGCTGCAAACTTGTTCATTTGTTTGTTGTTAAACTTAAAACTTTAGTTTAGAAACTTAAGAAAATTCTAGTCCATTGAAATCTTTGTTGAACAGCGTTAACCTATAGCTATAGACATATATTCCCTCTTAGTTCTAGATCAAAACCGAGTGCTCCTTGCGCATGTGCTCGTTGAGGAACGCTTGGGAGCGATAGACGCGCGCACAGAGTGGACAACGATTGGACTCGTAGCTAGGAGTGCGCTTGGAGCTCTGACGTGGCAGTTTGCGTCCAGCCACCAAACTGCTGGTGTCCAGATGCAGATTCTGTGGCAAATGCGGCACCAGATGCTGCAGCGAACGAGCTGTCGATATGGAAGCCAATTGTTGCAAGGCTATCAAAGCATCCGCATTGTTAACCAAAGGTTTTTTGCCATTGTTGTTGTTGTTGCTGCCGCTGATGTTGTTGCTGTTGTTGTTGTTTGGCATTGGAGGCTCCTCATTTTCACTCTTGACATCGCTTAGGGCCGCCGGTGACTGCTTGCCAGTTTTGTGTGCCGACTCCTGGCCACGCAGATTATATTTGCGCACTGCAAAGACACAGAAAAGAAACAAATAAAAATAAAAATAAATCATAAACAGAAAATTCAACATAAATTAAAATTGTTGCCTAAGCCCAAAATTAAATGAATTAATTATACAAATTAGGCAGGCAGACAAGCGCATATTTACACACACACACATATATTAAAAGAAATTAGAAAGTGTGAGTAAAAGTATTTAAAAGAAAAGCATTTTCTTTCTCTTCATTTTATTTACATTAATTACTTATAAATTACTTGTTTTTTGGCATTAACGAGAACTTTTTGGCTAATACAAACTGGCTAAACATAACACTATTTTCCAGCCCAACTGAAACTAATCACACTTAATCTGAAAAATCCGCTTCGTTTGCCACACGAATTTCCGAGGTGTCGTAAAGATCCATCGGATCGAAGGCGCTCAAGCGGCGTCCGAAGGACTTGGCTGTTGTTGGTCTACCAGCTTTTAAGGGTTTCCGTTCGTAGTCCGCTCTGTGCAGTTTTTTGTGTCGATTGAGATGCGAACGGCGCTTGAACCATTTGAGACAAACGTCGCATTGGAAACGCTTATAATCCTGACACTCCTCGCGTTGGTGCAACATCAAACGATTGGCGGTGTTGTAGTAGCGTCCACACTGGCACAATAACTGATTCTTTGGTCCATGTCGCACATAATCTAAAGATAAACAAAATTAAAATTATACTTAAATATAAATTTCATTTGCGACACTAAAGTTATGTGTAATTTAAATCGATTTGACGGAATGAATTGCAATTCGTTTTGTGGGCATTAAGATACTTTTTATTGTACAACTAAATGCGAGTCAAGATACTTTTTATTGCACAACTATGTATGAGCTAAAAGTGTTTAATTTCTTGTTAACTACAATGAAATATATTTTGGGTTTTATGAAACCTTTTTGGGGAGTTCCAACCAAGGCAAGTGGCAGCAGCAGCAGTGCCTAGAAAAAAGAAATTCATATTAATCACAGGCATTTGATTTAGTGTAATTAAATATATAATTAAAATGGCATTGAATTAATCAAAGTAATTGTACTAGCATTAATAAATTGTAAACATTTATTTTGCTTCATATTCATGTACAGTATTTAAATATTAAGTATTAAATTAAGTTTGTTTAAGTCGGACATTGAGTTTGAAAAATTACTACTAACGAGATTTTGATTGCATATATTATTGAAAAGTGTATAACATTACGTGTTGGTGTGTGTGTGGGTGTGTGTTTGGGTGTACTTACACTTGGACTATCAAACTCGCTACATTTCTTTGCTTATACTTCGCTTTGGCTTAAGAAATTCGTTTAAAACTTAAACTAACTTTCAAAATTTATCGTATTGAGATCATATCTTTGGCTATTTTACAACACTACACATTGAACACACTTATGCTTAGCTAAAAGTAAGACAACAGGAAATGCACATAAGTACAGAAATTGCTACAGTTAATTCTACTAAATTTTCACATTCACTTTAGTCACCCAACTAGTTGCTTAATAGCAGCGTTTCCCCTGATTCGGAGTGCTTCTGGTTCATATGTTTACGCAGATCGGACTTGTATTTGCATTTGTGCGGACAGTGTGGACATTTGAGTGTCGGTTCCACTCCACACTCGTAGTTCTTGTGACGCTTCAGGGAGCCCTTGATCTTGTAGGTCTTGCCGCACACATTGCACGCATATTTGGCATCATCGGTGAGCGACAGTTCAGTCATTTGATGCTGTTGTTGTTGCTGTTGTTGCTGTTGCTGTTGCTGCTGGTGTGTGTGTTGCTGTTGCTGGTGTGAATGCTGCAGCGTCATGGTCGCATGCATGCCACTCAAACCATTTACATAGAGTTTCTCTGACTGCTGTTGCGCTGCTGATTCCCCTTGCTCCAACTGCTCCTCTGGCTCCTCACCCTCCTGTGCTATGCAGTGCAGCTTTTGCACATAATCCTCATCGCTTAACAGATCCTCATGTTGATCGTTTTTGATCACAGCCAATTCCAGTTCGCGTTCAGCCTCGTCTGCATCCGTTAACAGCAGCTCGGACTCGTGTGTTGTCACCACAGTGGTGGTCACCACATCGCTGACATTGCTGGGCGCCATGGAGATGTTGCTGGCACCATATTGCATCACATCGCGCAGCAACATTTTATCCTCCAGTCGAGAGGTGTCGATTTTGATGTACTCCTGACGTGACTGCAGCTGCTGTTGCTGCTGCTGCTGTTGTCGCACATCCAGGCATTGCTGCAGCGAGATTTGCTGTCGTTGCTGCTGCTGCTGCTGTGGCTGTTGCTGTTGTTGCTTCACAATCTGTATAGTCGTGGCCTGTGTTTTGGTATTTGTGGTGGCATTCTTGGTCAGCGCGGGTATGGTGTACTGTATGTTGCCCACGGGATTGCCCAGATCATCGGGTGGCAGTTCAACCACAACCGTAGCACCCGATAGCAAACTGTTCGCACTCGTTGCATTCAAATTCTGGCCAGAATTGGAATAGGGCACAGTCTCCAAAATGGTCCAGTAGCCATCTGAAAGTAGAGCAAAAGAACAGACATTATTCTAGGGTATCTACAAGTTGTTGTTGCATATATAATTACATAAAAAATTGTGGCAGCGGTTCATCCAATTGTTTGTGCTTGTATTGGTATAGATTTTCATTGGAGTGTGTGTGTGTATGTGTGTGAGATAAGAAAATATAAAAAACAACAAATATAAACAGAAATAAAAGTTGGCTATGAAATTGAGCAGCAGCTGAAACTAAGCATAATTAACAAATTATCAAGTAGTTTAAAGTAAGTATATGCTTTATTCTTAAACACTTTACAAATATATATATATATTTCGATATATATAGTTTATATATAAGATAAGATTTTTTATATAAAGATAGTATAAAAATGTACACAACTTGCAACTAAATTGTTTTTGTTTGTTTAAAACACCCAAAAAAATATACACTTAAATGTATTTCATAACTGAGGAATATACCAACATATATATAACCAGATATATAGCAGATATCATACATATATATATATTTCTTTTATGTAGTGGCAAAAAATGGCGTTTTAGAGTCTTTGTTTGCTTTACATGCTTTGATTTTCTGTATCTTTTGTTTTTTTTTGGAAAATGTTGCTGGCAAGATAGTTCAGTTTTGAGAGTTATATATAGAGAGAGTTTCAAAAAAACACCACAGCTGTGTTATGCATTAAAATTATGATTATATATATATATAGTTATAGAAATGGTCTTGGACCCGCTTAAAACTACAGGATAGGCACAACAATGCAGTACATTAAAAACATAAACAAAATTTATTCAAAAATTATGAAAAAATTAATTTTAAATATGCGGAATGCAAACGGAGATATTCAAGCTTAGAACACACATTTTAGCAGTAAAAAATTCAGCTGTTTTCAAGCTATAAAGTAAGCAATTTTGAAATATAAAAAACTATGGTAAATTCAGTTGGTTCAAGTAATTAATCTACAGGCTCAAAAATACTAAGAATTTTCTGTTTCTACTTTTTAAAAATTGATTTTTACTTATATATTTTTTAAGTATTTTGTGCGTTGTGCGCAGGAATGTGACATGTTTGAGCTTGCCACACAAAAAGTAAGAAAAAAACCTGGCTAAGACTAATTGGTAATATATATAACTCTGTGTGTGTATATATAAGGTATGGGCATAGTTTTGAACAAATGTAGTTTGAAGGGAGTGTGTGAAAAAGCTAAGCTGTGCACACACACACATACACACACACACCCATTTGGAGGTAGTTGTAGCCAGACACTGTACAGTATCGTAGCTTGAACAGTTCAAAACTAATGTGTATATTCATTTGGTAAATATTTCAATAAAAAAAATTATAACGCCTCTCAAATAAAATTTGACTACACGCGTGTAGAGAGATGAAGAGAGAGAGAGCGAGCAGGCAAGAGAGGCGACACTCTAAGCATCCTCATCGTAGTCATCATCATCCTCGTCGCTCTCCTGCAAAGCTGGCACAGCCGTAATGGTCAAATCGCGTCCCGCAAAATCGAAATTGATTTCACACAAAGCCGCAGCCACATCGCTATCAATGCCGCCACCCTCCTGATCCTGATCCTGTTCATGATCCTCGGCATCGTTATCCGCATCATTATCATCGTTGCTCAGATCATCCTCGTTGCGTATCAAGTACAGGCTTTCCTCCTCGTTGCGCAAACGTTCGTAGAGCATGCAATGCTTGCGCTTCGCATGACGCAGCACATGATCCTTGCGACGCGAACGATACTCGCAGGACACACACTTGTATTTCTTCTGCTTGAGACAGTATTTGCGCACATGTTCCTGCAGTTTCTGCGGTGATTTGTAGTAGCGATTGCAGTGCTTGCACTGCATAAACGAATCACGTGACAAATTGCTGCTGCTGCTGGCGTGCACAGCATTGCGTATGTTGCTGCTGCTGTTGGCAGCAATTGCAGACGTGTTGCTGTTGTGATTACTGCTGATGTTGTTGTTGTTGCTGTTGTTGTTGTTGTTGTTGTTGAGATAACCATAGTAATCATTGATGACGTTGTCGTGACTGCTGCTGGCATTGGGCATCGGATTCGTTGAGGTGTCCACGCCCAGCAGACTGCCCAGAATGGGATAGATGTCTGCTTTGTTGGAGCATTGGGTGGTGCGATGAAAGTAAAACAAGAACAAAAGAACACAACAATAAACAAATTAATAGGGCACAAAAAATTAATCAACAAAAAACTACCAAAAAATCTTTAAGAAATTAAAAAGAACAAAAAGTAAACTTAAACAAAGTACAATAAAATTAAACAAAAAATGAAATAAAAATTATTTTAAATAATTAAAATTAATAATAATTGTGTTATGTGAACTACCCGCTAGTTATTGTTGTTGTTGTTGTTGTTGTGTTGTCGATGACAATTTGTTTATAACAATGACTGATTCCCAGGCGTTGATAAAACTGAAGCTGAAGCTCATGATGAGAATGAAGATGATCATGTTCATGTTGATGATAATTATGATTAAGCACACAAATAACTCTGCTTGTAACTCCGTTTAGTTATGCCTTAAAAAAGCGCCATTAAATATATTTACATACAATTAAATTAAATTAATTTATATTAAAAAAAAGGAATAAACAATTTAATGTAATGTTTTTTTCTTTTTGAGTGTGTGTTATGGTGCTCTCAATAGCTACAACAATACAGCAGTAAATACATAGGTTTATCAATTATGTGTATATTTAGTATATCTAGATTTCATTTCATTTTCTTCAACTTTTTCATGTCAACAAAATACAATTTATGTGTAAGTAATGCTGGCTGGCAAAACACGCAAGCTTCTCACATTGTATGGTCATGTGCTCGTTCCAGCTGCCGGTTCCCAACTGCTGCTCCAGTTTCCACTTTTACAGCATCTAGAAAAAGAGAAAAAATTAAATTAGTTTTGGTTTTTCATTAAATTTGCTACATTTAAAGGCTGTAAGAAAAGTTTATATATTTTTCAAAAATAATTAAAGTCGATATGTTAATTTTTGTTGTTTTTTTGTTTGTTTTTTTTTTTTTTGTTTCATTTAATATAATATATTTTTTAAATGTAGTTGTTTTCCTGTTTTACTTATAACAATTAAATCGTTTACATTTTTTCACATTATTTTTTTTTTTAAATTTTTTGTGTTTTAATTTTTATTACGTTTTCTTTATTACACATCATAATAAAAATGTTTCACAAAAATTGTTTAAGGCGTTTTTCGGCTCTATACACATACATATTTATTTATATTTATATATATATATATAATTTTTATATATTTGTTGCTAATCGTTCGGTTTTTGCAGTTTTACATTAAGTTAATTTTTTGTTATATTTTTTAAGCACACTTTCCAAAATATTCCAACATTTTTTCAGCATTTTGAATGCCATTTTTTTGTAATATTTGTTTTTCTAAAAAAATTAAATTTTTTTATGATTTTTTGAGGCTTTAGAAATTCTGTTCAACTTTCTTACGAACTAAGCGGTTTTTATTTTGCCAAATTTATTTATATTTTTAATTTAAAATTTACCTTTTCGAAGGATTTTCTTGTTTTCATTGTTGTAAATTTTGTTATAAGCGCAAAACTAAGCTAATTATATATTTATTTTTATTTAGAATTTGCTATTTTTATTATTTTGTTTTTATAGGCAAATGACTCTTGATTTCTTTCGGTGTGTGTGTGTGTGTCTCGGTGTGTGTGTTTGTGTGTGTAGCGTGCGTGAACAGCAGTTAACGTTTAGAATATACAAATATGTGTGTGTTTGTGTTTGTTGTGAACTTAACGCTAATTACTTGATTTATTTTTTTGTTTATTTTTTGTTTTGTTTTGTGTATTGTGTGTTTAAAAAACCCATTTGTAAATATGCTGTAAGTATTAGTTTAATAGAGAAAAGGTTAAACAAGGTAGAAGATAAAATTAAAAGTTTATGTATGTATCGGTCCAAGTGTGTGTGTGTGTGTGTGTGTGTTGACTGTGTGTAAAGAAAAGCCCAATTCAATGTATCCCATTTTCCCCTGTTTTCCACTTGCCTATACCGTTATCGTTTCCTATTCCCATTCACGTTTCATTATTTTCTGTTTCTGTTTCTGTTTTTTGTTTTTTTCCTTAACAATCACAATTGATCACATCGATTTCGCTTTTTGTTTTTGTTTGTTTGTTTGTGTATCTTTGTATCTATATGTACATATATTAGATATATAATTATATATATAATATATATAATTTTACATTCACAGCTCCATGTTTACAACGTTGTGTGTGTGTATGTGTGTATGTGTGTGTGTGTGTAGTAGTAGTAGTAATAGATAGTTACAATAATAGTTATAGTATAAACTCTTGTGTTATTTGTTTCGTAGATACATTTCAAGCTTAGACCAAAAGCAAAAGATACATTTTAGAATTATTTATTGTTAGTATAATTTATCAAAAAATATGATTTATTTGCTGTTGTTGATGTTGTTGTTGTGGTTTTTTGCGAAAGTTTCAAAGGCTCCAGCAAATTGTATTCATTAATTGTTATATACATTTATATATGTAGATATAGATGCATATAAAGCACTACTTAGTTTAATTACAGTGTACTGTATGTGTGTGTGTGTGTGTTTGTTGGTGTTAGTAATTTGTTTGTTAATCAAAATTATATATTGAATTTATCACATGCTCTGCATTTTATCCATTTCCATTTTTTGTTTGTTTCATTTTTTTTTTAACTAAATGACTCGTAAGTGTGTGGGGGCGTGTCTTGATTTAAATTTGCCGCCCTTCTCTTAATTAAACACACACTTAAGAGTCCAATCACATGCGCTGTTGATAAATTAAAAGTGTTGCTTGATTTTCATTACTTTCTTCACTTTCTTCATTCGTTTCGCTTAGAAAAGTAGTAAAAAAATGATTTAGTTGTTTTGTATAAATAAGAACCACAACCTTAATAGACAAAGTTAAATAATTGCATTAGATTAGTTAATTGTTTACAGCAAAATAAAATTAAAGGACTCTTGAATTGTGTAACTAAATCCTTCAGCTCAATTAATTATAAACAATTAAGTATAACAACAAAAAAAAAGCAAAGCTGACTAGCAATAAAGCAATGCCAAAGTTTTTCTCATTTCTTAACAAAATATCAATTTCCATAGTTACTAGAAACAAATTGAATGCCAATTAATAAAAGTTGCCTGATTTGTTGCTTTCGCTAATAATAAGTATTAAATTTTAAAAAGAATTTCTAAATACAAATTTTTTGTTGTTTTTTGTAATTTTGTGTGTGTTTTCCTCACGTAATTCGAATACTGACCGACAAGAATTTTGTTTTTCTTTTACATAATTTTTCACATCATTTCGTTTCGATTTTTTTTTTGTTTGTTTTCTTTTTTGTTTAATATTCGCATGTTTTTTTTTTTAATGTTTTGTGTGATTTTTTTGTTTTTATAATTTGTTTGCTAGAATTTGTGCCAATTTCGTTTTGTCTGTTGTACAAATGAATTTGTTATCACATTTTTTATTTGTGGCACAAACCGCTAAACGAACATTTCATTGCGCCCCTATGTGTGTGTGTGTGTTTGTTTAATATTATTATTAATTTTTATTTTATTAAAATTTTAAAGTACCTAAGCAACGAGTTTTTCTTTTGTGTTAAGCTCATTTTCAACCCTTCTCTTTAGTTACATTTTACATTTCTATATAGTTTAACAATTCATATATATATTTTCTTTCTTTTTATACATATTTTTTGTTTAGCTTTTTTTTAGCGTTTTGTGGACTTCAATTTCGAAATTCAGCTTATAAACATAATTAAAATAACGGTTTCTTTTATAACAACGATTTTTTTGCTGCAACTTTATGTGATTCATTCCCTTTGCTTTTGTTTAAAATTTGGAAAATATATTAAATAAATTAAATTAGTTTTAGTGTTTGTGTGTGTAGTTGTGTGTGTGTGTGTATTAACAACAAGAAAAATTAATAATATTATATTAATTACAATGAGGACTATATTCTTTATATCACATACCAATTATTTCTCATTTACTTGACTCTGACTTAAACTCCCGATCTTCGATAAGCGATTATCGATCATCGATTGCCGATCACTGATCATCGATATCGCTTAGCGTTCACCGATCTCCGATCTCGATTCGAACTTCTTTCGACTTTGTTTCTGACTGTGACTCGATGCGAGTTTTGTCCCTAACTCTTTTCTTTCTATTCTCCTTCGCTTCTTCTTTACAATGCCAATTTTGTTTGTTTATCATAATCGTAATCATAATCAATATTTAATCGATAACACAATAATCGTAATAACTGTTTTTCAATCTGCTTTTGCACGCGCCTTTAACCAGAGCCACAAGAGCCAAATGTTTCTACAAAAAATATGCATTAGTTTAACAAATTTGTATACTCTTTTTTAACATTTTGTTTTTAACATTTTGTTGCACATATTTCACAATTTTTTTTTTATAGTTTTCATTTTGTTTTCTTTCATTATTTGGTTCAACTAAAATTGCCGCCTATCACATTTCGTGTTCGTCATTAAATAAATAAAATTAAAAACAAATAAACGAATAATTTGCATTTTTTCTTTCATGGAATGAGCACAAGATAAATTAATAAATTTTTTCAAATTTGTTATTGTTTATAATTGTGTGTTTTTTTTGTTGTTGTTTGTTTTGTTTTAGAAAAGTTTGTTTAGAGATCGTTGCGTTGCACTAACAATAATTGTTTTTTTGTTTCGTATTTTTTTTTATGTATTTTTTGTTTTGTAATTTTTTTTTTTTTAATTTTATGTGGCTTTGGTGGCGCGCAGAAGAATTTATACGAAAATAAGAACCAAAAAAAATTTTAAAAACTTGTGCGCTAAAAATATTTTTGAAACCAGTTTAAAAAAATTAAGTAAATTTCTTTTTAGAATTTTAGCCAATTTGCACAAGTTTCTAGCGTGATTTTTGCTGTCTGTTTGATTTCTAGCTTATTGCACATGTCCGTGTTAAATGTTTTTTAGTTATAATTTAAGTTTTTTTTGTTTTAGTTGTAGTTTT
This sequence comes from Drosophila acutilabella, assembly GCA_035046005.1. Taxonomy (NCBI): domain Eukaryota; kingdom Metazoa; phylum Arthropoda; class Insecta; order Diptera; family Drosophilidae; genus Drosophila; species Drosophila acutilabella. Next base: position 10,143,122 of record JAWNOK010000024.1, on the reverse strand, counting down.
AGTTCTTAACTAGCTTAAGTTTCTAACTGTTTTTAACTGACTAAGCGATTGACTCTTGCGATTCCACATACATATACACAAAGATTGTTAACTATTGTTGTGGTATGTGTGTGTATCTGTGTGTCTGTGTGCTGTTATTAAGCTTATTAAGTTTAACTATTGCCCCAACGAAACAAAGAAATTGTTGTTTAAATTATTTTTCTTTTGCTAGCCGCGTGAGAGTGCGAATTTCTTGAGTTCTTCAATCGATTGTTGCTTTTTGTTTTGTTCTTTGTTTATAATAAATAAAATATATATGTACGCTTAAAGGTTTCAACACTAAAATTAATGTGAATGTTTTGCGTTTTGCTGCGTTTTCCTAGGCTTTTCTCCTTCAGCGCTTTCTTTCCACTTCCTCTGCTACAAAAACAAATGCATTTGATTTTTCTTCAACTGTTTTTCTTCATTTACACCGCTTTCCAGAAAAATTCATTGAGATCATTGAGTTTTCTAAGGATGTTTGACACACATGTTTGACATACATATACTTTCATCGACAACATCAACAACAACAACACCAACGACGACGACTACAACAATAACAACAACTTGCTAGCATTAATCGCACTCTCACGCGTGTCTCTGTAACTTAATTTTTGACACAAAAAAAAAACATTGAAAAATATTTATAAAAAAAAACAGAAAATAAAATATATAGTATATGTATATGTAGATAAGTTTTAAAAATTTAAAAACTTGTTAATGATGTACTCGCATTTAGCTGATGTGTGTGTGTGTGTTTAATTTTTTTTATAGTTAATTATATTTTGTATATAGTAAATATAAAAAAACGACTATATGGTTTCAAGATCATTTGAAATAAAAAAAAACGTTGCTCAAACCTGAACTCTGGACACTGTACTCTGTACTCTGAACTGTGAACTCTGACCTGGACTGAACTGGACTGTATCCCCCTTAAGCTGCTGCATAGAAACAAGACTAACTAGCTAAACGGGGCTAACTAGCTAACTGGCTAACTAGTGACAGCAGCAGTAGCGGCAGTAGCAGCAGCAGTTGCAGCTACAGCGGCAGCAACTAGTTGCTGGCGTCATTGCAATCGTTGTTGTCTATTATATCATCGATGTTGGTGCGTGCGCATGTGCAGCACAAGATTGTGTTTATGTTTCGACTTCTTGTGGCAAATGGGGCACTCAAATTGCGGCTCCACACCGCACTCGAAACGCACGTGTCGATTCAAGCTGTGCGGACGTGCGTATGTGTTGCCACAACGATCACAGGCATAGGCCCCACCACCGCCGCCACCACCGCTACCACTGCCGACTCCACCGCCAACTCCACCCATGCTGCCACTCCAACCACTGACGCTGCCAGCACTGCCACCGGCAGCATTGCTCGAAACGAGACCAGCTGCTGCCGCTGCCGCTGCTGCTGCTGCTGCCGCCGCTGCAGCTGCTGAGGTCGAGGCACCGACACTTGTTGAGGCACTTGTATTGTTAGCTGCCACAGCGGCCACTGCAGCCATCACCGCTGCCGTGTTGCTCTTGCTGTCCACATTGCTGCTGCTGTTGCTGGTTGTTGCGGCGGCTGCTGCTGCCGCTGCAGCTGCAATGCCACTGCTGCTGCTGCTGTAGCGACGCAGCGGCAGATCGGGACTGGATTGCTGCATAAGCTGTGACAGCGGACGATGATGTTGATGATGCTGTTGCAGTTGCTGCTGCTGCTGATGGTGATGATGTTGCTGATGATGATGATGGTGTCCACCCAATGGCAATGGTCCCTGGGCGGCAGCAAGTAAAACTTTGGCAAAACCCATGCGCAGATCGAAGGGTTTATCACCAATGTTACCATCATCATCGTTATCCGTATCATCATCATCGTGATCGTTGTTGTTGTTGCTGTCATCGTTGTCACCGTTGTTGCCATGCCGCTCGTGGCCACAATGTGTGGGCGTGGCACGTCCACTATCAATGCGCAGCTCATGCTGTTCACTGTCATCCATCATGCCGCCATGCTCGTACTTTATCACACCCGTGGGCGTGGCCGAGGGCGTGGGCGTTGTGGTGGGAATGGGACTAGTGCAAGGACTCTGCTTCAGGGTAAGAAACTGATAGTGTCGCGGCTCCAATCTTCTGGGCGTTCCCTGGCCGCCACCGAGCGCAAATTCTGCATCAGAGAAAAAACGAGATAAAAATAAAAAAAAAAAAGAAAACAGAATTAAATGTTAGTTAAAAGTTTTAAAAATAACAAAATTAAATAAATTCTCTAAAAACTTGTCTTATTATTACGTGTATATTTTACTTCTTTCAAATATTTGAATAATAAAACCTAAATTAAAATTCTAAATGAACATATAAAAAATAAAATAAATAAATAGAATTTATTACCGTGGAGTCGTTAAGTAATCGATTTTTACTTTTAGATTGTGAATTTTGGTGCGACGTGTGTGTGGCAAATGACGTGTGTGTGTGTGTAGTTGTACGTGTGTGTTTATATATGGATGTGTGTGCGTGAATTTGTGTGTGTTTGGATGTGTGTGTCTGGTGTGTACGTGAGTGGAGGCTGCTGCTTGAGTATCTAAAGTAAAATGTTTGGAAATTTGTACGAGAAAAACATTGGCTGCTTAAAGGTTAAACAAAAAATAATATAAATAATATTTATAAATTAAATTAATATTTAATAAACACAATGAAACAACAATAAATCGAGTGTAAGTTACATGTTGACATTTTGAGCTAAAAGCAAAATAAATTGTGATTTTTTTCAATGAGTTTCAAAACTGATTTCGTTTTTAAATTTCTTGGTATGTTAGTCACAATAATAAATAAATAAATAAATAGTTATACAAATTGTTATAAATTTTTAAATGAATATGTGTGTTGAAAAGGACGCTAGAATGGCTGTTTTCTGGCTAAAACCAACTCCCTTGAGTTAGCCATTTTCATTTAAATTTATTTTAACAACAAAATGTTTATAGATTTTTTTAAATACGCATGCGTTTTAAGAAAAAAAAAACTACAGTAAAAAAATTGTATAATAGCTAAAAGTAAAAAATTGATAGAAAAATGCAAACATTTAGTTTTTACAAACCAAGTTGCTTTCATCATGTTTTTTTTTTTTAATAATATAAGTATTTTTATATAATTTAATAATTTAAGGCTATTTATAATAAGAGATAGATAGATAGAGGGGGAGAGGGAGAGGGGAGTTTATATATTTATATAGTTACTATGAGCGCAAAGAGTGAAACTTAAGAATAACCTGCAGCAATACAAACAAAAGATTGAACAAACTACAAATCTAATAAAGGTTTTCAATACAAAGTTAAGAGTTATATATATATAGTTATATAAAGTATAATTTAACGTATTGTATATGGTATATATATGTTCATGTACTAGTTATAAAAACAATCAAATCATAATACATGTACACATATAAATATATATAAAGATAGATATAGTAACTAAAAGTTTGTTTTCTTATTGGTTTGGATTTTATGGTAGGATCATCTAAGCAGTAGATACACTGGTTTTCTAGTTATGTTGTTGGTAGGTAGAGTAGAGATGGTTAAGAGGCATGCAAACACAACAATATATAGAATAGAGGAGGTCTACACCACAATACAGCTCATCATCATCTAGTTGTTGGTTATTTAATGGATTATCATCTCAATCATCGATCTCAACATCAAATAGCGACAACATCCACCTGAAATAGAGAGCTGATTAGTATTGATTCTTGGCAATAACAAATCGTAAGAAATCTTTAAAAAAAAAAAATTCACTTTTTTTAGGAGTTTGGTGGGAAGTATTTAGGCGGAAAGTTTTGGGATCGGAACGATGAAGATGAATGAACTCTTTGGATGACTGAGAAATGAGGTTGTTTTTTTTTTGTGTGTAGGGGACTTTTTACAATTAAAATAAATACAACATTAGTTTTTGGTTATTTTTTGTTTTGACATTTGCTTTTAATTGTATTTCGAATTTGTTTTATTTAATACATATAGCCGGCAATAATTACGATATACTCATTTTGTTTTTAATATGGAATACATAATAATTGTAGAATTTGTATATTCGCATTATGCATTTGTTGTGTGTGTGTGTGTGGGTGTGGTTTGTGTGTGTGTGAGTTGTTTTCTTAAAGGTATTTTTATCAAGTTTTTGAGTAGCCAATTTTATCTCATTTTTTTTTTGCATTTTTACATATGAAAATTGTTTACAATTTTATTTGTGGCCGGGATTTAAATTTCTTTTTGTTTTTAATTTAAATCTAACATTTGTTTGTGTTTGTTTGCTGATATTTTTGCGAATTAGAAATGAAAACATTATTTTAGAATTAATCATAATAATTTTTGTCTAATTTTGAAAATAGTATTTATAGTTAATTAATATTATTTTAAATATATGTATATTATATTATAATATAGATAATCATTTCGTTTGGTTGTTGTTGTTTTGACCAGAACTTGTTATCGTTATCAATATTTTTTTTAGTGTATAATAAAGCAATTTCTAAATAAAATGCTCATGACTATAAATTAAATTCTTCAAATAATTCGATTGCAACTAATTAAAATTCGACCTGCTTAATTATAATTAAGTTGTATGCAAGTGTGTGTGTGGGTGGGTGTGTGTGGGGTGTTGTGTGTATGATTTAAGTTACTTTTTCTTGTTGTTGTTTTGGGGGCGTGTCTTCATGCCATGCATATGATTTTTTGGTTTCTTTTTGTTTTAAAATTAATAGTTAATTAATACAAAAATCTGTATATTTATATATATATATTTTTTGTCTTTTTGGTTTCTTTCTTGTTGTTGTTGTTGACTATATAGCACACTTAAACAATTTTTGCTGTGACTAGCGCATAATTTCATTTATGTTTTGTGTGAGATTTTTCTCGGAAAAAATTTACACATTTTTTAGCTCCCATTTTTAAGAGATTTTTTTTGTTTTTTTTTTTTTTTGAGATTTTCTTGTTTTTTTTTTAAGTTTTGTTTGAGAATTTGCTAAAACAATACAGAATTTGCATTTTGTATTGCCAACTAGGTCTAAGTATTTTTTTTTTTGCCTTCTTTTTTGTTTCTTTTGTCTTTTTGGTTTTTTGGAACTTGCAACAGCTAAACAAATAATTAAATATAGTTTTAAGTACAACTAGTTACAAATTCAGTGCTGCAGAGATTGCACACGATTTTGGATTTCGGTTTGAGAACAGCAAAACAGAAAACATTAATTGAAAACGAAAACAAAAACTTAATTTGTACTAAGAAAAAGTTGTTAAACAAATTGGATTTTTGTTGCTAGTTCCAGTTCCAGCTGCTAGTTCCAACAGCCAGCTCAAATTTGTACAACTTGTTGGGGAGTCTAAGGGGGGTCTATTCGTTTTGAAAGACTAGTGTGTAGGTGCTGCTGTTGCCGTTGCTGCTGCTGTTGTTGTTGCTGCTGCTGTTGTTGCTGCTGTTGCTGTTGTTAATGTTGCTATTGTTGCTGATGTTACTGTTGCTGTTGTTGCCGCTTGCAGCACCGCCAGCAGACGTCACTGACGTAACACTTAACTTCTTTTCCTTCTCCTTTTCTTTCTCCTTCTCCTCCTCCTCCTTCTCACGATCCCTGCACTTGGTGTTCAGATGACGCTTCAAATTGCTGTGCACATTGGTGGCATAACCGCACATCTTGCTGCAGAAATAACGTGGCGGTAATCCACACTCGTTCTTCAGATGACACTTGAGACTGTTCTTCCACTTGTAGGTGCGATTACAGTTACGACAGACCCAGGGCTTCTCAATGTCCGCATTATAGATCATGTCCGCCGAGTGCTCCAGGGATTCCTTACGCATTCGCTTGTTCTGCACCAGTATGCGATAACGATTGTCGTCGGTGTGAGACCAATGCAAATTCAAGTTCTGTGCATCCATATTCAGTGCCAATTTGCTTGAGAGCAGCGTTGAATTGGCGGTGGTTACATTTGCACCACCGCTGGTACTAGCAATCGGTTGCTTGGGCGCTGCAATTGTCGTGATTGTGGCTGGTATTGTGGGTAACTTGATTTGCAGCGATTGACTGGTGGGTTGCAGTTGTAGATGTTGCAAGTGTTGCTGCTGCTCCAGCAACAATTGTTGCTGCTGCTGTTGCTGCTGCGAACTGAGCACAATTTTCGCATTGCTCGTATTATGAATTCTTTGTTGCTTTTCATTCGTTTGCTTGGCATGTTTTTGTGATGCCGCCGCTGTGGTCAATAGATCATCATCATCATCATCGTTATCCATCAAATAACTATCCTCAAATTCTTCATTCTCAATCTTAACAGCATCATAGGTCCAAGACAAAGGACTGGCCAGCTTAAGATCATAATCAAAGGTATTCTCATCCTCAATGGCCTCATTGCACACAGCCTCATCGTCGCCATTAAGCGATACATTCTCTGGATTCTCAATTTTAACTATCACCTCGGTCATGGCATCATCAATGCTGTCCAGCTCAACACCAGCAGCAGCCAGGGCTGCAGCAGAGGCAGCATCCACATTGCAATTGCTGGAACTGTGCTTCAGACTCGCTGGCGTAATACACGCAATTGTTGTGCGTCCGATGCTGCCAATTCTGGTCACAGTTTGTGTCTTGGGATCCAGTACAGGTAAACAACTACCGCTATTCTTATCGCTGTTGACATTGTTGTTGGTGTTGCTGTTGCTGCTGTTGTTGCTGGTATTGTTGTTGTTCTTGTTGCTGTTGTTGTTGAGCGTTCTCGTCACCGATGCAGGCGTTGTGCTAATCGTCATAGTTGTGGTGGCCTTGGTGTTAGTGTTCTTGGCCACACTCGCATTTGGCTTTTTGCTCAGAGTTAGTTTGTCTTTAGTTAGTTAGTTGTTAGCAATGAATTTCGATTTTATTTTTCGTATTTTTTTTTTTTTTGGTTTTTTGATTTTGTTTTTGTTTTTATGGCATGAAAATAGAAATTGTTATGGGAAAATTTGTTAGTCAAGTTCATTTTTTGTTCGATATGATGAAAATCAAATGTTAACAAAAAAAAAACATGATGTGTAACAAAATTAATAAATGAAAACAGTATAAAAAAATTATATGCCGCAGTGTGTGAGGCTCCAAAAATAATAGACTGTAAGAAGAAAACAAAATATTAAACGCAGTAAGCAAACTCAACTGAAACAAGTCAAAAACGCTTTAAAAAATATTTAAATAAATATACGAAAATAAATAATAAATATTGGAAGACTACGCGTAAATACCTGTGTGGGAATCATCGCTAGTTTTGTCTATAATCGACTGATCCGCCAGCATTAACCAGTTGCGCACACGTATACGAGATTCGCCAGCATCAAGTTGTCCATTATCATCTAAAATATAACGAGAATATGGAAAAAACATAGACACATATTAGTCAAAGAGTTGCAAGAGTTTTAAATCCCAATTTAATGCTAATGATTTCACTTTTTTGTATGCCTAAATGTGTCCTAAATTCATTGTTAATTTGCTCATTGATGAAAGTTTTGTTATTGTTTTTGTTTATGAAAAAAAAAGTTAATGTAATAAAATAAAATTTGTATAAATAATAATACTTACAAGCAGTAAACGCTACATACGGAAATAAAATAAACTTTCTTCATATAATAATAATAATGATGATAATAATAATCGTAATTAATTACCAAAACTCAGCTTAACAAAACGAATCTTATGTTTTTTTGCGTTTTATTACATGAATTTTTGTATATATTTTCTCACATTGAATGTAATTTTCTTTTTTTTCCATCATTTTTCTTTAATTTACAAAAATGTTTACAAACGACGCATAGAAAAGAATTAAATATAAGTAAATATATATATATATTTAGTATATATAGTTTAAAGGCATATAGCATCAACTATATGAAACTGCTCTAGCTTTAATGAGTATTTGTGTTCTTATTAAGTGTTTTTCTTTTGCTTCATTAACATACAAAATATTTTTTTATTTAACTTTTGTATTTTTTTTTTAAATGTCTCAACATTTGTAAATTTTTGTTTGCCAGTTTTTTAAACCAAAGATTGTTCAACAATATTGTTTTGTGTTTAAATTAAATTTAGTTTTAAAGTTTAAAATTTTGAATTTTCAACTTGTTGCTGTTCTTTTTGTTTTTAATATTTTTAAATATTGCTTAATATTTTTTTGTTTGTTTTTTTTTTTAATTCTTCATTTTATAAAGAAGCGCTAAATTTAGCCCGTCACCGCGTGAATATAACCAATTGTGTTTTAATTTTATAATTATTATATATATAATTATAATTCGAGATTTGTTTGTAATTATAAGAATTATTTTTAAAATATTTAAATCATATTTTTTTTGTTGTATGCACAGTTTGACTGGCAACTTGTGTGTTTTTGTTTGTTGCTGTGAATGTTTGCAGTTTCTGTAATATTTTTTTTGTAGTTTTTGTTTTTTAAATGCTTAACTCATTATAAAATCATCTATGGAATGTAAGTTTGTAAATTGAAAACTAAAAATAAATTACGGTTTTCTAGCGAAAAAAGAACATAAAATAATAAAAAAGTATATACTCAATATAATATATATATGTATAAATGTATATATTATAATGCTACAATTATAATATGTTTATAAATTATTACAAAATAAATAAGTGCATGTGACGTATTGTGGCTGTGTTTTTGTTATTGTTTTTTACTGTTACTTTCCCTTTTTTGTTATTAATAATATTACTGTTTTTTTTTTGTTATCTCTGGGTTTAAACCCACAACGTAGCTCAGCTACGCTTGCGCCTGTTTCTATTTCCGTTTCCGTTTGCTTTTGCGTTTCCTGGTTTCCTGCCTAAATGTGAAACACACAAAACTAAGTACCTGAGTTTAGAGTTCTTTTTAAATTATTTTCAAAAAAAAAAAAACTTGACAATTCGTTTAGCTGACTCTCGACTTAAAAACTAAACGCCTAAAACTAACTGATATGGCTTTTAAGTTTTAAAATTTTATTATTATTTTTGCTTCATTGTTTAAGTAGTGTTTTCTTTATTTTTATTTTTTTTTTTATATATTCAAAAGGCACTTTTTTCTAAACTTCTGTGTAAGTTCTTGACTATAAAAAAAACCTAAACAATTTTTGAGCATAGTTTTAAAGCCATTCGACTAATATATTGTTGTCAGTTGAGGTAACTTGTTGTTTCTTTTTGTTTTTATTTATTTTATTTGTAGTTTTTGTTGTATCAAATTGTAGCTGTGACTGACTGTGTAACTGTGTTTCTCTATATAGTTTGGCACTGTAATCTTTTGAATATCTATTATCTTTAATTATCTTTAGCTAATATCTTAATATGCTCTGAGTTCTGAAAAGCTTTACTTCAAGAAAAACTATCCACTGAGTTGACTGTGATAAAACCCTATTTATATAATATCCATAACTATATGCTAGTTATCCATACACTACCCTACATAATATTTATATATTAATGTTTCATTGTACAATTTGTGTCTTTTATTTGTTATTTGTTGTAGTTTTTGTTGTTGTCATTATTTTGTAACTTGTGGAATGCTGCAATTTTTCAATTGGTTTTTTTGTTTGTGTGTAAAATCATTTTACTGATCACTTTGCTGTTTTTTTTTTTTTTTTAGGTATAACAAAATTTTCTTTTCAAAAAAAAATTTTTGTTTGTGCACTTGTTTTTTTTTCTTTGTTAAAAAATTAATAACAATAACAAAAAGATTTATATGAAAAAAATGGCTAAAATTTGTTTTGTTTTGTTTTGTGCTTTGCAACAAATTGTTTTGTTTTTGTTTTAGACGAAAATTTTCACAATTTTCCAGGCATACTTAGAATTATTAACTTTTTTCGCGTTTTGTTTTTTTTTTGTGTTGTTTTTTTGTCTTTAAATATTAATTTGGCACACTGATTCCGTATTCCTTAAAAGAAACCCCGAGAGCTTGGTGTGTGTGTGTGTTGTGTCTACACACACAGTGTGTGTGTTTGTGCTTATATAATTTCCATTTTCCGTTGATTTAAATCCCTGATATTAAGTCATTTAATAACTGTTTTCAACTTTAACTTTAACGAATCCAATTTCCAATCCATTTTGTTCACTTTCTCCTTTCTCTCTCTTCTTATTCCTTTCCTTTCCTTGCTTTTTCTTCCTTTTCTCCTTGCTCATGAGAAATGCGTCTGCAGCTCGGGAACACTGGCCAAAGCTGCAGCTGCAGCCGCTGCTGCCACCGCTGCAGCCGCACTGCCCACCTCGGAATCCAAGACGCCAGCTGCGCTGCCAGCGCCGCCGCCAACGCCGCTGCTACCAATAATGTTTGTGATGAAACTCTTGTCATCTTCCAACTGGAATTTCTCCTTGTGCATGCGCTCCATGTGACGGCCAATGTGCATCTTTTGCTTGGCCCGATACACACAGAAGGGACACTGGAATTGCGGTTCCTTGCCGCACTCCCATTTCTGGTGGTTCCTCAGCGATGATTTTAGCTTATAGACGCGTCCACAGACAGGACACGGGTGTCCAGCACCGTTATCAACGCTATTGTTGTTGTTGCTGCCACCGGCGGCAGCGCTCAACGAGACGCTGAGGCTGCTACCAGAGCCACCACCAGCAGTACTACCACTGCCACTGCCTGTGCCACCCGATGAGGTATTGCCACTGATGAGATTGTTCATGGCGCTGATGCTGTTCAGTATATTCAAATGGCATAGACTCGACGGTCCGCCCACATCGGCAAAGGTCACGGCACCGCTAAGCGTTGCCGGATAATCATTGCTGTTGCCAGCAGTACCGCCACCGCCTGTCGCACTATTTGCACCACCGGCAGAGCTTAGATTCTCCTCGCCATAGCCGCGTTCGGAGCTATTATTGGAGCCGGTTGCAGCTGCCGCGGCTGCAGCTTCTGCCTGTTTCTCGGCAACGGCCTTGAGCATCAATGCAGTGGCCTCCTCCTCCGATAGGTGCTTCAATTTGCCACCACCAGGATAGATTTTATGCTGCTTTTCGCTGCTGTTCCTGGGCGTTGATGCTGCGCCAGGTTCAAGCTTTAAACGTATGCAATTCACAGGCGTTTTGTGTTCACTGCCCTCCGAGAGCGTGGAGGAGGAGGCTGTCTTGGAGCCAGCTATGCTCAGCTGTTTGTCCACCGAGAGATCCGTGGGAAAGACCAAGGGTTGTACACCCTCACGTAGTGTCACCAGCGGCATGGCCAGACGTGCGTTCCATTCATTCCAGGTGAGTCCCGCAATGCGCGTAATACTCAAATCTGTCGTTTTAGTTTTAGTTTCAGGTTTTTTATATATCGTTTTGTTTGTTGTACATTTTGTGTAGTTTTTGTTGTTGGTGCAAATATGTTGTTGGTTTTTTAGTTTATTTTTTATTTGTGTAGAGGTAAGAAGAGGTTGGTTGATCAGCCACACAACATATGAAAATAAAACGAGAAAAGAAAAAAACAAAAAAGAAGAACGAAAATCAATAGCATTACTTTTGAGACTGGACACAATGCGAAACGCAAAAAAAAATAGAATAAAAACAATAATTTAAAAATAAACAGAACTTAACATTAACAATAAAAAAAACGCACTTCGAATGTTGGAATGGAAAATAAAAAAATAAAACAAACGAACTTTCGATTAAACCAATGCCAAAAAAGAACTAATTAAATGAGCGACATTAGTAATAGGAATTAAATGAATTATGAGCGCTTAAACTGAAACAATATATAGCTAAAAATATTGTTAAATTAATGAAGCGACAAAGCATAAGCGTATAAATTAAAATAAAGCATTAGAATAATGGCATGAAACAAATACATAAACAAATTAAAGGATATATACAATGCGATATATTTTGATACAGAAATCGGGGGAAATCGGTAAGATAAAAACGCCTGCGCAACGCCAATTAGTGCGGGGTGGAAAAACATATATTATTTATTACAAATTTAAACTTTAAATTAAAAAAAAATGAAAAAGGATAAAGGGCAGAGCTGGCTACGACAAGGCCGCAGCTTAAATACAATTGCTGAATTTTGTTATAAACACATAAGGCTTACAAAGCTCACACAGTTACTTTACAATTTCTTCTTTAAATTAAAAAAAAAAACAGCAAGTGTATTTATTTGAAACTTTTTGCATTCTATGCTTAGTTTGGAATTTTAAGAAACTTTAACAACTGGAAACACAACACACACTCGGGCGGGGAAAAAGGTTCGGCAATTTGCTGGTTATTATTATTATTATATTGTTTGTTTTGTTTTTTGTTTTGTTTTGTTTGTTTTTTAGTGGCATATACAGAAAACAATTACTTAAAATTTAATGTACTTATATAGAGCTTTCTTCTAGCGGCATTCAAGTAGTTCCAAACTTGTGTTCATCTTCCAATTGGTTAGGAATTCATCTAGAAAAAGAGAAATATATTAATAGTCGTGTCAATGTGAGAGTTTTATCCAGTAGTTAAAGCTTCGGCTGACGTTGCGGGGTTAGAGCATTGCCACGTCTACCTGTGAAAGAGAAAAATATATTAGTGGTGTTCCAGTTTACAACAAATATGTCACTCAAAGGTATTGTAAATAAAACAAGTACCGTTTTGGGATTTATTTTTTACGTTTATTTTACAACTATTTTCAAAATATATAATTTCTATATATATATATATTTATATAATGTGTATACATAATAAATGTTTAGCAATGAATTAAAAGGTTTTTGTTTTTGTTTTTTTATTTTGTTTTGCTTGTAAATTATGTAAAATTCTTTAATTGAATTATTTTTTCTTTTCATTTTGTTGTTTGTTTTCCGAAAATATATATATATATATTTAAAAAGTTTGTTTGTGGCTTAAATTTGACATATACAATCAATTTTGCTAAGTTTTTCTTTAATTATTATTTTTTGTTTATATATATATTAATTCAATTCAGTTTCGTTTCAATATTACACACAAATTTGTTTCATTTTTTTCAACTTTTTTTTTTTAATTTTCTCGTCAATTTTCTTGTATTTTTTTGTTATGTAAAAACAACATTTGACAACTTTAAATATTTAGTAAGCCTCCGATTCTGATTATGAATATTACAATTATGTATATTTGTTTATAATTTCATTTATATTGTGTGTGTGTTGTGAAATGAAAATACATCAAAATATTTTGTGAAATTGTTTTATATACTAAAAAACACACGGTGCACTTTAACATGTTATTTTTACTAAATATTTAGAACTCTTCGTTTTGAAATATTTAATTTTTTTTTTTGTTTCTTTTTCATTATTTTATTCTTTACACATATTTATAGAAGATTTGCTAGGTACTGAATTTTCTGCGAAGACATTTAGATGTTTTTTTATTTATTTTTATTTATAATATTTATGATTGAAGCCATACTACATTGTAACTTATTTAAATCTAAACTATTAATTTGTATATTTTCGTTTTACTTTCATTTAAACATAATTCTTTGTGTTATTTCCATGAAAATACTTGCACATGATTCTGTTAAATTTAATTTTATAGATTTTTTTGTTGTATATATATATTTTTTAAGTTTTTTGTTTGCTCGCAACAACCGATAAAATGTAATTTTAGAAATTACTCAAAAATTATGCAAAATATTAGATACGTGAAGACATAAATTAAAGCCCCAAAGAAAAGTTTTTAAAAGTGTTTTATGAAATGATTTCCAAAAAAAAAGTAAACGTTTTAACGTTTAGTTCTGAACTTAAGCAAATAATCAACAACTAAGTAAATTGCATTAATTTGTCAAAAATAATGCTCGAGAAGAATATGTATATATAAATCGATATATTATATATAAAAGTCAAAGGGTAATAATAATGAAAACTGGTTTGTATTACTTAATGAAGAAAATTATTTATAATATTAAAAGTATTGAATTTCTTTTAATATTTTTTTTTATAATTTTTTTTGTTTGCTGTTTCGCTTTGTTGCTGCGGTTTCTTTGTGTTTCATTTTTTATGTGTAAGTTTTTTTGTTTTTGTGGTACTCACTCCTCAGTTCACATCTGTTTAGATCTTACGTCCCCGTTTCGATTCCAGCTGTGGCTTCTCGGGATGATGTTTGCGCACATGGACGCCCAGATTGCCACGCTGTTTGGCCTTGTAGGTGCAGTAGGGACAGGGATGACACGGCTCTTTGCCACCGCACTCGACATTCTCATGACGTCTCAGCGTTGACTTCCAGCGATACTTCTTGCCACAATGACGACAGACATAACGCGATTCGGGATCATCGCAGGGACCCAACGAAGAGTCGCTCAACGACAGTTCGTAGGTCATGCCACTGGGATCACCGCCGGCATCGGATTCCTCCTTCATTGGACGTGTGGTCAGTATGGTATAACTCTTACTTGAATCATGTACACCCAACTCTTCTGGTATTATGGTCTCGACACCATCCTCATCATCGTCCGCCTGCAGCTGTATGTGATGATGTTGATGCTGATGCTCTTGCTGATCCTGACACTCCTGTTCCTGCTGCTCTTGCATCACTGTGCTCTGATGGATGTGATGTGTCTGCAGCTGTGAGGCGTGTATGTGATGCGAATGGGTCTCGTGCTGTTCATGCTGATGCACCTGCAGCTCCTGTGAGTCGTGCTCAATGGTGGTTATGTGTGTCTCACCGCCCGAAGTCTGCATGTGTTCGGTAATCTCGGAGGGGGCAAAGCCAATGCCAATCTTAGTGCCATCCGGCAGCTCAATGTCATCGATTTCAGCATATTTAACCAGATCACTAATGATGGCAGCCGATGCATTCGGATTATTTAAATCAATTTCACTAATCTCATACTTGGTGCCATCGGCAAGCTCATGATGCTGATGTGGTATAGCCTCATGGGTCTCCACAATCTGTAGATTGCTCACTGTTGGTGCTATAATCTTGCCACGCGAATAACGTATACGTGATGCAATATTTGGTTTCTGCTCGGCAATTTGCACATTACGCAAACCAACCAAATTGATTGTCTGTCCCGGATGGGCGGTGATTATACTTTGTACTTGCTGTGCACTCGAATGCAGTTGCTGATGATGATGTTGCTGCTGCTGTGGGTGTTGTTGCTGCTGCTGCTGTTGATGATGTTGTTGCTGCTGCTGCTGCTGCTGCTGGTGATGATGATGTGAGCTTTGTGGCACCTCCTCAATGTGCAGCTGTTGCTGCTGCTGCTGTTGTTGCTGATGATGGTGATGTTGCTGCTGCTGCTGCTGTTGTTGCTGATGATGATGGTGTTGCTGCTGTTGTTGTTGCTGCTGCTGCTGTTGTGTTTCCTGTGGCACATGTTGTATGATGTGATGCGGATGTATTATGGTGGCGGTAGTGCCACTGCTGCTGCTGCTGCCGTGCGCTGCAATGCTCGTTGAGGTTGGTATGATTTTCTTAATATTGATGAGCTCTAAAATAAGAAGAAATGCATTAAATGGTGTGTACAAAAGAAGCTAAGTTTGTAGTGTTTAAGAACTGATGTTCTCGAAACTTACCACACTCCGATGAGGGCAATTTGATGGGCGTGTTTGTGAGTGTTGTCAACGTTGGCTTCACATCTGCACTGTGCGCCGCAGCGCTGAGCAATTCGGTTATGGTTTGGGTCGGTTGTCCGGCGGGTCCAGTGACTGTAACCGCTGCCGTTGGCTCCTCTTCACCGGCCAGTTTGGCAGCCGTAATGTTGCCCAATTTCTTGACATGCAACACAAATCCATCCTTGTTCTGGGTGATGACAATGTCGTTGCTTTCGAGCAGGCAATCGTCCAGTTCGAATTCATCGTGTGTTCCCTCGGTCTGCTCCGATTTGTCCTGCTTGGCTGTTGGTCAAATGAAACACAAGCAAATGGGGATGCACAAGAGGGACAGGGTAGCAAGGGGAAAAAAAGAAAATACAATTATTAGTTTGTTGTTCGAGTTTGACACAAATTTACCAATTCTTATAGCAACCTTCTCTTCTCTTTACTTTCTCATAAACTCTCTTTTTCTCTGCTTTACTCTGTTCAGCTCATAAACGTGTCCTCCAAAAACAAGCAAACAATTTTTATATATTTATAACCGCAGCTTAAATTAGTATTATACATAAATATTTATATTTATAGATTTTGTTTTGTGTGCTGTTTTGTTTAAAATTATACACCAAAGCCAGAAAAGGAACATGACAAGTAACAAAACAATAAAAAAAAATAGGTATTTGTTTATAAAAATATGTAGTATAAGAAAACCGTGGCCTTAATTAATTAAGGTGCTGCTTAAGTACTAAAAGAGACACTTCAATAATGACACATTTCAATTTTGTTGCAAAAGGCAGTTTTTATTAACAATTTATTAAATGGCAAGTTGAAATTTTTTGTTACTAATTTTGATTAAAATAGTACATCACGATGTTGTCTTAGTTCTTAACTTACCTGTACACACACTCGCACACTCACACATTAACTGAGATCTAAATGAGAGTTTTGAAAACTAACAAATCATTCACACCAACTTGCCACTTGGCTCAAAGAGACCACGTACTGCTCCGGCACCCGCACCGGTTCCAGCACCGGATCCATACTGATCCGGATGCTGTGTCTTCATGTGCATATTGAGACTGTGCTTATACCTTGCCACATAGTGACAATACTGACACTTCTCTGTCGGCAATCTGCCACATTCAAATCTTAAATGACGCCACAGATTCTTCTTATAGGTGTAGGCCTTCTCGCAGCGTGGACAGGTGTGCGCACTGGGCAGCGGTGGCACCTCCACCGCATTCTGCAATGCAATCTTATTTAGCGACGTCACCGATTTCACAGCCAGTGTCCAAGTCGACTCTAAAACATGACAATAGAGAAAGATAATAGGTTAATAGATGTCAAATGCAAGAGTCTTAAATCAAATCAAAACAAAATCAACTAAAAATAAACATTACGTTTAAGTTAATGATGCAGATGATGACGTTGATGTAGTATGAAAATATTGTAGCTAGACTTTAAGGCAGAAAGAGATCAATGAGAGAGTTTATAGAGTATTAAATTATATAGTACATTAACTACCGTCAACCGTAGGCAGAGCAGCGATAGAGGTAGTAAAACAGTGGCAACACTAGCTAAATAATCAACTAAAATACAACATAAAATAGTAGAATATTTGCTAAAATATATAATCAACTAAAAACTAAACTAAACTCTGTTCAACTCAGTGGCATAAAGTTGTTAAATCTTACCGGCATTTAAATTAAACACAAATTCTTAGCGCTGTTAAACAAAATGTTAACAGTGGCGTCACTAAATGTTAAAAGACTTAACATAGCTGCAGGTAGTACCGTCTACTATGCACATAACGGTAGCAATTTGTACAATTGACCTGACTGATAGCTTAAAACAAAACTAAACTTATAAATAAATAAAAAATTAAGTAAAGTAACTGCTGGCTGCCTTGGGTAAATCTGCAAAATATAGAAAAGAAATGGAGTTTGATTAGTTTACAAAAGTTCTTGAATTTTACTTAATTAAAGTGTCCCCCACCGACCAGTAAAAAGAGTTTTCAATTTGTTTTTGTTTCTTTTTTTGGGGTTTCAACATTTCAATATCAATCTTTATTACGTTTTTTTTTTGTTTTGTTTCTTTTTTTGTTTTTGTTTGTTACCACTTGCATCAAATTCAAACATGTTGTGTATATAAACAATGCATATATATAATGCCTTTTTTTTTACTTAGTTTTCATCATATCATTTATGCAAAAATAACAATTT
The DNA here is from genome assembly GCA_035046005.1 of Drosophila acutilabella. Lineage (NCBI taxonomy): Eukaryota > Metazoa > Arthropoda > Insecta > Diptera > Drosophilidae > Drosophila > Drosophila acutilabella. The sequence goes on along the minus strand of JAWNOK010000024.1, from coordinate 10,125,418 downwards.
TTTGCCACTTGTTATTGTTGTTGTTGTTGTTGTTCTTGGTTGCATTGTCTAAAAAACAGAATCTCAAATGTTCTTTACATATATACGTATATATATATATAGTATATATGTATATATAATTTGTTTGACAACATTACTTCGTTTAATGCTACATTGTTATTATCGTTATAATTTTGTTTGTTTGTTTGTTTATTACAATTATTAATAATATTAATTGTTGTTCTTGTTCTTGTTTGTTTCTGTTGTTCTTTAAGGTACTAACAATATCAGCTTCGTCAATGTAAGTTTTGCTTTTGCTTTACTGCTTTTTATATAAATTTGTTTCATAATTTTTTATTAATTTTCGCCTTTTCCTTGGTTTTCATTTTAACAATAAATATATGTATATATATATATACTTTTATATAAACACTTTAATTTTCTTTTATTCAATATTATACTACAAAAAATAAACAACATTCGTTTGTTACAATTACATTTTTGTTTTTACTCGGTTCTGTTGTTAATTATTATTGTTTTATATGTCTGCTCATTTGGTTTGACTATGTATATATATATAATAATACATATATATGTGTATAATATTCTTCATATGGCAATTTTGTTCCAAATACACTTTTACTAAAACTTGTTCTGGGTTTTTGTTCATTTTCCATTTTCGTATTTCGTTTTCATTCTTATTTTGCATTTTCTTTTACGTTTTACTTTAATGTATGTATGTATATATATATATATGTACTTGTATATATGTATGTGTATATATATGTATGTGTTGTTGTATATATATTTTTTGGTTGGTTTCTTTGGAGTATATTTTGTAACTTATCTTTAGACTAACATTTTTTATTTCATTTTCTCATGTGGTTTTCATTTTTAAACTATTTTTTTTTATAAATATTAATTAACAATAACAAGTTAAAACTTAGTTGTTAAATTAATGTACAAAAATCAAAGAGAATTTTATATCAGTGTTAATGTGTCTGTGTGTGTTTGGGGTGTGTGTATGTGTGTTTGTGTGTATTAAAAACAATGCAACAAAAATTAAAATAAAAACATTCAATGTTTGTTCCTTTTTTTATATATGATTTTCTTAATCCTTTTTTAAAAATTAGTCTAAGCTTTAACAGCGCAACAAACAATGAAATTAATAATAATAATTTAGCTACTTCAATGAACGCGCAACATAAACCTTAGTTAATAATTTTAACAAATTATTTAGTACAAGCTAAATAAATATATGTTTGTTTTTTTTTTTACTTTAATTAAAAACCATTGACAATTTGTCTTGTGTGCCATGAATTATTTAATTTTTAGTTTTATAAGCATTAGTTTTATCTTTTTTTACTTGAATTTATTTATTTAGTTTTTGGTACTTTGCAATTGACACAAATTTAGCGCACAAGACAAATTGTTAATGCATTTTTGATTGGACTAAATTTTGAATATGGCAAATTAACAAACAAATTGACATCAAAATCAATTGTTAAAGTCATGTAAATTTGCAGATGGCTTTAGTTTAATATATATATTTTTTTAATATTTTTTTTTATTTTTTTTTAATTTTAGTATTTATACTAAGTATAACTTGTCTAATTTCAATTCGAGTTTCAACTGTTTATTTTTTTGTTTTGTTTTGTTTTTAATGCTATTGTTGATTTTAATCGTTAAGCTAATGCTCAAGGGTTCATTGTTTGCTGCATTGCTTTGCGCATTGCCTGCCACATTGCTTGCAACATTAGCACTTAAATATTTTATATTTTATTGTACTTTTCAACTATTTGACTACAACAATAACATAATTTATTAACATGCAACAAGCAAAAAAAAAAAATTAAATTATAATAATTATAACTGTTAATAAAAAACAAAAACAATAAAAAGGGAAAACAATTAATTCATGTGTTTATAATGGTTGGACCTAACTAACACACACACACATATATATATACTAAAAAATATATATATATATGTATGTATAACTTGTATATATATTTATATAAGTGTTTTTTTTTTAGTTGCACTTTAACTGCCTGCCTTAAATATTATTTTCTCATCTTATTTCATTTTTTTTCTATATATCCAATTGTTTATATATTTTATGTATATATATGTATATATTAATATGTATAATTTCAATAATTTATTACATTTAAATTGGTTTAATGGCACTCTTAGCATTTTAACTATGTTTTTGTTGCTGTTGTTTCTCTATTGTTTTAAATTTAACCCAAGTATTTATTTTTAAAAGGCATTTTTTTTTTAACAAAATCGTTGAACTGTTTATGTGTGTGTGTGAAGAGTTAAGCATGTTATTTCCATCTCGCTCTTGCAGCATTGATTTGTTTTTTCATTTGGTTTTTTCATGCTGAGTTGAATTTCTACTTAATTTTCTTTATGTATTAAATGTTAATATTAATTTCTTTTTTTTTCTGTTTGTTTGGCGGAGTTTTCTAGTTACATAATGGCACACATTTGCTGCACACAAACTCATACCCCATCACACACACACTTTGAAAAAAAAATTAAAATTTTTAACATTTTCTATTAAAATTTTTTCTTTGCAACAACAGACAACAAATTTATTAACATAGCATAATTTATATTATAATAGATGAGTGTAGTTTGTGTGTGTGTGTGTGTAAACTTTTGTTCTCTGAACCAACAAATCGTTTGGCCTCTTTTGCATCATTTGCTTGTTTAATAATTCATTAGTTTTATCATTTTCTTTTGCTATTACTAACTAAAAAATCTCTCACTTTTCTAGCATTTCATTAATAATAACAACAATTTAGCTACCCTTTGCAAAGAGAGTATTTAACACAAAACTATAATGAGTTGGACAAATGACAACAAATTGCAACAATTAAGTTAAGTTATGAATAGTTTAGTAATTTGTTTGCAAAGGGTATGAAACAATCGGCTAGCCGAAGTTTTAAACAAGTTTTTGTTTTTTTTTTTTTTACTTTGTTTTATAACAAACATTCACATTTTGGGCGTGTGTGTGTGTGTGTGTATGATTTAGCTCAAACTGCAACATATATATAGATACATATGTATGTATATAACGATAATATATTTTTGTATTTATATATATATATTTTGATAACATAACATACATATATATATATATTGTATATGGTTCGTATTGATTTTTTAGTTCTATTTAGTTCGGTTTTTAGTTTGTTGTTGGCTTTTAGCTTCTCTTGTTTTGTGTATTTGTAATAATTATATAAGTGTCATATAAATTTATTGTTATTATTGTTGTTTTTGTTGTTGTTCGGTTTCTTGCAATAATATATTAGAAATATATATAGATATATATTTGGCAACAAATAAACACAGTACGTTTTGCATTTTTTATATGTATTTTGTTTTCAGTGTTCTCTCTTGTCTCTGTTTTCGTTTCCTTTTCTCTTACCGCTCCTCACACATCTCTCTTTGTTATTATGTATATATATAAGTATTGTGTATATTATTAATATTATTATTTACTTTCAATTTGTTTGTTAATTTCACTAAGTTGCTCTGCTTGGTTTTTGCACTTTGACTAAAATTACGTAGTTTTGGTTAGTTTGACTAAAATGTTGTTGCTCTTAGCTTCCTTGCCTCTTCTTCTTCTCTCTTCGCTTCCTTTTTAACACTTGTGTTAGTGCCTCTCATTTAGTACATTTTTACTAGCTCTTTTTATCTCTTTGCTAACTTTCACTTTTAATATATATTTATTTATTTTTTTTTTACATTTTTTGCTCTTTTTTCCTGTTTGTAATTTTACTAAAATTCTATAAAACGTGTTGCACTGACTGCAGCTATACATATGTATATATGTATAATAGATGTATATATAGATCTATATATATATATATATATCGTTTGTTTTTTTGTTTTTCTTGTCTAGCTTGTTTAATATTTTATAATAGCTACGCTTTCCATTTTTGTCATCTCTGATTTTGTTTTACTTTTAACTAATTCTGCTGTCAACAATAATTCTCAACTTGTTTCTGTTTCATACAATATTATATCATAATATGTAGATACTAGATATATATTATCTATATATATATGTGTATATATATGGGCTTGTTTTTTCTTTTTTTGTTTTTTTGTTTTTTGTTTATAAATGATGTGGCATCCAATAAATTCGTTTTGTTGTTATTTGTAATTGTTCTTGGTTTAGCTACTTGTCTCTCATCTATATGGTAGTTTCTATATATATCTATATATTTTTTTTCATTTACTATAATTTCCATTGATTTCTTTTGTTATTGTTGTATGTGTTTTACTTATTGTTGTTTGTTGAATATGTTCTTGGTTTATGCTTGCATTTTCTTTAAGTGTATTTTTGTTTTTTAAATTTGTTGTTCTTATTGTTGTTTCTCTGTTTCTGTTGCTGTTTTTTTTTGGTTTTGCTCAACAAAATGTTGCTCTTTTCCTATGCGGATAACGCTTATTCTATTTGATCTTAAAGAAAACATTATCTCATAAGTAATATTTGACACAGACACCGGACTCAAGGTGCCGCTTTAGGTGGGAGCTTTGTGAAAATGCTTTTCCGCACATCAGACAGCGAAATTTTTTCTGTCCACCACATTCATATCTATAGAGACGAAAGATTGATAGAGTTTGTACTCCTATATCTGCTAATTTTTAAATAATTTCCTTTAAATCACTCTCAACTCACCTGATATGTCGTTGCAATGAGCTGGCGTCCTTGTAGCTCTTCAGGCAATTAAATCTGGGGCATTGGTAGCGTCCATCTGGATTTATAAATTTAAATAAATCCGAAAATTTTAGCTCATACCAATAATCACGGATCAATGAATGCGCCGCCGTACTCGATGGCGGTGGCGTTTGGCTGGAGTTCGAGGCGTAGCTGCTGGGCGCTATAATTAATAACCAACATAAAATATGGTTTAAAAAGAAAATAAAATTATTGAAACCAACATGTTGGTATCAAAACAAGAAAAACAGAAGAGAGAAAAGAGAGAGAAGAAAGAGAGAGAGAAGAGAGAGAGAACTTGTATCAGACTTGAGAGTTACATTGTTTTCAACCTAAACAACTAGACAAAAGTTTTGAGCCGAAAAAAAAATTTGGTATTTGAGCATAACAAGCTCCAAACTTGCATAGACTTAATTTAATTATTTAATCGAAAGATAAAAAAAAAGTAACAAGATCTTTGGTAAGATTAGTTCAAAATTTGATTAATTTTTTTGTTGTTGAAAGTTTGTTGAAATTAGAAATAGTATTAAAAATTTGTAATAATAATAAAAATGTGATATTTACAGTTAGTGTGTGGTATGCAACAGTTTATTGTGTTCATAATTGCTTGTTGTTGTTCTTGGTTGCTTGATTGATTGATTGATTGATTGGTTGTTTAAATATATATATATATTTTTTTTTTTTTTTTTTGATGAAGCATTTATGAGGCGGTGGCGGTGGCAAAGGCGGTGATGAACTGCTTTATAGACATAGAGGAGACTTGCGATACTTTGTTTTTGTTTTAATGAGGCGCTGTATGTGTTTGATGATGCAAATTTGATTGATTGATTGATTGATTGCGATTGATTTGTCATTTGGTTTTTGTTGATCATATTAATGGCTGCTGTAATGAAACTTGTTTAGTAATAGCATAAAGTAGTCAAAGGCAAATGCAAACCCGCATAACTAAAACTTATATAAAAAAAAATACAATAACATTAACAAAAAAAAATTAAATAAAAGTAATAATAACATATAGTAAATAACAATTTGATTTTGTTACAATTTTATTCAGTTACATACAAAAATAGCAGTATATAGTTTTATATAAATATATTTATAAAAATACTTAATTATGCTCTTTGACAATGTGTATAAAAATAGTGTGTTTATCTTTAAATTTATATGAAAATATAGTTGTATAAAGTTATGAGTGTATTCGTGTGTGTGTGTATGAATGTGTTAGTGTGTGTTTGTGTGTGTTTGTGTTTGTGTGTATATATGATTGACGGCTTAGATGACTAAATAGTAAATTTTTGTTGGACATTTTGTGAATGATTTTTGTTTTTTTTTTTTTGTTTAACGGTCACAGTTTTATTTTTGCAAGTTCAAGCTTGATATGAGTGATTTAAAAAAATTAAATGAGCAATGCAAATTAAACAAATTATTTGAACTTTGAGTTATTTAAATGTTAAGTATTCAAATAATTAGTTTTACTTGCAGGTTTCGAATTAATTATTGTTTTTCTTTGTCTGTGTACTCTCTCTGGCAACTGTCTACATTTTAAAACTTGAACTAAGCTCTCTCAACTGACTGATGATTTATTTTGTTTTGCTTTTGATTTATATAAAAAAGTTGTATATATATTTGAACTATTTGCTGTATGTAATTGCTGTTTGTTATGTGCTTTAAAAAACTTGTACTGTTGGTTGCATTCATTTGTATTTGTTTGAGATCGCTTTGGTTGTTGTCTATCATATATATATATTTTTAATAGTTTTTATTTTTAAAAGTATCCTAAGCTAGCAAGGAACTTACATTTTACAGCTCTCCAACTAAGCTAAATATATTTTTTTTCTTTTCTCTTTAGTTTTTTTTTAAATATATATATATCTTTTTTAAATTAATACTTATGTTTCCATTGACTGTGTTGGCTTTGGCCTTGTACTTAACTAGCGACTATATCAAAACATTTTGTTTTTTATTTTTTTTTTTTAAATAATTTTCTTTTTAGGAATGTGACGTTACGAACCTGCCTCTTTTAGTGCAACTCTGCCTCCCTAAAAAAAAACAGTTACTACTCTCAGTAGTTTAGTAAAATATTTATAACTTTTGACTTAGTTTCGGTTTCATTTTTCTTTGGACTCGTTTCTTATACTTGGCTTAAAGTACTAAAGAGTTTATATATGTTTAAAATTAGGCTTAAGAAATTTGCTTATGTACTACAAAATGTTGAAATTTTTGTTTGGCTTTTGGTTTTTGGGTTCACTTTGCAACGCACAAATTGTGTTTAAGTTTTGAGTAAAATAAATTTTGTTGCACACACAAAATTAATTCAAATGCGGGCCATAAAAGTCGCAATACTTTGCTTCTTTTTCTTTTTGGAAACTTTTAACGCATACAATTTGCATAGTTTGCATAAATTTATGCAAATCACATACACACAAAAATGTGAAAGTTTAAATATGCAAAAAAGTAACGGAAAGGTAAAGCAAACAAAAAAATAAAACAGGAAAGAAAACAAAAAACTGACAGCAAATTTTGTGCTTCTTAAAATATCTTTGCTGTTTTGGGTAGAAACATTTTGTGCGTTGCGGTGCCCAGTAGTTAAAAAAAACTAAAGTTAATGGACTTGTTAAGCAAACCGAATAGTAATACCCTTGCAGTGAGTAAATGAGAAAACTAACAAGTTCAATGTATGGTAAGTCTCTGAGTAAATAAGCTAGATGACGGTCTAATAGTTTGGAATCGTAATAATCGGATTTATAGCTGTCAGATGACTTTCTATATATGATTATTTTCAATAAAAGGAATACTACTGCAAGGATATGGCTAAGTACGGCACTGCCCTACTTTTGAACGGTTGTTAACCCTCCTTAAAAGCGTTTCTTATGCAGTTTCCCACTTGGGTTGCAGACCAGCTGACTGCATTTGAAATGTGAGCGGAAGGAAATCCTTTTTCATTTTGGCAAAATGCGTTTTAATGTGTTTGGTTAGATTATCGCTGCGTTTGGCTGCATAATTGCAGCTGGGACACTGAAATATTGGACGTTCGGTGGTGAAACGGCATTCAAATCTTCGATGGCGACTCAAACTTTTGCGTGTCTTGTAGGATTTGCCGCATTGATCGCAAGCATGTTGATACCAGGTGAGTACAAAATCTGTAAGAAATTTGTTTTGTTTTTTTTTTTTTCGTTCGGCCCCACACAGCGACAGGAAGGGGGTAGACAGAGAAAAAGAGAGAGAGAGAGAAGAGAAGAGAGAACAGCACACAACAACACAAAAGTGTAAATGAAGCAAATGTGCGAGCGTGTGCGTGTTTGTGTGTGTGTGTGTGTGTGTGTCGTATGGTTTTGATGAAATTTTGATGTTATATATAGTATGATTATGAGATAATATTTATCGAATAAATGTAATTTCTTTAAGCTAATGACTGAATTTGGACTGAGTTTTAAAGTTCTTAATATATTTTTTCTTTGAGCAAGTCAAACTACATGAAAAACAACATTTAAAAATAAAGTGATAAAAAAAATATAAATATATATCAACAAATATATATATACATACATAAATGCATTCCACATAAAGCTTAAAATTATTTTGACGGGTAAAAATGAAAACAGTAACGTGTAATAATTTAAAATTATAACTCATAATAATAGAATAATTTAAATAACAATCAAACATACGTATATGTTGCTTAAAACTTAAATAAGAATCAGGCACGCCCACATAAAGTTAAAGAAAGAAAATAAAACCCACAAAGAGAGCAGAATAAACACAGCTAATGTGTTCCGTGTCTCAGCTTGGTCAACAAGCGATTTACTGGCCAAACTGAGGCGCAGAACAGCAAGCAGCTGTGGTTTTATTTATTTTTTTTTTATAAGAAAAACATCGAGTGTTAAAAAATTTATTTGGTTTTGTTTTGTTTTGATTTTTTTTTTTGGTTTCTTTTTTTTTTTTTTTTTTTTGAAAAAGACACAAATACAATGTATATATATAATATAAATATTATTTTAAGTAAATCTGTTTATTTATTTGTGAGTAGCGCAAGGACAAGACACAAAAAAGCACAAGGCGTTTTTACACACACACACAAACACACACCAGTTGAGAATTTAAATATACAATTTGTAACTTTATTGCATACAAATAGGCGCATGCTGTGTATGTGTAAGTGTGTGTGTGTGTGTGTGTGTATGTGTAAGCATGTTGTATGTGCACTAGGAACAAGTAGAACCCATGTAAAGATAGAGATAAAATAGCGTATATATGTGAGATAGATAGATTCAGGAAATAAGACGCAGACAGCAAAAGATATACATATACATATATAGATATATAACTACTATATTTGTAGTAGTTTTGTATGCTTTCTTTTGATCTTTTCTTTCTGTGTGTTCTGTACTGGTTACAGGTTACTGTGGTACGAAAGACTGACTGTAAATACGGATATAGCTGGGTCCTAGAACTTCAGCCAGTACCGAGTAGTAGGTAGTACGAGTAGTAGGTGGTAGAGTAGAAGAGTTTATCTAAAAGAAATTTAGTAATAAAAATAGGTTAGTGAAATTCTCTGTACAACAACAATTTCATTTCTCACACATTCTTAAAAAAAAAAAAAAGAAAAAGAAAACCAAAACGAAAACAAAACAATAAAGTGGAAAATTTTGATTTTGATGGTGAAAACACATTTGAGGAAAAAGCCAGCTAAAAGAAATATCAATGAAAATAGTTAATATCGTTTTTTTTTTTGTATCTTTTTTTTTGTTTGTTTTATTCAATTTAATAATATAAGTTGTGAGTTGTTTGTTTTTTTTTTGTTAAGTATTTTGTTTGGTTTTTTTTTAATTATATTATAAAAAATATATAAATATAGATATTATTATTTTAAATAATTCACATACACTTAGCATTTAGGTATACAATTTGGTGGCATATCATTTGGAATAAGTGCTTAAGTAAAAACTTCTTATAATTCTTGTAATTGTTTTTTTGGAGATTCTTTTTGGGTTTTTTGGAATCGTTGAGTATTTTCTCGTCTTGAGTATGAGTTTTGAGTTTTTCCCCATCTTTGGGCTTCGCATAGCACATCAAAATCAATAATGACTTGATTACATGGCATCACTTAGAGTTATCAAAAATTCTTACAAGTCTAACAAATAATTAAATAAATTTTAATTTTAGTATAGTTTTTTTGGAATGACTTAAGCAATACAAATTCGTGACGGTTTTGAGTTTACAGTTTTTTGTTTGTTTTCTAGGATAAATAGTACCACAAGGGACTTTTACTTCAATCTCAACTTTGTAATACAAATATTTTATTTTTTAGTTTTGGTTGTTTTTTAAGACACGTTTCGCTGACGCAAAAAAAAAAATAGAAAACATATTAAAAATAAGTTAGATAAAGTTAAACAAAAAATGGGAAGTTTAGCGCTGGAATGTCTAGAGATTCTTGAGATACATTGGGTTAAAAAAGGATTATTAATTACATTATAAGTTTTTTTTGTTTTTAAGCAGACACAAATTAAAATTATTTAAATTAAATATATAAGTAAGTGCAAATCAGAGTTTTTCGTTTCGCTTTTAAATAAATTAGCATTTTTAAGGTAAATTCAAGTCAAATATTTAAATATAATATAAGATTACTTTGGTATGCAAAATAAGTAAACAGCTTCTAGTTATTGTTATACGCAAATGGCATTGTGTTCATCAGGCGCTCCTTGAGCAATGAATTCGATATGATCTGCAGTCCCAGCTTCATGTTCCACTCCTCATCCAGCAGATGATGCGGCTGATTCTTACCCGGCGTCACCGGTTCCGGTTTAATGCCCAACTCAGCAGCGGCTGCCAATTCAGCGGCGCTCGCATCACCGCCATTGTTGTTGCCAGCGGCAGCAGCAACGGCAGCGGCGGCGGCTGCAGCAGCAGCTGCTGCTGCTTGCTCCTCGACCACTGCAGCAGCGGCTGAAATGGCGGTAATGGCACCAGTTAAACCATAAGTGGGTATGGGCATCATATGCGGCGGCAATGGAGATGTACAACGTGAACCATTTAGATTCTCATCCCGTTCATAATGCAGATCCTTGCGCAGCGATAGATTCTCTGGTATGGGACTCTCGCAGCCATTGTGTGAACCAGCGCTGCCCACACTGGCGCTATCGCTGTGACCGATGCCAGCAGCGCTACCAACACCACCAACACTACCAGCACCACCGCCACCAATAATACCAGCTGCTCCGACCGTATCCAGTTTCAAGTCCGACATGACGCTGCTACGGGGACTGCTCGTTCTGGAACCGCTGCCCGTTGTCTGTTGTGCTATGGCCGGTGGTATGCCGTGCTTGGACACCAGATGCCTGACCATATGGTATTTGCGACGGAAACGAGAACTGCAGAATTCACAATTGAAACGCGGTGGAATTCCGATGCATTCATCACGCATATGACGCTGTAGGTGACGTTTGCGCAGATAACTCTTGCCGCAGACGGCGCACGGGAAACGCTCGTGGGGATCATCGCGGTCACTCTTCAAATCACCGCCAAAAACACTGTGGCCAAAGTCAAAGTCTACACACGTTTGTGGTTTTATTGTTGATTGGTTGTAGTTGTAGTTGTTGTTGTCGTGTTGTTTTTGTTGTTGTTTGTGCATTAATTATTTTATAGTTTTTATGTGATGAATTGTGTTTGATTTTTGTTTTTGATTTTGGTTTTGAGTGTTTTTGTTTTTTGTGTTTATGAAATGAAAATGAAAAAAGAAAAATAAAAAAATATTGTGTGAAAAATCATAAGCTGCATAAAACCCATCAACAAAAGAAAAACTGTAGTTACGCCAGTTTCTTGTTGTTGCTCACGTTTTGTACTTGTTGTTGTTTTTATGTTTTAAACTTAAAACTAAACTTAAAGTTCATTGTTGTTCTAAAAGTATTTGATTTTCATGTAAGTTGAAGCTAACTAAAAACTAAAGACTAGTATTACAAAATTTAACAAATACAAATTATAAAAAAAAAAAAGAAAATAAACAAAAACTAATACAACGAAATTGTTTAACTACGCTACACAAAAAATTTCATTGTTTTTACTTGAGACAAAAACTTTTTTCACAAAAGTTATACAACTAAAAAAAAAAAGATACGTTAACAAAATAGAAATAATTAACAAATTGTACTAGTTAGTTGTAGTTGTTGTTGAGATAAACTAATTAAAATTAACTTGATATGTATAATTATAAATGTAATAAAATGTGTTTTTGTGTCTTGTTCTTTCTTTTTTTTTTTTTTGAAACCACAAACGACGCCTGTAAATTTAGTTTTTTTTTTTTTAGATGTAAATAACAAATTCGGATCACAAAAAACCAAGTTTGATTTCAATAAATAGTTGTACACATATATTTAACTTTTCTTTTTTAGCTTTCTTTTTTTTTTTAGCTTAGCTAACAACAATTTAATGGTATTGCGTATATATACAGTAGGGAGTGTTGTTGTTGTTGTTTCTACGCTTTCTTCAACTGATGTATGCCATGTTTCTGCCGCAGATGCAGCTTTAGATCGTAGCGCCAACTGCAGCTAAAATTACAGAATTCACAGTGAAATTGTACGCTCGGTTTTTTAGCAGCAAGCGCAATTGTTGTTGCTGCTGCTGTTGTGGTTGCGGTGACTCGATTGCTGCTGCTACTGTTACTGCTGTTATTGCAATTGTTGTTGCGTTTGTTTGTTGTTGTGGCTGCTGCCGCTGTTGGCAGCAACATGCTCGAGTTTAACAAGTTGGCTAATTGAAATGAGGCCGCTGCCGCAGACATTTGGCAACCAGTGCAATTGCTGGCATTACAATGCAATTTATTGCTATTATTATTAAGCGTAGTTGCTGCTGTTGCTCCTATTGCTGTTGCATGTGTATTGCTGTGGGCTTCATTGTGGCCGCCACATTTGTACATTCTGCGTATTGTCACCTCCGGTTCAAAAACCTCACGCATTTCAGTCACATTGCCTGTTGTTGCTGTTCCTGTTCCTGTTGCCTGACAACAATTGCTGCTGCTGTGGTTGCTGTTGCTGCTGTTGTCGGCGAGTATTGCTGCTGCTGCTGGCGTCTTGGTTGTTGCTTTGCTGGCTGCTGCTGCCACAACAGCCGTGGCAAAATTACAGTACAACGTCCTTAAATCTGTAAAAATTGTGGATTTTGGGTTTTTGGGCTCAGAAATTTGTCGTCTTTTTGCGTAGGGGGTGAGGGGAAGTTTTTAATCTGTTTGGGGGCAACTTAGAGCGTACTTTGTTGTGTGTAGGTGTGTGTTTGGGTATGGTGTATTGGATGCGTGTTTCATAATTTACAGCTACTTAATTGGTAGAAATGATTAATTAGGCGCAAACTCTCACACACATTAAAATTAGAGTTAATCATTGGGTTTTGCGTTTTGTTTTAACAACTAAATTAAGAGCAGTATAAATTAAATAAATTACTTAAGTTGAAAAACAATGCACACCGCGCCGACCGCCATTATTAATTATAAATTACACAAATTATTTGTCCTTTTTTATTGCTGCTTTTTTTGTACGCATCTTTACGTCATTTTCACACATAAAAATAATTATTAAATAATTAAAGAACTTAATTTAATTACACAAAACTGCTACACCAAAAATTTTACATAAACTTGTTGTTTGTAGGGGAAATTGTGTAAATTAAATTTGTTATTTACCAGTTTTCGAAAAAAAACTCAATAATTTAATTAAATTGGTTTTTGTTTTGTTTTTGTCGATTTGTTGTTTATGTGTGTGAGTGTGGGTTGTGTGTGTGTATGAAAAACATGCAATTGTTTGATTTTGAAAAATTGAAAAACACATTTTTGTATTTTCTGTAAAAAATTGCATTTATTATTGTATTTTTTGTTTCTTTTTTTTTTGTAATTAGTTTTTTAGTTACTTATTTTTTTTTTTTTTTTTTTTGTTTTTTATACAATATTTTTAATAAAAAATAATTGTAGCGTTTAGTTCAACTTGAAATTTTGATTTTCGCTGCTGGAAATAAATTCATGTTTTTTGTTGTTTTAAAAAATATAAGAAAAATTGCACAAAATACTCCCGGGATAAGGTTTCCCAAAGAAAATGCAAAAGTAGGAAAAAATTTGTAAAAGGCAGGAACCGATCAGTAGCTGCTCTTTGGTTAATTTGATTAGTAAAAGTTTAAATAGTTTTTCATCGCAATCAGTGGCGTCTTTTAAACGAAAAACCCCGTCCCTCTGCTGCCCTGCCCTACCTGATAACTGTTAATAATCCCCGCCCCGATTATAAACCCCATCAACAATTAAGAGTTGCCGCATCGCTGTTGCTGCTGCTGCTGTTGTTGCCGCTACTGCCATTCTTGTTGGCCTGAGCGACAGCAGCTGCTGCTGCCAGCACCTGCAATTGTTGCTGCTGTTGCAACTGCTTCTGCAACTGTTGCAATGCCTGTTGATGCAACTGTTGCTGATAATAACTACTAACTGCTGCAGTCTCATCCAGCGACTGTTGTTGTTGTTGCTGCTGGTCATCATCATCATGATGGTTATCCTCATTATCATCATCATCATCGACAACATATGTTTGCGGCTGTTGTTTCTGCTGCTGCTGTTGCTGTGATTCATCTGCCAACTCATCCATACCATCATCAAACATATCCAAATCAACAATGTCTGCTGCCGACGTCGTTGACGGCTGTGCTGCCTTGGCTGCAGCGGCGCGCTGCTGACGCTTAAAGAGCGAACGCATTGCAATTTCCGGATGCTTTTTACGTACATGTTGTCGCAAATGATCGGCACGTTTCGTGCGATGACCGCAAACCGAACAGACCATTGATTTACCCTTGCCGCACTCTTGTCGCAAATGGCGACGCAACGTCCCGTGACGTCGATAGGTTCGATAACACTGGGGACATGTGAAACTCTCTTCGAGCTGCAAAAGAGCGCCACTAGAGCTGCTCAGCATCGATTGAAAATTATCAAATTGTGGTGCTTGAAAATGATGTGATTGTGATTGAGACTGTGTTGTTGTTGTTGTAACAGCTGTCGTTGTTGTGGTTGTGGTTCCTTGATAATGTTGTAAATGCATATCACTGAGATTTTCGCAACTATCGTCCTGCCTGCAACTGCTGTTGCTGCTGTCTTGCTGCTGCTGCTGTGGTTGTTGTTGCGGAAAGCCTGAAATTTGTTTTTGTTTTGTTTTGTTTGGTTCATTTTTCTCATATAGTTTTCAAAAAATTGATAAGTTTTTCTCTTGTTCAGTTAATAATTGGTTTTTTTTTAATTTGGCATGCTTTTTTTTTTTTTTGGTATTTGATATTTTAGTGTAAAGTTTTGCACAAAACAAGCAATGATTAGTTGTTATCAAAATGCCATTAATAATTAAGTTTAATTTCTTTGCTTATTCTTTATTTTTTTATTTTTATAAGCATTACTTTTTTGTTAATTTTTGGCAATTATCAATCGTCGATTTTTAAAATTAATATATTAATTTTCCTCTTTTTCTTTTTGTTTTTCGCGTTTGTCAAACAAAAACAAATTTCAAACAGGCAAAAATTAAATGCAAACAGCAGCGCAGACAGGTTAATTGTAAAAGAACAGCAATAAATAAAATAAAGAGTAAAGTAGAAGAGAGAACAGAGTTGAAGGCAGGAGTAGAGTAGAAGAGACGCTTTTGCAAGCCTCTCTCTTGGTAATTTTAAGGGGGGCTAGTAAGGAGCATGTAAGTATGAGAGAGTAAATGAATCGGAGCTTTTGTTAAGGTGGCGTATGTTTTGTATGACAGGATGAGGAGAGAATGTGTTTGTATGAGTGTTTGTGTGTGAATGCAAGACGAACGTTGGGCAGGCACAAAAGAGAGCAGCTAAATTAAGAAGAGAGACAAACACACATTCAGGCAAATGTGCAACTTGCAATAACAACAATTTAACAAATTTTGGCTATCATTCTCGTTGGTTGATTGGGACTTTTTGCATCTGTCTGTTTGTCTGTCTCCTGTCCGTGTATATATAAATGTGTGTGTATGAAATAGTTTAAAAAAAAAAAACAAGATTTTTCGACTGACTTTCTGCTGCAGCAATAAATTACGCTCTTTAATCATAAAAAAAATACTCTAAAATATATAAATATATGTATTGTATGTACGTATATGTAATATTTGGAATGGTTTGGGATACGAGAAAAATAAACTAAAGAAATAAACCCTAAAACAAATATTTGGTTATGTGCTTTTTGACCTTGCAGTGTCGATTCAATGAATCTTTACGCTTAAACCCTGCATCACAAACCGCACAACGAAAGTTTTCCAACATTCCGCATTCGAACTCAATGTGACGCTTGAGCGCCGAGAGACGGGTATAAGAGTTGGGACACTGTGGACACTGCAGCTTGCCATCGTCACGTTGCTCTGCACTGCGTGCCAGCGTTGCTGCCGAGCTGCTGCGCTGTACTGGCGGCAGCTGCGGTGACATTGCCTTTTTATAGGCACCTGCTGCCGCTGCTGTCGCCGCCGCCGAAGCTTTCTTCTTACGTGATCGCAACTTGTTGCGTCGCAGTTTGGGCGGTGCTGGGGGTGACGGCGTTGGCGTTAGCGATGGCTGCAGCAGCAATGGCATATTTGGCTCATAGTAAAACGTAGCTTGATCTAAGCTTAATTCAAGCAGACCTGCAATGAGAGTGTTTTTTGTTCGCCAAGAGCAAAGGCAGAGAGAAGAGAGAAAGAAATAGAGCAAGGTAAAAGCTTGATTGATTTTTTTGTTCTTCTTGTTCAACTACTTGTTGCACGACAACTTTATTTTAATTTCAAAGGCAAATCAAGAAAATCTTTCTAAATTTCTGTTAATACACATACAAACACACACACACACACATACACTAAGCGCATTTCAGACTACAAAACAAAACTTTCAATGTGAACGAAACACTGTTGATCTAATTGCTTTATTTTTACCTCCATTTAATTGGCTTACAAACAACAATTATTGATGTGTACACACAAAAGTCTACTCTTAAACTAACGGGCTTAGGTCAAACTGTTCTTTCTCATCATTTATTCTCTCTTTAGCATGCCCTTGTGCACGTAATAGTAATGATCTTGCAGCTTGAAATTGTAGTGAAAACCTCGTCCGCACATGCGACACACATATTTCTTCGGCTGATTGCACTCTTTACGCATGTGACGCGTCAATGTGCCCAACACCTGATATCTGCGACCGCAAGTCTCGCATACATAGGGCGCCGACGACGACGTTGATGCTGACGTCGCTGCAGCTGCTGCTCCCAAGGCGGCGTTAGCATTTCTAAAGAGAAACAACAAGTGGGAACAATAGAGGACAAAAACTCAACTGACAAGTCAAATGGTAGAATTTAAGAGAGACACAAAAGAGAGAGAGACTGAAAAGCTGACATTTACCTGCGCTGCGTTATCAATTTATTGCTGGCACTGCTACCGCTGCCCAATTTGCGTTTGTTGCGCCTGGACTTGTTGCGTGCGGTGACGGTAGCGGTAGCTGTGGCGAAGGTGGAGGTGGAAGAAGAGCCTGTTGCCATCGACTGGGATTGGGACTGGTTGGTGTGCGTGCTGGAGCTGGCAGCATTTGTCTTTCTTCGCGTAATGCGCATTGAGCTGTCACTCGCAATGTCTGCAATTTCAAGCCAACAACAAAGAGCGCGCGCGGTCACATTGTAAAAATAAAGAGAGAGAGAAGAGATAGAAGAAAGAGAGAACATGGCTCAGAGGCTTAAGGCAACATCAACAACAAACAACAATATAAGTAACCCTAAGGCTCGCTACTAACTAAGAAAAAAGCTCTTAAACCATCAAAATCCTTCTTTTTTTGTTTCTTTAACAAATTAAATTGTCTTTTCAATTTGAGTTGTAATAATTGAGTTTTATTATTTTATGATTTCATCAATTTTGTTTTTGTTGTTCTTTTTTGTAACAAAAATATGTAAATTTGTTTATGTGTGGTACATAAGGAGAGAGAGGGAGTTGTTGGTCTGTTACTATCTCTCTCTTCCTCTCAGGCACTAAGCCGGTGTGTGTGGTGATAATGATCTTGCAGCTTGAAATTATAGTGAAAACCCCGTCCACACAAGTGGCACACAAATTGTTTGGGCTGATTGCACTCTTTGCGCATGTGACGCGTCAATGTTGAAAGCGTTTGATATCTGCGACCACAGGTCGGACACACGTGCAACGACGATGTCGTCATCGACGATGATGATGATAAAAGTTGGCGGCGTTTTTGCTGCTGTTGCATCATCGATCGGCTGGACTTTCTTCGCGAACTGTACTTAAAGCTTTGATGCATTAACATCTCTGAAGCGCAACACAATTCGGAGACGGATAAAGAGAGGGAGAGAAAGAGAGACACACAAAAATAGAGAGTGGCTTTAAGCAAAAACAATAATAAACCAAAATCATTCTAAGCCCTGTAAAATGCTAATCTTCTTTCTCTGAAAAAAGCTCTTTATCTGTTTAGTTTTGTTGTCAACCTACTAACTTAATAATCACAACACATAATTGTTTAGTTTAAATGTGGCAAGTACAAGTTGAAAGCAAAGAAAAGCCCAGTTTGTTTTTTGTGTTTGTTTTTAAGTACAATTTACCAAAACTACAAAGTAAATAGATTGAGGAAAGTGTACTAAATACATGTATATATAAATATTTATATATTTTTGAGAGAAAAAGAACTTAATTCCATTTTTAAGATTATTATAAAAAACAAAACCATTTTAATTGATTATTGTATAAACTAGTTTAATGTACACACACACGCAGCTGAAAGCTTCATCCGCCGTGTGTTTACTTGTGTACAGTTATCTCAAAAAGCTTTAATAACCATTGCAAGCACTTGATTATTGTGCTTTTTATAGGCCAACAAACGCAAATACACACAAACGCACACATGTACAGGAGCACACACACAGCTCAAAGTGGGTCAAGGCCAAAGAGAGAGCTTTCCGAGAGAGAGAGATATAAATCACAGCGCTAGCAACAACAACTAAGAGAAGTCCTTAACCAAGCGAATCCTTCAAAAGAGTAAAAGATTTAAAAGAGATAACGAATGCAAACAAATTCTATCAAAATTCCTTCTCTCTTTCTTGCATATAACCGGAACTATTAAAATGTTATAGATGATAAAACTTATGACAAAGTGCATTTGTTAGAAAAACCCATTAAAATTCACAATTTGCGATATAAATTTAAAAAGAAATACGAAAACGCATATTAACTTTTTGTTCAAAGAATTATGTATTCTTATAGTGAAAGATCAAAATTTAAATTCTAATATTTGTTGTTGTTGTTGCTTGTGTTAGACAATAATGCTAATGAATCTGGAAATTCCCCCACTCAGAGACAAAAACTTGTTTTATTATTTTTTTGTGTTCAGCTATTGCACAAGTAATAAAACAAAACGAAAAGAGAATCGAGTGAGCACTCAACACTCAACTACTTCATCATTGTTTTCATCAGAGCATCAGTGGCAACATCAGCTGCGACTGCATAAGAAAGAACGAGAGAGCAAGTAAATGAGCGAGCGAGCGAGAGAGATACATTCACCATTATCTGGTGAAATAATAGCGCAACAACAAATCGCATTAAGCTGATTAAAAATCTCATAAAAAATAAACACAACAAATACATTCACATGAAAAAGCGTAGAAAAATCTTTGGCCGACCTTGAACTTGAACGAATCTTTCAAGTTATTTCTATTCTTCTTATAATTGTTGTTGTTGTTCTTGCTGTTGTTCTTGTTAATTAACTGTCGAGAGAGCCGTCGTGGGGTGGAGACCTTATAAATTATGAGCAGAATAGAAGCTTTTTGGGGGGGAAGGGAAAGGGGTTTAACCACATATACGGATCGGCATGGGGCCTAAACGGCGAAACCTTCGACCGTTACTTTTTAAAAGTTCCACATCTTTAAAAATTTTAGAATTTAACATTATTCCTAATATTTTAAAATGTTCTAAACAGTTTCTGAAATGTTAATACTGATGAAAGCTGATCAAAATGATATGGGAAAACACACAAATAATCATAAAATATGACAAATACAAATTAAAAAGTAAATCAATCAATAAAATTAATGTATTGTTTATGTGTTTGTTTACTTTGTTCTTGTCAATGTGTGTGTGGGGATACTGTCGAGGAATTTTATAGGGGAAGTTGTTGATTTTTTCCTAATTTCTGCATCAGATTTCATTACGAAAAATAACCAATAGCAGAGACAGAGAAAAAATGAAAATTGCAACACTTAGGGCCATAAAGAGCGTAATGCAAGGTAAAAATAAATTGTTTGTAAGAAATTAAATTCCAACATTTAATAATAAAATATGTATAGATAAAAAGATATGTAAATTTACAATATATATCGTATATTGTAATTTTATATAGTGTATACACTAATAAAAAATTAATGCAGCGAAACGTAGATAAATGAAGTAATGATTTTTTATATTTTTTGTAGATAGTTTTGGAGTATTATTTATAGCTTACCCTGCTGCCGGCGTTATAATGTAAGCAATAACAAAATTGCTCAGCTTAAAGCTTAGCTCTCTTGAATTTTCGTACATTACCTGAAAACGCTGTAACTTTTTTTTGAGGGAAAAAGGACTTTGGAAAGTTGTGTAGTGTTTTTCATCCTTTGGATTTTCTTTTTTATGTTTTGTTGATGATGGGAGGCGTAGGATATTGAGGATATTGGAGGAGGAGTTTTGTTTGGTATAAACAACAAAAAAAATGAACTAAAAATGTTGAAAATTTATCTCATTTCTTTACACTTCGCTCAACCGATACCGTCGAGCGAAGCATACTTACCTGAGTGACTGTGAGCGAAGAATTGCGAGAAATGCCAACCAACTGTAGAAGGCGCTAGTCCGTCAAGTACCAGCTAAAGCAACAACTGTACCTCACCACCCGCTGGGCGGCTACATGCTTTTTTCTTAGCGGCATTAACTTGACAGACAAAGCGATGACGTCAGCGAGTCCTCACCTTTATGCAGTTTGCTGATCCTCCTTTTGCTCCCTCTGCGTATCGTTCAACTCCTGTTGTTGTCCTTTATTCAAACACTTTTCACTTAAAACTCAAAAATTTTTTATTTTCGCGACACGAAGCAAGTGCAAGAATGGCACTCTCTTCATAATTTGGTTGTAAAATAACCGAAGAGAGCGCCTTGAGTGCAACTTTGTTATAAACGATCAAAGAGAGCGAAGTTTTCAAAACGCGCGCGAGTCTTTTTGTTCGAGCAGAAAAGTCTTACTAACTAGCATAAACATAATGGATAACACAAATCAAAGTCAATAAAATAAAACAAAAAAAAAAAGTCCCGTCAACCAAAATAAAGCAAAATTATTATACATATAATATGTATGTATAATGTATAGAATAAATATACATAGTACTAAAATTACAATTTAAAAACTGCATGCGTATTTTTGTTTAATTATATAGTTTAAAAAGAATAATAATATAAAAAAAAGAATCAACTAAAACTGTGTAGTAATAAAACATTAGCTCGCGCTAGAGAAAGACAGAGGGTAAGGAGTTGGGGGGTAGAAGAGAGACAGACATAGGGGGTAATGGTGATAGCGCTCTAAACGAAGACGAAAAAACACAACAGATAATGTTGGCTATTATGTAAAAATGAACACGAATGGCGCGAGAAAGCAAATGTGTAACAAATATGATAACATACAAATTGTGCCCATTATAGTGTGCGTGTGTGTTTGAGTGTGTGTATGTTTGTACTGTATGCGTGTGTGTTGTTTTTGGTTAACAAACTGACGAAAACTTTTAGAAGTTATTTATATTTAGTATTTGTTAAATTGCTTGAAGTGGTTTTAAAAACAACTATGACAAAACTTTTGACGCAACACTGGAGCTACACAGATTCACAGAGAGCGAGCGAAAGAAAGCACACCCTTTTGCAAAAGTGGCACACGCACACACATAGAGAGCAAGTGGGTGGAAATGAGTCAAATATATAGAGCAACACTGGTTCGGTATTTATAAGCAGCCGCCATACACACATACGCAACTCCTGCCTTTATCTCTCACA
Source organism: Drosophila acutilabella (assembly GCA_035046005.1). NCBI lineage: Eukaryota > Metazoa > Arthropoda > Insecta > Diptera > Drosophilidae > Drosophila > Drosophila acutilabella. The sequence goes on along the minus strand of JAWNOK010000024.1, from coordinate 10,103,671 downwards.
CACACACAGACACGCCAAAGAAACATAATTTAAGACTAACTTAAAATACGACAAAGTCGCTGCTGCAGTTTGTGTGTGTGTGTGTGTGTGGGTGATGCAAGTTGTGTGTGTGTGTACTGCGCTTAGAGAACGAGAGAGCGCTGAGTTGTTGTCTTCGTTACAAAGAGAGTGAAAATTTAGAGAGTTAAAGAGAAGAGAGAGAGGAGAGCTTGCGGCTTATGTTAAGATAAAAATCATTTTAAATGAACTTGTGTTTGTTTGGGTATATGTGTATGTGTGAGTAATAAATAATATACATAAAAAATGTTAGAACCAAATGCGGCACAAAAACACCAAATATACAAAAGATTACGAAATATATATATGTGTATAGATGATTATTGTGTATATATAAATAAATAAGTCATTTAAATAAATCATACATAAAACACATTTCATAAAGCGAGAATGAATAGATGGAATGATTTGGGAATGGATTAAATAATTACAGTTAATTTTCTATAGACGAGGGTAGAGGAGAAAAGTGGAGGAAGTGGAAGCGTTTCTCGAAGGAGGAAATGTTTTTTGGTTGGTTTTGTGTTTATAGTGATAGATTTGATAATGTGTATGTATGTATGTGTGTGTATGTGTGTGGTTGGTGTGTGTTAAAAATTAAAATATTAAGTAGAATAATTTATAATAATAAAATACAATCATAGATATATACAGGAAAAAACTTTGTTATACGAATTATGTGTGATCAAATTAAATTAATCAACAAAAATTAAAGGTGTTAAGTTAGTGGATTTAATTCAAAAACAATCGAGAAAAAAAATCATAATATATATAGTAATTAAAATAAATTATAGTGTAGTACTTTCAACTTGCACAAATTATTATTATTTTCTCTTGGTTTTTTTGTTTTTAATTTTTAGGTGGTTGTTAATCATTCTTTTTATTTGTGGAGTGCGCGGCGATTGCAAAAAAGCACAACAAAAACAAGAAACAAAACAAATTAAATAATTTAAATTTATATTTCTCTTTTTAATTTCTTGCACAATTTATAGTTCTTTTTGTTGTTGTCTTGTTATTGTTATAGCATTTTTGCTGTACCGCTAAATGAAATCTTGAATTCTTTAGGGGTTTTTAGTATGTATTTAATTTGCAAAAATAATATTCTGATGGATTTTTTTTATTAACTTTCTTGTTGCTTGTTTTTTTTTTTTAATTTCTTTCATTCTATGCTGCGCTTGCTGCCTAACGGTTTAAATTGCTAGCTACAAAAACGTTTAAGAGCTTTTTTCTCGGAGCACGACATAAAAGTGTTTAAAGAAATTATAGATTTGTTTAAAAAAAAGTAACAAGTTTTAAGTGGCAGCAGAAGATCTCATTGGTAAACAATAGAGTTGAGAATTTGTGATCTGGAATTACTTGTTATTTATAGAATTTAAATTACTTTCTGTGAATTTCTTCTGTTGCCATTGAGTAATTTGCATTTGAAATTGAAATTTGTTGTCGTGCTCGCTGTTCTAAAAACATAAACTAAACTGTATTTTAATTTGTATCTTTCTCTTGTTTGCTTTTTCATTTGTATATTTCATATATTATATATATTGTAGGGGTATATATAGCTCGATATGGTACTAACTGTTTTTTGGTTTGTTTGATTGTTTTTTTTTTTTCGGGTAGTATATAGAAACAAAAACTCACCTTGTGGATCCCGTTGCTGTGCATCCTGTGCGGCCATTAGTCCAAGTTCATCCTGAGATCTGTCGTGTTGCCATGTTGCATATGCTACAATTGAAAAATAATTTCAGAAATTAAGTAAACATATAGATTAATGCTTGTTTAAACAGTTTACTCACCTTGACTAGATCCTTCGCCACCCTGACTGGTGCCAGCTGCTTGATCCAGCTCCTCCATGGTCATATCCTCTTCATCCAAAGTCAAATCTTCAACATTTTCATCATGCGCATCTTCATCATATTCGGCCTTTGGCTCAATAACCATTTCAGTTGTTGCTGCTGCTGCGGTTATGCTGTTATCTTTGATCTTTTGTTTATGATTCGACTTTTCCAGTGTTGCCAATTGCTTAACAACACCCGCATGGATTGCAACATTACTTGTAACACCACCGCCACTTGCCACTTCCATATCATCAGCATCGCCTTGGGCGCCTTGAATCTGTTGCTGTTGTTGTACATTCTCGGTATTGATGGCATCGCTTGTGGTTGTTGTGGTTGTTGTTTGTTGCTGCTGCTGTTGTTGGGCGCCCTGTGCAGCTGCTGTCGATGTTAGTTTAGCGCTTTCAGTCTTTTTGGTAACGTTACTGCTGCTGCTGCTGGTCAATGGCTGATTGGATACTTGGCTGCTGCTGTTGTTATTGTTGCTGCTGCCCAATGCGGCGGCTGCATTTGTTGCAGCCACTGCGGCTGCACTGTTGCTGCTGCTGCCACTGGCCAATTGAGTGCTGACCAAAGCGGAGGCAGCGAGGCTAGCGCTTGTTTGTTGGAGGATTGACTGATTGGAGGCAACGGCGACGGACGAGTTGGAATTGTCGTGCACATCTGTAAAAAGAAGAGAAAAATTAATTTGCTTTCTACCTTTTATTAATGCTCCTTCAAACTTACCATTTTCCATGCTGCGGCGTCGCACTTTTCGACGACGACGCGATGGACTCGAGGAGCCTTCACGTGAGCCGCATACATCGCCAGCTGCATCCATGGCACCAACACCACCAGCACCGCCAGCTGTAATACGCGCTCGCTTTGTCTGCTCGAGCGTGTAGGGACCGCTTAGCTTAACCCGATGATGATCAGATTTCGGGGCTTGTTGTGCTGCTGCAGCCGCTGCTGCGGCTGCTGCATTGTTGTTGCCACTGCTGTTGCCGCCACCGCTGCGATTATCAGATAAACCCTTGATCTGCAGCGATTCGGCGGCCTTGAGCAGCGCAGCCAATTGATCTTGCGATATATTGACCTCGCCACGGTACATATAGTCCATCATGGCACGCAGCTCCTGGTACTTGACATCCTTGAGTATGAAAATTGGATGCTTGTCGTACTGTTCTTGCAGCAATGTCTACAAAAATATATAAACAAATGCATGTTTATAAATTATACACTCAAATAATTAGTTTATTTTAATTTGACTTACCGCAAAGTAGGGACTGCATGCTGATAAAACCACCTTGTGGGCTTTGAGAAATTTACCCTCGGCGGCGAGCGTGCAATCGACTAGTGTCTCATTTTCCAGCAGCGTATCGAATACGCTAATCAATGTGCTTTGATGGTTATTCCAGCGCAAACAAAACTGTTGATCGTCATCCATTTTGATTTAACAGTTATATTTTTTGTTGTTGGAAAGAAGAGAAAAGTGATGGAGGAGTGGAGTGGGGGGAGGAGCTTTAGCCGAACGTCGTCGTCGCCGTTCGACGTGGCTTCCGTTTTGGTTGTGCTCTCTCCCAGGCACAATTTTGTTTTCTCGCAGCTTGCCGGAAAGTATTTTTATAAAAGGAAAGCGGGCAGAGCTTAAAATTGTAGTTGGTTGTTGTTGTTTCGGTAAAGCTGTAGTTGAATTGTCTGCTTCTTCTTTTTTCGTCTTCCTTTTGCTTGTCAAATGCTTGTAGTTATATATCAGTTAAAAACTGCAATGAAAACAACGGAAAACGTATGCAAACGATTAGTTAAAATTTATAACCACGAAAATCACACACACACGCGTGCATTTATCAAAAATACACAATCACACACACAGAGAAAAAGAGGAAGAGAGAGAGACAGAGACTTCCTAACAAAAGCAATTAATTATTCGCTTTTATGCTTTGCCTCAAGCAACGCCGCTTCAAGGTCAAGTTCATGTTTTATTATTATTTTTTGTCTCAGCTGCAACAACAATATTGCCGCCCAGTTTATTTTTTACACAACCACACAAAAAACACTCAAAATCTAAGCAAGACTCTTATTATTATTATTATCTTTCCATACAGTTCAACAAGCTTCACACACACACATTTACACACTGAGGAAGCATACTTTTTTTCAGTACATAGAAGCGCCCTCTATGACGCCCAAACACACAACTGCAAATGCAATTTTTTCATTTCGTTTGTTTCGTTTCTTGCTTTCAAATACTTCTATCTTTATTTCATTTTTTTTTCACTTCTCAACTTCGCTCTTTTCAACGGTACTCGTCAGCACACACTCACACATACAGACGACACTCTCTGTCATGAAAGCAAACGACAGCAACGAGAGCGCAAGTACAAATGCTCGGCTAACGGATTTTGTGGCGATGTTACAGTTGCTAGTGTTGGAGATCGATGGAAACGATAAATGACGACAACGAGACGTTGCGACGACGTCGACGCATCGCCAGCTAACGACGAGGCAAAGTAACACACAGAAAACAGCATGGAACATAAAGAGGGGAAGTTTTGCAGTCGCAGTCGACGTTGGCGTCGTCACAAATACATATCTACACAACACATCTACGTGTATTTGTGAACGAGACGAGATTGTGTGCGTCCAATGAGGTTTTTTCTAGTGGGTTTTTCGTTGTGGAAAATTTCACAAGTAGGCAAGCTCACACACATAAGCACACACACGGAATCGTTTTTTATTTTTATATGATTTTCTGATAATTTTAAAGTTGAAGTACGAAGCAATCGCTACGAGTCACAAATTTTTATGTCTGTGACGTTTCTTTTATGATGCATTTAAAAATAGAACATTTTTCGTTTTAAACAACACACAAATAACGCATACATGTGCATAAGTACATAAATATGGGGGAACTGCACATTGGACTGATTTCACGATTTTATTAAATGTTTCGTATTTTTCACTTCACAAACTTACTTAAAATTTTCTTTATGCACACACAGAGTTGAAGGAAAAACGATTTTCTTTTTCGATATGGATTTAGTGTTGATTACTGCTGCTGATGTGTTTGTGTGTGCGTTGTATGTATATGTTGTATTGTATTGATGTATGTAATTTTGTTGGCCAGCAAACCGCACGCGTCGCGATCTGCCGTGCACACACAAAAACCAAACAAAAGCTCCAAGCGCACGAAAGCAACTGAAACGACGCAAATGTGTCAGCGACTGAGAGACCCTTATTCATATTCGCCGCGACGCTTCGTCGACGCTCACTCATCGCTCTCTTGCACTCGACGCGTTCGTTTTGGCATGCTCGCTCGCTCACTCGCATACACCAATATGGCCGCCCAATGCGAAGTTGCTGAGAGCGAGCAGCATGCTCTTGTTGATGAGTGTGAGTGCGAGTGTGTGTGTGTGTGCGTATGTGAGAGAGAGAGTGAGTGAGCGAGAGAGTGAGCCTCACATATTTGGGGGCACGTTATGAAATTGCCAAGTAGGCAGACGAGACACAGGCAGGTAGGCAAAAAGGAGTCATGTCAAATGGTTTCCAGTGAGCGTGCCAAACAGAAGAGCACAAAATATAACGGGAATATATCAGAAAAACACACATATACAAATACGAGGGACACAGGCAAACATAATACGAGCACTTGAATTCGCCGTAGACGTACCAGACTCTGTGACCAGGAATGAGAGACAGAGAGAAAACGTGGCAGAGTTTATAGAGTTTGCCGATGATGAGGCTGCCTGCTGCTATTGCTATTTTGACCACATTTTCATTTTTCAAAATGGAAGCACAAACTAAACAATAAAACAGAGAATAAAACGGTTGCAAAACGGTGACAGTGCGGCGAATTCGCATGGAAATTTGTAATAATGGGGAGCGAAATGCATCTTGTTTCCATTCTTTTTCTGTTGTTGCTTTTTCAGCGTCCGTTTCCTGCCGTAATTTAATCATCAGCATAAAAACAGACGTGAAAAGCAGTAAAGGCAACGGCGGCGACGGGCAGCAGCAGCGACAGCTGCAGCACGCTCGATGGCTCTCTTGCTCGCTCACTCACTCGCTTGCTTGTTCGGTTTTATGGCCACCTTCAGGCTAACAGAGCGACATAGAGAAGTTCTATAGAAAACCTAACTGTGCCTGTGCACAATTCTCTCCAACACTACAGCGTGTGCAACAGAGATAGCAACATATGCGCTACGTGACGCACAACAGACGAACGACACTAACGACGCTGACGTTCGGCTTTTCGTTCGGGGCTCCCTTTTCACAAGTTGCGTTTTAGTGTTCATTTCGCAAAGTGAAAAGGAAGCAGCCGATCAATATAACGAATGGCGAAAAACGCAGTCTACTCATGTTTTTGTTGTTGTTGCGCTAGGAACTGCAAAGAGGAAACAAGGCGAAGAGTAAAAGAGCAGGCGTATGGCACCGTTAGGCGGCACATAAACTTTGTGTGAGGGGATCAGTATGTTCTATTCATTTACATCCACGCAAACACATATAGATTTGTGCATGTATTGCATATTTTTGTATGTTTGTGTGAACTTGTGTGGCCTTTTGTACATAAGGTGCAAGACCTGCGCAGTGGCGCCATCTGTTTTTAGTTAGAGTAACTCTAACCCCAAGAGTGGCGTTGATAGCGACGCGAGCGGCAACGGCGACGCTGATGATGCAGTGGCTAGACAATGCCAACGCTTCGCCGCCCGCCTCAAGCCAAGGGTTTTTCCAAAGTACTCACGCACACACACAGACACACAGCAAGCAAAAAGGGGATTTAGTAGTTGTTATTGTAGTAGTTAAGCAACAGCAGCCGGCCACACAAACAAACACACACCGACAAAGTCTGAAAGAGATGAGGAGAGCAGCCAGCAACAGCAGCAGTAGGTAAAAACGGGAGGTAGGGCGGCGGTTTAGTTCGGTTTGCTTCGTTTTTGGGCTCTGCTTTGACGCCAGCAGCAACGGCGGCGGCAGAAACAACAACAAAAACAAACGCATGCAGCAGCAGCATGAAAAAGGATCTCTCTCGTTCGCCCTCTTTTGCTCCGCTTCGCCTCACGCACACACAGACACACTCACACAGGCAACTTTTAGTGACGCACGCTCTTTGCACATGCAAGGTTTTATTTTTGCGCAGATGGTGGAGGATTATAACGAAAAATGGGATCCTTTTTTCCAACGCAGGCAGAGGCAGAATTGTTCACCTCGTATTGTTGTTGTTGTTGTTGCTGTTGTTTTCATTATTACTCTTGGCTGCTGCTCAACGAAGTTGGGAAAAAGTACAGTTGGACCCCAAAGAAAATTTACTGTAGATGACGCGCGCTTTCAACGCTTGAGGTTCTTCTCCACTCCCTTTCTTTCTCTTTTTCTCAACGGATGTGGCGCTTAACCAAATAGTATAAATTTGACGCATACTAAGCATAACAACAAAAACAACTAGAACTATGACTAATGCTTGACTAACGCTAAGTTCATGTATTGAGGTCTACTATCAAACTACGTCCAAAATTGTTGAATACGGTACGTTGTTAGCGAAAATCTCAATATTGTTTATTTTAGCAATTAGCAGTTAAAGTGTTATGGAATGGAAAATTACTTCCGTACCACTGTAGCAAATGCAATTGCAATTCTGAGTACATAAAGTCTTATATTGTGCTGGGATCTACTATCAAACTACGTCCAAAATTATTGAATACGGTACGTTGTTAGCGAAAAACCCAACTTTTTACATTGATTTAGCAACGGAGGTTCTTGAAATGCAGAGATCTATTTTCCCAACACTTGTTATATATTTCCAGTTGCAAAAATATTTTATTAATGATAATCTTTCTATATTTTCTTAATTTTTAAGCACTTGTGCTGGGATCTACTATCAAACTACGTCCAAAATTTTTAAATACGGTACGTTGTTAGCGAAAACCCCACCTATAATGATTAATCTGGCAACTGCCGTGTCTCATGCAAAGATCTTACTCTACACTTTTTATAAAAGCAGTTGCATTAGTTATTTTCTAGTACTTTGTGGAGAGATCTACTATCAAACGTAGCGTTATATTACATTTCACGCAATGTTAGCGAAAAACTCTCCTGAAATTTAATCTAGGCACTTGAATAAATCGAGATTGTTGGCATAGAACTCATTAAATCAGGGATTCAAATGCCAAACAACTGGAGTGCCGCGCATTTAAATTAGGTAAAAGTACAACAAAAAAAAAGGTTCCGTTCGAAGCACGCGCCAGACGGTTTCAGGTCCCAGGATCCCAGACCGATTACAGAAATAGAGAGGGAGAAAGAGAGCAGCAACCCCGAAAACTCGTTTGGTCAGTACAACAGGAAAAAAAAAATGCAATGCCAGAGGGTAAAAAAAACTTTTGGGGGTTGCTGTGTACTGCAGAGACAACCCCTAAAAGTGCGCCGCTTTTCGTGCAGTGATCCCCCGACCCGAACTCCTTTTGCCCTCCCCCCTCCCACCGAGAACGGGGATCATCAAACGTTAATAAAACCCAACTGTCGTGTATTCCCTTTTCTTTTCCCACTTCCACACAGGAAGTGTGCGCGACAGAGCACAGGGGTAGAGAGCGGTAGAGAGAGAATCAAAAGGAATGGGGTAAGGGAGAAACGGAACTCCAAAAATGGTGGCTCACATGAAGGCGAATGAAAATTCTCTCTGGAAAGATGCTTGGAGCTGCTACTCACAATATTTCAATACGTTCGCCGTTTAGTTCTTTTCTTTTCATTTAGTTTCAGGTGTGCTATGTCTCAGATTGTCTCGGATTCTGTGTTCTAAAAAGTCAAAAGAAAAACCGGTTTGCGCAAAATACAAGAACTGTGCCATTTCGAAAAACGGGCGGCAGAAATTTCAGCTCCGAGTTGAGTTGGCAGAAAAACCAGTTTAAAGAAAAATCTACAGACAATCAGCGAGAGCAATGGAATAACAAAAACGGTCTGAAAAACAAATTTAAAATGGAAATAACTTGAAAAAATAAGAAATAAAAGAAAAAACGATTTAAAGAGGAGTTCTGTTCTGGCTAACAAAAAAAACAAAAAAAAACCAAGAACAAATAAACTAAAAAAAAAATACAACAAAAAATTCCCCCCACAAGATTTGCATAAAGTGGAATTTATCTTGTCGCTGCTTGCACATACACAAGTAAAGACTCGCACACACACATATACACAGTGCTGCAAACACAGACATAAAATTTGTATATTTACGACGTAAAAATAAACGCCACAGCAGAATTCTCTGCCGGCAGCAAGCAGCGGCAGTGACTTTCAATAATTTAATTTCTGGCAGCTAAGAAACAACAACAACAACAAACGATACGAGGAGTAGATAGAAGCGTCTGTAGGAGAGCGAGAGGAGCAGAACTTGAAGCATTCACAGAGCAACACAGAGTCTAAAAAGCGCCAAAGAAGTCGCTTTAAACGTAGGCGTTCGACGTCGTTTGTGGCTCATTTTATGATATGTACGAACAGATTTTTATATCTTCAATACCCTACAATCAGCACAAAGGGCCAAGAAGGGTTGCTAAGACAAATGGAACCTAAGCAAATTCAGCAGCAGCTGTGGAAAATTCTGGTAACAGGCAGAAATTTCTCAATTTAAGTGATAGTTGTTATAGCTGTTTAAAATGTTAATTTTAAAAATTTCAAATATATTACTTAATTATTTCTTAGCTTTCTTTAATTGTTTTACAGGTAAATAGCAAAGTCGTTCAATTTTCAGCGAGACGTTTGGCTGTGAGCAGAAAATGTCGCTGTTTGGCATTAAAAGCCGGCAGAGAAAAACAGAAAAACTTGTTTTATTTTTTTATTTCTTAGCATTTTATTTCAATTTCAAAAAGCTATTTAAAGTGAATGTTAAGGGCTTGTGTTTTGTGGCTTTGAGTGTAAAGGGCGTCTGTCTCACTGAATGAGTTGGCTAAAACCACAAATGGCAAAAAAGGGTGAGGCAAGCAAATGTATTTGTCTATCATAGACTGAGTGAGTGAGATGGAAGCTGTCACTTTGTCTCGCTTGTGATCTGTGTGGATAATATGTCAGTCTTTAGTATCTTGCCATTACTTCTCCCAATCTTTATACATTTTTTTTTTGGCATGTTGTAATTTGAAAATGTGGTCACGACGAACGACGGCTGGTTTCTGAATGGGTGTGTCCGCCTTGAGGTTTTTTTCTACATGACAGGTGAGCTGATGTCTGGGGCGTTACCGTATTTACAGTTAATATTTGCATATGCTTAAGAAAATTTATTTAAAACTGCCAAAAATAAAAAGTGTGAAGTCGCAAAAAAGAGAGAACAGACTTTGACAGCCGCTGAACAGCCAAATCGATAGGAACTTATATCGATAACACACAGTTATCGACATGAACTTGTTAAAAACTCCTCAGCTGTTTTATTATTGTTTCTTTTGTTTTTATTGTTATTACTTTATTAAAAATGTCACTAGGCCTCGTGAAAGTGAAATTGGCGAATATGAGACTAATTTAAGCTTCAAAAGCGAAAAAAAAAACAGTTCAATGAACTTTTTGGCCATTGACACAGGCGCAAAAAAAAAACAAAACAAAAAAGAGACAAGAAAACAAAAAACTAGCTGAAGGCAAAAAGCAAAGAGCAGCCAACGATAACGCGGCAGACAAAAGTTTTTTTCTGCCTCTCGTTTCGCGTGATTTTTTGCACATTTTAATTTTTGTTTACTATCCGAAAAAAAAAACACAACTACAACAGTAATAACAGTAATAATAATAACAAACTGTCTGAGTGTGTAGGGCATAGAATTTATAGCTAAAATGCCAAAGTATGCGACAATAAATGTGTGTAGGTCAGTGTAGAAATTGAAGAACACAGAAGTAAAGCAGAAAACAAAATATAAAAAATGCAAGGTCGTTTCGTTCAAAGAGACGTGGGTGGGTTCAATTTGATGACTGAAGCTCAAAAAAACCGAACGAAGAATGTGCTGAACACACTCACACACAAGTACATACACTTTACAGACCAAATAATAATAATAAACAAAGCGCGTTGGCCTAAAAAACACAAGACATAAAGTAAAGAAGAAAACAAATTCAAATAACTAAGCGAAAAATACTTGAACAGCATTTTTTGCGTTTTGTTTTCATGTGTATTCGTCGTCTTATTCTTCTTTATTATTTCTGTGTATTTATTTCTTTTCTTTTTTGCACTTGTTGCGCAAAAGCTTTTTTGCTCACTGTTTTGCTTTTTGTGCGTGCTGTCTCTCATTATTGTTGTTATTATTGTACTTTTGTTATTCTGCACATGTGCGTAGAATGTAAACAAATGAAACTTTTAAGCTGCACGACAAAAAAAGTTCAGCGCGCTTGCTGCATTATGTGCGTGTTTGTATGTATGTGTGTGTATGTGAAAGTATGTGTGAAATTTGGCAACATGGCAACGACGACGAACATATTAAAACATGGCGTGCGTACATAAAGTGAAAGATTATACAAAACGACAAAGCAAAGTATGCACGCTTGTATGTGTGCGAGGCAAAAACAGGCCGAAAATATGAAAAATGAAAATGTAAACGTGTCTGTAGAGCACGTACAAACACATGTATGCATGTACATGTAGATATGTTTGTATGTATGCATGTACAAACAGCCGCAACGAAGTAGAAGTGTAGCACAAAATGGAAACAAAAATATGTGGCGGGCGGTCGGGTTGGTTGGCGACGAGCGCGCGGCAGCAGCGAAAAGCTACAAAATACCAAATAAAAAAAAAATATAAAGAGAGCACACTAAGCGCCAAAGTCTGCGAGGAGAACTTTGTGTACAGCTCTGTGTGAAAAGTGCAGAGAGAAAATTTCACGCTTTTTCTGCCCGTTGCTGCTGCTGCTGCTGTCTTGAACAAACATAAAACGAAAAATTAACGAAGTCAGCCGAAGCCAAAGTGAGAGGGAGTAAAAAAGAGAGCGTGTAGCCAGCCCGACAGCAGCATTGAAAAATATTTTATGGTATTGTTGTTGTTTCTGCTGCTGCTACTGCTGTCTCTGCCGCTGCCACGGCTGTATCAACTGGGTTGCCCATAGGGGGGAAAAACCAAGATGGCGGCCACACATAGAGCTCAAAACAGCGACACATTTTTTTTTTTGTACATTTGTACATTTCTGACAACGTGCTTTTTAAACAATTTCTTTGAAATGTTCCACACATTAGAAACACACACATTGTTTTGAGAATAATTGCAGTTAAAAGCTCGCTTTAGAAGTTTATGCTACTGCTGCGCACATACATACGTACAGATATTTGCCAATTAGAAAAAAAGCTTATGTAACAACGAGCGGCCGTCGTCGCACTCACTCTTTCACACCAACAACAATCGACAGGCAGCCTGGCTGCATACAAATGGAGAGAACGTACAATTTTTCACAGCGACACTTGACCTCATTTGCATGTGTGTGTGTATGCGTGTATGTTCACTAAATTAATGAAAATTGCTCGTCATTACTTCAAACTACAAACATACCAAGTCATGTGTATGTTTTCCGTTGCAGTAAAAGCTCTGCAAGTGCATTGCAGAAAGCTTTAACAATATAACGCATGAAAAATCGATATGAAAGTGAGGTGCTCTCTCATGCACACATACACGAACACGGACACACACACATACAAACTTGTTGGAAATATTGATTTTATATGCAAAAACTCACAGCGAGAAAGAGACGAACAATCAATTGCACAAATTAGAAAGTACAGTTCTAAGTCTATTTAAAAATATATACTTATATACATATAATGCATTTAAGTTGATCGTTTTTTCTATTCTTTTATATTTTATTTTTTTATATTTTTGAGGTATACACACCGAAATAGAATCACAGGCAGCACATAGTCGTCGTGTCGTTTTGATTAGATTTTCTTTTAGAGCTTTGCACATCAAAATTATGTTGATACACACACACACATAGAGAGATATAAAGACGCACGGTTTTTGTATATTTGTATGGTAAAAGCGCGCGGGAGAAAAAGCAATAAAATTGAATTTATTTTTATTAAAAAAGCCAAGTTTTTCTGTTGTGTGTATGTATGTGTTAGTTTTCCTGCTGCTGCGGAGTAGCAGCCCGCACAACAAAATGCGAAACGCGCGGAGCCACTGAAGAAAAACTGACGACTGACGAGCGCGCACGAAAAGTTTTCTGGTCTAGCCACAGAGCTAACGAACGAAGTTCCGAACGAGAGAGAGCGAGCGAGTGAGTTCGACAAAATTCACCCAGCTGCGAAGGCCGGCATGAAAAAAGTACTGCTCACTGCCTAACTTTTTCACATAGTGACAAATACGCAAGTTTTTTTAAATAACATTTGAATAATAACTTTTTTAATTACATCATTTTAAAATAAGATTCGAGATTTTTAAGTAATTAATATTAAACACGTTTGACAGTTTCCAACTGGGTAACTTTCTACCACGTATAAATGTGCTGCTTGTGTGTATGTGTGTGCATGCGTTTGTGTGCTTTGTATGCTTGGCGCGCGCGCAGAGTTGCCAACACCAATACGAAAAACTCAGCAGCGCATGCAAATCCAAAAATTATTTGTTGTGCTTGGTAAAAAAAAATAAAGGCTGGCTTGGCAGCAGCATTAATTAGCAGCCTCAGCTTAATTGAAGCAACTTTGCCAGCTAGCGCCACGACTATTGATAAAAATAGACTTACATACAAACATTCTACTTATGAATGTGTGTACATACATACATATTTATATCAGTGAGAGCTGACAACTCTGTCTATGTAGTGGAGTTCAAAAATATCATTCGTTGTGGTCGCTTGTTCGTTGTTGTTGTTGTTCTGCTCGCTCATGTAGGGGGCGAGATTTTGTGTACGAGTTTTTGCCAAGGCGAAGCCATAATGTTCACAAGAACAACAACTAAGCTGCTATCTTTCTCTCTCACACTCTCTTGCTTTCAGTATCTCCTTTTCTATGCATACACATGTCAATCTGCATGTGTCTGCGTGTGTGTAGGGGGAGACAGCATGTAAAATGGTTTTGTATGCATTGCATTTTGTACTTAAAAAGTGCAAATTATTTTGTGTGTGCTTGAGTTTTTTTTAATGATCGTACATGCGCACACACACACTGCCGATTTATTTTAGGTTCCAGCATGACTTCATCGGAAATATTTTCTTACACTCTTTTCCCCCTCCCTTTTCTACATAAGGTATTGGGTGTATTTGAGAGCGAGCGTGTGTATGTGTTTGCCTGTAATTATGTACTTCAATTCTTAACGGTGTTGCGTTTATGCCTTATGTATTTGTAATTAACGCTTTTATGTGAAATTCTACACGCTTGATTAAAAAGCTCTAAGCGATACTAATTGACGAAATGGAGACAGTTTGAGTGCGAATTCCTTTCAGTTCTTGTTTCATGATATTTAGTGATCAACAAACTTACAAAGGACAATGGATAAATCGGTAAAATACCAGAATTTTAATTTGTATGCGTTTACATTACATAGCAACACGTATCGCATAAGTAACTCACCTGCCTTCAATGAAAAGCTCTCTCCACCCCCTCTCTTTGTCGTTCGCTCTCTTTCCCAGTTAATAAGCAAAAACTTCAAGTCGGTCACGTAGAAGCTTTTTCCTTACGTATTGCATTCGTCTCTCTATTGTTACATTTGTCAAAACGGCGTCGACGCTGGCGGCACTGTCAACTAGGCCTGCTGCAATGGCAGCTGCATCACATGCACACACACACTCTCACTCACTGCCGCGTATGATTACACGAAAAACAAACACGCAAGACAAGTGAAAATCAAACACTGACAATTATCTATGCATATGCATATACAAGCACACACACACACGTATTATGTTATTGCTCGTTGCTGCTTTTTAATTATAATAAATTATATTTCAACTGCGGCCTGAGGGCTCATAAACCAAATCGAACGACTTTTGTGTTTGTTGCTTTTTCATTATTCTTCCAGCTTACTTTATTGCGGTGCCTTGTGTTTTGTTTTTGTATTTGTTTTTAGCTTTATGTAAGCGTATAACAAAGTGTTTTACTGTCGTTTAGTATGTTTGTAGGGGTGGGGGATATATTGCTTACGTTACGTTATGTGTATGAACGAGCGCACTAACAACGACACACGCTATATTCCTGAGAGTTCCGTTTGTTACTGCAATAACAAATACTGTGTTGGCGAGTGCGAAGCCAAAAGAATCAGAAGAGTCGAAAAGCTACAAAAACCCAAACACACAAAAGCACATCTCTTATGCATACACGAAGCTCATTTGTTCTTGTTGTTGTTATTGTTTCTTACATTTGCGTTGCATGCGAAAAAAAAAACGACGAAGATCGTTCGTGAGTGCGACAGCAACGACGTCGACGACTTTGCCTTGTGTACCTTTTGCATGGTTTTGTGTTTGTGTGAGAGAAGTAGCGACATTTGCGCTGGTGTTTGTTTGTTGGTGTGTGAAAGGAAAGGGGAAGACACAGTGGAAGTACTGCTAAATGAAAAAGTAAAGAAAAATTTGGTTCTCAAGTGGAATGAGTGTATGTATGTATGCATATGAAAGTATATGCAAATATAAGAAGCATGAGCTTTATATTTGGAAATATGAACGTGAATATCTGTATATATTGTACATTAAATTTGTACGTAGTTACAATGTTATCCAGCTGAAATTTAGTATCTGACTAATGAGCAGTAAAGTGAAATTTGTATTACTGTTGCAGATGTCTAAAATTTTGATCATATGATGAATGCAAATTTTTGTAATTAACATTTTTCCCATTAAAGCACTCCATTATCAATGAATACTCCGCATGTCGCATTTTGCATACCATCCTCTGGTCCCCTCCCTGTACCTACAACCAAATCGATTTAACAACTAAGCTGACAAGGCAGAGACGCCCCTGTAAATGCTCACACACACACAGTCACAAAAGCATACAATAGGTTTGTATGTGCATGTGTGTATGTAACTACTTATCATATAAATCTGTTTGTTTCTAAACTCGCGACTTTCTAATGGATCGTCTAATGGTACATACAAATATATGTACAAAGTATGTACATTCAAACATATTATAAATCTTTCCACTTTTTCTGGCATTTTTTAATTTATTTCTCTTTTTGTCTTGGCGTTTTTTTTGCATTAACAATTGCTCAAACTTGATTTCGGATGCTTCTTAAAAATAAATGATTACTTGTTTAAAAGCGAAAAGAAAAAAATAACAACAACAACAAAATGGTAACCATAATTGCGTTTGAGCTTCTAAAAGTTGTGCACATTATTAGCAACTGCGTTGCTGCTGCTGTCGCTGACTCTGCCTCTGCCGCAGTTAGCGTCGTTATCGCAACTTCAGCCTGCGCGCTCCGCCCGCGCAAAAGCGACGTTATGGAGATTTGGCGCGGCTTTAAAAGCTGCGCTGCAAGAAATTAACAACAATAAAAGTTGAAAATTGTTTGCCATGACAAAGAAAATAATCGTTAAGCTTGAGGTTTGCGGTCTGGAGGCGAAGACAGTCGAAAAACGAGTTTATTTTTGTTGTTTTTGCTGTACGCTTTGATTTGTTGGTATTGTTTTTTGCCTTTTTTTTTTGGCAACATTTTTTCGGTTGTCCATTTGGCTGGCCAAAGTGAAAAGTGTATGCCGCGCCCCGTTGACTACAATAACAACAATTCAGCATAGTTTGACTATGCGACGATCGCTACAAAAATGCCAAATTGAAAGGCATCCATAGCTCAATTTTTCAATGATTTTTCTGTTCGAACTTCGAACATGATTCACCTGCTTCGCCTAATGATGCGTGCGTGGGAGTGGGATGGCAATGCAAACATATGCACACACACACATGCTAAATACATATGTACATACTATGTGGGTATTGTGTACTTGTATGTGTGTATGTATGTTTGTCTGCTTGGCCTGTTGCTTTATTCTTGAAACTTCGTTGGGTTTTTACGCCTTTGCTCGCTGCTGCTACTGTTGCCTTTTCTTTTTGGCGCACACAGCTGTTCCATAAAAATTCCTTAACGTTTAATTTTAGCAACAGAAATTGCACAAGAGGGAAAATGCAAGAAAAAACGTTTATTTTTATTATTGTGCAAACTCATTTACATGCAAACACACACTCACACACATACATGCAAAACATCAAAAACAACAAGAGCAGCACAAAAACAAAAAAAAAAAATACTAAAGGAAGCGAGCAAACTTTAAGAGAGAGGTAGTGAGCAAGCAAGACACAGAGAGAGAGAAAGAAACCTCCGCCAAAGCAAACGGGATGCGTGGGAGGGGTACGTCAACTCTACTCTCGGCTATGCTTAACCTTGAAGTCATCTTTTCTCTGTTTGTTCTGTATTCGCGCATTCGCTGCGCTGCTGCCGCTGCCGTTGCTGCTGCTTCTGCCGTTGACGCTGTTGTTGCTGCACATGCATACAAATGTAAATTTTTCGAAAATGCAAAAACAGCCCAACGGCAACATGGCTACGATTCTCTATGTGTTTGCATGCATGTGTGTGTGTGTGCATGTATGAAGAGCAGATGTACAACGTTGGGCTCCCCCTCTCATCATTTTCCATTCCTTTTTATGCGTCCCTCTCTTTGTTATTGTTGTTGGCACCGTTCTCCATTAATCTGTTTTTCGTTTCTGCCGCTTTGTGTGCGTGTGCTTGTGTGTGTGTGTGTGTTGGGTTTGTATATTTGTGTGTATTTTTTTTGCATTTCATGTTCATTTCCTTTTGTCAATTGAATTTAATGGAGTTGTGTGTTTGCTGCGAACTGGAAATGGGCGTCATGCGCCAAGGGTGGAAACTGATCGATCAACTTGATCACAGAACCATGCAAGCGTCTGTGGCAGCGGGGCCTTTAGGGGTTGCTCAAAACTGGGTACTGGGTACCCGGCAGAGGGTAGAGCGCACATTGTACCGAGTACCGGGTTCACTGCGGTTCTGTTGGCCACAAACCGAAACGGAGGGAGCATCTGTTGTCTCTCCGCCTGCAGCTGTTCTGCTGTGCATGTTTTTGACCCTCTCTGTCTGGGGGTAGGAAAAACCCTAATGCACCAAAGGTCCCAGTTGTCAGTCCCCCCCTCTTGCTGCGTCGGGGCCCTGCTGTCAGTATTTACACATACAAACCCAGGTAGACTAACACGCGATACAGTTCAGGTATCCAAATTAGGGAGCTAGTGTAGCTTAGAGATGTCGATATAGACTAGATCGGAATAATTTATATTATAGCTAAGAAATCGGGATTTTAAAACAACAAATATATTTTTAAAGTTTTTTAAGAAAAATCCTACATTTAACTAAACTTGAAGAGTACTATTTGAATTTAATATAAAACAGAATAATATATCCTAAAGTTATTCGGGGAAAACTGTATTCATTTTTAGGAAAACTAGGTTGTTTTCCAATTTATATCAACCACAACAATTTCGACTTGTCTTTAATGGAGTTTTTAAATTTTGGATTATATTTAGTACTAAACGGAATGAGATAACAACTGGCTGATAGTTAAATCAAGGCAAAAAGAACAATAAATTTAAAAGTTTTCGCTCAAATAAATCAGATCAAACATTTTTTCAGGACTTAGCTTGCAAAAGATAATCCCTATTTGTTACTTCCATAAAATATCTTCATTTTTTTTCAAAGTTTTCCATTTGCATTTTTATGTGGAGTTCAACGCTCGGGTTCCTACCAACTCGTGTACGTGTTCTTATCGATTTAGGGGTTGAAATGCAATTTTTATGTGCTATTTTTTGCCAAGTGCCAAAGTCCCTGTCACTATCCATGTCCCTGTACATGTGATCAACGGCAGCTGTCCCAATAATACTCGGAGCGTGTTTCGCTGTGGGGCCTTCAGAGTGCGTAGCAACCCCTTTTCTGGCCACTAAGCGGATCTCCATGCGACAGCTTTCCACCCCAAAAACTACACAACTAAAAGACTTGTTCAGGGCCACCACCCTCGCACCCTAATAAGCCAAATAAGGGGACAGGGGACCAAGGGACTAAAAGGACCACCCGTCAATCTGTGTGCGTCTGCTTCTGATCTGAGGATGCTGCTCCATTTTAGGGTTGCTTACGCGTGTCCTTGTCAAAAGCAAAAAGCTCTAATGCCAGTCCATTTCCACAGCCATTTCCGACTGTTGGGTTGCCTGCTAGCAACCCCCCTTAAACTAAGGGTTGCAAATGCGCCTGCAGCCGCTGAGGGGATCATGCTTGGTTGCCGTCACCGTTGCCGTTACCTTTACTGTTATTTACCGTTTTTCAGATGCCAGACGCCCGACCGAACGATGCCACCCCCTCGCTTCGGTTCGCCTCCCTCCCGCCCCGAACTCATCCCTTATTTCGCTTCGTTTTATGTTCTGGTTTTTCCCACTGCTGGGGGAAATCAATAAACTGGGCGGATCGGAAATAGAAAAGTGCGCAGTTGATGGAAATCATTATGTATGTTTGTTTGTGTGAGAGTATGTGTGAGTGTGGGCGCTGCAACCCTGTCTGACTATCGATAACATAAACATCGATAGCTTTTATTGCTGACTCAAATCGACCGCGTCTTCCTTTCACTTGATTAACGAAAATACAAAAACTCTTCGCACAAAAATGTTGTTCAACATTTTCTCATATTGACCCCAAAAATAAATACACATGCGTATGTGTGTGTGTACATATGTAAGGATGTACATACATACATAAATTTGCAAGCTGAAAGCCAAAGAAAACCAGAAAGTTCCATTAACGAAAATATTTTTGGCAGCCTCATTTTGGGCAGCAGCGCGAAGAGTGGGAGCAAGTCTGTGACAGAGAGAGAGGAAAAGAGCGAGAACAGAGTGGTAGACGATAGCGAGCATTCTTTGAAAAACCCGAGAGCCATCAATCACTCACACAAACACATACACATAAACTACACACGCACGACAACTAAACGAATGCTTCGAGTTCGAATGAAAACGAAGCTCAGAATTTGTGAAAAAAGAAGCGCAATCATAATGGAAATCAAAGCGTATAGAAATAGCAACAAAAACTCATTCCACTCACACAAACACAACCACACGCATGCCAACTGAAATGAAGTGTGTAGAAAACAACAACAATCGCGAGTATGCATGTGTATGTGTGTGTGCGTATGTTTTCGGGGCTTGGGCTGCCAAATGCGAAAGCACACACATGAAAGCTTTCGAAGTTGACGACGGCGAAGCGAACGAAAATCGTTGAAAAACGAAAACATAAAAATAAAATTCAATTACATATTGACTTTAAGCTGTTGTTGTTGTTGTAGTTGTTGGCGGCTTTGAAATGGAATGGAATTTGTGTAGCTGTTGCTACGAAATCACGTACCACATTTCGAGACGCTCACTCGAGACACAACATTTTTGTTGTTGTTGTTGTTGTTGCTGCTGTCCGTCTGAAGTAAGCGGGTGCGGCATAAATTTTCACTTTACCCGTCCAAACTGTTGCCAAAAAAAATAAATAAAAACCTAAAACGCAAAACGAGTTTTTTTTTAACTGTCGTCATTCCTTTATTTTGTCAGGGAATACAGTATATTGTATATTGTATTTTCTTTGTCATGGAGCAAAATTTTCAGTAACTCTGATGGCTGATAATTTTTGTTGGAGCGCAGCTTTTAATACCGTTTCCTCGAGAGCAGCGCGGGCGCCGCAGCAGAAGGGCATCGACGCAGCAGCAACGTCGCAGTCGCAGTAGCAGTCGCTAATAATGTGCACAATTTTTAGAAGCTCAATTATGGTTACCATTTTGTTGCCGTTGTTGTTGTTGGTGTGAAACAGGCAATCGTAAGCGTTTATTTTTAAACAACAAAAATCAAGTTTTGACAAACAGAAAACAAACGAAAAAAAAAGTTAATTACATATAAAAAAGATTTATACCCACATAGAAAGTTGCATGCGAAAAAAAGTAAATGTATGTATTTAAAAATTATTTTCATGTTGGGGGCAGAGAGCGAGAGAGCTTTGACGATCCCATGGTAATGGGTGTACATAAGTATGTGTGTGAGTGGGCGCGCCTAGAGGGCGCATCTAATAATGTTTGACATGAAATACGCGGATAGACAATAAAGCGAATTTCACGTTGTCATGTCAGCCCACGGCAACAACAACTACAACAACAACAATTGTGAAACCCTAAACGCAATGTTCGCTTTTGTTCATGTGATGATCCGACACAATTTTCCACCCCAAAATGGTGGATTAGTTGGTGTATGCGGGGGGCGGCATCGATTGAAGCAAATAAAGCTTCAGGGCCAAAGTACAACAGCAACAATTCAGAGAAAAACTACCCTAAAAACACACGTTGACGTAGCCTCGGATCGAGCAGAGGGAGACAGCGACGCTAACTGCGACGCTGCCTGCGTTGGTGTTGGACTGAGGCTCAATGTAACGATGACGACGCTAACGCCAGCAACAGCAACGTCGGGTGGGTGGGGGAGCTGGGCGTACATAAGATCCAGCATTGGATGTGAGAGCGCCACGAAGTATGTTTGAATTTTTTTTTGCGTTGCAGCAAGCTTTGCTCTCAATGCGTGCGTGTGTGTGTGTGTGTTTGAGTGCGACAGAGTGCTGTTAAAGGAAGAGAAGAGAGAGAGAGAGGGACAGTAACAGAGAGCAAGGCAGCCATTTCTCAAATTTGCATTCGCAACTTAATTAAACTTTTAATCAAATTACGTGCAAGTGCCAAAAGCAAAGCACAAAATAGAAAAATAGCAGAAAAAAATGCTTAAACTCCAAATGCCAAGCTGCGGGCATTATGTCATGTACAAGGCAAGCCACGGTTGGGAGCTAAATCCGTTTTCGTGATGTGGTTAACTTGATGTGTGACACATCTGCAGTAACAGCAATAACAACAACAACAGTAGCAATACTCGTCTGTCAACGTAAGATAGAAGATGATGACGATGATGATTATGGGACTTAAGCTGAATCAGACTTGTTGCGGAGAGGACGGTAATAAGAAGCTTTCATACATGCGTATTACATATAAATGTGTATGTATGTGTGTGTGTGCGTCAGCTTAGGCAGAATGAGAGAGCAGAGCCTTTGAGTTAGAGTCTTGTGAAAGCAACAAAATTTTCTTGCAATTTAATTCCCACAATAGAAAACTTCGCGCTAATCTTTACATAAAGAGTGACTCATTAATTGCACCATTATCTATACCAAAGATACCTATCATAATATCAGTTATTTATTTTAGCTTTGCTATCGCTTCCGCTGTAACAGTTATTACAGTGCACAGAACTCATGATCACCATCCAAAAAGCTTTACAAGTCGATAAGGTAAAGATCAAATAGTAACAATCGCAAATACACATCACATGCTGCTGGCAAAAATACAAAAAAAAAAGCTTAACGAGTAGGCGTTTTATTGTTGCTGTTGTTGGTTGTTGTTATTGCCGTCAACACATTCCATGGTTCCACGACTAAAGGGCTGAGGGCGTTAAAAGTTGCTCACCTGTCCGCAACTTATAAGTTTTACATGCTTAAGGTTTCTCGCTTTGCAAAAACTAAAACAACAAAAAACTAAACGACAACAACAACGAAACTCAAATAGTTCTAGGGCAGGTTCCAAAAGAGCGAGCGAGCAAGAGAGTAGCGTAAGAGAGAGAGCGAGGGACGGAGAGTATAAATATGGCACACACACGTACATATACAGATAAATCCTATCATATCTATATGTAAGCATTTCATGGTTGCAGTTTTATGCATTTATGACAATACACACACACACATACGCAAGCTTTTAGGTTGCTGCACACACTCTCTTTAGAAAATGTTATGTGTTTGGTGGCAGGAGAGGGGGAGAAGAAGGAGCACAGAGAAGAGTAAGAGTGAGTGAGAGTGCGCATGGGAAGCCAAAACAAGAATAATGCAATGCACACATGTCGCACAACACGCGCACTAATACATAAACGCATGCTGCCCACACTCACACACAACCATGTGTACATGCACTTCAAATTGCAAGTGCATATTGCATACGTGTGTAGACAATTCCATAGAAAAAAAATGTGCCTGTATGACGTCAATCGCTGCCCAATGAGTTTTGTTAGCTATACTCTCCTTTTGTGATGTGCCACAAAATTGCAAGTTATCATGTTGCATTAATGAGATTAACTAAATTAGTTGATTAATACAAACACACACTCAGATAAACAAATGGTGACAAATGCAGTTCTAAGCGCGCTCATTTAGAGCCTGCTGGCGCCAGCTAGCGGCTGAGTTTGGCAAAAAAAGGGTGGACGTTAGCGTCGCTGCTGTGGCCGCTGCCGCTGCTGACCTTAATATGCATTAATTGTTTCAAGCAGCTGTAAACTAGGGGAAGCTTTTTAGAGTATGTGTATGTGTGAGTGTGAGTGTGAGTGTGTTCTAATGCGCTCGTATTTCAGACTCTCTTGTTTGGTCACGCTCACGCGCATTAAATATGCACAGCTTTCGTTTTATGGAGCACAACGGAGCGTTGGGCGCTTTAATTTTGATCCCAAGCACTGAAACCACAAAACGAGACGCAAACTGAAGCTCTCTCTCTACCTCGCTCTCTCGCATAAGTGACGCTGCGCTGCTGCTGACAGGCCTTGCTGTTGTTGCTTTGGTGTGAGGGATCTTTTGTTTTGTTTTGTTTGTGTTTCTCTAATTGTGGGTGTAGGGTGCGTTGTGGCTTTTGTATAGCTATAATTACTATGTGTGTGTGCGTGTATGTATTTTTATGTGTACCCATGCGAGGTCAGCTCCCGTTCTATGTATCAGTCTCCAATTTCCCCCTCGAGCCTGCGCACACGCCACAAATTGGAGCTAAACAAAAAAAAAAAAACAATTCGATCGATTTTTCCAACAACACATGATGGGAAAAAGCTTTTCGAATAATGTCAATTATTATTTTAGTAAAAAGCAGAAATTAATCGTCTGTTACGATCATTGAAATGCTACAATTATGCAGGCCAAACAAAGTTATAAACATTATTTGCCTGTTTAAAGCTAGAAACGAGTTACGAGAATATGCAATTATTTTAATGTATTTAGCCTTGATGCTCATGAATGTCAATTAGCTTAATGCATACATGTACATACATGAGAGAGCAGCGTATCCGCTCACACTCCACATCTGCTCCTCTGTTTCTATGTCACGTAAGCAAGCATCGCTTTTACCCCCATTCGCTCCTCTCTCTCTCTCCCCCACCCAGTCTCTTTCGTGTTCACTCTCTCTCCCTCTCGCTCTCAGGTGGTCTGCAAATGAGTCGCTTTGTATGCGCCAACAGCCCATCATCGAAAGCTTTGACTGAGCGCGATTTTATAGTGTCACCACCCACTTCCGCACCCACAAGCACAATACATGCATAATAACAATACACAAATACACACACACGTGCACACGCGCATACATATGCAAGTCACTTTCGCATTCAACAGCAGAAAATTGCAACTCATTTGAATTGTTTCGCCTTCATTATGCAAATGACGACTTTTGGTTACGAATATTTATTTGCTTATTATAAATACATAAAGATTATTTAAGACTAACTGCGTTTTACAATCAAAACTTTCAAAGACTCCTAACATTAACAATTCTTATTAATACTTGTTATCAAAGTATCAAATATTTTAGATTTTACCGCCAATTCTGTGATTGTCCATTATCTTTAATAACATAGCTTTCTGCTTTTGTCAGCTGCCTTAAACAGTCTGGCAACCATCTGTGCAGTGTGTACACACCAAGAATGAGTTTAGAGTGATAACAATGAACATGTTCTTAACTAAACCTATATGATAATTTATCTAGGCCAGCAACCTCTTTTTCATTTAGAACAAAAATACATGCTTTAATTTATAACAACTTATATTTTAAACTGTTAAATTTGAATTACGCGCTCACATTTCAATTCCAGCTGTTTCGTATGCCGAGCAACAGAAAAAATCAAAGAAGCCATAACCATACGTGCAAGCGAGATGACTAGCTTTTCAAAAAACAAAATGTTGCCAGCTGTGTCAGGGCTAGAGCGCGATGTGCAATAAGTTTAAATGTAATGTAGCATATTAATTGATAATGTCTAGTTTGCACACGAAATAATTCTTACTGATCAAATACTCAAGTTATAGCATGTGTCAACCTAAGCAAAGCCAGTTTGGAAAGCAATAAATGGCACCGTAAACAAAGCGCAACAGTCTGGCAAGGCCAAGAGAATACGAAAATGGCGAACACGAGCAAACCTACGATGAACGACGAGTGGAAAAAATAATTATTATTTTAAATTCCGTTTTGCCAGCGAAATTCCAACGCGAGTCAAGCAACCCAAAAAAAAAAAAAACAACTAAATAGTGCGGAAAACAAAAAGCAATGATAATTTAAAGTATGAAACGAGCAAAGTGCAATTCGTTGTGCATTGATATGGGCAGCTAAATAAATAGAATAAATTAAGTATTTGCAAATTACGAAAAAGCAGCTGAAAAACCAATTGAGTCGAATGTGTGGCTACAATCGTGTGCGTGTGTGAGTGAGCGAGCGAGCGAACAAGAACAGCGTAGAGCAAAAAGGTAGCGGGACGGACGAACAGTAGCAAATAAACGAAAGGAAATAAAAATAAAACGAAAAATTAACAGTGCAAAAAAAGAAAGGATTACGAATAGAAAACTTGGCGGTAAACTTCTACACGCCTGCATACATGTGTGCGTTTATCTGTGGCTCCCATATAAATGTGTGTGGAGCTGCCTTGTGAGTGTGTGTGCCTAAATGTGCATAAAAATAACCAATAAACTGCGCAACAACAACAACACTGCTAACGCACCGCTTACTGTAATCGGTAATCTCTATGCGTGTGCACTACGTAACACAGGAACACGTAACGTGTAACGTAAGCAACAAAGGCGGCAAAAGCCAACAAATATTCTACAATTAGATGTATTGCGTGTGTGCCATGTGTGCAAGCAATTATGCAAAAGAGCAACAAATTGAACGACTGTGGCAACGTCAGCGCTGATGAGCACTTGCAACAACAAATATCAAAGCGCTGAGTTTCAAATATAAATAGACAAAATACAAAAAGGTAAACTATCAAAAACAACAAAAAACAAGCAACAACAAACTAAAAATAAGAGCAACGGCAAATGCAAACAACAACAGCGACAATAAGCGAGAGTAAAAGATAGGGGGGAAAAAACAGCAATTCAATTGCTTTCAATTGCCCTAATGTTGATTATTACATTTATTTACATGTGGGGAGGGCGCATAAATGCAGTGCAAATTTCCATGCCACCTGCACTTCGGCCTCTCGTCACTCACACTCATACACACTCGCAGAACACTCACTCATTCGTTTGCTCGCTCTCTTCCTCTCTACTTTACTTCAAAAGTTTCGCCCCCTCGTTGCTGTGCGACAAGAACAATAATAATCAAAACAAAAATGTTTAAAATCCATTTTCTTTGCTTCTTCACCCACCGCATCAGCGCTGTTTTAGTCTGTCATTTGTCTTGTGCTTCTTCTTTATCTACTTCATACACACATGCACACAAATACTTATGCAAGCATCAACGTGCAAAACAGCTGTCTCGCTTGCTCATGCATAACCACAACGCGTTATAGCGACTGGCCGGTTTACAAAGCACACTGGTACCGAAACCCTCAAATTGGGCATCAAATTTCTTATAGTGCGGTAGGCCAAATTGTGCAACTATGCAAAGCGTAAATACTGTTTGGATAGTGCAGTTATGCCATTGGGCTTTGTAGACCACTGTGCTGATAGGGATTCCAATTAGAGTTTCAAGTTGGCTAACAATGCTAACTCAAATGCTCAATTGAATTCAGTGTAGAGCAGCAAATATTCAAGAGCAAACGAAAAGTGAAAAAAAGTAAGCATAAAAGTACAAGACAAAAAAAATCCATTTGGCAAACAAACAAGCAGAGGAAAGCAAAAGAGTAGTGGAAGAGCAAACGAAGGCTCCAAAAGGCGGCAACTTGACTTCTCACGTGTGCGTGTGCACGAGTATGAGTGTGTGTGCGTGTGTTTCTGTTTGTGTGTGTGTGTACAAGCAAGCAACAGGGGACTGGCAAACAATAGCAATAGTGGAAGAAGAAAAAACGTGGATTGGTCGCGTAAATGGAGAATAAGCTGAAGCGGCACCAAAACAACAAACAGGCCGCAGAAAAATGCACGACTGATTATAATCTCACTCTTTTGCTCTCTCACTCTCTAGAGCTGTGCAAGTTTTGTGGGAGAGCGTTGATTGTGATAGTGAGTGGGTGGCTACACTTTCTTATGAGAGTGTGAGTGTGTGTGTGGCTGTGTTTTTTTTCTTACTTCCCTTGCGTTTTAACATTTCCTTTTGGCGCGCTCTTCATTGTTTTGATTTGGGTTCAGTTTCCGAATTAGGGTGACCAAATTAATTAACTTTTCTACAGCAAAACTTGGTTGGTTACATTTTACTCAAGCTGTTTTTCAGTTGAGTTCAATTTTGCACGAACAGCGTACTATGCCTAAAGCACAGCGCTAAGGTTAAATCGTAAAAGCTGCAAGTCAATGTTGGTTTTTGTATGCCAACTCCGTTGTTGTTGTAACTTTTGTTGCTGTGTTTTGTTTGGATGTCTACAGGCTGCTTCCCATCCTGACCCTCCTACCCACTCCAACGAGCTGCACGTCGCCTAAATTCTATTAAATGCATTGGATTCGCGTCTGTTTCCATTCTTAACCCGTTGCAGCAGCAACAGCATCCTTTTGCAGCATTCCTATTTTTTCTTCTTTTTTTTTGTTTTCATTTTTTTTATTTGGACAATATCAACAACAACTTGAGGTTGTAACGTGCCATTGAAATCCGTAAAAAGAACAAAATAAAAGTAAAAAAAAAATATAAATGTAAAGAGTGTAACTTCAACTGAAACTGGTTTCGGTTTTCTTTTCTTTTCTTTTGGCGGCTCCAGCCAGGAGGAGGCAGCAGCATTTTACATTTTCATGCACAAAACCTAAAAAAAACTTTTCTGAATTGAACGGCGTGCAACGTGACACAAACACACACACACAAAAACTTTTCACGGCAAATTAAAAAAAGTAGAAACTGAAATGTTAAGCATGAAATTAAACTAGTTGCGACTTTTTATAGTTTCAAGAAATAGTTATCATGAGTGTAGGGTATACACAAGTCGACTTCACTTTCGTTAGGTTTTGTTTCACTGTGCGGCCGCCCAGCGCCTCACAATGGACTCCTTTTACACCGCTTGCCACAGCAGGCGACCGTGGCTGGGATTGTGGCTGTTGTTGTGACTGCGTCTTAAAGCCTGTCTCAGTCGCTAGTTGCATGGCCTTTGGTGTGGAAGCTGTAAACGGTTGCAAGTTGCATTTACCATTTTTTCAATTTACTATGTGAATAATTAAACAAATGCATATTTATTATGCACTCGATAGCAGCGAAAACAAGCAACAACAACTATAATTGTAATGTGGTGCGTGCGCAGGCGCAATAAAATAAAGCTTTTAATTTATTTTTACTCCTTTTGTTTATCGCTCTTGATTAACGGCTTTCTTGTATTTACAGCGTCGCCGTCAGCAGGACGACAACGTCTTCGTCAGCGTCAGCGCCAGCGTCGTTGCGGTCGTCGTCGTTAGCAGTTGAGCTTTCTGCACACTGCGCAGCGAAAGTGAATGAGCGAGACATAAACAACACAATCAACTAACTGCAATCAAAGCTCAGCGAGATAGAGAGAGCGCGTGATTTAGTGAGCTGCAAAAAGGGAGAGAGAGACTTAACTCTCCTACTAACACAAAATGGCTGCCGTGCGGGGTCATCAGTACTTTAGTCTGCGATGGAATAACTATCAGAACACCATGACGTCAGTGTTTCAGCAGTTGCGCGAGGATCTTTCGTTCGTCGATGTGACCTTGTCCTGTGAGCATGGCTCGCTCAAGGCGCACAAGGTAAGTACCAAATACCTATCGATAGTGGTAGCTCAATCGATTAATGTCTATCGTATCCAAAGGTCGTACTCTCCGCCTGCTCAACGTATTTTCAAAAGCTGCTGCTGGAGAATCCATGCAAACATCCGACGATCATCTTACCCGCCGATATCATCTTCACAGATCTAAAAACAATTATCGATTTTGTTTATCGCGGTGAAATCGATGTCACCGAATCGGATCTACAGGTGAGTTTTCAAATAGGCCCTTTAATTAAATTAAGTTAGAAAAGAAACGCATACAGCTCAAAGGTCAAGATCTATGGGACTTACATTGCGCATATATAAATTTACATATCATGGAGTACATAAGTAACACAGTTATTTGTGATAAGGAAAATGCATTGCAAATGTCTCAGCTGTCGTTTTTTTTTTATCTCATTCTTTCTGTTATCTTTGACCTTATCTTTATAAGTTGTTTTTTGTGTTTGAGTTGTCATATCACAACACATACACTGGGTGTAAAGCAATACCTCACGTCCCACAGGACGCATAAATGATAAAAACACACTCTTAAGGAGTCCAGATCTGTAAGCTCTCTTATTGTAAGTTCTCTTTGATATTTGGTATTCTCTTTGCCGCTCACGTAACGTTCCAATCTTTCTTTTCTGTACTCTTTCTTCGAAAGAGCAGCCATTTGATAATTTGCCTTTATGAAAGGGTACTTAATTACAGTATAAATATTTATCTGACATTTTGCATATATGTGTGTGTGTGCTTCATTGTCAACTGTTGAATGCGATTGTTCAGGGTGCTAAGTTGTTGCTGTGTTGTTTGATAACAAATTTTAGCAGGTTTTAATTAAAATTGATTACTAATCATTCGAAAAGTCTGCGAAATAATTAAGTACTGAACACAACCAAGAACTTCTTAACAATTTGTATTTACTTAAAGTTGTAATGAAATTACATTAACTTAACGAAATAACTTTTAAGAATTACGAAACGCATTAATTTATTTAAGCAGCAACCATATTTAGCAAAGACACCAACCACCAGCAACACTGGTGGCTAGCTTTAATATGCTGGTCACAATTGTTACATTTTGAACCGAAAGTGGTACATTTGGTAGTCAACAGTGTATTACATTAATAATGGTACAAATATATTTGTGTTAAAATCAATTTAATCCAAAATGAATACAGATTTTAAATTAGTTAAGTTTTAAAATATACCATAAACATACTTTTTAATTTTGTTAGTTACTAGAAAGTTGGTACAAAATGAATTAATTCTACTGGTACACTCAGTCAGCAACTGGCCGTTCACTCAATGTACCCAGCGAAACTGACTTGAGTCGTTTGCGTAGTAAGAAAATCAAAAAGTAAAAAAAAAACGCTCAAGCTGACGCAACTCAAAAATGACTGCCCACCCTCACAAAGCCAGCAGAGCAGTTGGCTTCTTGTGGTGTTTGGCTGTCAGACGGCGGCAACGACTTCCCATTCATGCTGCAAGTTTTGCTTTTGCTTTTATTCTTTTCTTTTTGTTTTTGTCACAGACGTGCGCTCCATTTTTATTTTCGCTGCAAAAGTTTGCCGGCCATCTGTGAGGGCGACCCCTCTCTCTTGCACACTCAGACACACACACTCTAGCAAGGAACCCATACAGCTCCTGCCCTCATCCACAAGTTGCCAATAAGCGATGGGGGGGAGGAAAGGTGGCAACTACACAGCTACGATGATTGTGTTTGTTTGTATCTCTTTCGTCGTCATCGTAGTCGTCGTCGTCGCCGTTGTTTCTGCACATGTTCTTGGAGTTTCGCATGTCTCCTGCTCTCGAGTCTCACTCTCTCTCACTCTGCCACCACTTTATGTATAAAACTTTTTCGCCCATTTTTATTTTCTGTCTCGTCGCCGTCGTCGTCATCATCATCATTGGTGTTGTTGTTGTTGTTGTTGTATTTGCCCTTGTACTCTTGAATGTTTTTGCCGTTGTGCGTTGCGACGTCGTCGTCGTCGTTGTCGACCGCAACTTCAATGGCGTCGCTTTGTGTGCGAAGCTGAAGCTTTGCGGACCGCGTCAACGTTGACGTCGCTTCGTCTTGCCAGCGCCTGGTGCGTCGTATTTTGGCGCTGCTTGGCGTTTGTACTTCTTGTTGTTATTGTTGTTTTTGTACTTTTGCATGGTGGCCCCCTTTTTTTTTTGGCGCGTCTGCATCGCCTTGAAAAATTTGTATGGCTGCCCGCGACTGCGACTGGACCTCAAACTGGACGTTGTGTATTGCTTACTCTGTCGCACGCGACGGTTGGTCGCAGTGTTGCCACTTCGTTTAGTATTTTGTGTTCGGGCTTTCGTTTTTTTTTTTTCGTTGCTGTGACCCAAGCTTAGATTCGATTTTTGCTAGCGTTAATTATGCTGGGTAGTATTGCTTGGAATGCTTTTAGCAAACATGGTCAAGCTCTCTTTCTCCCTCACACAAATGAGTGTGTGTGTGTGTGTGGGTAGATGATTAACTACGATGCACACATACAAGAAGAGCCAAAGCCGTTAAATACATGACAGTATGTGTGTATGTTTGTATATGTGTATGCCACACATGCATGTGTCTGCGACAACTACGACGACGACGCCATGTGCTTGGCTATATTTATTGTATGCTTTTTTTCTTTTTGTTGCTTTTGCATGCCAACACTTGAGGGTCTTCCCAACGCGTCGCCATCGCCGCCGCCGCCTGCTCTTATACCCTACCCCTTAGTTGGCCCCATTGCATTGCCCCCCATGCCATCAACGTCACCTTTATCTTCGGCCAACTATGTGAGCAGCTGAAACTGACACACACGAGCGCAGCAGCGCAGCGTAGTGTAGGCAACGCCGACGTCGACGACGTTGGACATCAGCAACGGCAACGGCGACAGCAGCGACAGCGACTGAAGCAACCCAGTTAATGGGGGGTGGTGTTGGAGACATAGCGGGCACACCCAACAGCCAGCATGCTAGCTGGTTGCCTTCACACTCCCCCTTTCGACTGCGCCCAGCAACCACTTGGCTTGCATTTTTTCCGATTTTTTCTTTCATTCTTTCTTGCAAACAATTTTTATTTTCTGTGCAGCAGAATTCGTTTCATTTTTTTTTTGTGCTGCTTGTGCTCTCTGAGTATTTTTTTCGCCTCGCGGCACGTCGCCAAAGTGTCTCAGTATATGTGTGTGTGTGCTTGGGTCTGTTAATGTGTCGGTGTATGAGTGTGAGTGGTTGTGAGCGAGCGCCGTTGCTGTGAGTGAGAGCGGGCTTTGGCTTGCCACTTTGAACTTTTTGAAGGAAGCAGCAGAAGCAGCACAGGACAACCGCTGCTGAGCGAAAAAGAGGCAAAATAAAAGAAAAAAATACGAAATTGAGTGAAGCGCAAAGAAAAAATGCTTTACACGTACATGTATTATATGTGCTTGTATGTGTGAGCGTCCACCAACAATGGCCCAGCTGCTCCACACGTTTAAGCTTGTGTGTGTATGTGTGTGAGCTTGGACTCATCGTACACTTTCATTCTCATTCCTATTGCTGGTCCAAGTAGCTTCTTCTCTCTTCCCGCGATACATTCGTTGCTTCGATGCCCGACGTTGCGTCTGTCCAGTTCCCAATTCTGTTCTGTCATGCATTTTTTTCTTTTCGTTTTTTCTTTTTGTCGTTGTACTTGTTTCAACTTTTCGTCCTGTTTCTTGTCTTCGGATTCGCCTGCTAGCCAGAGGCTCCCTTATTGTTGTTGTTACTAGAGAGCACAATTTTTTTCCTTTGCGGCGCATTGTTTTTGCCGCACAGTGGTTCGATGTCTATGATTATTTATATGAAATATATGGAAAATATTAAGGAATAAAGTTAATATAAATTAAAATATTCTGTCTTAAATTATATCCCTCAATTGCAATATATTAAGGTGTCTGTAAAAATTTACCATAATTAATAATTACACAATTTCTGCACACAACTATTTTAACAGACATATTGCTAGAAACAACAAATCAAGCAGCACCGATGAGAGGCAATCAATTGCTGAAATTCTTTTTTTTTTCCGTCACTCAAAATGTTCCATTGTTTTTACTGGTTTCGCTTGCGCCGACTAATACTACAGACTCAAACCACAACACCCTACGAACCATCCAATCTTTGCGACACCACCTAACACAAATCATGGCCATACGAATTCATCTCCAGTTAATGGGCGTACATCGTCGCATTTGGTGGCCTGGTCAGTGTTGGTCATTTTCTAAGGGTGTTATATACTTTGGGTTTGCCCCTCATCACTCCATGCCAAAATGCCACCTTACTGTTGTCTCTTATGTATGCGCTACTCATTCGGCGCCACTGTCTCACTCACTCACTCATTCACTCCAACACACACACTTGTAAGTTTGCCACAAGTTTGTTAAGAAATGTATATGAGGGTTGGGGGTTAGGGTAGAGGGTGGCGCCTACGCCTCGCATTGCTGCTCATCAATAATGCAAATTGTTGTTGTCTGCAAAGTTTTGTTCTCGTTTTGAGATAGCGCGACCCACGGTGCGCGTGTTGTGCCGCAATTTTTTCAAGCTTTCTTGCTGAGCTGTTGTTGTTGCCGGCTCTGCTTGCTCTCAGTGTTTCTTCTCATTTTTTTCGCTGCTTCGATTTTTGTTGTTGTTGTGCTTGAGTACGTCTCTGCCTCGGCTTGTGTACGTATGGGTGTATGAGTGTACACGACTCTATGGCTGTGTGAGTGAGTGTGTTTGTGTGAGTTGCGGCTTGCTTATGTTTTTTTCTTTTTCTCTTTTTATGTGCAGAGAGCGGCTACGCTCTGCAATTTTTTCCGATTGCGACCGATTTTTTTCCGCTGCCGCTGTCGCTTTGTATACGTGTGTGAGTGTGTGTGTGGGTGCGCTTGTATTTGTGGAGCTGGTGTTGCTTTTGCTCCTTGCGCCTGGCTGTTTGCTAATCGTTGTCGTCGCAGTCAACGTAGACGTCGTCGTCGTCGCCGTCGTCTTCTTTTGGCATCATCTTTTATTTGTAATTCGGTTCATCATCATCGTTCATCGTTCTGTCGCATATGTATGTAACTGTATGTGTGTGTGTGTGCGCTGTGCTCACTCACACGCTGCCGTTGCTGCCGTCGCCGTCGCTGCCTTTTCTTCTTCTTCTTCTGCTGTTGTTGTTGTTGGTGTTTTATTTTTTCTTTGCGCCGCAGCGGCAGCGACGACGACGGTCAATGCTGCCAACTTTGCCGTTGCCTGCCATCAGACAACATTTGTACTCGGTGGGTCTTGCTTCGATCGGACACTCGGTCGCCGCCACGTTTGCTGTAATTATCGCGTACTCGTACCGTACCGTGCCGTACCGCATCGCAGCACACCGCAAAGGCCTGTACACCTCCCGCTAGCCTTCGACCGCTTCGCCGTATTTTCCAATTGGACTAACATTCGCCAATTGGGACCGTTTGCAGTTGCTGCCTCGCAGTCAGTCCCTTTAATTACCTCTAAACGCGAGTAAATCAAATTAAAAAAATAAAAAAAAACTGGCCGTAAAGTGCTTTAAAAATATAACACGGGTCCCTAGTTTGTCGTACAATCTCTAATATATATGTACGTACGACGTAAATCCGTTATCCCCGTAACCCGTTCCCCCTTCCACTGTCCACTGATCCGTTTTGTGTGTCGCCAGAGTCTCATATGCAATTTATATATGTGAATCTGCCGATTTGCTGCTTATTTTAGCATAAATTCAAGTTCGCGCGCGTACGCACACACACACACACAGACACAGAAACACGCATACAAGTGTAAAATCAGCGCAGACATGCCGCTGTCTGGCATCTCCCCATCGCCCACAAAATGCCCAGCAGCAGCCTCTTGTTCTCAATACAAAACAGTAGGCGAAAAGAAATGCCGCGAAACATATAAAAAATTCAAGCTATCTAAAGCTTAAACGTCTTACTGCTTACGTTACGTGTTTGTTTTTATTTTATTTTGGCATTACGTAGTAAAAGTAAAGAGGCATTCCCTCACATACACACATACAAGCACACACATAGACGGAGACTGGTCTGACTGCATACACATCAAACACATGTCGCTGCCGCAACATTCCTTTTCGTATGACGTTGACGTTGCGCTGCTGCTGCTGCCGCTATCGCTGCTGCTGCGCTTCTCAAGCTTTTGACATGTGTTTGTGCTTGCATGAGTGTGATGTCTATGTAAGCGTGTGTGTGACAAGTGCTGACTGCGCGCTTTACTCTTTATGATTATTTATATTTGTATGCATGTAGATATAAAAATGTGTGTGTGTGTGGATTTATTTTGTATTTACTTTTATATGCATCTGCTTTTTGCGGTGTTATTCGCGTGTGTTTTGACTTTGCCGTCGTAATCGTTGTCGTTCCGTTTTCCTTCCATCCGCGTTCCGGTTTGTTGAACTAGGCGCGTTCTACATATTTTTGTGTTCTTGTATTTGGCCAAAGGAGCCCAACGTACCCCTGCAAATTTTCCCCATTCTGGGCTTGGGCCAGCCTCTCTACAGCCTTAATAATTTGTATTTTCAGCATTTTCTGATTAACCAATAATTTACATTTTCATTCTCTTGTGTAGCAATAATAACAAAAGGAAAAAAATAACAAAAATAATTCAAAAGGAATAATAATAATCGAAATACAAAAACGTGTTGATAAACATTATTCAAAGCACCGAAAAATATCAACAAAGAAGAACAACAAAAACATTTTGCTTCTCATCTCTTCTTCCACACACACTTCTCACTTTCTGTCTCACTTACACTTATTAATAAGCCTCATCATTACTCACAACTAAATCGCAACGATTGCGTCCTCTTTGCTCTCTTGTAATTGATACGTGCGTGTGTGTTTGTTGTTGCTCTACCAACTCACACATGCAAACTTACATATTTGTATGGTTTGCTATTTAATAACAAAAACAACAGCGAAGAGAAAATTAAAGGGAAAAGGGAATATCAGCAAAGTGTTACACGCTGTGACACTCTCTGTCTCTCTATCCCGCTCTCTCTCATATAATTTCACTTACACAAATAATTATTAAAATATTTAAATGAGTAAACATATTATTATTGAATGCAATTGATTCCGTCACGTCGTCTACTACAATTTGTCAATCTACTACAATTCAATAAATAAATAATATACCGTTACTACAAATACTGCGATAATTAAAATTAAACTAAAAAAAATACTACAACAGAAATACTACGATTTATTTAAAATAAAAGTCCTGTGCCACAAGGATTAAAATTTGCACTGATTTAAGGTATGTAAGTATTTGAATTTTATGGTCAGAAAGTCGAGTTAACTGTCATTCAATTTTGTGTGGGAAATTGAGAAAAGTGTATACCAAATATACTGCTGTTTTTAGGTTGAAAAGCTGTTAAATTAAAGCTACCAACTATGTACTAAAAATTGTAAAAAGCCGGTTTGTTTTAAAAACTTTTAACTAAAAAGTTGGAGAGTTCTAAATCGAGCACAAATTTAACAATAGTCGTTGCCTACCTTTAGGCGTTTTCAAGTTCAACTTTTACTTACACTTTTTTCAGACTTTCTTCTTTACTAAATTAGCTTTACGCACCTTTCAAATGGGCTTGGCCCACAATGTTCCATCAAATATTGCCATTAATTAGGCACAAGCACACACTTACACACACACACACACACACACGCCTCGTACACCACACCCTTAATAACCTAAGTATCTTTCTTGCTCTATCTAACTGTCTTGCTCGCACATTCGCTGTGCTACTCGCTCGCAATTAGCGGCCATCAGAAACAAAACTGAGACATAATAACGACAAAACACAAAAAAAAGCAAGCTTAAAAAAAAACTACGTGAAAAACCAATGAAACTGAGCAAAAATTTTCCTCATATTTTTTTCTTGTTGTTGGCACACCCAAAAGTTACTTTGCCGTTGTGTCTGTGTTTGTATTTGTATATTTTTCCTCAGGTTTTTTCCAATATCTATCAATTGATTTTGTTTTTGTGTCTTGGTCGCCATAATGTGAAAGTTATGACTATTATAGCACTATAGACCCCATAAATATAAGTTTGAGTGCCACAGTGTGTGTGTGTCTGTGTCAAAAAGTTGTGCAACACGCTAAAAATGTCGTTAGGTGGGGAACATTTTGAAATGGTTTGGGTTAAGCGAGGAAAACTTTGAAAGGGAATATGGATCAGTAAGTTTTATCCAACTGTATTCAAGTTATAGTCAGAAAAAAGATCAGGAAGAAGACTTAAAACCCTGTAATAAAAGTATATCCATATAGTGACGAAAGAAGACACCAAAAATCATCAAGATTTTGTGAAAATTTATGAGTTTTTAAAACTTTTTTTTGACGCTTTTTTAACTACTTTATTCTCCACTGAATTTCAACCTTTAACTTTATGTTTTTCTTATGCCTTTTTGCATTTGTTTTTCTTCGCAGTGGTTTTTCTTTCTTTGCTGATTTTTCTCCACTAGAGTTTTGTGAAGCATTTCCGGTCGAGTGGATCCTTCAAACATTTATCGTATGCCAATTGCAAAGTGCATTTAGTGCTAAGAGAATTGCTTTTGCAGTGCTAGTTAATCGATATTTTTGCAAAGTGCAGTGTTGTAAAACGTCAGTGGCAGAGCGAAGCTAGGGAGCGAAAAGAAAAATAAAGTTGGCTCAAAGTTTTTCCAAGTGGCGGCAACAGCTGCTGAGGAAAAACTCGAAACTAACACAACAGTGGGAGGCTTCACTGTAGAAGTAGAAACTAGCAGAAGTAGAGCAAAACAAGTTGGTAAATTCATTGAAAGTCGAGTCGCTTGTGCGCTAAAGATACTCTAGAAAATGGTATGGATAGAATTATAGAGAAAGACACTGTTAAACTTTGGCACAAAGGAATTAAATTAGAATTTGAATAGTATTTACTGTAGTTTTCAGCTTAAAATCAGGTATAAATGATACTTAACATGTACATATATGCAGCTCTTATTATAGGGTATTAGAAAGTCTATTATTTTTAAGTTCTGTAGGTTAACCATGGTTTCCTTTCGGCACTAGTTTAAGTTCATACTTAAGCACTTATTAGTTAACTCCACTTTAAGCCCAATAAAGCATGACTACCCCACTGTTCTCTGCGCCGTACAGGGTATGCAAATCGCAAGACCAAATCAAATGATCGCCAACAGCAACAAAAACACAAGATATAAAAAACAATAGCCAATAGCTTTTGTTGAGTTGAAGCAAAATCGGTTTGTGTCTGAACTGACATGAATTGACATGAACGAGCCTGCACGGCGCTCTGCTCTGCTGTTTTTGGGGTCGCTGTTGGGTCGGATCTGAGGCCACAGCTGTGCAGCAGCTAAAGCCAAACTATTGCCCCAGCAACAACAACAACAACAACAGCACTAAATACTTGTGTTGAGTAAGAAAATCAGCCAGTGGCGTAGCCCCAAAGGGATGTCAGGAGGGGTTAGGTGGAGTGGGGCTAAAGAGACGACAACGATTATGCGCCGGTTTCTTTTTTCTTCTCTTCTTTTTCTACAGCTTTTGTGTATACAATAGCGGGTTATCAAGTCCCAAACAGCGGACGCCAAAGTGCGGGTGCATTGTAAACCCCCCTCACTGCCCAATACCCTCTCCACCCACTTGCCTGGCCTAGCTGTTAACGGTAACCAGTCCAGTCTTATGTATAGAGTAGTTGGGAGAGATGAGGCGCTTATCACAAGGCCTATTGAGCTGTGTGTGTGTGGGTGTGTTTGTGTGTGAAATGGAAATGGAACTGAAACTGAAATTGTGTGCAGTTTGTAGTTTGAGCTGAGGGCGGCTTACACTTCAGCACACACCAACACACATAAACGCAGACCAACTGCTTACACAGATAGCGTAATCAGGGTATTTCCGAGGCTGTGATTTTTATATTTTTCAATTTGTTTTCTTTATTTTTTGACATACTCTGCACTGAAAAGGTATTGTAATTTAAGTGGGTAACATGTAACGTCTTAAGACATGCTGCTTTTTGCTTCAATATAGCTAGATTTGGTGGTGAGCTAGCAATAAATGAACTATGGAATTGAAATTTGTAAAAGAATTAATTTGTAGAAGATTTTTATAGCACTATAATCATCAAAATTGCAATTTATTGCCTTCATTTCTATGAAATTCAAAAAGAACTTCTTGTAAAAGAGGTAACTTTTCGAGAGGGTATTAAAACTTGCCTGTGCCTGTGACAAAGTATTGCCCTCCGCTGCTTTTCTTATGCCTTCTTCGACTTGGTTTTTATTTTTCTTTTCATTTCATTTGAGTTTTTTTTTTTCTTTCTTTTTGGTATTTTCCTTTGGATTCATTTGCACAGAGAACGGCGGCTACTTCTTAATTTCT
This sequence comes from Drosophila acutilabella, assembly GCA_035046005.1. Lineage (NCBI taxonomy): Eukaryota > Metazoa > Arthropoda > Insecta > Diptera > Drosophilidae > Drosophila > Drosophila acutilabella. The sequence goes on along the minus strand of JAWNOK010000024.1, from coordinate 10,064,581 downwards.
TTTTAGTGCTTAAATGAGTCGCTTGAGGGGTTGCTACGACTCGCCCTTTCCTCTCATCAACACCACCACCACCCACTCCCCTACCCATCTCCCTGCTGCCCCCTTTCCACGCCTCTGTAATGGGCAGGCAAATTTATTTAAGAAAATCACAAGAAATGTAAAACAACTGGGCAGCATTTTTCTTTTATTTGTTTTTTACTTTATATTTATTTTTTTTCCTTTTCTGTTGCCTGAGATTTTTTCAACCCTCCTCCTACACCCCCACCACCTCCTCCACCCACAATGCGTAGTGTTTTTAAGGGTAGGTTTTCTTATGTTTTTTGTATATTTTTTTTTGCTGGTTATTTATTTTTTTCTTTATTTTTGTAAAGGTTTTTTTTCGTACTTCGTTAGTTTCTTTGGTTTGGTTTTTTGCCTTTAATCGATCGACTTTTTTCTTTGTGTGTGAGGTGAGTGAGGAGACAGGTCAAGGGAAGGTTTGGGAGCGCTGGTCATGCGTCCAAACAACATCAATCACAGTTGCCTCAAATGTTGCAAGGTGGCACAAACAGCTTCAAAGGCGAAACAACAACATCAAGACAGAGCAAAGTTTACAAAACTTGTGCGGATTTATTCAATACATTTCGGTTTATCGCGAGAGCATCTAACGAATGAGTCGAGTTTTTCCTCATTTCCCCTACCCAAAGCATTCAGTTTTCCAAGATCAAATCATGTAAAGTTTTTCAATTCGGCAAACCCTTTGTCTAGTTGACAATCTACTGATTCTAAATCGCTTTGTGGGACTATCGATAACCGTAAGCGGACCATTTTGAATAGTTTTAAATTCAGTTTAAGAATCAAAACTCTCGTTTCCTTTGCACTTCCGCAGTTACAGGGTATTTAAAAGGGTGTCACCTAGTGCCGTTCATAGTTTTTACTGGCTACAACTATTGGAAAATTTCAAGAAACAAACACAAACACTTGGACACATCAAGCTACATCTATATATAGAGAGAGGAAATCTAGCTATAGCTAAAAGTTGACAATTGTTGTAGGGAACTGGTTTGGGTTGCAGCAGTAGGGGGAGGTAGGGAGACAACCGCCTTTGGGGCAGCTGCGATAAATGAAGCAAGGCGAAAATGGGACGCAAACCTTTATTTTTTATGTATACCCAAAAAAAAACTATATATACATTTTTTGGAGCTGAAAACAACACAAATGTAATCTATATCTTTTTTTTTTGTTGACGCTAGAGTGTTTTGAAGGGGCGGGAAAGGGGGCGTCACGAATCGGTGGGTGTGCCAGGAGACGCGAGACTTTTACACGGGTTGAGAAGTTAGTGGGATTAGTTGGGAAATAAAAATCCACCCAAAAGCCAAATCGACGACGAAAAAACTGCTGATGAGTTGAAATGTACCGAAAAAAAGCCAAAAAACCCGCTCTCAAAAAAAGAAAAAAAGGCAAGGAATCGGTTATTTAGTAGTTGTGTCTGTGTGCGAGGTTGGGCGCCTTTTGGCTCTGTTTCAGGTTGTGCTTTTTTTTTTTTGATTTCGCTGTCGAGAAATTAAAACGAGGGATTTTTTTTCTGCCATTTGGCGCTTAGTTTTTTTCCCTTCTGCTGACTTTTATGTAATTATATGTAGCATTGTGTTCGATGGGGCATTTTTAAGGGGTAGAAACAGAGCGGAAGCATCAATACATAGCGAACAGACAGAGTCATCCCAACAGAAGCGGTAACAATAATTGTAACTTAAGGGATTTTAAAGCAATTCAATTAAGTTTACTTGCATTAATTTCGTAACGCTTCAGATTGTCGCCAGAAAGCAGAATGGATGAAAATTAAAGGCGAAAAATTATCAATAAATACACAGCACTCAAATTTCCGAGGAAAATGGAAAGAGAAAAGGCTAGAAGGTTTTTCCAACATATTTTGGCTCGTGACCAAAGTTTAAACCCTTTTTTTTGTTGTTGATTGGATTTCGAGCATTATTGTATAGACAACCCTTTTTATTTTTTGGTGTGTAAACCTCATTTGCATGGAAAATTGTGCACAGGAATTAATTTAATTCTTTTTTCGGTTTCAAAATATTTGCTATAATTTAATTAAAAATTTTATACGTAAGGCCCCCTCGTGCCCCGGTAACTAGGCTATGAAAAATTATGAAAACGAAAGCAGCAGACGACCTACAGCAATAAAAAATAGACAAATAGAAAGAGAATGAAGGACAAAGAAACTATAAAAAGTTGTGTGTGTGAAATCAAAATAAAGTGCACACAAGTATGAAAAAAGAGAAAAATCAAAGATAAGCAGACAGCTTCAAAAGTAACGTCACGTAACGTAACCTTAACGTAGCTGAACGGTAACGTCATATAAAAAATAAAGTAAAGTGAAAGAAAGAAGCGAAAAACTTGCTGCTCATGTGACCGAGCGACCGAGTAATAAAATAGCAAAAAGCGACAGAGACGACGCTAACTGCGGCATCGACCGAGAATCTGAGGAAGCCGGCAACTGCGGCAGAGTCGTAGCGTCGTCGTCGTCGCGCAATGTAAATAAAAGTAAAGCGCCTGTAAAAGCAGAGTTCAAAAAGCGAACGAGGCGCAAAGCGAAATACACATAACATAACATATAATAATAATAAAAATGCCGGCCGCTTTAGCGGCTGATTTTCAGGCAGTCAAACACTCACACTTGCACATACACACACACACACACGAAACTTTTGCCATTTCTGCTTTGGCTTATATCCTATCGCCTTGGCGCCTTACTATTTTCGTCAGTCAGCTGCTTTGCTGTCTGCGTCGTCTCTGCTTACTCGCCTCATATGTTTTTAGCACTCGCTGTGTGTATGTGTGTTTGTCGCTCTCCCTCTCTTTGTATGTGTATGTGTGTTGAGTATTTTGATAATTCAAACTTCCTCAATGGGCAGCAGCTGCTGCTGGCGTCGTTGACGTCGACGTCGACGCGACGTCTTTTATTTGCTGCTGCTTTTTCTTACCTACGCGACGACGTTTTATGTGCAGCTTTTTATCTAGTTTGCTGCTTGTTGTCGCTATTATTATTGTAGCTCTGCTGCTGTCGCTGCTGCTGCCGTTGCTGCTTCTTGTTCTTCTTCTTTTTCATTCGTTTTACTTAAAGTTTCTTTTTATTTCATTCATCGTTGGCGTCTTTTATTACTGCACAATTCTCAAGTTCAAACGTGACGTTTATTTTTGCGTTTGTTGTTGTCTTTGGTTAACGGTTAAAGCAGAACTTTAAGAGCAGAAAAGTAAGAGAGTTTTAAGCTGTTTTCCATTTAAGTTAAGCAATTCTAAAACAGTTTCTTATGTCTGTTAAACTTTATACCTAATATCCGTTTGCATTACAGGGCTTTTTGGTCTTCTTACTCAGGGAAATGTTTTAAACTTTCTGCTTTTGCTAATTTGTTGTATTTAGCAAGTATGTTGCTTTACCCTGGCTATTCTGGTTATCCTGTGGCTGTGTAAGAAGCTGCAGCAGTTAAATTAAAAATATGTGGTCTACTTTTAGGTGGCAAACAACAACTAAAAAAAAAACAGGAACACGAACAACTGCTGCATTTGCTTGAAGGATATTATTGGTAGAGCTTAAGCGCAAACACAAAGCAAATTTTTGAAGAATTTTTAATTAAAATGCAGCAGCAGTAACAGCAGCAACGACAGCGACGTCAACGTCAGCTCTGTTTTTGTAATTGTGTAAACAGAAACCGAAAAAAATGGACGAAAAGAAAAAAGGACAGCAGCAAAGCAACGGCGACAAATGTTGCGGTTTTTGCCAAGCTGAGCGCGAACGCGCGTAAAAGTAGTTAGTAAATTGCAAAAACACACATACACATAAGCAGTAACTCTCTGTGTTTCCCTTCCTCTCTCTCTGCTTTCCGCTCTTCATACTTAGACATATGCAGAGAGCAGACACCTGCATGCATATGCAAAAAAAAAAGAGAGGGGAGAGTGGGAAAGAAAGAGTTTGGGCTGCTTGATGGTCACGTAGCAGGAAGCTTCAACTCGAAGCCAAAGTCCAGCATGTCTGAGCTTTTTTTTCTGCTGCTGCCATTTCGCGGAAGAGTGGGGGGAAGGGAAAGGGGTTGAGTAGGGCGACATAAGCTATACACAGCTGGGGAGAAACAAACCCAACATGGCGGCTTGAGTGAGTGCTTTGTGCGTGGTCTACGCTACGCCATTTAACCTAAACATCATTCACAAACATCGCATGTCTCTGCCAAGAGCTCCATTTCGGTTTCTGTGCCTCCGTTTCCTACAACACTCCTTTATTTCTATTTTTTTTTGTTGTCTTTCCTACCATTTCTTTTACTATGCAGGCAGGCAGGCAGTCAGGCAGAGGCTGGCAGCAACGCCCAATTGCTCAAATGGCTGCAACTGGGTCCGGGAATACGCTGCTCCTAACTGTGATACTCTTGAGCCCACACGCACACACAGTTAGGAGTCACACATACAAAACTTTAGCTCTGAGCTGCCTGACGTTTCATTTCCGTAACTCAAACGTTGCTCAGTTGTTGTTGCTTCTCTGGTTGTTTGAATGTTGCACAGTGGAGACACTTTAAAGCCGGAGAATCTTCATTTACTTCCGCGCTCAGACATTTTTTTTGTTGCTCCACTGTTGTTATACTACTTGGTTGCGCATACGCCCCGTGCAGCGTCATTGTTGTTTAGCATTTTCTGGCAGATACTCTTACTAAAAGTACAACAACTACAGGGACTTTTTTAACAACTGGACAGATATAAATCTTGGTAGTTGGGCATTATATATTGCAGTATTTTTTCTACTAACCGCTGAGTAGTAGTTAGTTAGTCATTAGTTTCTTATTTTTTAATTTATTTTTTGATAAATTGCCAACTAAAATTTGTGAACTTTTAGAAACAATTCGTTCGATTTCACTACATTTTTTTTTGTAAATACTAAAACTTGACTAAATAATGTTCTACTCGAAGATTTTTCAGTTTAACCTCCAACAAAAGTCTCACTAAAACTTTGCTTAGTTGAATCTCCAAATTATTGTGGCAGAATATCAACAGCATTTTCATTATAAACTAAATTATGATGACGATGAGCAGCAACTGTCTGAGTGTGTGTGTGTGTTTGTGACTGTGTGGCCGTTGTTCATCTTTGATAGAGATTGGGAGCTGCATATAGGATCCAGCAAGCTGACAATCAATGTTTGGTTTAGCTGCAAAAAAAAAATGAAAGAAAAGCTAAAGAAAATAGAATAACAAAAACTGAAGCAAGACAAAACATCGAGTGGCTATGAAAGACAGGAGGAAGTAGGTACTGTGGGGCGGGGGTAGGAGCCGCTAGAATAGTGAAACAAAAAAAAAAAGAGAGAAAGAAATTAATTTCTTTTGTGTGTTTGGTGGGGCAACAACGTTATTTAGTTGCCACAGCAGCTGCAACACACAAACACACACACACACACACGTAGGAGGTAAGCGGCAGGCAACTTCAATGTTCATTTCCGGCAGTCAAAGCTGCGTCCTGTGCGTCCTAGCCTTGCAACCTGACTGGCAACCTGGCTCGCTGCTCAGGTGGGGCAGCTTTAGAGTCTGAGTTAGTTGGCATCTTGCAACAGACTGGAGACGACTCCCCTGGGCAACACTGGACTGCATTGCTCTTCATTTCGCTGTCTTTTCTATGTTTCAGCCTCTCTCTCTCAATCTGCCTCCTCTCCATGCTCCCTCCTCTACTCCTTCCGCGCTGATTCTCTTTGTTGGCTGGCATTTTTTTCGCAGCATTCTTCTTGGCGTTTGTTCATTTGCCCGCAACTGTATCCATGGCATGCAACGACTGTGGCAGCAAGAGGCGTAGTAGTAGGGGCGTAGGGAGGCGTGGCAGCTATATAAGTTCGCCCGCAACCCAGTATTTGTTACTCTTTTTTAGAAATTTCAATTTTTTTAAGGTTTTTTTCCACTACTGCTTCCTCTACCACCCTGCCACGCCCACCGCCTTTCGTTTGCTGCTGTGCGCCTGTGTGTATGCTAATGAAGCCTCTTCTTTTGGTCCGGGCGCCTAAGCTCATGCCATTTGGCTCACTGTTAATCCCTGCCACTAAAGACCAAGAACAACCGAGCACTGGGCTAAAAAGGGGTATGCTAGCCTTTACCTCAACTGGTAGGGAGTGGGGAGGGGGGGCTGGGAAAACTGAGTTACTCTCCTGCGCAGGCTCACAACTCAGAAATGCAGGACTCAGCTTTAGCAGCTCAGCTTCTCTTCACCTCCAACTACTTTGCTGCTGCTCCTCTAGGTCTCCTGCTTCTCCGTCTCCTCGTGCCCTGCAATCTGCACGCCTTGTTGCGGTATTAGTTTGCTTTACGTGATTTCGTTGCATCTTTCTGCTTCTCCTCTTTTTTTTTATGTTCTCCTCATTTTTTCCTTTCTGCATTTGCACATTTTCTTTGGGACAGCGCTCTGTGGAAAACCCCATAGATTTAATTACAGTTTCCTCTCGCAGATAATCGAATTTTTTTCCTTTTTTTCTTCAATTTTGTATTTCGTTGTTGTTTTTGTTGTTATTTTTTTGCTGGCCACGTTCGCGTCCTGGCTGTGTGTGTGTGTGTGTGAGTGCTGTGTGTTGTATGCCACTTCCTTTTAATCTGCATGTCGATTTCCTTTGCACAGATTCCTACACTTTTCCTGGTTTTTTTCTCCTAGGTTTTCTTTTTTTGACCAAGTTTGCACATAAATTTCAGTTCAGTTGTAATTAAAAATTGCTTTTGAGGCTACACGTTGCGTTTCTTACTCAAAATTAGTTTCCATTTTCTTCATCTTCTGTTTCTGCCAATTTTTTTCTTTCCTTGCTCTTGCTTGCTATATTTAATCCACAAGTAACTGATGAACGAGTGCGCTTCAGATCAATCCTTTGATGCGCTCGTTTTTATTGAACTCTTTCTCTTTGCTTATTGAATGTGATTGAAAAATAATTTGCACTTGTGGAGAAAACAGCAAACAGTTAAATTTAAATTGAAGTTGAAAATTTATGCAGAATGTGGACAGTTTTTCAGCAGACTTTAAAGTGAATTGAACTCAAATCAAAGCTAAGAAATCAGCGCTTAAACGCAATAGGTGGTGTTTTTAATCATACCTTAGTTTTAAACAACTAATTTACTAAATTAATTTTTAAGCTACTCATTTAAACCAAATTTAGGTCCATATTTGTGCGCCTTTGGGCTAAAAGTTCTTAATTTAAGCATTTTATTCACATACTTATTTTAAGTGATTTTCGATTGCATTTTGTTTTGGTATAAACCTTTTACTAATGACCTCAATTCGCTTTGCTCTCTTTCTATCTTTCTCTTTCAGGTAAGCAAAAGTCGTGACAATGTAAAACGCCCAAAAAAAGAAAAAAAGCCAAAAAGTAAAAAAAACTGCAGCAATGCAAGAAAGTAAAATCGTAAGTTTCACTGCGACCGATGCCCACAGATTGTATCGCTATATAAAAGTTGCTCAATATATGTATATATTTATATATATATATATATGCAGGTATAGGTGTGCCTCTGTCTGTGTGAATTTTTGAGAAATGCCCAGCCGCAAAAAATGCAAACTGAATCACAATGCAAAAATGTTGATCAGACTTGAATTTCGGGTCAATAATAAAATATCAGAAATGATGAGGTAAACGGCAGAGGTAGAAGACTTTTAGCTACCCTGTAAAGGATGTAAAAAATAAGTCAACGATTTTTGAACATTTTTAAATAAATTTTAAGATTAATCAACTGATTTACTGAATTTATATAACAAAATATCAGCAGAAAACCTTAAAAACTGAAATTCGTAAGCTTAACACTAAGGCCACTTAGACCACAATTACAGGGTATTGTTATCAAGGAAAAAGAAAACGCTCTGAGTTTTGAACTGATTTCCCTAACTTGCCCTCCTTTGGAGCGCCATAAAAACACTCCCTATCTAGACAATGTATAAATGTATATATATAGATTACCTGTTGGCTTTGGAATGGGGCGTGTCACAGCCCCTTCAACCACATGCCACTTGCCACTAGCCGCTTGCCACTTGCCTCGTTTATTGTGCGCTCTCTCAGGTGAGCTGATCTTTTATTGTCGTTGTGTATGAAGGGGTATTAGGGGGCAAGCGGGGACTAGGGATCGTCGTCTTGGTTCAGTTTTGACCAGTTTCCTGGAAGTCGGTGAGCCAATCGATAAACATTTCGTTGTTGTTGTTTGAGCTCCTGAACACATGTATTATTCGGTGTACTTTTCTGTGTGTGTTCTCTTGCTGTATTTGACTACCAAAAAAAAAACGGGGAAAGAAACCAAAAACTTTATTTGCCAATCGTTGTCGTTGCTGAGCTAGCGATGGGCGACATTTGAGACACGATCGAACAGGTTTAAAGCTGTAGAAAGCTTTTAATAACGTAACTTAAACGACTCCCTTTCCATACTCGAAAGCTTATCACTAGTTTCTTCGAGTGTCATGAAATAACTATCGAAATTTCTTTTCCTTCAGACTGCTTTCATTTCCATAATACCTATCGATTTTTCCTATCGTGTCACGCTGCCATCCCTAGCGCTTGAGAGTGTTGAAAACAAACCGTTTACACGATGTGCTAATTGAGTTAGTACTTTTGTCATGCAACAAGGTAGCTGAATAAAATACAACGATACAAAATTTAAATAACAAGCAAAATATTAACAAGTTGCTTTGAGTGTAATCGACGGCCAGAGACCCTGTAATAAATACATACACATGTAAAGACTACAGCAAGCAAGAGCGTAGAGTTGTTGGCTCACCCTCTTTGCCATTTAAAGTACAGGGTCTTAAAAACGACAACAACCCATGACTCGTGAGTGGCGAAAAATTGCGAAAGACTCGTGAGTTGGTGGCAACAGGTTAGGTTAGGTTAAACCGGACGTCCTCGCGGGTACTGTACATAGGCCGTAAGCGGCCCTTAGTAGTCCGGGCGCGGAGGTTGTTCAGGCTAAAAGTCCAGGAGAATTAAGGAGCGTTTCGCGAACATCAGTAGCTCTTTTGGTGAGCGCTTTGATGCCTCTTCTATAGAGTGAATTTGCGGTGCACCTAGACATACTAGCCGTGTTCGCTCTAGGGCAGGACAATGGCAAAGTAGATGTTCTAGTGTTTCGGGAGTGTTCGGGTATTTACATTTCCTGCAGTCAGTGTCCGTGGTAATACCCAGTTTGGCCGCATGCGCAGCCGCTAGGCAGTGACCAGTGAGCACACCGGTTAGCATTCTGCAGTCTTTCCTAGAGAGATGCAGTAGGAATCGGCTAAGTTTAGCATCGAATTCGCTGCACATTATTTTCGCTGTTCTGCACGAGTTGGTGTTACGCCACCTTGCGTTTACTAGTTTGGTGGTGTTCCTCTCAAGCTCGCTATACAGCGATCTTAGGGACCATGCCACCTGCTCTGTTCTACTTCCAGGTAGTTCAGTACCAGCCTTCGCTAGGGTGTCTGCCTCCTCGTTTCCAGGGATTCCTTGGTGGCTGGGAACCCAGTAGATATGTACTGACTTGGTCGTACCTAGTGTATCTACTGCCTCCCTGCTCGCCTTGACCGTTCTGGAGCTGAGGGTAGACGACATCATAGACTTAATGGCTGCCTGACTGTCAACCATAAGGTTGATTGTATGGCTGTCCGTAGCTAGAAGAGTCGCAACCTCCGCTGCTTTTCCGATGGCAAAGACCTCTGCCTGGAATATGCTGCAGTGGTCGGGGAGCTTGTACATGAGCTTGGTGTTGGTGCGCTCACAATATACGGCAGCTCCTACTCCACCTGCCATCTTGGAGCCGTCTGTATAAATGCTACAATTACCTTCTTGCCGACTAGGGCAATCCTTCCAGTCATTGGGCCCTAAATGCACCCGGGTTCTGGTTTTAAGGCAGTTGGTAGGTTTGATATAGTCCGAGCTTGTGGTCATATTCCTCCCTATGGAGCTATGACCATAGCCCTGCGGTGACATGTAGCCTAGAGCTGTGAGGCGCTGGGCCGACTTGGCTGCCACTAGCTTCGCATGTAAGTCTAGCGGTGGTGTACCCAGGAGGGTCTCTAGAGCTTTGGTTGGGGTAGTGCGGAGAGCGCCTGTAACGCATATGAGCGCTTGGCGTTGTGCCTTTTCCATTAAGGCAAGGTATGTCTTCTTTTCGGTGGCCTGCCACCACACGAGAACTCCATAGAGCAGCGTCGGACGAACAACTGATATATAGATCCAATGCATAAGTCTGGGCGACAGACCCCAAGAGCAGCTGAGCATCTTCTTGGATGCATACAGCGCCATGGTTGCCTTTTTCACCCTTTCCTCCACATTGGCTCTCCAGGTCAGTTTGCTGTCCAGCACCGTGCCGAGGTACTTCACGTGGGCGCTTGGTTGTAGGCGCTTACCGTGAATCATCGGTGGGAGCCATCGCGGTACCTTGTACCTCTTGGTGAAGAGGATGAGGTCCGTCTTTTCGGCATTGATATGTAGCCCGGCTTCTTCCGCCCAGTTACATACTTCCCGTAGTGTCCGTTCCATAATGGAGCTGAGAGTCGATGGGCAGACTCCTGTAATAATTATGCATATGTCATCCGCATATGCAGTTATTTTTAGGGCTCCTCTATCAAATCTCTTCAGGAGGTCATCTACTACTAAGTTCCACAGAAGCGGAGACAGGACTCCTCCCTGGGGAGTGCCTCTCTTTGCGCTTTTTGTAGACTTAGCTACCCCCCATTCCGACTGAACTTTCCTACAGCCTAGCAGGTTATTAATCCAGTTCGTGATGGTTGGGTGTGTATCGATTGCCCGGAGTCTATCGATAATAGTGTTAGTGCGGACGTTGTTGAATGCACCTGAGATGTCTATAAAGACTCCTAGTGCGTATTCTTTGTTGTGAAGCGCCTTTTCTATGGAGGCGACAAGCGAATGCAGCGCCGTTTCGACGGATTTTCCCTTCATATAGGCGTGCTGATTGGCTGACAGAGAGTCTTCAGCCGAATTTCTTATGCTGAGATCCAGCAGCTTTTCCATTGTTTTTAATAGGAAGGATGTGAGACTGATTGGTCTGTAATCCTTTGGGCTGCTGTGGCCACATTTGCCTGCTTTGGGCAAAAATACCACTCGTGCAGTTCTCCATTGAGTTGGGATATGGCCCGTTTTAAGGCAGGCCTCGAATATTTTAACTAGCCATGGGATAACCACGCTGTTGGTGGTTTGTAGCATGGCTGGAATGATCTTGTCTATACCGGGGCTCTTTATCCTTGAGAAGGATTTGACTGCCCACAGTACTTTGTGCGATGTGATTAGTTCATTTGGAAGGTCATGACGCACGGAGTCCTGCATTTCCTCCTCTGTAGGAGGTACGCAGCCCGGAAAGTGGGTGGACATTAGAGCTTCTAGAGTTTCCTCACTGCTCTCTGTCCATGATCCGTCGTCTAGTCTCAGTTGGCTGTGAATAGGCGGCTGTCTAGACAGTAGCTTCCTTAGCCTGGCGGTTTCGGGTACTGACTCTAGATTGGAGCAGAAACTCCTCCAGGAGCTTCTCTTGGCCTTCCTGATAGCCGATTTGTATGATCTGAGAGCAGCCTGATACTCTTCGTAGACCATTCTCAGATCGGTCTGTTTGGCTAGCTTGAACAGAGCCTTAGTATCATTCCTTAGAGCGGATAGTTCAGCATTCCACCATAGTGGTTTGGACTTGACTTTCCGTCTAGACGGTTGGCATGACGCGTTAAAGGCGTCTATCAGAGTGGTGTTTAGCAGTGAGAGTGACTGTTCAATGTCCCTCACCGACTCGATAGCACCCGGTTGGCCTAATGCCGTAGACACGAGGGTCTCGAATTTGGTCCAATCGGCGTTACGAGGGTTTTTGGATCTGTTTTCTTTAGGGGTGTAATCAAAGTTGCATTCGAATTGAATGTACTTATGATCCGAGAAGGAGGGTTTGTCTAGCACTCGCCAGTTTGTTATGCCTACACCTGTTGCGAGTGTAAGATCAAGGACATTGGAGGAAGTTGGTCCTACATACGTGTGTGTTTCCCCCGTGTTAGCAATACTTAGGTTTGTGGTTAGGATAAAATCTAAGAGTGACTCACCCCTGGTGTTGATATCGGTTGATCCCCAAACGCAGTGGTGGGCGTTGGCGTCTGTTCCGACAATGAGTTTTTTGGATTTCTCCACCAGTTTAGCCAGTTCTGCGGGTGGAGCCGGCTGGTCGTGCGCCATGTAGCACGATGCCACCGTAAGGTGCACTCCATCTTCTTCCAGCCTGACTGCAGTTAGGTCTTCGGTGCTGTAATTAGTCATAAGATAAGCATGTAGGCCCTTCCGTACGAGTACGGCGGTTCTTATTCTGCTTACCGTAGAGATGTAGAACGCACTGTAGTTGCAGGACCTCAGCCCAGCCACCATGTTACCAGAGGCAATCCATGGCTCCTGGACTAAGGCCACATCGACGAGCCCTTGCTCCAAGGCCAACAGGAGCTCCGTCGATGCCAACTTGCTTTTATGCAGGTTTATCTGCAGTACCCTCAGTTTGGGTGACTGCACCTGCCGCAGACGGGTTGACTATCACAGTCAGGTCACCGTCTTCATCGTCTGCCTCCTCGTCCGACGCTATGTCGAGTGACTGGGTGGCTTCGAGGACTGACTCAAGGCCAAGGTCTCTCTCCACCTCCCCAGCTTCCAGTGTGTGCGCATTTTTATCCTCGGGGTGGCGCTTCTTAAGGCGCAGGTACACACTGCCTACGCCCCATGCCATCTTCCCGAATCTCGCGTATAAGATGTCCTCCGCTTCCTTGTTAATCTGGAGGATTACATGCTGGCCCCCCTCTGATGGGGAGAAGGTACCCGCATGTAACATCCTCCAGTCGCTGGTAGGCACATCCTTGTTCTGCCGTTGGAGCAATTTTAAGGCTTGGTCTCCTTGGACGGCAATCGGGAATAGCACCTTCGCCTTTGGTTTGGACGGGATATTCTCCCTGTCCACCACCTCCAGCTGGGCTCCCTCCCAGATTGCGCCCAGTGTCGGGACCATCCGCCTTAGCCAGACGAGTGTCGGCTCGTCGTTGCACTTCAGGATCTTGGCTCCATTAAGCCACCCAGCACCATCAAAGGTAGGCATGGGGGCTTCCGGGTCCTCGTCCATCTTTTGCAACAACAGGCCGACCAGCCTCTCATGGACGATCTTCCAACGATCCTCCGAGATTTTGCCGTTCTCGTCGCTCCTGTCGATTAGAGCCACGATGAGGTGTCGTTTGGCGACATCCGTCATCGTGGCTCGCTTTGCGTGCCTTCTTGGGATCGCTCCTTTTGGGCCTCGCTGTTTTTTGCGGACTGGGGCTTCCGCACTCTTGTTGCTGTCGGCGGAGCGCTGCCTCTTCTCGGCCAGCATCTCCTCCATTTTGTTGGCGAATCCGCTCGTCGTCGCCTGCATCTGCGGCAACTGGGCGAAGTGTCGGCGGCTTTCTTCGATCCTTTCCTCGGCCCAGGCCAGCTTAGCCTTGTCTTGTTCAGACAGACTTGCTGTGCCGTGGAGCCGACTGTGGATTTTCAGCGCCGCCTTATACTGCGCTTTCGCCTTGAGCCCCTGCCTGGTGCGTTTAGGCCCTTCCCTACGCAGGGAGCTGGAACCTTGCACCGGAGAGCGCAGCAAGCTTTCTTCCTCGGTCTTCGTCACTGACAAAACGCTCTCAAGGTCCGAGTCTTCTAGGACTATGGTACCCGAGCGTGTCAGCTGGTGTCTGTTGGCAGTCGTAGTACAACTGACTTGGCCTGCTCCCGCCAAGTCAGAGGTGTGACCACTGGCGACACGCAGAGAGGATTGCTCCCCCCCGTGCCCGCCGGTGGTAGCAGTCACTCCTTCCACCGACGTTTGGGCTGACATCCCAGCCCGAGTTGATTTTCCTTTCGAACCTTCCATGTTGCTGAAAAATACCTCCATCCGGCTCATTTGTTCAGGTGGCCACCCCTAGCGTTTTTTAGAGCCTGCCGCCAAGGCTACCCCTAGCCATGGCGTGTGTTCGGCACTCCTGACATGCCGCAGCATGTCAGGGTACGGGACCACACCTCAGCTAGACACTGCATCGCCTCGGGGGCAAGTGACATTGCATCAACCCGTCCCCGGGACGATGCAGTGTCCATTGCCCAGCCGGCACCCTCGGGGAGGGTTCAGTTAGGGGATTTGTGCCAGCCTTGGTGGCAACAACAACAACAACAATAACATTTTGTGTCTACTTAGCAACTTTGTGAAAATAAACACCCAACACTTGCAGCTCTGCTCCCAGCTCCCCGCTCTCCGCTCCGCCTCTCCACTGTAGTTGTGGAGAAACCCTTTGGCTTTCCCCTCATTTGCTAACTGGACTTAGGGCTGCTGCACACTAAACATTAAACTGTTGATAGTTGTTGTTGCAGTTGCATGTTTTTTTGTACTCAATTCCGCATATGGCATCGAAAACCGATAATTACCAAAGCCAGTCAAACACACACACACACACACACACACATACACATACCAGTAATCTCCCCTGTGTGTGTGTATTAGACCTCTACCTGCAGCGGAAGCCTCATAAGAGACAACAACACTTAAGCGATGACTGCTCAACTTGCAACGTTTTGCTGCCAGTGCTAACTGTTTAGCTAATTTGTAGCCAAATTTACTACTGTAGAAAATAAAATAGTTAAAGAAGCGTTATAAGAGTCAGCTAAAAATACACTTTTGTTTTAAACATATTTTAAAATGTTATTAGCTACTAAGTAGCCGTAAAAAGGCTAAAAAACACATTGTTCTTAGTGAAAAAATATATTTTGAACGAAAAAAAAGCCATAAACATTTATTTGTTCCATTTTTGTACTATGTTTTCCAAACTTTAGAAAATTATTTCAGCAATCCAGCTATGTTAGCTATAAAATAAACTTTTTGGCATCACTGTGTGTGTCTCTTGTTGTTCCAGCGGCAACAAATTACTCACGCGCAAAAATTGTTGCCGTATTTTTTTCCACATATAATTTCACTCCATGTCTGTATGTTTTTCAGTATATCTGTACAAGTGTATGACGTATGCTTTCTTGTGTAGCTTATGGTAAATGTCTGGATATATATGTATACTAAATACATATAGCTATATCAGATGTTAGTGTATTTGTGCATTTGCCCCCATATGCATAAAACCTTTAGTTTACCTGTGCGATAACATTGGGGTGACACAATGTGATCGGTAAATTAATAAAAATTCAGCATTTTAATATGTTGTCTAAATATTTTATTAAAAAATCAACAATAAATAATTTTTTTTTACTTTATTGGAAAACTTGAGATTTTAATCTGCTTTTAGCACCTTTGAAGAATTTAAATATTTAACTATATTTATTGAAACACCCTAATGCTGATATTTTGTACTCGTGTGTGTGTGTGCATTTGTTGTTTAAGCCGCAAAAACGAAGTCAGCGTGTTGCGACGACGCCGCTGTCTCAGTCGCTGCCACCGGCATCGGTAACAGCAACAGCAGCGGCACCGGCAACGATGACGCCGCCAACAACAACAAGTCTGTATCGACATCGTCGGTCTACCTGTTCGCGAAGTTGGACACATTTTCTTTCTTTCATATCGTCGCTTACCTAAAGGGACACACACACAAGCACACGCTACCTGTGCTCACTTACACACACAGACGCCAGCAGCAGGAAAGCGAAAGAGAGATAGAGTGATCAAGTCTGTGTGCTCAGACTCGCTCTCTCTCCCGTTCGCACCTGTAGCGACTGCGAAAGTCAAGCCAAGCTGAACGAACGTTCCACGCTAAGCTGCTGTTGCCGCTCCGCCGGCGGCGTTAACCAACGACGTCGCTGTCGCCGTCGCAGTCGACGCTAACGTGAACGTGTCGTCGTTGAAAGTCTTCGTTTGTCGCTGTGAACGCCGAACAGAAACGATACGATACGAAACGAAACGAAACGGAAAAAAAAGAAGAAAAAAAGTTGGGTTTTGGAATTTTTTTGCTCTTGCTCTTCTTTGGTTTTCAGTTCAGTTCGATTTTAATGCACAGTCGCAACGTACGTGTGTTTTGTACCTGTCTTCTGTGTGTGCTTCTTCTTGTTGTGTGTCGTCTTCCTCTTCGCTCTTCTCCTTCGCGTTGCGTCTTTTCGAAAACGTCGTCGTCGCGCAAAAAAAAGAATATCCAAATCATACACACACACACGCTCGAATAAAAAGTGCAAACCAAAGCAAAATAAGCAACAACAACAGAAACAAGTGCAACTAAAGAAATAACAAACAAAAAGAAGCAGCAGCAACAACAAAAGAAACAAGAGCTCAAAAAGTGCGATCAAAAGAAAGTCAAAGAAAGTAAGTTTGCGCTCGCTTTGCTTCCCGTTCTCGTTTTGGTTTATGTTGACAAATTATTCTACATTTTATGCATGCTGCTGCAGGCAAAAGCTCTACTTCGCCTGCAGGCATGCGGAGGGGAAAGGGCAGCTTAGAGTGGTTGGTGAGTGGAGAGTGCAAAGTGGAGAACCTGAGCGAGTGAGAGTGCAGAGTGCGCGCACTCACTCTCAGCAGTTGTGTGACCAAACCGATCACCGGATGTGTCCGGCTAATGTGAACGGCCATTTTGTTTTGTTGCCTCTCATTAGCTACAAATATATATACTGCTGTTGCTGCTCTCCCTCGCTCCCTCTCTTACTCTCTCTGTCTTAGTCTTTTGCGCTCTCTGTTGTGTAAGCAGCTCTTGTGCTTGCGCTTGGCTCAATTATTGATTGATTAATTATTGCTGACGCGTATGCGTCGTCCGTTCGACCATTCGACCCTTTGCAAACCGGTTCATTGACGCCGCCGACGTTGAAGTCAACGTCGCTGTCGACTTTGGCGTCGCCGTCAAAATCGAAGTCGCGTGTGGCGCGCACACACTCTCTCTTTTTTTTCGTATTCGTATTTTAGGCAAACCCACAGACGACGCCTGTCCACCCCACCCAATCGTCTATAATCCAATTGCAGACCATTTCACTGTGATCATCGATTACACGCACAGAGGCAGGCATCACATCCCCTCCTCACTCCCCCTACCTTTACTTCTCTACTTTTTACACCTTATAATTTCTCTGCTTCATTATGGCGCCTGCGCTGGCAGCCTCCTAAGCCGCATTTCAATCAGCAGCAGCAGCGTAACGGGGTTGCATGCCTCGGCTGTCGTCCCTCCCCTCTGCTACCCCCCTTTTGACACTCATTTGGCTGTCTCCTCTGGTCATTTGCAATTAACACTTTTGCGTACGTGCCACAGGCGGTGGCAGCTTAATCAGCAAAACCAGCTGCTAACATACATAGTCTGAGCTTTGCCAGCTTGCAACTTGAGCAACCGTTAAAGCTGCTGCTGCAGACGACGCCACACCACAAAGCTAATCAGCGTGCAACGACTTTCTCGTTATTTCTTTTGCCACCTCTTCTACTCCCTCTCCCTCTCTTTTACTCTATGGTACACTTATATATATTTTTCTCTTTTCTGTAATTATTATTTTATAATCAACTTATTAGCTCGCTCGCTGTGTACTGTGCACACCCCGTTGCTGCCAGAGTTGCCACCGCTCCCTCTTCCCTGCCCGTTGTTAAAACAAAATTCAATTAAAAAATCTCTAGTGTGTTTATTGCTTGTTGTATTTGTTTTATGTTCACATTCTATTTCTTATTGAGGTCTCTGGCTCTCCAAAAATGATAATAAATAAAGCATAAAACATAATGTTGTTCTGTCATTATTAATTATTATGAGCTGCAAATTAGTTTTGTATTCAATAAACTATTTTTATATCTGCTACAAATAGTTAGAGTTTGAGTATAATTACGCTGGAGTTTTAGCTAAATAAAAGCCAAATTCAAGCCAAACTAAATTTATGTTCATATTGATTATCAGTGGGTTGAGTAAGTGTTAGCTATTAATCTTTAAAGTGGACTTAATTATATTTAAAAGACTTGTATGTTATTTTAGATACATTTAGTATCTTTAAATTTATGCACAATTTTTGCCTAAATTTATAATCTTTCGCTCTTATCACTTGACCAATTGGCTTGAAGTGAACATCAAGATAATGATGATGAACTTGGCACATACACAAACCACACACACACACACACACAATTGTGTGTGATATATATAGAGAGACACCTCCATTATAATTTCGATAATCATTTGTTGTATTTTTGCCCCCTGAAGCTAAAAATGAGCTCATCTTTAACCCGTTCCATTCCGTGCTGTCGTTTAGGAGAGACCCAGACCCGCATGACAAAAAGCGACTAAAAAATTCAGCTCTTATGTAATCGTTTTCTTACAATCGAATATTTTACGAAATATATTTTTAAAAATTTGCTCAACTTCAGAGACGACATATAATTAACACTAATTTAACTAAGCGAAAAATCAATTTGCAAAAGATAATTTTGAAAATTTGCCTAGGAGAGTGAGAGAGAGAGAGACAAAGAGGAGATTGAACTCTTCTTTGTATTCTGCAGATCTTAAGATTTTCACAATGATCATTAAGTCGAAGTCCAAGTTGGAGTTCGGCTCAAAATTAGAATTTAATTCATTTGATCATTTATTACAATGATGTTTATAATTCTTAGAGGCAGTTCCCTCCTCATTATAGGCCTTCTCAAGGTGGTGGCAACAAACTCGTTAGACCTTGAAAATTTTGTATATCTAATTTTTTTTTTACTTTAAGGCCGAAAAATTAAAGCGACATTCGCGGTGGTGTGCAAGTGCGTGGAATTACGAGAAGCATAAAAAACATCAAAATAATAGAAGTTTTTATAAAGTGCGTGCGGCTCCCATGACAATTAACGATCGAAAAAAAAACAAACTATTACTATACGTACTGGCTAGAATCTGTAGTGGTATTGGTATGGGGTACTTCTTATAGCCAGGCCAAGACACAGGCACATTGACTTTACAAGCCGCTTACCTTCCGCGTGTCTAACGCTTTGTTCTTGATTGCGATCGAAAAAAAGGAGAGAACCAAAAATGACTTTCAATTTTGTTTCTTTTTTTTTCTTTGGCCTTTTATTTTTTTGGTCGGTTTGTTTTCAGCTTGTGGTTGCAACAGGTTGTTGGCTACCTGCTGCAATACCTTATTTTATTATTTGGTTATTTTAACACTGTGCTGCAGGGTGTATTTCTAAAGAACTTTGCTTGCAATTGGTTTGAAATTGTTGCAGTGCGTTAATTATTGTCGCTTTCTCTTTGTGGTGTGGTTCGTGAGCGTTTGGGGTATTAGGAAGTCTGTTAGTTGTTACCAATTGGTATGCAGTAGTAGAATTTAAGCCAATTACTAAATACTTGATTTAAATACGTCTAATAAATATTCCTATCCACTGCCGCTTGCACTGCACGCAGATCAGTCGCTGCTGACGCCGTTGACAACTCAATTTTGTGGTTGCACAGTGTAGAGACCTTCAAAATGCGACCATTAGAAGCGACTGCCAAGCAGCCAGTGGTGATTAGGCCAAGTTTGGGAACCTGTTTGCCTCAGAGACAAACACGTTTTAGCCAGTCCTTGTTTTAGGTGTGTGCGTGTGTGTGTGTCTGGCCTGTTACGCCTCCTGCTACAAACTCAAGGCTAACAAATAATAATAAAAATAATAATAATAGTAATACAAGGCAGACAGAGCACGCGTGTTTTACGACGCAGACCTTGACCTTGTCTGGTAGCCCCCTCACTCTCCTCTCTTTCTCTCCCTCTATCTCTCTCTTTTCGATCCTATTTCAAAACTTGGCTATTTTCCTGCTTCTTTTAGCTTCTTTTCTGCTTCGTCTGGTTTGGTTTCTCTTGCATAATTTATGTCTGGCAATCTAGGTTACACACACACACACACACACATGCTCACATGTCTAGGCCCTGTTATCACACTGACTCTTCACATTATGCGCACGTCTTTAGCTACACTCCCTCCCACTCCACCTTCCTTCCTCTACCACTCTACTCTCTCGCTCTCTGCTTTTCGCGTGCTTTTCACCGCTTTTTCTTTTCCTTGACTTTTGGCGCATTTTCAAACGTTACTTTTTGATTAAATTTTATGGCCACACTTACCTACATTTGCTCAGCAGCAGCAGGGGAGATAGAGACAGCAGAGGGAGAGGAAGAGTGCGAGCGAGAGGAAGGTAACGTAACTTATTCCTGTTGCTCGCTTCAAACGAGTTTTTCCTACACTTGCTTTTCACATCTCCTTTGCGTAAGTGTGTATATGTGTGTGTGTGTGTGTGTGTGTGTGTGTGTGTTTGTTGTTGTTGCACATCAAACAGGTCGCGTTTTCTTTGCCATCGTCGTCGTCGTCATCATTTATCGTTTGTTGTTGCTGTTGTTGTTGTTTTTCCTCTTCTACTTTTACTTATTTGCTGCTTTGCTTTGCTTCACTTTATTTTACTTTTATTTTGCCTTACTTTCCCAACGTCTTTGTCGTCGTCGTCGTTGTCTCACTTCTCCACCTCCTCCTCTCCTTTCTCCTTTATGTTTTCTTCTTCTTTTTTGTTTTCGCTTCTTTCTTTTGCTCTTTTGTCTCTCGCATATGTTTTTACCTTGCATACGTCCTTGAAGATTTGTCTTATTTTCGTTTTTATATTTTGTTTATAGGTTTTGTGTGTGTTGGTGTGTGTCTGTTTGTGTGTGTGCTTTTATTATACTACGCTTTTTGCGCTCTTCTTCTCCTACACATTCTCTTCTTTCTCCACGTCTTTGAGCTGCTTTAAGTGGGTCGCTTTTGCCTCTGCTCATCATCATCATCTAAATCAAGTTAATAATGATGTTGGCTGCAAATATTTTAGATTTATAGTTGAAATTCCTGTTGCAAGTTGTGTGTTGTTGTGTTGTGTGTGTGTGGCATGTTGCAACAGCCCTGGTAGCACTCGTAATTGGCATTTCCTGCATATTTTACATAGTTAAAGCTTAGAAACTTTGTTTTAATTCAATTAAAGAGTTTAAAAACTGTTTTTACTAAGTGGTTTTTAAAGTAGTAGTTTTTTTGTGCAGAGACTTATTAGCTTGTGAGAAGTTTTCTAGTTTAATGTAGCTCTTTTCAAGCTAAATTAAATATTAAGACAGCTAAATGTCTTAAGATTTAAGTAAGTAGCAGCAAAAGCTTTCTAAACTTTTGTTTTTAGATAATACAACTGAGATCTGCTGACGTTCAGGGCTAAACCAACTCTACTGAGTGTTTAGGGCTTTGACAGAAGTACAGAGAGTTATTAAACTAATTTTTTGCAAAATCTAGCAGACTACGCAGTTGTAGTTTTATGCCTCCAAATACTAATCAAATTTCCGCCGTTTAGTTGAATTATTTTCGCTCAGCAGGCGGAACTGCTTGCCCCACCTCACTGCCTACCTCCCTATGCTACTCCTACCATAAGTCAGAGAAGCACTCGTGAGTTCACTCACTTTATGCGCATGATTACTCAATTGTAGCTTAAAAGAATTAACAACAAATGCTATAAATAACACATTTTGCCGGCTGTTTGTTGGCCATAAAGTGTAAGCCAACACTTGACTACAGAGAGAGACAGTCAGAGAGGGAGACAGCGAGTGGCTGCTTTGGTAGAAGACAGAAACCAGTAAGTAACGTTCGTTCTGCTCTTGGAACTTGGCTCTAGCTGCCTATTATTAACTTGGCTACTTGGCTTTGGCTTCTCAGCTCTTTTTTTTTACACTTCTGGCCATAACCATGACTTCTTGGTCTCTAAACACTTTGAGGTCAACAAACAGCTGCTGGGAAATCGAGTAGTTTCAACTTGTGGTTTGTCTGAAGTCATGCGTTTACCCATAAGCTCTGGACTCTGTATATACTTTTTTTTAATACCAATACAACAACAACAACGACAACGAGTAGAAGAAGAAGAAGAACGCACACACTTTTTAGCCGGCAAGCTGAAAACCAGTTTCTTGTCTCACCGGCGGCCAAAAAAAAAAGCAGATAAAATAAAGTTTCTCAAGCGTTTTGTGGCCGGCGTTTTTTATACTCGTTTGTAAGCTTAGTTCGCACGTTTTTTATTCAGCTTCTACTTCGTTTCCCCCACTTCACTCTTTCTCTCCATTTTTTGGTTAGTTTTAACTGATTTCTGATCTGTTTCGCTGTTGTTTTCTCACCAGAATTTTGTCTCTCTTCCGCTTCAACTGATTGTTAACCAAAAATTGTTGATTGAAATGGAAATCTATTAAAATATTTATAATCTACGGAAGTTGCATTATCTTTTGGTTATTTATTTATCACATATATACCAAGCTTTGATTATATATTTCGATTTGAAATAATTTTTGCTGTTTTGAGCTCGTAATTTTGTGGTTTCTTGCGCGCTTTTGGCACTCGATATGAATTTTAATTTCTACGAAATATATATATGCTCTATGTACAGCAATTTATCAGTCAGATAATTGTTTTTTATTTATTTTTTTTTTATTATAAAGCTTAGAAAGATTTAAATTTTAGACTTGGTTTGTAAGCATTTTTTTCTTAGCTTTTTACTGATTTTTAATTACTTTTCTACTAAATTTTGTTTAAAAAATACATCTATTTAACTAAACTATAGCTGCCTATAGATAAATTGATCATTTATCTATAGCTATAGATACTTTTTGGCCTCCCCTGGCAGCAAATTGAGTTGTGTCTAGAATGATCGAGTCTCTTGGCCTGTGTTGCCCTCCTGAGTTCGTTTGGTGGCCTGACAGTCAAAGAATACAATTAACATAATTTACCTACCAATACAAAAGCAACACACACACACAGGCACAACAAAACACAACACGACAGACAGTTTTGTAAGTTTTAGCAAATTTGCCAAATTTGCGCTTTGCTGTCAAAGCTACAAAGGGGGAAAAAGAGCTAAACGAGCTGAAGGACAGAGGTAAGGGGGTAAAGGAAAGGGGTGTTGCTACGGGGGTGTCGTACAGCTGAACAATTTGTAGGTGTTTAAGCTTTTTATGGCAACACCAAGTGAGAGAAAGAGAGGCAAGAAAAAAGCAAGCAACACAAGTAAAGTTTTTTGAGAAATCGATTTGGTTTCTGGGAATAAGTTTTTATGGGACTTCAACTCTTTCAACATATATGTATATGTAAATTGATGTAGACTATTTATAAACTTGGCATAAACGATAAGCCAGCTGTAAAGTTGTGGCTCTTATCAGCGGTCACAGGAAGTTTGTATTGTAATCAGTAAATGCAGTTTCAATTTCTCAAACGAAAATTAAGCCAATGTTATATATATAAAAAATATATTTCTTTTTTTAAGAGTTAGTAGAGAGCGCGAGAGGGAGACAGCCGTTGCGAGTGCGAGCGAGAGAGCACAGAAATCAGCAAGAAAAAGTTCCCAATCACTTTTATTTTTTACATATTTATTTTTTTTGGTTTCATGTGTTTACTTTCAAAAAGAAAGAAAGTTTTAAAAAGCAGACATGTGTGTGTAAGTGTGTGTGTTTATGTTGTGTATATATATAGAAATTTTTGGGCAGTCTGCAAAACTACAATTTGCAATGCAAAAGATATTCAAAGAAATCAAAAAAAAAAAAAAAATAAGGGACTCTGAGAGGGACACTTTTTGTTTTTTTTTTTGGGATTTTGGGTTTCAGTTTGTTGTTTTACATATGTAAATTTATGCATATCTATGTTTTGCTTTATATACAGATAGATATATGCCCTGTACTATGTATGCCTGTGTGTGTGACAGGCACACGAAACTGTCGTTTCCATATCGCTGCCTTGAAATCTGCATAAATGATGATGATTTTTTCTGGCTTTTTTTGGTATTTTGTTTATATATTTTTGTTGTCTTAGCTTTCGTCATTTGAGTTGATTTTGTTGTTGTTGTTCTGATGTTGGTCTCTCTACTTCTTATAAATGTAAAATATTTAGCATACACATGGCTCCTCCAATGTTCTCCAGAGATTTGTCGCTTTGAATATGCTGTGCGCTTCCCGAGGGACCAGAGTTGTAGTTGACCTCGGGTTTTGGCTTTAGAAACTGAATCTGCGTCGTTTCAACTTTGACTCAAGTTTTCAATTGAAATTTAAGGCATTTATTTGTTTAGATGTTTTACATACCCTGTAAGGCTTCTAAAGGGGTATAAACGGAGGTTTAGTTCAGAAATTAAACAATTTAATTGGCTTTATCCGGAATAAGATATTCAGCTGATCAGGCGCCAGTCTTATATATTATTTATATAAATTTACCTGATTAAAATATTAAAAGCCTACTTTCTTACCTAAAGGGCTTAAGTATAATCTTATAGTCACTTTATGCTTAATCAGCCCCATTTAGGGCAGCTGCTTGTGCAGTTCCTTTGAAAGAATTAATACTGTAGTTAAAAACAGCTGCCTCCCCTTTCCCCTCGCCTGCTAGCTGCAAGTTGCATAGCAAATTTACCGCGATTTTAGTCACAAGTTCTTTTTTATATATTTTTTAAATGTGGATTCTTTTTGGAGGCATGAAACCATAAAAATGGCAAATTAACCAAGTGTCAGTGTGTGTGCGAGTGTGCAAAACCTTTGGCAAGTGAAGCCACAAACAAAACAGCTCTATACACACACACACACACATACACATACACACACATGTATATGGGTATCAGGCTGAAGCAGCTTTGAAAATGGCACGTTTTGAGTTCCGTCCAAGTCCAATCAAGCCAAGCAGCGACGTCGCGTCGTGTGAGTGACTGCCAACGTCGCTGTCGCTGTTGACGTCGTGTTGTCGCCACCCCTTGTCCCCCTCCCTCCTTTAATTTGTTGCTGCTCTGGCCTGCTGGCGTTGCGCTGCGCTGCGCAGCGCTGCTTCAATCAGCGTCGCAGGCAGCCTAGCAATTTATCCAGCGATGCATATTAAGCCTCACGATTTGTATTTGCCTCACAGTTCGTCCATCCAACCATCGTCTGTCTGTTAGTCTCTCTGTCTGTCTGTGTGAGTCTCTGTGAGTCAGCCCCAGTGTTGCCAACGCTTCCACTTAAAAAAAGGCTAGATGAACTAAAAAAAAGGACAAAAAAGGGACAAATATTGAAAAAAGGGGACATAAAAAACGGACAGAAATGTTTCTTGTACAAAATTTAGTTTTTTCAATATTTTTTCCATCCAATGCGTATAATACGTCGTCAACAGTAGTATTTTCTTCGTCACTTCCTTAAGCGATGCACACGTTCCGGTTAGTGGAAGACAACTGTGACAACGTAAACCGTTTCTACGTAACCCGAACCTAAAAGAATAATATTGAATTTATTTATAAATTCACTGCACTTGCAGTGTTTGCAGTACGCAAATCTGGATCTTTAGGATTTCGGCATACCAATTCTTTATACCATGTTAACTAAACCACGATTCTCGAAATATCTGTTTATTTGTCTCTTTTGGCATGTTGAAACTTTTAAGCGCTATATACAGATATTTGATATGTTTGATTTCGATTACACGCTTAGAAAACATAGTTGCATTCAAATATATTTATTGAAATTAGATAAACAATATAAATGAAATAACATCTAGATTAAATTAACAAATTTTACAAGCAATTTAAAATAAACAAAAAAGGACAAAAAAAGGATAAAATACAATAAAAAAGGGAATTTTTCCGGACAGGGGACGTTTTAAAATTTTTCCGGCAATTACAATTTGAAAAAGGACAGATCTGTCCGGAAAAAGGACAAGTTGGCAACACTGGTCAGCCCTGCCAATTCCCCTGCTGCCTGTCACTGTACTGTACTTGTCATCTCTCTCGCTCTCACTCAAGCTTAAGCTTGAGCTCACTCTCCATCCATTAGTTATTTGTATGTAAGAGTTCAATTTCAGTTCAGTTCAGCGCTCACGGTTCACATTGAGTTGATTTTGTTTTATAAGTTTTCAATTCAACATCGTTTGCGGTAACTCCGCTCTCCCTCTCCGGCTCTACACTGTACTCCACTTCCAGTGCACTGCACTTCACACTCTCCACGCTCTCTCGTTCCCTTTATAAACAATGTCTCTATCCTTGTCTGTTGTCTGTCCTCTCCAAATGATCAAATGACTAAATGACTGAATGTCCGTCACTTCCTCTGGGTGCCACATGCGCCATCTTCCTCTAACACTAACACTGTGTTGTCGCATTGAGTTTGCATATTTTAAGCTTTGCATAATTGAAGCTTTGATTCGAAAACATTGAAAACATTTAAGGTATCGAATAGAAATTTACTGAGTTTCCTTTCGCCTTTTTAAGAATGTATGTATGTAAATTTAAATGCTACAAATCTTCAATTTAAGCTCTGATATCTTTTACCTGCTTGAAGTCAGCTTAACTCTTATCGTTAACCAAGATTTGATTCCCACTTTAAGATGACCAGCTGCTTGAATTCTGCGTATTTCCTGTGTGTGTAAGTGTGTCCTGTTCTCCTTTTGTCGTGGGCGTCATCGTAAAAGCTCAACAAGTCAAGTTCCAGCTAAATTTGAACAAATTTCTCCACTTTTATCCTCTTTACACACTTTTGAAACGGTAAAATGCTTATTTTGGACTCTCAGTGGTTCGGTACCGTTATCCTATGTGGGAGCAGAGCTGAGCAGCGCAGCAGCTGTCCATTTAACAGCTGCTTAACATACATATACAGACATGTACATGACTCTGTGTGCTTGTATGTGTGTGTGTGTATTAAATCGGCACTTGTGCAACTTCTCAGCTGCTGTTGCTACTTTAGCTCCACATGTTGTCTGTTCTCTTTTACGCTGTATCGTCGTCCCCATTCCCATTCCACCTTGATCCATGACTTCGCTGTGCGTCTTCCTGTCTGAGACAACAGCTTCTTATGTGCCGTTTTCTATATTTTCTTTTGCTCGTCGCAGTAGACAAGGCTATAAAAATTGCTTAGTTCTTAAAGCTTTTCTGCGGCACGCTTTGTGCTTCGCTTGCTGCGCTGCTGCGTCTGCTTGTCTGGCGCGTAGTTGTTATGGCTGTTTGCCTTTGCTTCCTTTGCTCTCTCACCTTCTTCCCCCACCACTTACGTCGTTTTTATCTCATCTTCTTGCTTCGCACACGCTTCCCACACGTTATTTGTTTTGTTGACGTCGACGTCGGTGCCGCTGCCGCCGTTGTCGCTTTGCTTTTCTGCTTGTATTTTATTATTATTATTTTTCGCGTTATTCTGTGTTTTGCTCGCCAGTTTCTTTGGAAAAATTCAACTTTTACTTTTTGTTTTCTTTTATGTATTTGCCTTCTGCCTGCTGTCGTTGTCGCTTGTATGCGTACATCGCGAGTATGTGTATGTGTGTGTGTGTGTGTTTGACTTTGAGCATTTTTTATGATTATTTTTGTTGTTGCTTTTTATATATTTTTCATTGCGGCGTTTTTGTTTTGCTCGTCGCATTTAACGCTCGCTACGCTTTGTGCCGGCAAGTGTTCTCCTCTTCATTTTTGTTTTTCTACTTTTTCTCCCTCCCTCTCTGTCTTTTTCTGTCTGCCTGGCTGTCTGTCTATCAATTGAATTGCTTTTATGTTTTATTTTAAAGCCCATTTCACTTGTGCTCCCCTTTATAAAATAAAAATCAACAAAAAAGTCGCGCTTTACGTTTACGTTTTACGTAGCGTTTTTGTTTGCGTTACAGCGTGGTACGTTGTACGTACTCGCATCACATGCAGGCACACTCTCACTCACTCATACATACATATGGAGCGCTATTCATTCATTCATACGTTTTCATTGCTTGCGCCTCGTGGGTTTGTGTGCTTGCTTGCGTGTGCATGTGTGTATGAATTCGTTTGTGTGTGTGTGTGTGTGTGTGTGTGCCGGCCGCTTTCGATCTAAAAATTGCGTTTTTCCCTTTTTTAAATGCTGGCATGTTTTTGGCCAGCGCTTTCGTTCGTTTGACTTTCTTTATGACTGCAGCAACGTTGGGTGACGGCGACTGCGACCGATGCTTTTGTGTGTTGATGTTTTTATTGCTACTCATTTTTTTCGTCTTTCGTTTTATGATTGAAGGTCGTTTGTTGTCGTCGCCCTGTTTTGCCTTTCTCAATCTCGCTCTTTCTCTCTGTTCCTCCCTTAAGCAATTTGTTTACAACGTCAACAGTTTGACATGCATTGTTGTGACTCACAAACTATGCGTGCAAATGATGTGCGCTAAATTTGAGCCTAGCTTTGAAAGCTTGCAATTTGTACAGTTGTTGTTTATGTGCTTTCAATACATATTTCTTTATTACCGTCGCCGCCATACTCTGTTAATTTATTACAAATATACGAGGTATGTTTGTGTGTGTGTAAGCTTAACACACGCACACACGCAGACAGAGACGCATGTAAAACTCATTAATATGCGATGTTTGTTGTTTTGCTCTGTGTGTGTTTGTAGTTTTTGTACACCTTTCAAGTCGCCACAGCAAAATCACATAATGAAGCTATAAAAGCAAACGAATTGTTGAAAAAAGTTCAATAAACTTTTTGCAAAGCAGCGCGCTGGCTTCGACCAACGTCCAAAGCGACTGAGGCAGCGACGGCGACCGAGACAGCTACAGCTACGGCTGCTTCTTCTTCTGCTTGTTCAGTTTTGCTGCGAAACAATCGGCATTAGTGTAATTTAACTCTCGCGCGCTCTCTTTATCTTATCGATTGGAACACCCGCTATACTAAGCTGCTCTTCACTTGGCACTCTCCGCTCTCACACTTCGTTCTCTCGCTAACTCACTCGCTTTGGTAAATTCGGCTCGCGTGTAAAACTCAATCAGCACTTGAGTAATTTCGTAATTTACTTGCGCACCAATTTTTTTTTTTTCTTTTTTTTCCGATTTGCCATTTTGTTGCTTGTTGCTGTTGTTTTGCAATAGATTTTCGGCTGTAAATTGCTTGCTCAAAAAGGGCAAAATCTTTATCGCAATTGTTGGCTGATGCGGAGTGGGTTCTAAAGCTGTGTTGTTTGACTTTAATTTAATTAACGCTGACAGTCGCAGTTTCCCAGGCCAACATACATACACTGTGTGTGTGTTTGTGTGCATTCAATTGCCACAATTTAGCTACGTTTTGTCATTATGGATAGATTTCTTGTCTTGCTGTGTCAATTATATGAAATTATTGCGCTCTCTCTCCCTTTCCCTCTCTCTTTGCCCGCTCTCTGGTGTTGTGATTGACGGTGTCGATCTCGATCTTCTCGTCTCTCACATAATGATGCGCTATTCACGAGTCTCTAAGCAACTGGTTTGGTTCCGCTTTCGAAAAAGCACCCAAAAAGCTCTTACACCGCCTCGTGCACCCGTGGAATTCTTTATACACACACTAACACACACACACATACACTCAAAGATGTCTGTCTACCATCAAAGCGTGTGGCGTTTCGATTGTCTTTAATTAATTATACATTTTTAACTAATTTGCAAATTTTCTCTTTTCTGTCTCGTTACAGGTAAATATATTTCGCCAACAACAACGACAAAAACACGCTAAAAATATTTTATAAATGGTTTATGGATCTGCAAAATAAATTTTTAAAGTTTTGCGTTATAAACGATATTTATTGGTGCTGACGTAAGTTTGTAGCCTGTAAATTGGGCGCAAAAAAAATATATTTGGCCAAGTTAATTAGCTTGAAGGTTAGTAAGTGTGGTGAGGAATGTGATTAGATTGAGTAGATAATTTTATTTTTAAATTTTGTGGAAGCAATTAAAGACAATTTATCGAAATTAACGATAAATGTTATCTTAAGAGGTTTCTTTTTTTGCTGATAACTCATTGTTCACTGTAAAAACTCTTGCCACGCCCCCTCGTAGAAAATAACCCAAGTGGAAACGGAAAATTCTTACGTGAGGAAAAGTAAAAAAAATTTGGCTCATTTGCATGCAATTATTTTGTCTTATGATAAAAATCCAAAACCCAAATCGAAATCTAAACTCCCTTGGAAGAAAAACTCCCCACACACCCCCCACTCCACTCACGCGCTGTAAACGGATGATGAAAAAGTGGGAAAATGAAAAGAAAATGCGACATGTACTTGAATTTCAATATTGATGCCTTGTAATTTGCTACAAAAAATCTCAGCATCAATGGACATTTCATCAAGTTGCCAAGGGGGTGGGATAGGATAGGAGGTGGGCAGAGGAGTTTAGAGCAAGCAGAGACGTCGAAACCTTTGAAAATAAAAATAGAAATGTTGAGCATAAATGACAAATGCACGCAGCAAAATCAAGATGAAGTGGTTGGGGTAAAGGAAGTGGGAGGAAGAGGGCGAGCAAGAACAAGTATAACTACGAGAAAAAATGCTAAATGAAATGAAATGAAATTACGGTACACACGGCAGCTTTCCTGCTCACAGCTAGCCAGCGTCCCACTCCCACACCATAGCGTCAGCTCGCTCTTTCTGTGGCCAGGATGCAAAATGCTGAAATTTTAAACCCTTGAATGTGGCCATTGTCTTTGATGGGACACTGTGCGAGGGGGTTGCGGATGGGAAAGGGGAAGGGTTGGGCTTGGGAGTAGGAAAAGGTTTGGAGCTTGGGCTTCCCTATATTTACCTACACTTCTCTATGGTTCTCAGTGCCCCTTTCCCATACCAGCTTCTCCCCGAAATTTCCCGCTTGCCTACAACTCTTGCCCATTTGCCAACTGGGCTGTAAGTAAGCGCTTTTAACCATCTTTTTTTTTCTATATATATTTCTATGTATACTTTTTTTTTGCTGTGTACTCGTTGCCCTTTTTGTTGTTGTTGTTTTTGTCTTCCTTCCGCTCATTTGTCTGCTTCGCGATTTTTCCTGGTTTTTGTATTTTTAATTGTATTTAGTTGCATTGGTCATTATTGATTTTTTTCACGTTTTGTAGAATTTTCAACTTGAAGCTGGGTTTAACTTGGTTATCGTTTATCGATAACAATTGTTGGGCGGAACTTAAACCTTAAAAGCTGCAGAGTTTTGTAGCACTGAGTTGTGTTTTGAGTTTATAAAAGTTTATAAGAAAAATTCTCATATTTACAGCAGTTTTTAGTTAGTTTTCTATCGTTATCGATAGGTTTTAAACACCGTAATCGACAACTCTGGCTTAGCTTTGGCGTTTCATCTTTGATTTATATACAGAGCTGTTTTCTAGCTGCATTTATGGTTTAGACAGAATTTGCCTTCTGGTCAATTCCTTCCAATTTCAGTTTTTCGCTTTGCATTTTCCCCAGAGGCAAATTTGTGGTGAAGAGGGGGTAGAGAAAGAGAGTGGCGGAAAAGGGGTAACTGCGGCTACTATGTGTGTCTCCACTCGGTTTTCAATTATGTGTGTGGGTGGGTGTGTGTGTATTCTTTGGCTTTGTCCTGGCCAGGATTTTGCTTGTGTTTGCTGCTTTTTAAGCTATATATCACTCATACGCAGCGTTGGCGCTTCATTTTCATGCACTAATTGCGTTAGAATTTCAATGGAGATCTGTACAAGCAACACACACCCCCTACCCACGTCCCTACCGTCTACAGCTGGTGAATTGTCAGCTTAACCCCGAGCACCGCTGTGATTTGACTTTGGGTCACATGAAGATTTTTTAATTGGAACTTGTGCGCTCTCTCTCTCTCTCTTCATCTCTCTGTCGCCCTCTCTCTCTATTTCTGTCGCTTCTCCCAACCTGCTGCTTGATAATCGAAGCCTGTACAAACAGTGGGCGTGGCCTGTGCACTGATTTTGTTTCATCTTTTTTGTTGTTGTTGTTCTTATGCCTTTTTTTCTCGAGGGTTGCTAACTGCCATTTGTAACAGTTTTTTTTTTTCTGGCTACCCACTTTTTTTTGTTTAAAGATTTCTTTGCAAACCTTTTTTTTTTGTGTGTGTGTCGTTCTCTTTTTATTTTTACATAAGCCCAAGTCCAAGTTTCAGTTAAGACCTTGTTACTCCCACTTCCAGTCCAAGTTACACTACCAACAGTTTTTTCTGTTGGCCATTAGAGCGTCGTCAGCGTCAGCGTCGACGTTGACGTCGCCAACGTAATTAAAAACAAGAAATGCTCTAGAAGAAAAAAACACCAACAACTCGCAGAGAGATGGAAAAAAATGTGCCAAGAAACTGGTCAAGGCAGTGTGCTTAGTATCCTTTCGCTGTGCCAAAAGGATACGCAAATGTATTTAAATTTCGTCTGCCAAAGTCTCCATTTTATGCCGCACTCACACTGCACTCAAAGTAGAGGGTATCTGTTGGGTTTTCAAAGGGTATTTGGAGTGCTTTCTAAGGTGTGCTTTGAAACAAGTTGCTTGGGTATCAAAAATGGTGCTTGATTGTCTTATTTATTCCTATTTAGTCGAACACAGTAACGGTATGAGCCTTGTGAGCCACAAGTGCCTACGTTTAGTTTACTTTTTCATCTACTTATAGAAAGGGTATTGAAACTTCGTCTAGCTGCACTATTTCCCTTTGCTTCTCACTCGCTGCCATTATAATTGCTGTTGTTGTTTTTAATAAAGTGCCGAGCGAGCGACAAGGCACAAAAAGGCCGAGAAAAGTGCGAGTGGCGGCGAAAAAAGTTGCGTAAATTTGTTATGTACTTCTTTATTTATATTTTCCTTCTTTTTTTTCGTAGCTGGCTTTTAATTTCTTGCCACTTTTTTTTTTTTTTGGTTTTTGTTTTAATAAATAAATAAGGCGTTGAGGCGCTGAGGCGTTGGGCGTGGCCCGTGGGCAACGTAGCGCTGATGAGCCGCGGTAGCAGCAACAACAACAACGACAACCACAACGACAACCCAGCTGTAACCGCACTAGCTGAAGTTTCGCTTGCCTCTCCTCGACCCTGCAGCCGCTGAGGCAACAAACCCTTCCAAGCAATCATGCATCCTTTTGCTGACATGCCCTGGCAAAAAAAAAAACGAACAAAAAGTTGCCTCGCGCATCATGCCCCGTAGTTCCGTTTCCGGCGTCAGCCATTTGCATCTACAGCTGCGTGAAGGAACCAAAAAATACAAAAAAAAACTGAGAATTTCTTTCATTTATTCGAAGGTTTTGTCCATTTCAGCCTCCCGCTCCGGTCTTATATATGTATATATAGTAGTATGTTCATATATATATTTCTGTCGTGTCGAAGAAGAAAAGATTTTTCTTCTTTCAGAAGTGGAAACTGGACTTCAATGTAGGAGCAGGCCTCGAAGGGGGTGGGGGTGTAACGGGTACACAAATTTTCAACCTACTCAATTTTTCGCCTTAATTTCTTTTTGTTTCTTCGACTGCCAAGGGACACACACCGCTGCAGCAGAGGTCGGGGCAAGTGGAGTCAGTAGAGCAGGCGGTAATAAGAATTTTTTCTTTAGTTCTCTCTCTGTCGCTCCTTTTGTCCTCCCCTTGGCTACCTCTTCGCCTGCTGTGCGTGTGCGCCGAAGTGTTTTTTCCGTATTTTTAATTTAAAATGCGAAGCATGGTTGGAACAAAAAAAAAAAAAATAAAGGAAAAATATCAAATGCGCTTGGGGTTGAGAGCGTATGAAAATGAAAAGAAAAGCAGCTTCGTCGCAGCAGCAGCGGCAGCGGCAGCGGCAGCACTGCTTAAAAGAAAAACTTCTGAAGTAAATATTTGTCTGTCCAATTGCTGCGACGGCTGCCAACTGCAATGTTGCCCGCCCCAAAAATGGGTGGGCGTGGGCCAACACACTGGACTCTCCAGTTTCAGTTTTGCCAAACCAATGTTGACCATGCCAAAACCCCAAACTTCCTACAACTACAAACCTCTGCCACTCTCCTCACCCCTTCCCAGCCCAGACCTTCCTAATGACTGTGTGTGAGCCCAACCCAGTCCAAAATCGCAGAAATATACAAATTTTTTCTGTTTTTTGCTGTGCTACGACGTCTGTCTAACTGCCTGACTGTCTGTCTGTCTGTCGGTCAGTCCTTGGCGTCTGAGTTGTCCACTAGAAGTGTACAAGTGTAGGTGCCAACTAAAAAATGGGTGTGGCCTCTCGTGTTCCAAAGAAGGCCTCTAAAATTGCACAGAAGAGTTTTAGGGTTTGCTAAGAATTTGCAGTGGTGAAGCAGCCAGGGAAACGTTTAAGAACAGTGCTTCAAGAGGAACTGGTTGTGAAGCTAAGGAGGCCGACAAAGGGAGAGCGGTGTAGCGGAGTGTAGGAAGGTCAACGATAAGGAAGGTAAAGGAAGCAACTAGGATAAACCGAAAAGATTAAATAAAATGAAGAGATCAATTGAAAAAGAATTGGGATATAACAGAAAAGCAAGAAGTTAGAGGTTGTGAAGATAATGTTATGGAAGAGCATAATTTAAAGAACGTTGCTAACAAACAAAAGGGTTACAACAGGTCGAAAAGTGAAGAAGGGGCCACAAATTAGGAGACTTATGCAGAAAATGAAGGAGAAAGTTAAGTTAGTGAAAGGTTTGCCATATAAATAGCTGAAAAATAACTCAAGCTGCTTAGGAATTATAAAAATGAAACTGAAATTTTAAGCAGATATTAAAATAAGTAGCAGTAGAGACTATAAGAGAACTTATAGGTCAGATTAACCCACATAAAACGGTTATAATTCCAACAACTAAACTTGCTACTTTATCTTACTTCAAATCCACGCCATGAAACTAATTGGAAACCAATTGTTTTCTTATTTTTAGGGCCTGTTACGCACCGCTGAGCAATTGAAAATCAAAGGACTCTGCGAGCCAGCTGAGAACGCGGATGATTTGAATGACGCTGCATCGGCGACGATTACCGTTTCGGAGAACATACAGCAGGCGGTTGTTGGGAATATTGTGAATGCGAGCCTAGTGCCCGGCGCGCCCTCGCCCACAATCGAGCAGCAGCATCACCAGCAGCAGCAGCAGCAGCAACAACAGCAGCAGCAACAACAACAGCAGCAGCAACAGCAGGCACAGCAGCAGCAGCAACAGGAGCATCAACAGCAGGTGCAACAACAGCAGCTGGTTAACAGTGCATTGCTGGCACAGCATAGTCTGGCAACAAACAGTGGCATACAATTGGCCAATACGGCTGGTCAACAGCTGCTGAGCACTACCACTGGCAGTAGCAGCAGCCTGCAGCAGTTGCAGCAACAACAACAGCAGCAGCAACAACAGTTGCAGCCAACGCCGCGTAAGTCGCGCTTGCGTAGACGTTCCAAATCACCAGAATTGCAACTAGGTGGCAACGTTACACCACAGCCAGCACATCACCAGCAGCAGCAACAACAACAGCAAACACATCACCAACATCATCATCCACAAACGATACTCATACAGGGACAAAATCAAACATCGATCGTGAGTCTACAGCAAACAGCTGACGGCAATTATATACCTGTACCGGCAACAGCTGGCGACGACAACGACTCCGATAGCGATAATAAGCCCCAAAAGATTTGCAAAACAGAACAATCGGTGGCCTCACCCACATCCAACTCGTCCACATCGAATAATGCCGCTTCTGGCGTGAGCGGCCAAGCGATTGTGACACAAATTGTAGTAGCGCGCGACGGAAAAGATAATAAAATGACTAGTTTAGGCATGGGCATGGTAAGTGTCCACGCAGCGAACTCCACAATTGCTGCGTGTCGTCTCTTAATATACCTTAATATATAAATATATATATATAGTCTTGCTATATATATATAAAACTCACTTGCCAAAATCGCACACACTTTTTCAACTCACTACTCTCATTCACCACAATTTTTATATTTGTGATCTCTTGTCTAACATTTATATATATATTATTCCCATTTCCATTTCCGCGTGCGCGCTCACACACACACACACACACACACAAATGTTTATCCATATATCTAGAACGGCGGTCTGTTGGGCGTGCCCATGGGATTTCTGGACTTTACACCGGAACCACCAGCACCATCGGCCACACCAGTCACCGTAACGGAACACGTCGATTTATCGTGCAACCCCAGCACCGATACACGCGATCTATCAAGTGAGTTGCGGTAGTTGTAGTCGCTTTTTTACAACATCTACAAATTGTACTTTAAATAAGCTGAAAAGCGTTTAAAATTGAGCTTAAAAGAAAACTTTGAGCTTATTAAGTTGGCTGCGGCAGCTAGGTTATGTTAACAGCTAGTTAAGTTGGCTGCGGCAGCTATGTACAGCTGTTAGCTTATTAAGCTGGCTGCACCAAAGTTTAATTTAATTTTAAAGACAAATTTTGATAGTAAAATTCGATTAGTTTTATGTTTTTATAGCTTTAGCTTTAGTTGACTTAAAACTCCAATTAACTCTCGTCTCTTTATGCCCATTTAGATCCCACCGAACCGCTCGACATTGACAATCATTTGGCTCAGCAAATCCATCGGCTCGATCAATCTCCCATGCATTCAATAGCGCATCATCACACGACCGGCGACGAGAGCAACTCGAATCTGGTGCAGCATATCAAAAGTGAAGTGATTGAGGCCAAGCACCTGGCACATGTGCAACAACAGCAACAGCAGCAGCAGCAACAACAGCAGCAGCAACAGCAACAACAACAGCAGCAACATGCACATCAGCATCATCAGCATTTGCATGCACAGCAATTGTTGGCGCAGAGTCAGCAACAACAGCAGCAGCAACATCAACAACAACAGCAGCAGCAACAGCAGCAACAACAACAGCAACAGCAGCAACAACAGCAACAGGCAGCGGTGCATGCACAGCATGCCACACATGCTGAAATCAGTGGCGCCACTGTTATGGAGATTGATCCGAGTCAGATCAAACACGAGCCGGGCATGATCATAACGCCAGAGATTGTCAACATGATGTCCACTGGGCATATGGGTAAGTGCAGCAACAACAGCAACAACAAGCACTTTTTTAAATGAAATTTGTTTAATTTTTAAATACATTTTCAGATATGTACAACTCGGATACGAGCGAGGACTCAATGATGATCGCTAACGGTTCGCCGCACGATCAAAATGAGCCGCATTATACGAATTTGGATCAGCAACACGGCGGCTTGGGTGGCAGCGTTTGCGGCCCCGGCGCCGGTGGTGTTGGTGGTGGTGGCGGCATTGGTGGTGGTGGTAATGCTGGCGAGAAAGGTCAGTTTAATGGTCCCAAAGCTTGGACACAAGATGATATGAATTCAGCTTTAGATGCATTAAAGAATCAAAACATGAGCCTGACGAAAGCATCTGCCATTTATGGCATACCATCAACGACATTATGGCAGCGTGCACACCGTTTGGGCATCGAAACGCCTAAGAAGGAGGGCGGAACGAAATCATGGAACGAGGATGCATTACAGAATGCATTGGAGGCATTGCGATCGGGCCAAATATCGGCAAATAAAGCATCAAAAGCGTTTGGTATACCCTCATCGACGCTCTACAAGATAGCGCGTCGGGAGGGCATACGACTGGCGGCGCCATTCAATGCCGCACCAACCACGTGGACACCCGAGGACTTGGAGCGTGCATTGGAGGCGATACGAGCTGGTAATACGTCGGTGCAAAAAGCAAGTGCCGAATTTGGTATACCGACAGGTGAGTTTTGTTTTGTTTTATTGCCATTCGCTCGTTACTCGTTGGTCTGTGCTGTCTAGTCGTTACTTGTAAATAGTTGCAAGTAGCCAGTTACCTCTGACAGACATACAACTTCAGTTTAAAACGTCCATTGTAGTCAGTTACTTACTCGCTGACTATTACTCGCCACTCGTTACTTTTTGCTAGTTCTTGCTACACGCTACACGTACTCGACCTTCATTACACACAACTGGTTATTCGTTGCTGTGAAAAGCAACTCGCTACGCATTTACTGTACTCGTTGATTCGCTGCTAGTACTCGTAACTTGTTCTTCCCGCTGACACACTTGCCTGGAAGTCTTTGCCTTGTAAACCGAGCTTGTTTCTCGCTTCTCGTTGTGTGTTCATTCCACACGCTACTTTATTTCACTCGCTACAGTCGCCCGTTGATCATTGAACTTGTAATGTAAACCTTTCTGACCTCTTCACACAAACTAGTTTCAGTTTGTTTTCTACTCGTCGCCCCTCTGTTATATATTTTTGTGTCCCTGACCCATTTGTGCTAATTCCTACATGTCTAAAACTCTTACAATGCCAAAAGGAACACTTTACGGACGCTGCAAGCGGGAGGGAATCGAATTATCGCGTTCAAATCCAACACCTTGGTCCGAGGATGCCATGAACGAGGCATTAAACTCAGTGCGGTAAGTAAATGAGATATTTCTTTGGAGCTCTTTAAATAAAAATGATACTTTTCTCTTGATTTTTGTAGCGTTGGTCAAATGTCCATCAATCAGGCGGCCATACACTATAACCTGCCCTACAGTTCGCTCTACGGACGCTTTAAGCGGGGCAAATACGATGTGGTGGCTAATACCAGTGGCGTCTCGCTAATGAACACATCGGGCAACACGACCGGCAGCATTGAGATTATCGAACATAGTCAGGAGAACTCGGTAGGTACCACAACTAACACTTAGATGTGTTCAGCAGCGATCCACTAAGCGAAGACACAAACCCACAAGTTTCTGCCTTACAATCCACAAACAAATTAATCAAACCATACACATACAAACATAACTGCCAGCTTTGACTAACCGTTACCAAAATTTATTTATGCCAAGTTGCATATGTTGCAGCAGCAGTTCCCGTACAGTCCGTCGCCGCATCCACCGACGCCGCAGCATCATAGTACACCGCAGCACCACAGTTCGCAGCAGGGGCCACCGACGCCACAGCATATGCAACAGCATGTGGTGCACATGCAGCAACAGTCGCCGCATCAGGCGCATCATCAGCAGCAACAGCACTTGCAGCAGCAGCAACAGGATGTGGTAACCTCAAGTAGCCAAGTGGTGCATACACAGCAGCAGCAACAACAGCAGCAGCAGCAGCAACAACAGCAGCAGCTTCAACAGATCTATCAGCATCATGGAACGCCGGAGCGTAGTTGAGAATCACTGCACGCTGCGGCAATGTTAGGCGGTGGCGGCAGCGTTGCAGGCGGCACAATAACAACAACAGCAACATCAGTAGCAGCAACACCATTTGCCAGCATATCAGGACATGGCAGTGGCTCAGCGGCAGCACCACCGCCACCCACAGCTGGCACCAGCAAGCGTAAAAAAGCCACCAAGCAAAAGCGTTGAGAAAACGCCAACAACTCGAACTCTAACTGTAACAGCAACAGCAACAACAACTCTGACAACTCTAACAACTCCAACAAAGCCAACGCCGATGCAGACGTCGCAGTCGATGCCGACGAAGCCGACGACGACGTCAACGCCAATGCCGCCATTAAATTTCGTTTCAACGCAAAGCACTGGAAGCGCAAGCTCAAGCAGTTTCATTTGTTGTTGTCCAAACCAACTTGAAGAAAGCTCGCCGACAGCTGAGCGCCAGAGAGAAAAGAGAGCGAGGTAGAAAGAGAACAAGCAAGCTGAGAGCGAGAGCCAAGTGCTTTGTGTTTTTTTTGGCAGGAATAATTCACTTGGGGAAAAAAAGAA
This sequence comes from Drosophila acutilabella, assembly GCA_035046005.1. NCBI lineage: Eukaryota > Metazoa > Arthropoda > Insecta > Diptera > Drosophilidae > Drosophila > Drosophila acutilabella. The sequence continues at coordinate 10,025,274 of JAWNOK010000024.1, read as the reverse complement.
AATCAACAACAAAAACACAAATCAAAATTTAAAGAATAAAAAAAAAACTATGAAAAAAGATGATACATTAATTACACAATTGGAATGTGTATCAAATGTAAATAATATTAATAATACTTAATGTTAATGTATATGAAATATGCTTTATTCACACACACACACATACAAAAACATACGCTCGCGATGCAGAACAACAACAACTAAAGAGAACAACCAACAACAACACTTGTGGCCACGGTTTTAAAAGCAGCTTGTTCTTTTCCTTTTATTTTTTTTTTTCTAAAACAGGACAATTAAGATGAATGTCTATTATTTTTATTTTTTTCATTCAAACAACAATAACATTACATTAAAATTAAGCAAAGAAAACCACAAAAAGTTACAATTTTTAGCAGAAGTTTTGGATTAATTTTTGATTTTGTTTTGTTTCTTATTAGTTTAGTGTGAGACTGAAAGTGCGCCCACAACTGTAACAAAATGCGGCAACATAAAACACACACACACACATACACATAAACACATTAATTCTTACATATAAATATAAAAAAAAACAATATATATATTTATATGAGAAATGCTTTATAATTTCGTTTAGAAAAGAAAGAGAAAAATACCTTAAAATTAGAATTAAACAAACCAAAATCATCAAGGTCTTAGCAATTAAACTCATTAGCAATTAAAGACTTTAAGTAAATCACAAAACAAAACAAGGAAACGAAAAGTTATTTGAATTTTAACAAACAAAGCGTGAAGCAAAAAAAAAAATAATAATTAAATATTAAATTTAATTTGTAGCAAAAAACTGTATAACTGAAGATAAACAAACCTATTGAAGATAGAAAAAGCAAACACATGAAATGAAATGTATTTTTGATAGAAAAAACAAACTAAACAAAAAACTGTAAAAAGATTTCAATTTAAAATGTTGTTAAAATGTTAAAGAAAAAAAAGGTAGAGACATTATGTCATAGCAAAGCAACATAAACATATGTATTAGTAATACACAAACACACACATACACTTACACTCTCACTTACATATTTAGAAACTAATGTGACATTAAATAATGTAGCGTGTTGGCTTACAAACAAAATAAAACCCAAAACTTATTCCCCACATTTTGAATGGACTCCCTGAAAATAGTTTGGAATTTTTTGTTTTCTTTTTTACACATATATAAACATTTAGATATAACTCCCTAAGAGGTTTAAGTCCAGAGAAAATTGATCAAAATTTAAATGAAAACGAAAAAATACTGTAAAACTTTTAAATTTCAATTAAAAAAATACAAAAACAAAGAAAAAATGAATTAAACTTTGTATAGCTTCCATTAGCTTATAGAATGAGTGAAGTATAGAAACACACACACCTACACACACACACATGAATACATATATTTTTGAAGCTACTTCAAGTTTTGGTTTCAAGGAGCAACAAAAAAAAAAAAAAAATACTGCAAAAACAGGAAAACTTTTTTGAAAGAAGAGAAAACTTTGTAAATATATCAATATTGTTTAGGTTCTAGAACAATAAATTTAAAGGAGAAAATAAATTTAAAGATGAGTAATTTCAAAAAGTTTGCACTTATTGCGCCTAATTTATTTAATGCATAATTTAAACAAATTAGTTTGTTTAAATACCGTAGAACTGAAATGCAATATGCTTACCTTAACTCAAAATAATTTAATTCCTATTATTTTTAGTTGCTATCGTTTTCATTCATTATTATTAAATATACACCTTTATTTTCGTTTTTAAAAACTAGGAAGAAGAAAAAAATTAACAAAAACCCAAAAAAATAAAACAAAAATTGTATATCATTGTAAATTAATTAACAATAATTATGATACGACAAATGAACAGCATATGAAGTAAAATCTTTAAGAGTTAAAACCAATAAATATACATACATACATAAATATATCATAATAACATTGTTAAAATTGTCGCAAGGAACAATTAAAAAAATGAAAAGAATTCTAGAAATATTAATGGATTGAAAGCAAAACGGAGAAAAAAAAAACGAATTGAAGGCAGATCATGAAATCTAACAAACAATTAATTGAAAACTATACATATATTAATAAATATATGTGTGTATAAGCTAATTAAAAGTTTAAGTGTAATCATTAACCACACAATATTATAGCACATTTTGGATTATCAAGTACATATACATACATATATGAATATAAATAAACCGAAAATATCGATTATTAACTTAAATGTTAGCCCAGACGGAACCATACAGACCTAAAGAGTAAAGAATAATAAATAATAACACTAAAAAAAATAATAATAATGCAAATGTCTTAAGACATTGTGCGAATACAAGTATGTAGTTTGATGTATGTATATGGCAATTGGAAGGCAGTTTAAACAACAAACATTTAATGTAATATTGGTATAACGTAATTTTTAAAGTGAGGTACTATAAATAAAAATTATTAAATAATATAAACTGCTATGTTGTTTGGTTTTAAAAGCTGGAAATGTGAAGTTTTGTGTTTACTCCGTTAACTTATTGGCTTAAAATAACAAGGTTGTTCCCTGTAAACCAAATATTTGGATATTGGGAATTCCCTTTCATAGAGACTCAGCAAAATGCTTTGCTCTTAACAGCAGTGACTGCAAAACTGTGTTTACTTGCTCCACCGTAAACAGTGCTGCTCAAGCATCTTTGCACTGTTAATCTGCGTGCTCTGTTATAGAGATGTGCGCATATACGCGCAATATCGTTAAATGTTTAAATTAGCGGCATGAGAAACAAATTTAAAATGTATAAAACGTGTTTTATTACTTTAATACACAACATTTAAGCAAAATTGTACATATACTTACGTCAACGTGCTGAGCAAGCAGAATTAATGTTCCTGTTTCAACTGTTGCCGCGCTCTTAACATATTTCCGCCTGCTCTCTCACTCTCTCTAGTTTTGTTCTTTGCGCTGCTGAAGTTTAACATGAACAGTGCTTAGCAGAATTCTTTGCGTTAACATTAACACTTGGTTTCATATTTTAGTTGGAGTTCTGCTTTTCGTTCGTACGGTTGTATTCTGTGAATCGTGTCGCGTTTGTGCGTCTGTCGCTTTTTATACGCAGAATATTACAAGCAGCACGGCATTTTGGTGTACAAGAAAATATAATTGGTGCACGAGACTAAATCTTTGTTCCTTTTTTCCTGCAAAGGTGTGTAAATATGAATTAGAATTTTGACAAATGAGGCGGGTGTGTTGCTAATTGAAACCGTAAACAAAACTGCGCGCAAAACTAGAGCTAATCGTATGTGAGTGTGTGTGTGTGTGCGTTGGTGTTGGTGTCGGTGTGTGCGGGTCAATAGGAAGCTAATGTTATCAGTGCGCAATTAATCAATTGATTAATAAATGTTTATGACTGCGAACCTGGCAGACAAGTGAATGTAATTGTGCAAATTTTGTGCTATAATATTTGCCAATTTATGAATGAGACACCGCAATCCGGATGCGCCAATTGAGTTTCATAAATATTAACACGAGATTTTATTTATTTATTTTATCTAATATAAACTTGATGCATAACATTTTCACTTTCCGTTGTTTGCTGTATAAAAGCGTCTCTATATTAGGTCATAGGGGGCAGGTTCAAGTTAACTTCAGACCCAAGGCACAAGACACAAGACAAGACAAGTTCAGTTTGTGGGAGACGCAATAAAAAGCACACAGGAAGTAAGCTAAGCAAGTAACGGCTGACAACAACACATACATACAAGCAACCCTACATACATACATATATAATTGAACTGCATAAACAGTTTATTTTTGTATGGAAAAAACAGCTGCAAGTTCAGGTTCGCCAGAGTGCTTACATACTTAGAAAACGTGTAACCCTCGCAAAATTACAGCACACACACCTACACTGGCATAGCAAAAGCGCAAAAAGCTAAAGCGTAACCGTTCAACACGTTTGTTCAAAAATGTATGTAAAGAAAGAGAGGCACAGGAAAATGCAGACGAGACGAGACGCACAATAAAAATTCATAATAATAACCGCCAAAGGCGCAGGCAAAAACGAACAACAACAAACAACGTGCTTGAAAAAAGGGAGCGAGAGAGTGCTAACCACTAGAACTTTTAAGAGAGCGCCCAACAAGAGAGGCTAACTGAGCTTTGCTCTTTGGCACAGCTGATTGTGTACGCTCTAATGTCCTGAGTGAGTGAGTGAGAACGTTAGCGACAACAAGTGCCGAGAGTGGAAGGGGGCAGTGGTTAGAGGGAGAAGAAAGAGTAGTAGGAGGAGAAGGCAGTTTAATTAAACTCTTTAACGCTTGTAGTTTGGCCCCCAAAACCATAGGCAGCACTAGACAACAAGGTCTAGGCAGCAAACGCTTGGCAATCACATTGACATACTTATTTCATGCTGTCAGATTGCCAAAAAAAAATTTAACAAAAACATGCGAAAGAAACCAATTTCAGTTTCTAAGCATGAAATATTTCGCATCGGTTATAAATAACAAACAAAAAATAAAAGCTCAGCTACTGTACAGGGGTATGCGGGCAATGTTATTGTTATGTTAAGTAACTGTTAGTTGTTAACAGCTACTTTTCATACGTAAATAAATAAATAACTTTAAGTTCAAATTTTGCCGCAGTTGCCAAAAAAAAACAAAAATCTTGAGATATTTCTGAATTTGTCAAGTCATGCTATTTGAATTTTACGCATTTTTTTGATGGGAAGCTCTTTAAAACTTGATTATGAGTTAGCGATTTTGTTGTCTTTCGGCATTGTTTGTATTTGGTAGCGAAATACGCGAAATTGTTGCTCATCAAAATCGCGACATGTCAGCGGATAACTGCTTAAAAAAATGCTTAAATTGAATTTGTTTTGTTTCCGAGAAGTATCCAAAGCCCCCGAGGCCTTAATAACAGTATGTGTTCAGTTTGTAGCGTGTGTGTTAGCCAGACCAGCCCAGCCCAGTTCAGCCCTGGAAGCAACAGAGCAGTTCCGCTCACTGCCCCCACTAGCCTCATGCTGCTCCACATACATGGCGCTGTCCCTTCAGCTTGTTTGAACTTCAGCAGAATTTCCGAAGTTTTGCTCTCATTACAGTTTCGACCGGCAACAGCATCGGATGTGTGTGTTTGTTTTTATTTTAGTTTACTTTTTTTGCTTTTTGGGATAGTATGCAATTTCCTGTCTGCAGATTTCTTAATTAATTAATTAATTATTGCATGTGATTTTTTCTGCTATAACTATTTCCAGCTGGAACACAACTAAATCGAAAGTTTACTGCATAAACAATAATAATTAAAGCATTTCTGGAGCCAATCTTAGCACGCACGTAAGTTGTTTGTTTATTTTAAGTAACTTGTCTAATGAAATCAACAGACTTTGACTTGTTTTATGCACATTAAATACTCTAAATTAAGCTAAGCTTAAGTCCATGGCTTTGATAAAGGTTATTCAGTCGGTCAAGTAACTGATTTACTCGCTAAGCTACTTATGTATGCTTCAATACAGTTCATAAAGGTTAAGCCAACAACAAAAGGAGAACGAAACGAAATCAAACGTGAAAAAAAGGATTCACAGTCTGTGCGGAATTTAATTTGTAAATAATTCAACAGTGATTTGTTTTATTCCAGAATATTTTTATTTATTTTTGTTTATATTTTAAGTTGCCTTTTTTCTGTCTACACTTAGCTGAACCTTTTCTTGTTTCGCCAAAAAGGTAAATGGAAAAAGAGAAAGAAATTGCACTGCCCGTTACGTATACTTAATATGCTAATCAAATTTTCTTTACAACGCCCGCTGGTTTCAGTTGTTGCTGTGTGTGTGTGTGCGAGTGTGTGTTAACTGCCGCTAACTTTGTGTACATGTCTATAACTGTCTGCACATACATGTTGAATTTTGCCAACCTCCGCTCGCATCCTTTGCCCACTCGCAGTCCTTGGAGGGTTTTAGCAAAATATTTTTTGACTTCTCGACCTCAGTGCTTCGTGGCACAGAATAACCTGAACATGTTGGTCGTGCCACACACACATGTACACACTTTGGCACACTCCAATTCCAATATTCCCATCTCGCCTTTTTTTTTCGCACAACTAATAATGTTGAAGCAACATTTTCATCAATTGACCCTTGACTTTCAGTCTGTCATTGGTGTGCTGGTTTTGGGTCGACTACTACTACTACTACTACTACAACAGTTACTACCTGAATTTATCGAGCGAGACATGCAATTCACTTATGGCCCTGTTAGACGTGCACTTGATGTATACCTGTGCATATCCTTGGCTCCGTCAGGGTTAAACGGAAGTCGGCCAAGTGCAGTGCATGAATATGTGTCTTAGATTTATTATGCTGCTAGTTCTAAGTCTATTTTTAGACCACGAAAAGTTCAAATTCAGTTAATACTTACCCTTTATTTTGGCTAACTGGGGTAACTTTTGGCCGCTTATTTAATTGAGTTGATTGATTATTTAATTGATAAGTGCCATCAGATAGAGGCAGCGAGAGACACGCCCTTTGCTCTCCAACCACTTGGGATTGTCAGCTTCTTTTGTGTTAGCCAAATAACTGGCATGTCTTTAAGCATCTTTTGGTCATCTAGCGATTTTATCGATTGTCGTAGGGAACCTTTTGTATGACATTCTCTGCTTCCTTTAATGATTTCGCTTCTTTACTGCCATTTCGAGTGTGCACAGTTCATTTCCTGTCTGTAATTTTGCGGTTCTTTTTTATTTTACGACTTTTACATATATTTGCGAGCGTATAAAATGTGTAAATATGTGTGTAGGTGTGTACGCAACATTCCCCAGGCTACGCATTACAATTTTTCTGCGATTTTTCCCACCGCGACCTTGTCAACGCACAGCAAACGTTGCGTATACGTAATGTGCATTTAAATTCATGCGTTCTCTGGCTCTACTTTCATTATCAATGTCAGTGCGAGTGAGTGTGTGTAGGGTGTTGTGGTGTTTGTGTGTGTGCTGTGTGTATTTGCTCAACTGAAACTATAAAAACTAGCACGCACAGTTTTAATCTAGCTCTCTGTTCGCTTCTGTGAGATGTTTTGACATTTATTAGCGTTGGTGAAATAGTTGACTGGGGCATATAAGTTTTAGGCATGCTTTTGACACAAGCTGAACGAAAGAATTTGGAGTATTTTTTATAAAAGGCATGAAAATCTTTTCAAAACTTTGCTTAGGCGAAAAAATACAAAGGGTCATTGTCATGCAAAGTTTTTATTTAGCATATTAAGCAAATTTTATATGTATTGTATATGTATAACAGTTGTAGCACAGTGCCAAGTTCAAGTGTATAGCTCTTTTAGTGTCAAAGTTTAGAGATAAACAGCTCAAATCTGCTTAGGATTTTTAGTACAAAAAACTCACTCAAGATAAGTTGAATAAATGCTTTAAATTTAAGTATATAGTAGAGTAGATAGAGTATGCGCTAGTCGTTGCTTAACTGCACTTGACACTGTCAATGCTACTTATGATGTGTGTTTGTTGTTTAAACACAGCAACATCAACAAATAATGCAATTCTACGGAGCAGCCAAGAATGTATAAATGTGTGTAAGAAAGGGAGAGATATAGAGAGAGTGGTGTGTGTGTGTTTGTGTGTGACGTGTGCTACTTATGAGCGTGTGCTTACAATTGTTATCTCTCACTCACTGCGAACCTGATTTCGTTTTCATTTTCGTTTGAGTTTTTACGCTGCACTCTCTCTGTCTTTCTTCGTCTCTCCATCTTTGACTGTCTCTGTGCTTATCGCACGCTCTCTCCACTGCTCTCTTAGGTAGCTTATCTTTTGTTTTTTTGTTGTCTACTGCACTGAATTTATTCAATTTGAGTTAAATATTTTTGCATTCAACAGCAAATTGTTGCCACAACAACTTGCAATTTGAAAATTCGCTCGCGTCGCGTCGCGAATTCAATTTTTATTTTGATCGTTACGTTAAAAGCCAAAATAACAACAAATAAATATAAATAAATATACTTGGCATCAAATGTATGTACGTGTATTTGTTTGTTAGTTTATTTGTTGTTATTTATTTGTTTGCTTTTGCGCGCGCGTTTTTCTTATTTTTAGTGGCGATTTTAAATTTATTTCGTAATACATATATTTATTTTTTTTTGATTAATGTTGTTGTTTTTGTAGACAATGCGTCTACGTATTAGTATTAAATATGCCACAGGCGAGTTGTAAGTTAAATGAGTTAAATACTTGCAACAAAACAAACGAAATTCTTTATTGTTAATGTGCAGCAGCCGCAGGATGAGCCACAGCAACAACACCAAGAACAGCAACAACGATGGCGGTGGTGGTGGTGGTGGTGGTGTTGGAGGTGCTAGAACAGTGTCTGCTGGCAGTGTTACACCGCCAACAACACCTACGGCAGTAACAGCACCAACAACAGTAACAACAGCAACAGCTGGCGGGGTCTCTGGTGTCGTCTCCGGTTCAAGTCGTCGTCTCATGCATTTGACAGGCAACAATTTAAGCAGCAGCAGCAACAACCACAGCAGCAGCACCGGCAGCAACAGCAGCAACAGCCACCAACGTGGAGCAGCAATGGGCAATGTTGTTGGCTGGCTGAAGCAGGTTTCTCTCTTTACAACACAACCACATATATGTCTATCTAAATATGTGTATATGTAAGAGTGTAGCTGTGTGTGTAGGTGTGTGCGTGTGTTGAGAAAGTCAATCTCTAATTACAGCACACTAAATTACACACCCACCCACACACACACTCACACACTCCCAATCTCTTTGTTGTCAACGTTGTTGTACTCGTAATGTTATCTCCTGCACAAGCTTCTTTATCCCTCTTTACAAAGCAAGACTCCCCTTGCACCCCTTGCACCCCACACACCCACTGCACCCCCTTGTCAAGCCTTCTTGCCGCCCTTTCTCTGTTGCAATGCGTTTATCCCAAAAGACACGTCACATTTTCCCAACAACTTTGTAAATACAAAAAAAAGTGAATGATATCATTCATAAATTTAGTTATAAATCTGAAATTCTACTTAGCCCTATTTACTTTTTAAATGTTTTATGCAACGTTGGTGTTTTTTAAGTGTGTGTACATATAATTATGTGATTTGTTTTTATTTTTGTTTAAGAAATGTTTTAATTATATTGAAATGGTTTCTTTTTAGAGGTTTTGATTGCAAGTTTTAGTTTATGGACACTACTAGTTATATTTAGACATATTTAAATATTTATTTCATAGTCTAAGTTCTGATTATTCTTATAGTTTTGAAGTCCTTAATTTAGTGCCTTAGTTTTACTGTAGCTGTGAAAGGTTTTCATTGCTTGACTTGATTTTTAATTAGTTTTTATTAACTACTTTATTAGTCTACTTAACACCGATGTCTTTGTACTTTGTCTTATTTGATTTCCTTTAGCTTTCCTAGTTATTCCCCTAAGTTTAAACTCAATGTTGTCACCACAAATTAATCCCAACTCTGCCTAGATTTCCAGCTGTTGTCTGTCCATATGGTGTCTGATTTTTATACCTCCACTTCCTAATAAATGTATACACAAATTTCTGTACATTTCAGGCTTCCATTGAGGTGCGGGACGCAGGCACTCGTACGCTGTCCATGCTGCAGAGCTCCAATCCGAATTTCCGTTCCTTGGACTTGTCGCTGAACCCAACAGTGTCCGTTTCCGCCTCTTCGGGTAGTGTACCGAACACCGCAAGTGTTGATGGTACGTCTTTGAGTGGTTCTACTATATCGGCTGGTTGCATTGGCAGTGCCCAGGACGAGGAGACCTGCGATACCAAGTTGCTGACTAGAACACGAGCGTACGCTTCCGTTAGCCAGCCGCAGAGTCCACGTCATAGGGGGCGTGGCACACCCAACGGTCTGACAGGACGTTCCACATCGATATCATCGCAGCTGGAGAAGACCAAGAAGCTGCTCAAGATGACGGAGGGTGAGGATAAACCCTTGACCATACTGCACTACAACGATGTCTACAATATTGAGTCCATGGCCGAAACGGAACCCATTGGCGGTGCTGCTCGCTTTGCCACCGCCATCAAAAGTTATGCACACTTGAATCCTTTGGTTCTCTTCAGCGGTGATGCCTTCTCGCCCAGCATGTGTGAGTAGCAATCAATTAAACCTAAGTATTTCTCTACTGATTTGGCGTACTCTTCCGCAGTGAGCACCTTTACGCAAGGAGAACAGATGATTCCGGTGCTCAATCAGGTGGGCACGCACTGTGCTGTGTTTGGAAATCACGATTTTGGTGAGTAAGAAGTGACAGAAGTTCAGACTTAACTTATTAACTCTTTATCTTTAACCCCATACACAGATCACGGTCTGGATGTGCTCGTTAAGCTAATCAAACAAACCGAATTTCCCTGGCTCATGTCGAATGTGGTTGACAACGAAACTGGCCGTCCTCTGGGCGGTGGCAAGATCTCACACTTTATATTGCACAATCAGATCTCGATTGGTTTGATTGGTCTCGTGGAGCGGGAATGGCTTGAAACATTGCCCACCATCGATCCCACCGAAGTGACCTACATCGATTATGTAGAAGCCGGCAATCGACTGGCCCGTGAGCTGCGCAACGAGGGCTGTGATCTGATCATAGCCTTAACTCACATGAGGACACCCAACGATATTAATCTGGCCGAGAAGTGTAATGGCATTGACATCATTTTAGGCGGACACGATCATGTGCGTGAAGTGACCGAAATTAATGGCAAAATGATTGTAAAATCTGGCACAGATTTTCAACAATTCTCGGTCATAACCATCGAACGTCAGCCCAACAATCGCACACAATTCACCACGGATGTGCGTTGTGTGGATGTCACGGCCAAAATCCCAGAGGATCCGGTCTTGAAACAGGAATTATCCAAATATGCGGGTGAGTAGGGAGTCAGAGTGACACTTTATCCATTTTATAACTGTGCTCTTCTCTACAGAGTTCATTGAGAGCAAACTATCGGATGTAATGGGCGTGTTTAGTGTGGAGCTGGATGGACGCTTTTCTCAAATACGCACTCAGGAGACCAATCTGGGTAATTGGGTGTGCGATGTGGTGCTGGCAGCAGTTGGCGCCGATGTGGTGATACTGAACGGTGGCACTTTTCGCTCTGATCGCATACATCCCGTGGGCGCTTTTACAATGGGTGATTTGGTGAATGTCATACCCATGCGGGATCCTTTGATACTGCTGGAGGTTAAGGGCAGTGTGCTGTGGCAGGCACTAGAGAATGGCGTCTCAGCCTATCCAAAGCTTGAGGGTCGCTTTCCACAGGTATCGGGCATTAGTTTTGCCTTTGATCCGAAGGCAGCGCCGGGTAAACGCATCGATCCGCAGCTCATACAGATCGGTGATGAGTATCTAAATCTCGAACAGACCTACAAGCTGTGCGTGAAGAGCTATATATTCATGGGCTGCGATGGTTACACCATGTTCAAGGATGCCAAAGTGCTGGTGAGTTTGATTATGACTTTGTTATTAAAGGACAATGTGGAAACTCTGTTGAATCCACAGATGGATGATGATGCCTGTCCAGAGCTGGGCATTACGCTACAGAATCACTTCAAGGCTATTAATTCGCGTAAATGCGGTCAGAATACCAAGCATCGTCAGTCGCTGGTGACACTCTCCCGGCGTCATAGTCTGGTGCAGTGCTTGGACAATCTCGATCTGGATGGACCGTCGCCCATACGCAAACTATCGGTGGGTCATCACAACAAGTCCATGGATCTGACGCATGGCAACTCGCAGAAGGTATAGCAACTAACCTACCTTTTTGTACCCAACTAAGCTCTGATTTTTGCTTCCCTAACAGATGCTACGTCGCGCTTCTTTGGATGACTTGGAGCAGTCCACCTGCGATTTGGCGCCACAACTGCAGCATCGCATTGTTATGATACAGAACGAGGAGGTAGTAGCCACAAGTGTCATACCCCAGACCTGTACTCATGCAGTTTTCTTCTCAATTTCCACAGCATTATCATCAGCTGGTGCTCAAGAAGAAAACTCACATCACAAACTCCACCATCACCGAAGCGGAGGATGAGTAAAGTTTTCTCTTTTCTATTTTTGCATTAACTTTTGTTTTCCAAACTACTTTAACTTTTTATTTTTCTTTTTGTTTTGTTTGCTTTTTTTGTAGTTACAAGTTAAGAGAAGTTGATACGGAAAAACATATATGAGTTAAGGAAGTTGATTGAAAGAATCGTAGTACAAGTTTAGTTATGGAATTCGATGGCAAATCGATCGTCTTGTTTATAAATTTATATATATATATAAATATGTTATAGATAAATTACGATATGTTATTTATTGCTGTTGTCATCACAATTAATATTATAATTTGAACTGATTAAGACTTCTTTAAGATAACAAAACCAAGACGAACTTGATATTAATATTATTATTATATATGTGTACCTAAAGTTTAAACTAATCTACATTTTAGACAAGTTGATAAATTTTAAGTTAACGAAACGTTCAAATGTTTTTATTATTTTTTAAATTTGATTTAATTTAATTAACTCTGCCAGGGTATTAGAGCTTCGGTCACACTATGTTAATTGAAATTTGGCAAAATATTGAACACATTCCGAACACAAGTTCCCCTCACTTCCCCCGTTAAATCCGTCGATCAGCTTAAGAGGTTGTAGTAATATTTTATATACACAGTATATATATTTGATTTTTAAATGTGCCCCTTGGTAAACCTGTAGGTAGTGTAGTGTAGTCTGGGTGTAAGTGTGTGTGGTTTGTTTTTTGGCAACGGTTCAGGTTTGATAAGATGATCCGAGTGTAAGCAATATTTTCGATATTGTAGGGTATTGTATGAACGTATATATATATTTTTATGGCAACTTTAGGGGGTTGGGGTTAATAGCAAGTGCTGAAAATGTTGGAAATTAAACTTATAGAAAATGCAATCAGAAGAAGACCGATCTAGACGCGATGCAACAAAGTAGAGCATTCCTTAAACTACAATATAAACTATATAGAGGGCATTAAAGTGCGCAGTATTTTACAGAAATTAAACATAGTGCAATTAAATTGCCAAGAAATAACTAAAGTACAGTATATACAGACCAAAAACTAAATCAATTACACATAAAGTTAAACAATAGGAGGACAAGTTAAATGACAACACTGATAATCACACGAAAGTAGGTGTAAAAGTCCATGCTTTAAATACAAAGGTTAACTAAATGTACAATATAGCGTATATGTATATGTTTAGAGAATATTAACAGCCGAGAACGTTGCTAAATTCGTTGATATACCCTGTAAAACTCTTCACTCTTCCCACAAATGAACACAAGCTCAACTCAACTCTAATCTTTTTTCCAATTCGTAAAACTAAAATCAAAATTAAACAAAAATATAGATATATATATATATATTACTTTCGATATGTGTTATATATATTGAACAAATCGCTTTATGTCAAACATTTATTAATACAAATATATAATGAAAATAAATTGAAAATAAACATTTGCTTCATTTGGCAAACAAATTTTGACATTTCGTTATACAATTGAAGGAAGCACTTGGTGTTAGTGACAGCGATTAATACTTAGTTAGTGTGGTTAAATGCTTCAATGCTGCTTTGGGCACAATTGGAAACTATTATCGTAATAAAAAATATATTAAAATTTCAGTAGAACTGCAACACGAGCGTCTTGATGGCGCTGGCAATGTGGAAAGCGCAATCTCGCACCTCCAGGGTATTCTTCTGTATGGCTTGCTTATCATCTGCCTCAATGGATTTCTGCAGATTCTCGCACTCGTGCTGTATGAGTATATTCTTGCGTGTCAGCTGCTTTAATGTTTCCCGCGTGGTTTCGCTGGCATTCGGTGGCTTTAAATAGTTTAAAAATTAAGTTTAGTTTGCAGTTGAAGTATCTCAATACTCTGTAGCTTACCAGATTGGCATAGAGTGCTATTAGGTCGGTGACAGCACTGCGTATGCGTTCACCATGCGGTGCTATCGACTGCTTCTCAGCCTCGCTGGCCGGATTCATGGCCTGTATGAGTTCCTTAAGGCAACGCGTTACCAAATCTGAACGCAGTTTGACCTCCTCACCAAAAGGTTTGCCATCACCAGCCATTTGGTACATGCTCGTCGTGTTGCGCACATCGTTGTTGCCTTTGGCCAAATTGTTGGCCAGACGACGCTCATACATGCTAGCAGGACGCTTGATCGTCGACTGTGTAGAGGAGGCATTCGAGGAGGCGCTGTCTCCAGCGGCACCGTTGGCAGCAGCTGCTGTGATGCTGGGCAATGAAAGCGGTTCGTGCTCCGAGTCGGGACTGTTGAGGCTCAAATCAATGCGACTAACAGAAAATAAACAAATTGAAATCATAATTTAAAGTAAAGGAAAATAAATAAATAAAGTAAGTTAAATGAAAATTCTTACAGTGGCTCATCGTAGACGCTGTTGTTGGAGACGCTGCTGAATTTGGATTTCAGCTGCGAGTTCTCACTGGACAACTGCTGCACCACATTCTTAAGCTGATTGATCTCAGACTTGTATTCGTTGAGCTGTTTGCGCAGCGTTTCCATTTCGTTATGCGAGTTCGCATTTCGTGGCGGTGTGTGCACAATTGCCTAAATGTGGAAACATAAACAATAAAACATAAATAAATTATAATAAAAATCAACTTAAAATTGAACTAAGTTAAAAACTAACAAAACATTTGGTTTACATAGTTAAACTACACTTTAAACATTAGCAACTAAATTTATTTCGACTTGTGACTAGAGAAAAGGCTTACAACTAATTGGGATTTAAGCTACTTGAGGAAGTTTTCTATTTGCTTTGGAGTGGATTACTGTTTACTGGACTGTACTAGGCACTACATGGACCAGTTGGAACACAGCTCAAGTGGTTGTTGTATCTTTTTCGTTAGCTTAGCCAAAACTGTTGTTTAGCTTCAGGATCTTTTGGCGCATTAAGTTTACCTGCTGCGCCATTGGTGGCACCGGTGCATAATCATCATCGCTGGCCACTGGATCATAGATGGGCTCATCATCGGATAGATTCGGATCATGCATGCTCTGCTCGAACGAGCTGCTGTACATGGTTGAATTATTGCCATAGGGCAACAGTTGCAACGACTGTGCTGGCAATGGTGCGTCCAGTGGGCGTAAATTGGCCATATTCTGGCGACGCAGCGCATCGATAAGCACATCAGTCAACAGACCAGCGAATTCAGCGCGATTAAAGCGTGCCAACTTCTGACGACCCTATAGAAATTAAAATCATTAGCAGATGTTTAAAGCAAACTGTGTGTGAGCTCAAACCTGATTACGTGTGGCGCTCAGAAATGGATTTGCTGGCAAAAATGGCACAGTTGCGTGATCAGCATTCAATGTGCTGGTTGACCAAACTGAAAGGAGTAGAGAAGTTAGTATAGAAGAATTGTAGATTACAGTCTTAACTTACTGGCTTCACACTCGCGCCGATCAACCTCATCGTAGAGATCCATGACCAGCTCCTCAAACATTTTATTCGGTACTAGCTGCAGCTTGCCACGTGCGATCTTCAGTTGTTCGCTGATCTCAGCGCTGTGCGACTCTGGTATGGTCAAGTGGCGGCCACTCTGCAAGGGATTAAAGGTTTATTTCTAGCCTTCACTTTTAGTTTTCCGGGCAGACTTACCGCATGATCGGGCTTCTTGCCGCCCATAAACATAATCAGTCTGTCAGTTACATCGTACATGGCCTCCAGCAGACGCTCGGCAATGGTGCTATGATTATTGGCCTTGGCCAGCTCCAGCGGTGTCATGCCATTGCTGTCCAAGGCATTCACATCAGCGCCATAAATCAAGAGCATTTCGATTTGCGATGCTTGACCAAACTTGGCTGCCATGTGCAATGGAGTGGAGCACTTCTCCTCATGATAATAATTCGGATCGGCGCCCTGCACCAGAAAGCGTAGCGATGTCTCCAAGTTGCTGGTACGCACACTTGCGTGTAGCTGCCGATTGAGCTCCTGCTCTAAGTTGCCACCGCTGCTGGTGTCGTCGTCGTCCTGCAGGCTGGGCTTAAGCACAAAGTTGAGATTGACATGTTTGGCCTTGATGAAATCCGATTTGGTTGGATGCAGTGCATCTTTGGGCGTTGGCTTGCGCCAGCGTGGCACATGCTTACCGCCCGATGAATTTGAGCTGCCATCCAGCAGATGATGCTCCCAGACACTGTTGGCTCCATGAGCGTTCAGAGAATTTACAAAATTCAGCACTGAAGGCTCCCAGTTCCCTTGACGCAGCGACTTCACAATCGATATGTGGCGGCCCAGACTGCGATGCACTGAGCAACAGTCGGCGCATAGTAAAATGCCGCGATTTATGGATGCCCAGGAGGGATCTGATTAAACAGCAGTAAAAGTTATAAATACTTTTATGCTTATACAAGGCAAATAGACTTACCCGTTGCGCCACAATCCCCGCAGACTTCCGTTTGCAGGCGAGATTTGCTGCGTGACATTGTTGTTGTGGAGGATTTGCGTCTGCTGCTGGCTCGAACGGAGGAAGCGGGCGTGGCCTCTGCCTCTGGCGCTATAAATAACTTCTTATGCGCTTCAATTATGCTGCTGGCGAAACACATTCATGCATTTTTCCCTAAACAAGATAGCGATAAAAATTAGTTTAAGGTATTTGTGATACCGAGCGTGACTCAGAGTTGCGAGAAAACTGTGAACGGACTGTGCTCTGGGTGTTGTACGACTGAATGGATGGAGTGCTCAATGCTACAATCGAATCAATTATGCAAATTACTTTTAATTAAACGTCGCTGCCGTCGTTCTAGCTGCACTTTTAGCGTTTGTGGGCTAATTTTCTTCTCTGCACGACCAGACAACACAAGTGTACACACAAACAATGTTTATTTATAAACAGCGCAGTGTTGCCACACTAACAAAAACCATATTGAGTTTGTTTGTTTACCTGCTGCTTAACGGAAAACCACATTTTTTAATTTAAGTACTACGATTTTAGTTATTCTAAAAATTAAGTGTTTAATTTAACACTTATATATTTAAAATTTTAATTCACTTGTTTATTTGTCCAGCTTTGTTTTGATAGTTGTGTTCAAGTCTGGCAGCTCTATTTAGCAGCTATGCTGTTGTCCCACTTGCACACGCGCAACAGCTGTTATGCGAACAGCTGTTACATTTTGGTGAGCATTGAACGCTCTTTGAACGCACGTGCAGAACAATAATAATTGAGTTTGTTAAGTATTAAAATAGCATGCAAATTACAAATTTGTACACTTCGGTGGCCTGCAATCGCACCACAGAGTGCGCCGATTGGGGTCCCAGCGGTTTAATTGCCTATGGCGCCTGTAACGCAGTCGCTGTGCTGCAACCGCGGGTAAGTCAAAAACAAAAACATAAATTTAGATTTTAATTGTACACATTTATTTATTTTAGTACAATGGCAATTCAGCCAAGATATTGTACACGCTGGTAGAACACACGAAGCGTGTAAATACGGTAAAGTGGCTGGATGAGCAACATTTGATTTCTGGTGGTGATGACGGCAACGCAGTTTTGTGGCAACTGGACGAAGCCGGTGCCAAAAAGCGTATTTTACTCAAAGGACACGAAAATGGAGTAAATGCAGTAGATGGAGTGCGGCGTTTGAATGGAAACTGGCTACTAGCCACCGCCGCTGCTGATAACACTATCAAGTTGTGGCAACTGCAGGCTGACTACGTGCCCAATTGCTTTCGAACTGTCTACAGTTTGAGTGGTGGCTTCTGTTTCTCGTTGCGTCTCACATTGTTGCCCCAAAGTGAACATGTTTTGCTGGCCTTCAGTGCAGACGATGAAACGGTTTCCCTTTGGTCCGAACGACCCAGTGAAGGCGTCGTCGGACATTTTGAAAAACTGCACAAACTGAGTGGACATGAGGATTGGGTGCGTGGCTTGGACTTTGTACAGGATGGAGATGATTTGCTATTGGCCAGCGGCTCACAGGATAACTTCATACGCTTGTGGCGCATTTCACCACGAACCAAGCAGCAAGTACAGGATAATCGTGTGAAAATCGAGAACTTCTCGTTCGATGAAAGCGGCGAAATACGCGTGGAGGAAGAGGTTCTACAGGTGGGCAAGGAATCCTGGTATGCAGTTACTCTAGAGTCTGTGCTATATGGCCATGAGGGCTGGGTCTACGGTGTGCACTGGCACAAGAGCGCTACAAATGGTACGTTAAGGCCTTGTTATCATAATTCCCCATTTCTAATCCTGATTTACTTCCTTAGAGCTTCGCCTGCTATCTGCCTCCATTGACAAAACGTTGATTGTGTGGGCGCCCACGGAGGAAGGCGTCTGGCTGGAACAGGTGCGCGTAGGCGAGGTCGGTGGCAACTCCATGGGCTTCTTTGGCGGCAAATTCGCGCACGATGGACGCTCCATAATGGGACACAGCTACCAGGGCGGCTTTCACATTTGGAATCAGAGCCAGGAGCGAGAACAACTCTGGACTTCCAATGTCATAGTGAGCGGTCATTATGGACAGGTGCGTGATTTGGCCTGGGAACACGATGGTTCCTATTTAATGACTGTATCTGCGGATCAAACGACACGTCTGCATGCACCCTGGTTGCAAGACTCGCAGCCATCTACGTGGCATGAACTGGCACGTCCTCAGGTCCATGGCTATGACATGCAGACACTCGCTTTGCTTTCACGCTACCGCTTCGCCAGCGGAGCCGAGGAGAAGATTGTGCGCACATTCCAAGCGACAGCGAATTTCATAGAAAACTTTCGGCACATCTGTAGAGTAGAGAACGATGCAGCAGGAGATGCGCTGCTGGACTGTAAGTGGTCTTCATTGAATCTAAGTGCCAGTAACATAAATTTCAAGCATTTCTTTAGCTCTGCCCAAGGGTGCGTCGGTGCCGTCGCTGGGACTGTCCAACAAGGCGGTCTACAAAGTGGAAACGCCAGAGAATGAGAGGGCCAAGGTCAAGGATGAGTATCCCGATAACTACTTTGTGCCCATAACGCTACAGACACCACCACAGGAGGAGACTCTGATGCAGAACACTTTGTGGCCGGAATTGCAAAAGCTTTACGCCCATGGTTACGAGCTCTACGCCTTGGCTGCCACAGCTGATGGCCAAATGTTGGCCTCCACCTGTCGTGCCAGCAATGCCGAGCATGCGAGCATTATACTCTGGTAAGTAAAGTGAATACGCCCCAGGGAGGACTCTTGTTAACTATGTTTACTTGCAGGAATACAGCGAACTGGAAGCAGCTGCAGAAACTGAGTGGACATCAGTTGACTGTCACACAGCTACGTTTTTCGCCCGATGCGCGTTACTTGCTCTCCGTTTCCCGCGATCGTCGTTGGTCACTTTACAAGCGGGATCAGCCAGAGGAGCCGCTTAGCAACTACACTTTGGTGGCCCATACGGACAAGACCAATGGTGTGCATACACGCATCATTTGGTCCTGTGATTGGTCGCATGATGGCAAATACTTTGCTACAAGCTCACGCGATGGCAAAGTGGTGATATGGACGCTGGGTGAGAAATCCGAGGACAAGAAACAGGAGTCACTGAATGGCTGGCAAACTGCTGGCTTGCTGGAGCTTAAAAATGAATCTATAACTGCTGTGAGCTTTGCCCAGCATTGCCTGGACTCGAGCTATGTGCTGGCCATTGGCTTGGAGAGCGGTCACATTAAGATTTATAAGTACGCCAGTGGAAAGTTTGAACTTAGCTGCGATTTAAGCAAGGAGTAAGTCAAGTTAAAGCCTTAGCTGCTAATCAGTGTTTTAATCTCTTGGTTTTTCTTGCAGTTCCTCCCATCATTTGACTGTTAAACGCTTGCAGTTTAGGCCTGGCCAAGCAGCGAATCACATGCAGTTGGCCAGTTGTGGTGAGGATCATTTGGTGCGCATCTATGACATTTCCCTGACAGCAAATTAAACTTGGCTACGATCATTAAACGAAAGGCAGAATAATTTGCTAAACTTCCACATGTAATTAGTATGTTATTTGGGGTTTTCTTCAGCCAATTTCGAGTTCATTGTTTGCATACTATCTAATCAGCTGCTAATTAGCCATGTTCTCAGTCTGTTCAGCTTCTGTTTGACAAAGTTGATAACGCGCTGCTGTTGAGGGAAATTTAGCGAAGATAGAAAAATGAGTATTTAAGTTGCCTGGCTGCCGAATGTTCATTGTAGTCTTCTTTCGAGTCTAAAATGAAAGCCGCAATTTTGTTTACGCTTTTAGCTGTTCTGGGCAGCACCGTGGCCCTTACTTTGCAGCGTGCTGCACCGCCTCCAGTGCGTACGCCCGTGGCCACCGGCAAGTTCGATGTCTCCAAGTACGATCACATTGTAGCCGAGGTGCGTCCTTTGCCCACACAGCATCAGACTGTTGTCATGCAAGTGGCACCACACCAAACAGAGCACATCAAGGTGGATATGGTTCCCGCTAAGGAACAGCCCCATCACATTCAAGTGCTGGAAGTGCAGGCCATGCGTGAGCCACAACATGTTGAGCTGCAGATTAACCATCAGCCAGTGCACAAATCTCAAGTTGAATTCGAAGTTGTTGGACAGCAGCATCACGATAAGCAATACGATGTGGAGATTCATAACAACCATCATGATAAGCAGTACAATGTTGAGGTCCTCCAGCAGCATAACTATCACGATAAGCAGTACAACGTTGAGGTAATCAAGCAGCATAACTATCAGGAGAAGCCATACAATGTCGAGATCGTGCAGCAGCATCATGATAAGCAGTACGATGTGGAGATCATTCAGCAGAAGCCACAGCACATGCAGCTGGAGATCGTGCAGCCACACAGTCAGCAGGTTGAGGTGCAACTGAGACCCGTGGAGCAACATCAGGTTCAACTCGAAGTGGTAGCCCCACAGCACCATCAAATGGACGTAGTGCATCATGGTCTGGTGCAGCATCTGGATGTGGTTTCTCACTAAGTTGCCGAGCTAAGCATGAATAAATAAAATACATATATATATGTATATATATATATGTGTATGTGTCTGTGGCAGGCAATAAAGCCGCAGTTTGCAATTTCCGTTGTAGAAAACTTTGTTCAAAACGGTTGGGGACAAAAACCTGTGTGAAGCACTTGAGAAACGCTACAGCGGAGGGAGTCGACTGTAATGGACCCTGCAGGGGTAATAAGAAATCAGTTTAAGGAGTTGTCTAACGATCAGTAGAGATCTACTCAAAGTTCTCTTTGGCTGTTCTTGCAGAGCCTGAGCCTGAGTTTGTTGACACATCTTATAGACCCTCTGTTTATTTGCAGCTGCTGGCTCTTGAAACTATAGAAACTGCTGCATACTCTGGGGCCTTTGTCCACGTGCCACGTGCAACTTGGCACTTGCCACTTGCCACTTGCTCTGACCGCAAGTTGCAATTTCCGTGCAGCAAAGTGACTTTATGATTGCCATTGCCATTGCCATTGCCTTTTGCCGTTCTGTGTCGCTTTGCTGTTTTAGCCATTTCGGTGGCTACATTGTGTGCTTGTCCCTTTGCCAATGTGATGCAGTTAATTGGCTGTGGCTGAAGGCTAAATTGGCATCTTTCTTTGGCGCTTTAATTATGCTTCGATGCGGCTAAAACCAAGTTGGCACATTGCATGTTATTGCCCCACTGGGAGGCAGCTGGTCAAGTCGTTGAACTGCCTGTCTCTCCCTCTCACTCTCTCTCTTTCTCTCCCTCTCTCTCTCTCTCTTTAATCCGCACACAATGGGGCCAAAAGTTAACTATTGAATTGCATTTAGGCCACTTGTCGGCACAATACAACAATTGCAATCTATTTTTTTTGTTTTAGTTCTCTTTTTTTGTAGTTTTTCAACGCTGCAAACAAAAGCATTGCCAACATGGCGCAACATGCGTTTCCGTTTCCGCTCCAAAGTTGCACACAACTATTGTTCAACTTGTATTATTGTTGTTCTTCTTGTTGTTGTTATCTTTGTTGCTTTATTTGTATATTTTCTTGATTTCACATTCTTTTTTTTTTGTTTTTCTTGCCTTTTTCCTTATGCTGTTTATCAACTTTTGGTTTTTTGTTGCCTGTTCCCTGTTGCATTGGGTGCAAAAATTTTTGCATTTCATAAGTTTCAATTGTGCAAAAGTTGCTGACAGCAGCAAAAAAAAAGTGGAGAAGAAGTGCAGAAATCTCCGAACCAAACCAAACCCAACCGCACACGGAGCTCACTGCTGCCGATCCCAGTCGAGCTGTTTGGCCATAACATGTGTAAACAGGCCAGCAGCAAAGCCAAAAAAACAAAAAAAAACAAGAGAAAAAAGTAAAGGAAAATGAACATAAAACAGAAAGTCCCTGCTTCCGTGCCACTCCTCCGCCTGCCTCCCTCTGCTGCCTTCCTATCACTCTCCATTTTCCGTGCGGCATCCGACAGCATTCATATGTGTGTCAGTAGTCGACTTTGCTTTCGTTTGTTTGGTTGCTCTTTTGCCTTGCTGCGCCTGCTATTGTTTTACTTCAGCAATGTCCTGTAATACCCTGTAATTATCAGTTAACTACTAGGAGGGTGCACTATTCGAGCGGAATAGCTCTCTGCATACCCATTAAACTGGATTAAGACAGTTTACCTCTATATTTAAATTTTACAGGGTATCTTGCTGTCGCAGACTTGCTTACAATAGTGTGCAACTGAAGAAAATGCCTGACACATAATAGCTAAAACTCATTACAGGGTATCTATTAGTCGTGTACTTACTCAGACTGTGCCATTATTTTGCTGATGTTAATCTATGCACATTGTTTGCGCTACGCAGCTGAATGAAATGCATGCAAGCGAGTTTGAAAGTGAACTTACAGGGTATAGGCCGTCTAGCATACCTAGTTTGTAGTGCTTAAAGCTGCAGTGCTTACAATAAACACTCATAAGTGTCTAGTTAAGTTGAGTACTAAGAAAACACCTGCTACCATACGTTTACAGGGTATCTGCTGGTCATTCATAGGCCCTTTGGCATGCTGCATATTGGTTTCGTTTATTGCAGGATTTTTGTTTGCTGCCAACCGTCAGCGCACTCGCATATGTTGCACGCATATTTCCGTTTCGCTTCGCTTCGTTTCGCTGCGTGCCACAAAGCGTTGCACGTCTCGCTGTTGCACGCATCGTGATTTGTGCATTTCCGTTTTTCGGCATTTTCGAAACGGAATGTGGCACCGCGGAAGCAAGCGACACTCTCGCTGGGTATGAGTGCGTGGGAGTGCGTGTGTGTGGCCAGGCTATTGGCCTCCTTTGTAAACGATAACGCTACCGCTAACGGTAACTTAAAGCGTCGATTGATTAAGCCCACACTTCACGGAGGACTGCTTACACACGCACACACCCACACACACACACCAAGACCATCCAAACTTTTGCCAAGACTTGAAAGTTTTTCAATTACCTGACCGCTATGCTGCAGTCGATTGCCTTGTAGTTTTTTCTGCACAAGTTTCCCGGCTTTTCCCGGCCAAAACAATTTTCCAAATTTCCCTGCACATTTTGTTTGATGCTGTAAGACAAGACCAACGGCAGAGTGCAACAAAATGTAACAAGCGGTGGCAAGTACGCAGCTATCTTGCAAGTTGTGTGCATGCATTTTGATGATGAAAATTGCAGTTAAAGCAACAGCAGTGGGGTGGAGTGGAAGATGCCCTGGAAAAAATAAAGGAGATTTAGATGGGAACAAAGGGAGCTGGCTAAGAGACACATGTAACTAATATGTGATTGGGAGCCGTAGAAGTTAGAGACCACTACCCAGAAGATTAAACTGCCATTAAAAAACTACTCCGTAAATATCTTTATACCTTTTCTTATCCCAACGCTCAGCCTAGCCATCCCTGTGCTACCCCTTTCCCCTAGTTGCAGGGTATTAAAACTTTACTGGTTGAGTTTATTAAATGCCAACTTTAGGCGCTCTTAGTCATCTTTTTGCCCGCCTCAAAACTAAAACTGCCCTCTGTTTTTTTTGCGAATCCCTTTAAAGCCTTTGACTTTGTGGCTCAGTTGCAGCAGCAGCAGCAGCAGCGGTTTCAGTGGCAAGTTGCTGTTGCGCCTTAATTGTTTTCCAATTAGTGTGAACGCACAAAAAAAACGAAGCAGAAACTTTAAAGTTCATTAAGTTGCGCGTTTTTACCCCAGTTGTTGTCTCAACGCCAACACCAACACCAGCCAACGTGGCGTATGATGAATTTTTAATTACGCGTATACCAGTAAAGAAAAAAAATAAATGAAAAAGCAAATAACGAAACGGCAACAAGAATTGTTCGCCAATTGTAAAACTCGCTCCAAAAACACGTAACGAATCTGAGTTTTGTTTATTTTATTTTTTATTTCCTCTTTTTTTGTTGTAGATTTTTTTATCAGTCTGTGTGCGAAGTCTAAAAAAAATAAACAGTAGTGAAATTGCTGCCGCAATTGCAACAACGAGCCACGATTGTTGGCCAAATGCCAGTGGCTGCTGACTGAGCCACGTTAATTATACAAACAAAGCGCTAGTGGTTTGAATGATTGCGAGCGGAGGGGACTCCATCCACTGGCAGGAAGTTTTATAGCAGCTTAGGCTGACAGCCAAAATTACAACACTTTGGCCATGCACTTGGCCATGAATTGCAAATGCACTCAAATGACACTTGCTGAAAGCGAGCAAAGCTCAGGGAAACTTAACATGTGTTGGCAGTTATTTGAGCTTTAAAAGCTACTGCAAATAAAGCAGGTTTGGGGAGGTATTTTATCTTAAAATGTGGAAGGAAATTAAGAAAATTTATTAGGGGTTTAACAAAAAATCTCAAATTCCATAGGGGACTGGCAAGACACAAATTGGACACCTCGGTTACATAGGGGACTGACCAAACACGAGCTTGGACACCTCAGTTACATTGGGATCTGGTTTAAACTAGTGATCTATAAAGATTCTTTCTGCTTTAAAATCCTCTGGAAATATACAGTTTAATTCTGCATTTGTTGTCTTCATTTTAACTTTAATAAATTTTTACTGCATATCCTCCTAGCCTATCCTCTTAGCATATTGACATGCCCAATTTTATTTATACACAATTTGTGCATTTCAATTTTAAACTTCAATTTGCATACACAAAAAAAGGTAGTGACTCTTAAATGCAGTTATCATTGTTGAAGCTGCTGAAATTGTTTTTCTTTGTCATTTTTTTCTACGTGTTCACGTGCATCGTTTGCAGCTGAAAACAATTTTATTGTTTTAAGCGTTAAACATTCAACACTTTTGTTTATTTGATATTGTTGTTGTTGTTGCT